>CATKUY010000042.1:0-638709 GCA_949802685.1 Dicyrtomina minuta
CATTCATGGACGATCCGCGCATGCATACTAGTAAAATCCTATGTTAAGAATATATAATGTCAACCGAATTTCTAAACTTGTGACAGTTGGGATTCCTAAAATAGTAAAAATTTATATGACGTCATTTATAGAAGACCCCTGCATGCATACTTGTAAAATGCTATGTTAAGGATATATGTCAACCGAATTTTTATACTTATAAAAGTAGGGATCCCTAAAATAGTAAAATTTGTATGACGTTATTTATGGACAATCCCTAGGCTGCATTTTTAACGTCTGTAAAATGATTAAGAAGGGGAATTTCGAATGCCTGAGCATGTATTCGAAGAATAGACCCCCGTCATGAGAACGCATTTTTTCCAATTTTACATTGCAGTGTCAAACCAACGACCACTATACCAGTCTGCCCTGTGAACGCACATATGTCAGAAGTACATTTACTTGTAATGGATATAAGTGAAAATTTTCCATGTGTATTTCTAACGGCGAAACTTGACAAGCTCTCAGCTCCATATGTACCTTCCATGTATTATCAGCCCTTTTTTTTATCTTGAAACATTGATATAAATCTTGGTCGGTTTAGAGAAAGACAACTTTATTTAAATAAACTTGACACTGTCGTCCAACGACGATAGCCCAAAGGACTCAGTATACGTTTCACAATTTTGTTATAAACGGATTATGTTTGCATGATAAAATAATAACAATATTTTTCCTAAATTAATCATTTGGCACACAAGAATATAAATGGTGTACACAGATTTGAGCTGATTTCTTTAAAACTGAGATAACTATGTCTTCAATCAGGGTACTAGGTAGACACTGTGATTTTGTAAAGTTAAGAAAAAATTTGGAAATAGTACCACGCGCTCCAATGTACAGCCCAATCACTTGGATTTCAGTAAGCCCTAATTTTTGCTTAAAATAAGGAATGCACGGATCATAAATCCCTTTTTTCTCTTGATGAACAGCTTCAGCTTGATTAACATCATTCTGCTCCATTCTTACGGTTGGATCAAGTATAAATCCTTGCTTTGATGTTAAGTTGTACGCAATAATGTCCACTCGCCTTGAACCATCTCCAGTGCATTCAACTTCCTGAAGAACTTTAAACCCCAATTGTTGCATAGCTTCAGCAACTAACCGGCGAACTGCATGATGGCGATTATTACGAATAAGCTCTCCACGAGGGCACCTTCCAAGGATATGTCCTATCGTTTTAATCTCTTTACAGCCATGTCGGCAATAAAGGGATCCTTGGTCGGGTCGAGGGATAGCATTTATAGGTAGTACATTTCCAATCATTTTAATTGCAGTGATCCATTCGGATGTGGAAAGTCCATTTTTCGAATGAATCCATTTATTGGCATACGGACATTCTTGAAATTGAATAACACCTTGCCCTTTTTGTGGCAGCTTACACCAGGTATCATATTCCAAACTTCTTAAATATTCACGAATGAACTTACTTTTCTTTCCCTTGCAGTCAAATAAAGATTCCCGTACATCCAGTGGGACATCAAGAAAATCCAAACATTCTGATTTTTCAATCTCAAAATTTTTTACCTCGTGAAGTAACACATGAGCTGATAATGTCAGAATTTCCAGTGCATTAAAATTTTGGATACCTGCCTCCCATATAGCACGAATCAATCCTATACCCTTTACTTTTGAGCTGGAGTACAGCATGCTGGTGGGTGTGCTGATTGGAATGCTGAGAATTTCTTTCACTGAGCTACGAATAATTTTATCAATGGCCTCCAGGAATTTTGGAGATAACTTTGAAAGTGGGGCATTTTGAAACTGGTAAATTAAAGTAGGCCACAGATAATCTTTAAGGACTTTTAACTTCTGGTCAGGTCTAAGCATAGGGGTTGATGTCAATTTTTTAATTTTGTCATTAAACTTCTTTAAAACTTTATTTTCATCAACGACGATGCAATCATTGAAGGTGACTCCTAGGTACTTTATAGTATCCTCTGGTCCAATACAATTAATGTAGTCATCAGGTCCGACTTGAAGGGGGTCCTCACACAACTTAACTCAGCTAATTGTGAAGAAACTATAACTTCAACAATGACAAAAACTATACAGCGCTTCTCCCTCGCTTTTTTGGGCGATTAAAAAAGGTTTCAATTTAAAATCCTTAAAAATGCGACCTGTAGCGTGCGACCAACTGACATTGTGACAGACAGACAGACAGACAGACACCAGACACCAGACCAATAGATGCTTGCTCAGCATCTAAAAAGGGCTGATAATACATTGAAGGTACATATGGAGCTGAGAGCTTGTCAAGTTTCGCCATTAGAAATGCACATGGAAAATTTTCACTAATATCCATTACAAGTAAATGTACTGCTGACATATGTACGTTCACAGGGCAGACTGGTATAGTGGTCGTTAGTTTGACACTGCAATGTAAAATTAGAAAATATGCGTTTTCATGACGGGGATCCTCTCTTCGAATACCAGCTCAGGCATTCGGAATTCTCCTTCCTCATCATTTTACAGACGTTAAAAATGCAGCCTAGGGATCGTCCATAAATGACGTCATACAAATTTTACTATTTTAGGGATCCCTACTGTCATAAGCATGAAAATTCGGTTGACATATATCCTTAACATAGCATTTTACAAGTATGCATGCAGGGGTCTTCCATAAATGACGTCATATAAATTTTTACTATTTTAGGGATCCCCACTGTCACAAGTTTAGAAATTCAGTTGACATATTATATCCTTAACATAGGATTTTACTAGTATGCATGCGGGGATCGTCCATGAATGACGTCATAAAAATTTATACTATTTTAGGGATCCCCACTGTCATGAGTATAGAAATTCGGTTAACATATATCCTTGACATAGAATTTTACTAGTATGCATGCAGGAATCGTCCATAAATGACGTTATACAAATTTTACTATTTTATGGATCCTTACTGTCAACAGTTCAGAAATTCGGTTGACATATATCCTTAACATAAGATTTTACTAGTATACATGTTGGGATCGTCTATGAATGACGTCATAAAAATTTATACTATTTTAGGGATCACTACTGTCATAAGCTTAGAAATTCAGTTAACATATATCCTTGACATAGGATTTTACTAGTATGCATGCAGAAATCGTCCATAAATGACGTTATACAAATTTTACTATTTTTAGGATCCTTACTGTCAACAGTTCAGAAATTCGGTTGACATATATCCTTAACATAGGATTTTACTAGTATACATGCAGGGATCGTCCATAAATGAAGTCATACAAATTTTTCTTTTTTAGGGATCCCTACTGTCATAGGTTTAAAAATTAGATTGACATATATCCTTAGCATAAGATTTTACTAGTATGCATGCAGGGTTTGTCCATGAAGGACGTCATACAAATTTTACTGTTTTAGAAATTCACATACCTTTAGTTCTAAAATTAAGTTAAACTTAAATACCTAACATTGAATTTTCAAGCTTACACACGGGGATCGTTCGTAAATGACGTTATTCAAATTTTACTATTTTAGAGATCCCCACTGTAATTAGTTCAGAAATTAGGTGGTCGTATGACCTCAACATATGATTTTTTTAGTATTTATACGAAAATGGTTCATAGATGGCGTTGTTTAAATATTATTACTTCAAGTATCCCGACTGTTATTAGTTTTAAAATGAGGTAAACAGGTACCTATATTATGGAATGCCTTCAGTATTCATACTGGGATCTTCCATAAATGACGTCATCTAAATATCACTTTTTTAGGGTTCCGCTCGGCATTTGTTTAAAAATTAGGCAAACAGATACTTTGAACGCAGGGGTGTTACAAGAATTCATACACAGATCGTTTATCAATACCTTTATCTAAGTATTATTATTTTTTTAACTGCTTGCAACGTACATTCTTAAATGGCCTATTGGTGGTAGAGGAGGCTCTATAAATGAAGTAATTTGTGAATTAGGCAATTCTTACAAATTTTCCAGCTATATTTAACTACATGCCACGTACTTCCATATATGGCTTATTGATGGTAGAAGAGCCTCTATAAATGACGTCATTTGTGAATGGTGCAATTTGTCAACATTATTCAGCTATATTTAACTACATGCTACGCACATTCGTATATGGCTTATTAATGGTAGGGGAGCTTCCATAAATCTAATATCATCTTTTAGCGTAACATAAATTGTGTTGCGCATTTGTTGAAGCTCAGCATCTACTTCGGGCCCACCCCCGGTCGACAAATCCGGCGCGAAACGCCAGATTTTTCTCCAATGCTTTGAGATGGCTAAAAAAGTTGGTTCAGTCAACTGTTAATTGTGAAAAACTGGTTAGTTTGATCCCTCTTAAAAACAATAGGGCACTTTTCCTTCGCATTTGTGGCCATTTGAAAAATATTTGACGAATATCGCTTGAAAACTGTGACCTGTAGCGCATAAAGAACAGACGGACAGACAGACAGACGGACATATCAATTCCTATAGATGCTTAAGCTCAGCATCTAAAAACAACATTTAAAAGAAGTAAACATGTTCCATGAAGAAATATACAAATAGTGTTCCGAAAAGTGACAACTCAAAGGAAACGGTCAAAACCACATTCAAAGGTTTTAGAAACCGCGTAGTGTGGAAGTGTCAAAACATTTGAGAAAACACACTGACGTCATGTGTGCAGTTCCCCTTTTCTTCTTTTATGTGGTTTTAACGGTAGTGACAACATAAAGTTTATTTTATTGTTTCTCAGTTACGCTACAATATATGGCCATACCTACTTTTATAAGGTTCATCCGCTTTTATTATTTTTTAACATGATGATAGTTCCAAGAATGTTTCTGGAAATGTTTTATTTTATTCTGACTCAAATAAAACCACAGCCAACTACCTACTACAAATTTTTAAAAATTCTTATGTACTACATAGTTTTTAAATTTCTTTTCGACTCTGATACAGTTTTAAACTAGGCAACGACCACACAGTGCTCCGCATATTTATTGGGAATTAGTTTTGGACATCGTTGGGATTTACGTTCAAAGGGCTCCTATTGTGTACTTAAAAGTAAAAGTTATCACTATTTCATTGATCGAATAGATACATTCGCCACAGATAAGGACCGTGCATAAATGACGTCATACCTAACTGAGCGTTTTCTTGATATGCCAGTTCACATCTACAGTTATTTTCCACTATGTCACTTTTTTACTACGTTACCACGGCATTTACTAAACATCGGGTGGTACACTAGTAAATCTTCTTAAAACGTGATGAATGTTCTTTTTCATGCTTCAGATTCATAATATTCACGTTATAGATAGTGAATTTTGTTTTCAGCTGAAAATAGAGATGGTTGATTTTGATGCTTCACAAACGAGATTATGTAATGAAAAAAGGCAGTAGTGCTGTAAATGGTTTTGCAACGGTAGCGATCTGATATAAGTTGTGGATTTAGATTGCACATAATTATAAGTACAGTACAAACGCGGTTTCTAAGTAGAAAATGTTATTGTAGTGTGGGTCACTTTTTTTCAATCGCAGGTCAAAGTTCATCAACGTAAATTATGTTATAAATTTTGCACGTGAAGTGGTTCGAGAATTACAGGGATTGATGATGCAGAAATACGAGGGGTGGTCGATAAATGATCTCACGCAAATTAATCACTAGTTCACGAGCCCTAAACACCACATGTCATTACCTTAGAAGTAACTAAATTGCTGTAAAACTGCTCTTAGCATGGCAAATGGCAAGTCAAGAAACCATTACTAGACTCACTGGCCTCAACAACGACATTATTTGTGAACATTTCCTAATGTTAAAACTGGACTACATGGCACCACACATTGCATTTGTGTATCGAGTTGCATTTGAGTTGACAATATCTCAATCTGTGACGCTACCAACAGAAAATAGGAACCTTGCCGTGTTTTAACAGAGCTAAGAGCTAACAGATATAAGTGACATTAAACTCAACATTTATATTACGTCATTGGGGATCGTTCACAAATGACGTCATCACATCAATCCATCTATAGGTCTACTTGATTGTTTCACTCACAGGTTGAAGATTGTCATTTATTTACTATTATTACCATAATTAAGCTTATGATTTGAAAGTGAGGGAGGAGGGGGGGGGGCTAGGATATTAAAAATGCAAAATAGTTTACGACATTATTTGTGGACGATCTCTTACGACAGTTTCATTTATCCATACATAATACGAAATATTTATGTTTTTAAAGTAAGAATTGTGAGCTCCGAGTTTATTGGCATAGTATTTTGACTTAACGTATTAAGACGTCACGTTTAAGCGCATCCTAACAGCTACTGATTGGCTTTATTTTTAAATTAGTGCTTTGTTTGAAGTTTTTAGAATTGTGTCTGTCTGTTGGTCATGCTCTGCAGATCACAATTCTTAACTGATTTTCATCGAATAACTTTTAAATAATCAAAAAAGCAATCGCAAAGTGGCCTATTGTTTTTGAGGTCGTTCAGACTGACCACTTTTTTACAATTAACGATTATATAGACCAACTTTTTTATCAGTAGAAATAATTTTTGACAAAAACGGGAGTCGGGTATTGCTTACATGGAAGTACATAATATTTACATCATCATAAAACTGGATACCTAGGTAAATAGGTATGTAAGCAGTACGTTTACCGCATGTTCAATAATTACAGTTGGGGGGCCGTGTACCCAAGCGAAATACGTAACAGAGTGCTAAGGAGCGTTCACAATTGACGTCCTCATTACATTTTGTGACCCACCCACCTTTCGTCAATGAAACTAATTATAGTGCAAATTGAGTATTTTGAAGTACACCTACTTGCCAAAATCATAGCATCATATGTAAATGCTTCCTTCGCGTACACTTTCTATGCTGGACTATGGGTTTTGCACTTCTCACTTCAGCTCATGCGTGCAATATTTTACCTACATGTACATAATGAACTTACCTATATTGGATATTGATTTTCAGGGATCGTCCCTAATGGCGTCCTTGAAATATCATAGTATTAAGTACCCCTATTTCCAACATTAAATTTTGTTTCAGCCTATTTTAACATGCATGTAATGAACATATTTTTATTAGTTAAACATAGATATTTAGAAATTATGGATCGTCCATAATGACGTCCTTTAAATATTATAGTTTTAAGTACCCCCATTTCCAAGTTTAATTATTTTTGAACATGTTTTACCCACATGTAATGAACTTACCTATATTGGGTATAGATTTTTAGGGATCGTCCCTAATGACGTCCCTCAAATATTATACTTTTACGAACCCCTATTTTCAACATTACAATTTTTTTTCAACGTGCTTTTAATACATGTAACTAACTTGCCTATATTGGTTATTGATATATAGGGATCCTACATGATGACGTCTAATAAATATTATATTTTAAAGTACTCATATCTCGAACATTAAGTTTGTTTAGATGCTGAGTAAGCATCTATTAGAATAGTGTTAGCTGCTGTCTGTTTGTTTATTTGTCTGTCTGTCTGTCTGTATGTATAGCTTCAGGTCACACGCTACATGTCACATGCTACAGGTCACATTTGTGAACTGATTAAATTCAAACAACTTTTTATCGTTTGCAAATTTGTGGAAAAAGAGCTATATAGTTATTGGTTAGAACCTGGTTAGGCATCCTAATCTAGCCACAATTAAATTTGATAGGACCAAAGTTGAAATCATACTTTAAAGTACAACAAAAGAGGTGACAACTCATGTAGATAGATATAGAGATGTGAGCTTGCCATGTTGTGTTAATACAAATGCACGGAATCTGTTCACGAATTCACATTACAAGTAAAGGTACTTATCAATGTACGTTCACAGAACAGCCAAGTATTGTGGCATGTTGGTCGTGAGGTTCGGACTGCAGTGTCGAATTTGAAGATCTTCATGCGCAGGTCTGGGCACTAGGCTTTGATTACCACCTCGGCGTTTTGGCATCCAACTTCTTCACTGCGTTTTACTTACATACGTATATGGCTCGCACATGGTAGCAGTTATTCCGTACTTCTTTCAAATATCACCATTTTACGGATCATTATTTATTACTACATATCACGGACACGCGTATGTGTCTAAAATATAGTAAGGCATCGTACTTAAATGAGGTCATTTAAATATTAACTTTCAGCTATTTTCACTAGCAAAACTTGTATTCATCCTACTTTTACCGTCGCTGACTGCGAGAGCTTCATGTTAGCCTTACTACAAAAGCTTTGTTTACTAGTGACCAAGCCAATGTGCTGTAAGCTCAGCATCTACTTCGGGCCCACAGTAATGAAATCCGGCGCGAAGCGCCGAATTTCTTATAGCGAAGTCTTCCCTGAATAATTCCTAGACCGCCATTTTCAAACCATTTTAAGCCCTGAGTTAACTATTTTTAGGTATGTTTACAATTCTGTTTCGGGGGGTGCAACGTAAAGAAAGGTAAAGAATTTACCACACACAGTTAGACGGGCTGTGTTAATTTCTGCACCAACATCCACGTATCTTATCCTATGCGGGGTAACGCTCGAGAAGAGAGCCATATTAAAGCGGAAGTTTGACTACTTTCTTCACTATAGTCACCACTACTGGGAGAGTTTACGTTGTGCCTAGTGTGTTGTAGCATAGGAGTGTTTTGGGGTTGGTGGGGTGAGTTTGAGTGTTGGGAGTGAGAAAGACGAAGTAGCTGGGAAGGTATCCGGGAAGGTATATATGGGCAGATATGGAAGGAATGAAAACGGGAACGAACGGGAAGATATGATGGGAACGAGAGGACAGATATAATGAGATGCATTGGGTGACATGGACTGGCATTGTGTGCAGTCATTAATGCAATATAAAATATAATAATTAATTCATCCGTGTGAGGAGGTACGTACATAGGTAGTAGGTAGGTAGCTCCCAATGACTGGCAATTTGCCTTGTGTTGTATGCTGAGCATGGGAAGCGAGGAAAGAATGGCAGGAAATGAAGAAATTGAGGGCAGGTGGCCGCGTATGGGAATTTGACGGGAGTGCAGCATGGATCTTGGATACGGGGAGTATGTACGGCGGAAGCCTGGGAATGTGGACGGGGTATGGCGGTGGTAGCTGGCGGGTAGTGTGACGTATATATTAAGGGAGGGAAAGGGAGAGGAGACATGCATATATGATAGGATGGAATGGGATGGGAGATTATACATGGACTTGCATTGATATATGCAGGCATCTATGTAATAATATAATATTATAATAAAAATATTATCAGAGCTTGTGTAGGTAGGTAGGCACTTTAAACGGCAGTCTGCCTTGTATTATATGCTGCGCTTGGAACAGTAAAGGAGGAATAGACAGCAATTGAGGGGAAATAAAATGAATAAAAAAAATATAAGTATTAAATACGGACATTGTACGTAGTAGGTACGGAGTAGGTATATGGTATATACGTAATGTGTAGGTACTGGCAGATGCAGATTTGCATTGTGTCGTATGCTGTCAGTAGTAATGAAAGGGAAATGTGGGCTTTGTGTGGGATGTAGGTAGGTAGGTATATACATAGGTACCTATATAGGGACTTGAGCCCAATGTATGTAACAGTGAACGGGGCTGTCTTAAGCACTTGAGTAACGGTAGTAAGTGGTAAAATGAAGGCAAGAGGGGGAAAACGGACCCGGGCAGTAGTAACATTACGGTAAAGGGGCTGCATGGTTAATCATACGGTGTGCTGTAGCCATAACAAACCCACCCGTCCTCCTCCCGACTGTTTCAAATGAGAGAAATAGTATATAACGGATGTAAAACTTTTACAGTTTGTTCAGAAATGAACCATCTTCGCTCCGAACACTTCGCTCCGCTTCGCCTCGCTACGACAACGACTACGACTAAAGCAATCGTACATACGAATTGCATCGGTATCGGCTCACACGTCGACATCCGGCTTCGCTTCCGGCTTCACTTCCGCTTCGTAAATGTTTTGAATTATAAATTCATAAACATAAATCCAGTATACACGAATATTAAAGTATTCTGTCCGAATACAACTACGAATGGTATAATATTTTATACTTTACTACTCGCATAATAAAGTATTCTGTCCGAATACAACTACAACTTCGACAAAAGCAAACGTTAATTCGTTTCGCTGAGCTACGCCTCGCTTTGATGTTTTGAATTATAAATTCATAAACATAAATCCAGTATACACGAATAATAAAGTATTCTGTCCGAATACAACTACGAATGGTATAATATTTTATACTTTACTACTCGCATAATAATATCTATTCGATATTATAAACTCTCCGCTACGAATAACTCGATGTATAATATTTTATACTTTACTACTCGCATAATAATATCTATTCGATATTATAAAACTCTTCGCTACGTCTACTCAAATATAATACTTTAACAACCAAAACTCTGAAATAGAGAATTGGTGTTTTAATTGAATGCATCATGTCATGTTACAAATGCAACTATTTACACTTCGCTACGCACTGCTTGATGTACAACATATTGTGCTTTACTACACTACGCATATATTAAATACACGTTTACATATGTACGTTGCACTACGACTATTAAAATTCTACTTGATGCTTTGTGCATCTTGTTATGTTACAAATGCAAACATTTACACTTTGCTACGTACTATATGCTTCTACGGCAGACTACGCTTCTATACTCTTTGAATATTGAATAAATTTAATGCATTTTGACAAATAATTGACAATGGTAGTTAGAACTTTGTATACTTAGTATAGATAAGCATGCAAACTACACTCAACAGAAATGCATATGTATACACCATGTGTTCTTATGCGAATATTACAAAAATACGAAATTGAGCTTTTGGACATGTGACCTACCAGGGGCTATGTAATTAGACGTGCAGAGCGTGCTCCCAAAAGTTTCAAAATTTTTTGTGTTGCCAATAGAAATTTTTAGTTTCAACGCGATATTTAGACTCAACAAAATATGGGTTTTCTTATGTGCAAAACGAATTTTTAATTTTCGCTCTAGAAAAAAATCACTTTTTTGTTTATAGGGCGAATTCAATTTTTTCAACGCCAATATGCTTCTCTGATTTTTGTAACCCTAAATATCAAAAAATATTTTAAAAATACGCAATAATAAAGATTTTGGGTATACCCTATTGAGCCCTACTTTTTATAACCTGCTTGTTAAATCAATGTTGCTAAACGAACTTTTTATATTAAACCCGATATTTAGACGTTATCGAGCATGGGCTATTTTATGGCATAGTCATTTTTGTGATTTTCGCGCAAAAATTTTAGGTTTGTTTTAAGGGTAAATTTTAGGGTATGTAAATTTTTTTTTCGGGCGGACTATTTTTTTTTGATAGTTTAAGCTTGCAGGCTTGCCATCTGCAAAAACAGAATTTAAAAATTCAAAAAAATAAAAACCGGATCGGACAGGCCGGACAAACCGATCCGACCGGTGCACACTATGTATTGCCTTAATCTATATTGCTCGAGAACCAGTTGACGTAGAGAGATGCGGCTAGCGCCATCTGATAGATCTTACTTGTAGCTACATTCTGAAGAAACAACAACACCGTGCATAAAATAATACCCGGGTAAAACCGATATTTCGGTTTTCATATGTATCTTTTGAACTTAATGCAATATTTCAAATCTGTTTCGAAATTATCATTGCGCTAGGCAATGCGGAATTAAAAACATAAAACAATCATATGAAAATATCATTAATTTGTGGTTTGTGTGTAAATCTGTATATGACTATGGAATTTCTAAATAATTTTTTTATAAATTCTGCAACTATTCCTACTTTTATTTTTCTAGTTCCTATTATCATAAATTGTCTTTGCTATGCATTTGCTATGTTTTTATGTACACTTAATGCTAAGTGTGGCGTTGTTCGTGGATAATAACTTTAAATCTTGCTTGTAATAATACATGGCAATCGTTTTGATTCAACAGCCCACATTTACAATTTACATATGTACATTTTTATTTTTTCAATGTTTTTTTTAAACCAATACAAACCTTTTTATACGCACGTTGCAAATTTCATGTATTCTAAGTTAATATCAAAAGTTTTTACAGTCAAACTAGTATTTTTCATTTCTGCTACAAGCATTAAAAACTATATACACGTTGTACACATGTTTCTATTCTACCACTATAATCATACAGTTAATTATATTCTGACAACTTATAATATTCTGAAAAATAAAATAGAACAATAATACTTAACCTAATATTTACAAACCAGATAAGACTTTAAGAAATGATGTTTAAAATTATAAAACATTAATATAGCAATTTTACAAGTAATTAGGACTAACATAAATTATTATTTCAACACACAATTTTAAATAAAATTTAAGACACAAAATGTGATTACACTAAACAATGTTTTCAGTTTTTTTGTTTTCTTGGAATTTAGTTTAAGTAACAAATATTTACACATACAAAATTTGCACTTTTTCTTGAAATTTAAAGACACCAAAACTAATAGCTGTTGTTGTTGTCGTCTTCGTCGTCTGCGTCACAGTCATAGCAAGAGTCTTGGTCAGATTCCGCAGGTGTTGCAATGTCTGAATCGTCTGTGACACCGGTGTGGCAATCCAAAGACGATGTGGGAGATGGGGGGAATCCAGAAAAGATTTCTTGCCAGAAACTGGGATCAATAGAAACAGTAGCAGTACTTTCATTTGGGTGATGCTGTTTGTCTTCATTGCAGCGTAACTTTTTGTTGTCTTGCTGAGTAGCTTTGCAATTTCCAGCAGCCTCTTCTCCTTCTGTTTGCATCTCTTGGGGCAACAACGCCTCAGCTGCTGCCTTCCGTTTCTTGGGTTGCTCAGTCAAAGTAAGCGGGTCCAAAACTGTTAGCTGGTTAGCGCCATCCAGAGTAGCGTTGAGCTGTGTTAAGTATTGAGCAAGTTCGTTCATATCCAAAAGAGTAAAGGACAAAGTAGAACCACCGTAATTTGGAAATTTGCTTGAGTAATGGCGAGAGACGTTGTCATTTATCAGCATCTTGTACTCGCCTGTTAACCAACTGAAACTGAATCGAACACGAACGGACCGCAATGCAAAATGAGGAGTTTTCCAGTAATTGAACTTTTTAAGTCGGTCCCTAGGCTCCTCTGCCATGAAGCAGTCACTTTTCCCTTCAAAGTATGGCAAAAGTTGAGTGAGTTTTCGTCCAGGCAGAGGATGATTTTTGTGTTCTTTTAATAAATTAGTCACCCAATCCAAGACACTGCGGCTTTCAAATAAGGAAAATGCAACTTTTGAATGCTTTGCAATTCCAGGGTTCTTGCGTCCAAAATGGTAAAAGTAAATTTGCTGGGTTGGATCAAACACAAGTCTTGCTCGAATATCTTTTCCAATTTGCTTGCAATCTGGCTGAGTGAAGAATTCCCAATTTTGGGAATTCAAATGTGGGTCTGTACACGTAGACGAGAACAGACTGCTTGAATAGTAGCTGAATGGTCCTGCCATGTTTGTGGAGTCAGAATTAAATATTTGGCTTGAAACAAAACTTTTGCTAGCAGTGTATAGAGGGTACTAGTTGCACGTAAATATCAGTAGTAAAATTGGCAGACTATTTAGGAGATGTTTTGACGTTGAGACTTTTTATTGAAGTGAACTGAAAATATTTGCCAACGTCTTTTATATCTATTTGATTCTCCTGGAACTGGACAATTCCTGGATCACTTTACAGTTAAAGCTAGTCAACTACAGTAATGCTAAAACACAAAGAGGTTTGTGCCATGATTTTATTGGTCCAAAATAGGTAAACCCTGCCTCCTGCAAGTCAACCCTAATAAAATTAAGGGACTATGTTGTAAATGCTGCAACGCAATGTAAAGCTGTAAAGTGTAAAGGGACTGCCACACTGTACCCCAGCGATTTTACTCCTCACCCTACTGTATTTCAAACATAATCAAAAATGTATAAAGGAAAACTCCCAACTGAAATACATTGTCACTTGTTGGCCACTTCTACGACTACGATCACTACGAAGTATTCTGTCCGAACACAGCTTCGACTTCGACTTCCGGCTTCGCTTCAATAATGTTTTGAATTACAAATTCATAAACATAAATTCAGTATACACGAATATAAAAGTATTCTGTCCGAATACAACTACGACTTCGACTTCCGGCTTCGCTTCCGCTTCGTAAATGTTTTGAATTATAAATTCATAAACATAAATCCAGTATACACGAATATAAAAGTATTCTGTCCGAATACAACTACGAATGGTATAATATTTTATACTTTACTACTCGCATAATAAAGTATTCTGTCCGAATACAACTACAACTTCGACAAAAGCAAACGTTAATTCGTTTCGCTAAGCTACGCCTCGCTTCGATGTTTTGAATTATAAATTCATAAACATAAATCCAGTATACACGAATAATAAAGTATTCTGTCCAAATACAACTACGAATGGTATAATATTTTATACTTTACTACTCGCATAATAAAGTATTCTGTCCGAATACAACTACAACTTCGACAAAAGCAAACGTTAATTCGTTTTGCTAAGCTACGCCTCGCTTCGATGTTTTGAATTATAAATTCATAAACATAAATCCAGTATACACGAATAATAAAGTATTCTGTCCGAATACAACTACGAATGGTATAATATTTTATACTTTACTACTCGCATAATAAAGTATTCTGTCCGAATACAACTACAACTTCGACAAAAGCAAACGTTAATTCGTTTCGCTAAGCTACGCCTCGCTTCGATGTTTTGAATTATAAATTCATAAACATAAATCCAGTATACACGAATAATAAAGTATTCTGTCCGAATACAACTACGAATGGTATAATATTTTATACTTTACTACTCGCATAATAAAGTATTCTGTCCGAATACAACTACAACTTCGACAAAAGCAAACGTTAATTCGTTTCGCTAAGCTACGCCTCGCTTCGATGTTTTGAATTATAAATTCATAAACATAAATCCAGTATACACGAATAATAAAGTATTCTGTCCGAATACAACTACAACTTCAACAAAAGCAAACGTTAATTCGTTTCGCTAGGCTACGCCTCGCTTCAATGTTTTGAATTATAAATTCATAAACATAAATCCAGTATACACGAATAATAAAGTATTCTGTCTGAATAAAACTTTGACTTTGATAACAGCTTACGTTTATATAACTTTGGTTTTTTAGAAACCTAATATGTTTTCTAGATTCAGACTTTATGCTTAAATTATTTTTTATGCAACCCTTAATAGTAAAAATAATGTGTTTGTATCTTTTTGTACTGTTTCAACATGTTAGCAGTTGTAAATTGTAAATACTGCGGCGCAACGTTTTTAATTAAAAAAAGCTTATGGTCTAGGCCTAATGAATCTCTGTATTTTAATAGGCATTTAAACGCGCGCTTTAATACAAATACATATAGCCAAGTACAACTAAGAACTTCATGCAGAACATGTCATGTTAAAATAGTTGGTCTTTCAACTGAAATCCAGCGATTGTTCTGTAACAATACTAGAGATAAAGCTATATGGCTCACTGCATCAGATCGAGTGTTAAAACAAAGTCAATCTAGTGAGAGAGAGCCTTTAGAGCCAATTAAAAGACTTTGCTGTAGACACGTAAAATGTTGCGCATGTAAAAAAAACCCAGATAAATTTGCAAAAGACGGGGAGAAGACACTTTCATTATTTCGTGAAGCAAATCAGCCAGGGGCGGAAAGATACAATAGTTCAATTCCTTTCGTACCCCTTGTTCCAAAATCTTATTTTTATGCATTTAATTTAAATCATTGTTTGTGTTCAGTTTGTTTTCGCGCAAAACGTCTTTCAGCGAAAGATAATATTGACTGCAATTGCGCATGTGATTTAAGTACAGCTATATCAGACAAAACAAACTCGTCTGAACATCTTTCAGTTAATGACAATACACAGTTTAATATTATTACACAAAACGCAATAATGCAGTATTATGCTCCGCCAGAAGTCCCTTATACATTTCTGTCTCCCAAGCAAAAACGTATAGTCGACTTAGTAAGAACTCAAATTGGATTGAATAATAAACAGTTTTACCAGAATCCTTTACGCCTTATTGTCTGCGGAATTCCCGGCAGCGGCAAATCGCAGGTTTTAAAAACAATACATCATATACTATCGCAGAAACAAGTTCAAGACCCATCGTTTGCATTTAAAACGTGTTGCTTTCTTGGGAGTTGTGCCTCAAACATAAAGGGGACAACGCTGCACTCATGTTTTCGCATAAGACCGTATAATAACGGAGCTTTAATGGATCAGTTGGTGAATGGAATTTCAGTTGCAGATAAAATTGCATTCCGTAAAGTTAAAGTTTTGCTGTTAGACGAAATTTCCACAATAGGGTTGCGTCTTCTGCATTATGTAGATAGATATTTAAGATTAGTTGATTCTTCTAGAGCCAATTTGCCTTTTGGGGGAAGAACAGTAGTAGCCTTTGGAGATTTCTTGCAGTGTTCATGTTTAGGGGACAGTCCGTTATACACAAAATTTGTTTTGAAACCGTCAGATGATTTACAACAAGCAGTAGATGTTTACAAATCTTTTGAAACCGCATTTGTGCTAGATAGGCCATTTCGCCAAAGCTGTGCTGATCCTGATCAAGAAGAGTACTACCAGTTTTTAACGCGATTAAGGTATTGGAAGCTCACACCAGCAGATCTGTTTAAACTTCAACAGAGGCAGCATCACATTCTAGACCGAGTTCTAACAACAGAAGAGATGCACGAGTTTGAACATTCAATACATCTGTACGAGCTTAACAGGGACGTTGCTAACCATAATAAGTACGTTTGTTTTTAAAATTCCTAGTATATCATAACTTATTCTATCTAGTTCTAACATGTATATATTTTAATATTTATATTAAATGAGCATTTACCATAATACCAGCAATCACAAGGTACTATCAACATCAGAAGTGGGAGGCAAATGTTGGCCCCTCAGTGTAAAGTGTCTGGTCGGCACCCATAGAGTTTTTATGTTATCTGTAGAGTATTTGCTTAGCTTTCCACAGTCAAAATGAAGCAACCATCTAAGGACCACTGGGAAATTAGCTGTAAAGGCTCTGTGTTGTCCCCGTGTAGAGACCAATTATCTTTTTGCCTTTCGTGCAACCCTCTGATAGTTATCATTTCTGATATAGACGTAACATATTATTGTCGTTCTTGCAATCTAGCAGCATGGAACGAAAATAGAAGCAAGTATTTAGTAGACCCAGTGTTTCGTTCATATAATTGTCCTGTGCTTAAAAAACGACCAACAGAAACATATAACTGTGCAAATTGCAGCATACAACTAATTGGAATTCCTGTTTCTTACTTTGTTCGTTCAGTTAAAGGGCGGTTTAGGTGTTACAACTGTACGTTTATTAGTAAACATCCTTTAAAGTTTTTAAAAAAGCATTCGGCTATACACATTGATTCGCAGCAGATATGTGTACACAACTCAGCTAGTTTACAGAAAATTAACAAATCTGGATTAGTGTTACATACTTTATCTAAGCGCCACTACATTCATCAGCGTATTAGACTTGCCAATCCTGAATACAAAAAACCAATGCACTTTTTAGCTTTAGACAGCGACGAGTTTGATTCCGATAGTGACGAAGACAATAATGTATATATTTAAGCCTAGTGCATAATTATTATCACACCAGTGTTACTGATACATACTTGTGTGTTGCTGTGTATTGTAAATTGCTCGCCGTAGCATTTGCATAGGAAAAATATTTTAATAATTTTTATTGAATTTTTGGTTTCATAGAAAAATGATCCGGAAATATAATCCAAATTATATTGAAGTCCCATCTGTTGTAGCAACCAATAGTTCGTTCTCTCTAAACCCATTGGAACTGGATTACGGAATTCCTGTAATGCTAACGCGCAATATTGACCTGACTACAAATTTAGTTAACGGAAGCCGCGGGACCGTTGTAGACATTGTCTTCCACCAATCAAAAAATCGGATTGTTTGGAGCAACGTCGTTGATTCAATTATTGTGCACTTTCCAGAATACAGAGGAAATCAACTTGTTGTGACATCAAGAGGCCAAGGTGTGAAAATAACTCGTATTGATTACAATGAATTAGATTTAGAAACAAAGCAGTACATTACAGTGCAGTCTTTTCCCCTTGTGTTGAATTGGGGCATGACTATACACAAATCACAAGGCAGTACATTCGAAAAGGGATGTATTTATCTTGATACTCGGGAAACTATAGCATGTACAACGTATGTAGCACTTTCTAGATTCAGATCTTTTAAAAATATAATGATAATTGATAAAGATATAATTCAACCCTCACGTCTTCTTGGTATTCGGCACGAACATGAAATGCAATTGAGATGGAATGAAGAAAAACGTCTGAAAGAATTAGAACTTAGTAGCAGCAAATCTCGCCAAGCTAATATTAAGTTGCAAGTTAAAAGGTTTATGTAAAAAGATTTGTTTTAAAGTAAAAAAGTAACAAGTAGAAGAAAACCGCCCAAAAAAATAACAAAAGTGACATATGCATGCTAAAAAAACTACAACAGAAAAAAATAGTTATAGGATGTAATATATTTGTAATTCTAACTTGTACAGTAAATAAATTCTTGTATATCTGTAAATTGTAAAATACTTATAACGTCTGGTTTCACAAACTTTTGCGCAGTTTTATTATCAACTATCTCAGTGACAGTCGCAAACTTTTGTATCTATACAATGGCAGAAATTCGTAAATCATATTTAAATTCAAGGCTAAAAGGCTCGTTCTCTGCCCTGAGTGGATTTATAAAAAACAATAAGCATTTTCACGACAAGAAAAAAGTGGACAAAGAACTAAGCCAACTGAATTCATTTAGTCTACACAGACCTATTAGGAAGAATTTTAGGCGCAGGAGAACCATTGTGAACATGGCAGGAGAAATTTTTTGCTGTGATTTAAAAATCTTAGGGTCAGTCTTATCAAAAGCGAATTCCGGATATGAAAACATACTTTTTTGCATTGACGCGTTTACGAAAAAGCTTTTTTGTAGATTCATAAAGAACAAAAGACCAGAAACAGTAATTAAAGCAATGAAAAGTATATTCCATGAAGCAAAAATAACACCAATTTATTTATTTACAGACCAAGGTTAGCTGCAAACAGCTAATAGGGTAACATACAACCAATTCAAACGTTTCAAATTAATCTTAGTTTAATATATAGGACTAACAACGATATAAATATAATATTTTGTTACTTATAGGTACTGAATTTCGAGCAGAGTCTTTTCGCAAGTTTTTAAAGAGCAAGGGAATAAAATACTATAATACATATAGTGAGACCAAATCAAGTATAGTAGAAAGAGTAATAAGGTCAGCTGAAATACACACTATCTAACAAGTTTGCTATACAAAACTCAATATAAGGTTGACGCACATGCTATAACACAATATTTATTTGTTTATGTAGGACCATTTTTGAGAAGGTGGCTAGGTACATAACAGAAAAGCAAACAAACCGTATTCTTGAAATATTTCCTGCATTTGTAAAAACGTACAACAACACTTTTCATTCAACAATTCAGATGTCGCCTAATAGCGTGAACAGTTTGAATGAAAACGATGTATGGAGAACCATGTACTCAGACCTTATTAACGACACTACGAAACGTAGACCAGTGTTCAAGCCTGGCGACCGTGTGCGAATTAGTCGTACTAAATTAACATTTGAGAAAGTTAAGTATAATATAGCGTACCACGTGAGCTAAAATAACAGATTAAAAAACATGTATAAATAGGGAGACTTTTGAACAATCGAGTTAATGTATTTTTATCCTTTACCCAGGCTACAACCAAAGCTTTAGCTTAGAGTGGTTTATTGTGAAGTCTGTAAACTTGGAAACCATACCTATAACATACTACTTGGAAGATTTAAATCACAACAGCATTACTGGATCATTTTATAAGGAAGAGCTTAGCCGAGTTGAAGAATCAACATGAATTCTACACCGTTTATTCCATACTTTACCAATGCTATCAAGCAGCATATCAACAACAAACGCAGAAGATTAGACAAACATTGCTGTTCCCAATTAGATCGAGACCCAGCAGGTACCGAAAATATCTACATAACGATTACAAGTGACCAGCAAAACAATATTTATACTGCAAACACTCCGTCTAGCTTTGTAGCTGTTCTCCCTACCCCTCTAAACCTTGAAAATTACGACGTCGGACTAGTGAGTTTGAGATACACAAGCAGCATACAGCCAGCTATAGTTCAGCATGTACCAGCTACCCCAATACGTAGCGTACGTAGCGCTGAAGTTTCAGACCTAGAGCCTATTAAAAAACTGTTTCCCAACTACAAGCCAACAGTAAAAAGTTTTTTTAACTTCCAGAAACAAGAAACAACAGTACACCAATTCATGACTAGACTTAACGATGCGTTAAAGCTAAATCAAGACAAAGTGCCGCTTAAAATTGAACAAAAAGCTCTCAGCTTAGACCCTGAGGAAATACATATGATCCTTTTAAACGTGTCAAAATCAAACAATGTAATTCTGGCAATCCCCACACCTCTTGCATTGTTTTTTAAGCAAGGCAGATCACGGTTTATGTCTGGAAACCATTTACCGTACGACTACTCACGTCAAGAAGACTTTGAGATAATTCCAATGGACACAAACTTCAATTTTGGGGCTGAAAAAATTGAAAGTATGGAGAACGTAATACAGTTATACCAGGGCTTTGAGACTTTTATAATTTTCAGAAAACAAATAAATACAGGGGATTCTGACTATCGTAAATGTTTTGAACGTTTTAACTCTGAGATGCGTGATTCAGAAAATAATGACACAAATCTAAAAATTGAGTTTCCTGCTGATACAAGCAATACCAAATGCAAATTGACGTTTGAAGGAAACGAAGGGGATTATGTTGTGTTACCTGAACCAATAGCACTGTGCTTAGGCTTGCAGCAACACGACAAGTTTTACAATGGCGTCTACGAATCTGAATTTGACTTTGACGAAGAGAAAAATACAATGAAATTGTAGACTATGATTACATGAACATTCGCCTGTTTAAAATGTGTGCACATTATATGCCAATGAAAGAACCAGAAGAAATGGACTTGGATCACATAGTGCATGAAATTAACCGCACTTTAAGTGAGCGGCTTTGGAGTGATACGACTGTACAGTTTAAACATGAAGACGGACAGCTCAGTATTCCAAACCTACGAGAAGACATTACTGTACAGCTCCCACCACTTGTTAATAGATTCTTTGGGTTTGATGACAATTTCATATTCAAAGATGGTGTCGTCGCCAACTTGCAACCGGAATTAGCAAAGGAAGAAGAACAAGAGAAAGAAAATGAAGAATTTGAAGAAGATGTAGAACCTGAGCATACTGAACCAGCTAAGCGAATGCTTGTAACATGCAATTTGATCGAAAACCAGCTCTATGCTACCCATGCTCTACCGTTGCTGCGCTCAGTTGATATCTCAAGCGAATATAATAAAGAGACAGTGCACAACTTTTTGCCAATATTATATTTGCCACTTAAACAGCAGGAGCAGCAAGTAATACGGATTACCCTTTTAAACGAATACCGAAGCCTTGTCACACTGCCTGAAAATTCGCAAACTATTATAGAATTGCAGTTCAAGCCTCGCAAAGTTTAAAACATATTTAATATAAAAAGACATAGTTCTTTATTTGCGAATCATTCTTAATTCAACTCTCAAACAACAACAACATTATTTTATTCACAGTGCTTCTTAATAAATTAAATTCAAAAATAAATTTGCAGTGCATTGCTTTACATGTACAACGACGATCCAATACACAAAGTGGTAGATCTTCTGTAGTTCTTACTTCTGCCCAGTTTCAGAGCAAACGTCTGAAAAATACGGAAAATGGTTGGGTCCGCAAATTGAATTTAACTACGATGAAATTGAAAACCTTGTGTTGTTCTTAACCCAAGATTGCAAATTGTAAAGTTTGTTGTGCGAAAAACATGAATACATTAACTCTGGAAAGTTTGTTGTGTGAGACATGCCAGTTCTGCTGGTTGAACTATACGCCGTCAAGTGTGCAAACTGTCATGTATAAAAACAAACAATACTGTACGCGATGTGAAATGCAAGAAAGGAAAAAAGATGAACAAGTACTTGCCAGCTTAAATACACCGTACGATGAGTGGATTGACTTTGATGATTTCAACGATGTTAGCAATTGGTGTGAAGTAACCCGAAGTTTTGAAAATATTGATTGTTTTGTGTGTAAATTCGATCCTGGTGATGTTTCGTCAGTCAGAGGCGAACCCGATGCAGAGTATATTCACAGCATATCTTTGTATGGGGAAACAGTGTACATTTACAAGTACATGCCAGAAATTAAAGTATGCAACTACTGCATGTTTTGGCGATGCTTGAATGTTTTAGAGAATGTTCGAGAATATATTTATGAATACAAAGAAGATGAATACCGAAGCCTTGTCACACTGCCTGAG
Source organism: Dicyrtomina minuta (assembly GCA_949802685.1). Lineage (NCBI taxonomy): Eukaryota > Metazoa > Arthropoda > Collembola > Symphypleona > Dicyrtomidae > Dicyrtomina > Dicyrtomina minuta. The sequence goes on from CATKUY010000042.1 coordinate 22,511, forward strand.
AACTCGCAAAGTTTAAAACATATTTAATATAAAAAGACACAGTTTGTCATTTGCGAATCATTCTTAATTCAACTCTCAAACAACAACAACGTCAGCCCAGTTACTTGCAAATTATTTAAACAAACAGTGCAGTGCTTCAATTTATTTACAACATTACTAAACATGTTGTAAATCATGCGTAAAATTGTGTGTAAAAACGTTTACGAATCTGACGCTGGTGACGCACTCCAAATTGTGGACGAAGAACTTTTAAAAGACAGTTTACTCGGTGAATACTGTACACTTGAACCCATTAAAAACATTGCTACTGAAAACGACAAACAAATGGGTGCTGGAGAAGATACCGTAGGAGTTGGTCTTGAAAACACATTAAACAGCAGTGCAAACAGTGAAATAGGCCTAGAAAATACCCAAAATTTAGTTCCACTTAAATTGCGACAGCCATCCAAACGCCGTGCAATTTCTCACAAGTGCCGCGTTACTCATTGCCGTACAATTTGCCCTAAAAGAAATAAAAAAGTAGTAAAACGCAATATGCCTATAACTCAGACTGGCGGACGTTGTGTAGCTCGTCGTAAGGCACAGTCTGGAGGCTCAAGAAAACGCATTGTTCGCCGGCGTGTTCAAACTGGTGGCCGCCTAAGACGTAAACCAGTTACGCATACTAAGCAACGAGGAGGAGGCAGATCATCTGCTCAGTCTGGAGCAGGAAGACGAAGGAAAGCATACAGACGCAAATAACTTATAAACCACTGTACGTTTAATTCTACTTCATTCATCACCTAACCTACAACGAAGCAATATCAACCAAAAATTTGCAGCTCTGTCTTACCATGGATTCCACGCCAGGATTTTACGACGAATCTACAATTTACGAGGGTTCTCAAAAGTCCATTCAAAACAACCTTATCTTGGACAAGTTACATCCAACCAACGTCAGCGTTGAAGATGCCCCCGAGTATTACCCATACTACCCCGTACTTAGCCCGCGAGATAACGAAAATCCCGTTATTTTTGATATACTGAAATCTCCGGGCAAGTATTACGCCTTAGACGGATCCTATTTAGATCTCACATGCCGTGTAATGCTAGCAGATGGCAAACCGATAGCAGCTACTGATATGGTCGCTCCGTGTTCAATGCTGTTCTATGGTTTATTCAGTAACATGGAGTTCTATCTAAATGGACAGTTGATATCCGATAATTCAAATCATTACGCCATCAGTTCTTACTTGAAAAAGGAACTCTCATCAAATCCCATTGAAAAGAAAAACAGCATGTTAGACCAGTTGTACATACCTAACACAACGCCAGATAATTTTACTAAAACTGACGACGGCTTCATGGCTCGATATAACATTGCTAGAGAATCAAAGCCGTTTACAATGGTGGGAAGGCCAGAATCGCCATTCTTCACACAGACTCGAATGTTACCAGGAGAAACTGATATCCGAATAATTATGAGAAGATCTCACCCTGCCTTTTGCATTGATGCAGAAACTGAAACAAGAACCGGGTACTCTGGTTGCCCGTTTCGCGTGGACATTGTAAATGCTGTACTGTACTTGAAAAGACAGACAGTATCTCCGTTGGCTATTGAAAAGCATCGACTGAACCTTAATAATGGTACTCTTAAGTACCCGTGTATTGAACCTGAAGTGAAGAACTTTGTTATTCCATCCGGCGTGAGTTCACATTCACTTGATAATTGTATCAATGGAAGATTACCACAAGTTATTGTGTTCGGCCTTGTGGATTCTGAAGCGTATCTGGGAAAACTCACAAAATCCTTTTGCAACTTTCAACATTTCAATTTAAGTGAAATTACGGTCTCAATGAACCAAGAAGCAATTGAATACAAGACATTGCCTTTACAATTCAAGAAAGAAGATGGATCAGGAGAAGAAAACTTTTTGCTGGCTCTGAACACTCTCAAGAAAACAGCAGCAAATCCAAGCCTTGGTAACGGAGTAAATAGAAACAACTATACAAAGGGAAGAGTCTTATTTGCATTTGAACTTGTACCTACACAAGCCAATGCTTTAAGCGTGAACAAAACTGGACAGGTCCAAATCAGTTTGAAGTTTAGAACTGCACTAACCAAGTCAGTGACAGCTATACTATATAGCCAATATCAAAACATTATTGAGATTGACCGCAACAAACAAGTTATCATCAACCGTTAAAATGTAAAGTACCAAACAAGTTTGTGCAAAAACAAAAAACAATTTAGCTGCGAGTATATATGTTAATGTATCTATAACAAGTCTGTTTGTTCCTTTACAGATGTTGAACAAACAACAACGTTCACATTATGAACACTGGAGAGTTACAACAATGTCTCAAAATCTTACTTGGAGAAACTCAAGTAAAGTTCTACGTAATTGCAGCAGATCAAATGCGGTCAACTTTGTTCAGCGCAGAAAAAAGAAACAATGGAATTACTTACCCTATTGCAATTATTCAAAATACAGACAAGCTGGAAAGCCCTGGGAAGCACTGGATTTCTTACTGGGTGACTTCAAAGGACAGCTTCGAATATTTTGACTCGTATGGAAATCCAATTCAACGGTATCGAAATTTGCAATTGCCAGGAAACCATATGGTGGCTGAAAACTGCACAGTGCTACAAAGCGGCAGATCAACAGTGTGTGGAATGTATTGTATATATTTTCTCTACTCTAGAGCTTTAGGAATTAGTTATAAAGATTTTTTAAGTATATTTACAAGCTCTGTACTAGTTAATGATAGAAAAGTGAGGAAATTTATAGAAATGATCCCTAGTGTAATACCGAATATGTATAGCGTACCACCTAAACTACAGTCTAATACATTTAAAGTTTCGTGTCCAGAGTTTTGCCATAGTTTAATAATGTACTATTAAATATTATTGTAATATTGTGTAAGAAGTGTAGCCTAACTTTATAAAAAATGTATCACAAATTTATTATAAATAGCAGTATATGTAAGAACTTTTGTCAGTAGCAGTTTAGATTTTATAATGTCAACAGCAACCACTGTCGACTTTAGATTAATTCACCCTTTTACGGCTATGATATGTGGCCCTAGTTCATCAGGAAAAAGTACTCTCTGTCTAGAAATTGTTAAGCACCGAAAACAAATTATTAGTGAAAAAATAAATAAAGTAATATATGTTAGTGTACATACAAAACCAGAACAGTTTTCTGGCATTGATTTTGCATCGGACAGTGAAATAACATTAGTGTCAGATATAAATAACATTGAAGCATTGTTAGATGATATCAACAGCCCGTGCCTATTGGTTTTAGATGACCACTTAAACTTTATAGAGTCAAATCCAAAGGCCAGACTCTTAGTTCAGAAAATATTTACTGAGTTGTCTCATCATATGGACTTTAGTGTTATACTTGTTCTACAAAACCCGTTTACCAAAGAGTTGAGAACTACAAGCTTGAATACTAAATACATGATATTGTTTGACGTACCAAGAGATAGAAGCATTATTGGTCAAATTTCAAGACAAGTTAGCCCTGGACGTCCCAAGTTCCTGCAAGAAGCATACGAAAAAGCATGCAGTTTACGCCAACACAGTTACATAATGCTAGATTTGCATCCAAAGTGCCCCAATCCTACAACATATGTGCGAAATAACGTATTTCCGTGTAATGGTACTGACATTTACGTACCAACTCAACCATAAAAATGGCTCAAACAAACAATAGTGGCTGTCGTTTCGAACAAAATTACAAGTTTTTGTCAAATTTAACATTTTACAAGTCTAAGGAATACAAAAATCTTATAACAAGTGCAACGTCTGAACAATTATATGCCTTGGCTGAAACTATATATAACGTGAATAAATTTTGCAAACATCCACTTAAAGGATACAATACTCAAATAAAGACGCTAATAAGGCAATTAACGTGTGACGATATACTACGCCTGCGCAAAGTTTTACTCAAGTATCATAAACTTATTCAAGCAATTTTAGCTACAGTGTTTTATAAGGTGTACAAAAGTGAAATTTGTCGTACTACTTTATTCTCTGACATAATTTGTGACTAATGTTCTACGTTTTAACAAATAAAAAAAATGGCAACAGTTATGAAGGCAATTGAGCCAAAGCTGTATGCTGAGCTTATGAAAATACGTGCAGAACAGACTAATAATAAACCTGCCTATAAACCCAATACAGCATCTGCACCTCCCCCTCCTAGCCAATTTGACAATACACAGCTGCAAGACTTACAAAATGGCAATAAAACAGGAAATTCTAAGGAAACTCTTAAACGACAAGATTGGATTCAGTACGAAGAAATGATTTCAAGACCCATTAAACGAAAACGGCGTAATATAAGTGCATAAAAATTCTTGCAGAACAAAATGCAAAAACTTATATAAACAGTTGCAAATTTTCAATGGTCACCAGTTGCATACAACAACTCACAGCGTTCAATACTTAACATCAACAATGCCTTCAATACGCATATACGTTGCAGTGCTGCTTGTGCTTCCGGCACTTGCATTGGCATGCAACAATGTAGCTGCAGCTGATGTGTTAGCTGCGCCACCTGTGACTGAAGATACTCAATATAAACACGCCACAAAATCCTCTGAAAATATCAAAGGCCAAATGGACGGGACTAAATCAGCTCAGCAGTTTAATACTACGCAACTTCCTCTAATTCAATCCAATTCATTTCATAAATTTATACTTCAAGCATTAAAGTATATGCTTGAAAGTCTAAATGCCCAGAATGGAATCATCATGGACGTGGTCGAGAAGTTTCAACACACAGAAGCTAAGCCATTGGTGAACAACACATTTGATTACATATGTAAGTGAATAAAAAAATTTGTTCACTCACTTGTAAGTTTGACTTATATACCTTATATAGTAAAAACGTGTATAGCTAATAGTAGTTTAACTAGCACTATGTATATACACATACTAATACATGGCTTTTGTGTTCTGTTTTTGTGCATGTGCAGCTATCTACGTGTCATTTATCCTGGTCCTGCTCCTGTTTGCATTCAAAATTATAAAGCTGTTCAGAAAGGGGAGAACCTGGCCCCCTAAAGAAGTGGGTGGAGACCAACAAGTGGGCGTGATAGAGCGGCTCGAAGATTCAGTTATAAATACTGGTATTCAACTGACTCAGCCTCACACTACTCGCAGCAGCAGTTCACGCACCTAACTCAAGAAACTAAGAAGTCTTAAAGCCATACATCTACACAACCCACAGTTCCAGGCAGGACTCTACTGCTGTATTGGAAACCCAACCGTGGTGTTTCAAATTGCCCTCCTGTATACGTAAAGTATTGCTTTACCAGCATGGACCCTCAAGTTACCCCATCCTACACGACACGAGTTGTCAGCGCACAACTGCATTACGAGCAAGAAGATTACCCTTTGCCCACAGTGCTTGGATCATCCCCCAACCACTTTAAGTGTTCTTTTCCCTACTGTCTGTTTAAGTGTTACTTTCACGTACCGTATAAGTCTCATGTGGAACACGTACATCAATGTGAAGATTGCAACCTGTTTTGTTTAAACAAACAGCACCACCAATGCTCTCATGTTGGAGAAAGACTTGGGCACATTGAGAACCGCAGCCAAGATCTTGTAGGGGGCGGCACCAGTCGATCGGGGGCAACATATGGACCAACTACAAGCACAGCTATCCAACCAGCAAGAAAACGACTACGCCGTTCACCTCAAATAGACTTGGACGTGTTTCAAGAATATTCGCGATATCATAAGGGAATGATTGTAATCTACATTCACAAGCCAATTGAAACATTTGCAAGTATTGAAACAATAATGGCAGAATTGCATAATCCCTTTGTAAAGTTACTGACACAAAACCTGAGTGTACATAGTGGTATTAAAGCTCAGCTTATAATTGTAGCTACAATGGAATTGGAAGTTGAAGTGGAAACTGAAAAAACTATAAAAGTGCGTAACCCCACCTTTACAGGTCAGAATTACGATATTTTTAATACAAGTGAAATTGACAAGTTTGTATTAAACAGCACAAATGAGTGCGTAGAAAGACTAACTGATTATAACAAGTACGGAACTGGATGGGTACTTCGCGAAATTGAATCAGTTCAGGTGAAGATTGGTGTACTAAACTTATTTGCAAATGCAGAAGCAAAAGGATACATTAAGTTTCCTAAAATGAAACCCAGAAAGGAAGGATATTTGAACATTAAAAATAAATGCAACGAGTGCTTTAAGTTCTGCGTTGCTGCTCATCGGTTTCGACACGAAATAATAGACACTAAGATTTACAAACTAAAGCAGGAAAACAAAGTGCAAAACGTAAAACATTTAAAACAAAGCTTGGAGTTCCCGGAGCAGTACCGACCATACTTTTCAAGATTTGATTTTACTGATGTTAAATTTCCTCTGCAAATAAATGACCTTTCTGGATTAAAAAAATTTGAAATGAAAAATAATCTTGGAATCAACATTTGGAGCCACCGAGAAGATCAAATTATCCAAATAAGAAGATGCCAGAATAATGACATTAGTGAAAAGTGTAATTTATTTCTCATCCAAAACGACTCTGCAAATGAAAAGAACAAAGCTTATCATCTTGTGTTGATTATTGACATAAACAAATTTCTGCGTAATGGGCATAATACCAAGCAATTTTATTGCCAACTGTGTTTCAGATCGTTTAATTCAGAAAAGAATTTAGATCAACATCTAGAAAACTGCCAAACTCTTGTAACTAAAAACATTGTGTTTCCAGAATCACACGAACGAATCAAGTTTTCCAAACTGTGGCAAACCCTTCCCTACCCGTACGTCATTGTTTATAAATTTTCAACATTCTTAAATCCTACTGAAGATACGAAATCTGTAACACACAATATCAAGATTTCAAACGAAATTCTTCCAGCAGCATATTCGTTTGTTGTTATAAGTCAAATGAAACACTTCGATAAAGTTATAGCAGTCGAGTATTTTGATGGTCTAAATTTAATGAATCATTTCTTTAAAAGAATATTTACGTGGGCAAAAAAGTTATTGTCTAAAATAAGAAACACCAACAACTTTGTACAGCCATCAGAAGAAGAAAAAAAACAATTCAATGAAGCATCACATTGTCACATGTGCAAACGTGAATTTGACAACAATAGAAAAATATTTAAAAATTTTCATCATAACCACCACCAAGGTAACTTTGAGTTTGCAGCATGCAGCAGATGTAATCTACAAATAAAGTACAAGTTTGAAATACCCATAATTTCGCACTGTGGAGGAACAATTGACTACCACCTATTAATAAGTGCAATGAAAACAAATAACTTTAAAGCTAAGGATGTCAAAGTTATTGCAAAATCCGCCAGTGATATAAAATCTATAACAATAACTTCAAAGGATACTTGGCTACCAGATCTTCATCTCCAATACCCACAAGACAAGAATACTGGAGAACAGTATACTGGAAAAAAATTCAACTCAAAAGTTAAAGTTCGTTTCATCGATTCGAGTTTATTTATGGACACATGTTTAACAGATTTGGTTGAATCTTTAAAATCGCAAAACAAACAAGATCTAAAACTTGTGTCACAGTGTGTGTCGCATTTTGCTCCCTCAAGTAAAATGAAATTAACAAACCCAGAAGCTAAGAAGTATAAAGAAAACTGTATTAAACTGTTACAGACGCCCCTGTGCTTTCCGTTCAAGGCACTAAACAATCGTTCTGCATTTTCAAAGAAACTTATTTTAAGAGAAGAATTTCAGCGATCAATACTAGACGACGAGCCAATTTCTGAAACAGAATGGGAACTTGTGCTTAAAGTGTGTACTCAATTCGAACTTACAACATTGCGCGATTATACAAGGGTTTCGTGTATGATAGAAACAATTTTACTTGCTGAAGTATGGCAAAACTTTAGAAAGCTTGGACTTCAAAACTACCAACTAGACCCAACTTACTCCATGACGCTGCCCAGCTTCTCTTGGGAGTGTTTTCTGAAGTTTACGAATGCCGAAATTGATTACATAAGAGATCAAAGAATATTAGACATTGCGACAAACGGAATACGCGGCGGTCAGTGTATTTTCACTCAGAAGCATGTAGTTGCCAACCATGAGCGATGTCCAGAAGGATTTGACGAGTCAAAACCTCGCAAGCAATTGCTGTCACTAGACATCAACAGTTTGTATGCATATTGCTTAAAACAGCTAATGCCAGTGTCGGATTATGAGTACATGGAAGCCAAAGACCTGCAACATATCAACTGGGCTGATTCTAACTTTGGCAACGAAGAGGGTAGCTTTGGATATATACTAGTAGTTGATTTGGAATACCCTGCACATTTACACAAACGAGACGAAAACCTGCCTCTTGCAATGGAAAAGCGAACATTAAATCTGCAGGACGTTGCTACCATCATGTGCCCGAATAAAACTACAACTGACAGTTTGCAGCGGCAAGTATCCCGCCCCCGATTGATGTTAACTCTTCATAACAAGTACAAGTATACAGTGCATTTTAAAGCTATGCAGTATTACTTGTCTAAGGGATTAGTTTTATTAAAAGTTCATTGTGGCGTAAGATTTAAACAACAACGCTGTTTTAAACCATACATTGATGTTAACTTAGAAAAACGCAAAGCAGCCAAAACAGAATTCGAAAACAAAGCACTTAAAAAAAATAACAATGTAATTTACGGAAAAACAATTACAAATATCTTGGAATTTGTTAATGCTCATATTTGTACAAGTGCAGCAGAAGCTGAAAAGTCATTAGCATCACCTCGTTGCAAAGACTTTGAGGGATTGTCAGAAGATCTCAGCATATTCACAGAAGAATTGAAAACATACCGCGTTACTAACTCGCCATTAACTGGAGTCGCTATTTTAGATACTGCAAAAGTGTTGTTCTATAAAAAATGGGATCGTCTTTGTGAGATATTCCATGACAAGGCACATCTGGATTACAGTGATACCGACGGATATGAAATGCACACAATTGACGAGCTAAATACATTTTGGGACGATATCTTTAAAGCAAAGATAGAGTTTGATTTTAGCAAAATTCCTCGCGACCATGAGTTCTTTAAAATGTATGAGCACCAGTACCCAGGCTTACACAGTCTAAATAAAGACAAAAGCGGAAAGTTAAGAATACAAAGCTTAGACTTGAAAGAACTAATTATTTTAAAACCAAAAATGTATAGTTCATTGTACTTAAACGACACTCAACAACAAAAGTGTGCGGGAATTTCAGCAGTTGCAATGAGGCAGTGTAAACACAACAAGTATAAAATAATGTTGGAAACAAACAAACCTTGTAAGATAAATGTGAATTCTGTAAGGTCTAAGGACCATAACTTGTACATTGTAAACTTTAATAGATTGGCATTCAACTCTTTGGATTTATCTCGAGTATTTCCAGATCCAACTAATTGTAATTATAGTTTGCCCTTTGGCCATGTTGATTTACGTAAGACATAACTTGGTTTGCAACATGAACGTGAAAAAAAAACTTGTAAATATGTAAATATTGTAAAAACAAACTTTGTAAATATTAATTTCAGTTAAAAAACAAAATTAAAGTATGTGTAAGCTTGTGTGAGCAACTATAGTTTTTAGTTTAATTATAAGTAGCACTATGTATTTAATATTAGCTTAATATTATACTATAAATACAAATTTTAAAAAATATAAATTAATTTTAAAACGGATGTATTGTAAGATGTACATATGTGTAAATATTTAACTTAAGTTTAATTCAGAATACTGAAAACCATTATGTAAATATCAATGTAAATTGTGTCGGTGTAGCAAGAAAATTTCAAAAAAAAATAAAATGTAAATATGTAAATACTTTAATTAAATGACTTTATTTGCATTTCTCCTGGTTTATTTCACATATATTCCTATAACTAGCATACAACACAAGGCAAATCCCCATTCATAGGGAGCTACCTATGTAAATACCTACCTACCTACGTACATGGATGAATTAATTATTATATTGCATTAATGACTGCACACAATGCCGGTCCATGTCACCCAATGCATCTCATTATATCTGTCCTCTCGTTCCCATCATATCTTCCCGTTCGTTCCCGTTTTCATTCCTTCCATATCTGCCCATAATATCTTTTCCCGTTCCTTCCCATATACCTTCCCGGACACCTTCCCAGAATCGGTCTTTCTCACTCCCAACACCCAAACTCACCCCACCGACCCCAAAACACTCCTATGCTACAACACACTAGGCACAACGTAAACTCTCCCAGTAGTGTCACCCTTGTGGACTTGTTTCCAAGTCGGAACAATGTGATTTGCTTTTTTTTCAGAAAATAAGGTTAAGCAAGAAGAAAAAGACATGGATTTTGGGAACGGCGTCAGTTAAATTTTATGGTTACCCAACTGCATTAAAGCTTAGGAATGTAATTTCTGGTGGCTGCAGTTCTCTATATAGTGTCGATAGCAATGAGGGTTGAAGAAATTAGTTTCCATTATCTATGGAGACACAGAAATAGGGCAGCGGCAAAAAGCAAGGGACCGAGTAGCTATGTGAAGTAATAATAAAAATGAATATGATGCTTGGCAGTGTCGGCGTGCTGTTAATTTAAATCACTATGATTTAGGCGATTTGAATTAGTTTATTTATTGATCATGCTCTGTAGTGATTTATTGATTTTACGACAATTTATTTTATTAAAATTACATGGAAATACTTTGTACTAATTCAATTTATTGTATAATAATTACTGAATTTTGAGATTTTTAGATTTAGATAATACAATCATACTGACATTGATTGCGTTTTCTACTTTAACAAGACCAATTATTGTTACATATTGTGGTTTGGCTTTTAGACTCAAATTTGAAGCCTATGAAGACGCTATTTTGTTATTTGACCTTTACCCACGCTGGCTGATTTTGCATTTCTTACGCATCAAAAAATGACAGGACTATGTAATTTAATAAGACCGCAGAGTGCAAAAGCATTTCCAGGACGATCAAGTTTCTAGATCTGTCCAAAAATTTTGAAATTGTTTCATTAAAAAATCAAAACAAATTCGGAATTCCTTGCACGAAAATGGGAGGAAATATTAATCACAATAAGTTTGATTTAAATTCGAATTGCAACTGAATATTTATAACGTACACTAATTCACCACATCTAATTGATAATTACTTTGATAATTTACATTCATTTTTCTGTGTTAAGTGTGAAGCAGTTTTACTTTTAACTTTCACATAAATATTATATTATATTTGATTTATGTCTTACATGGTGTTTACTGCCTGTCCCTGACCGCAACCAACAATAGTTATGCCGTATTGTGAAATCACCTCAGCTGCGTCCGTACATGGGATACATTTGTTTTGATCTTTACCGTTAGCAGTTACCTTAGCACAACCGGATTTTGGAGAGAATGCACAGTCGGAAGCTTTAGTGCAAGGAGCATATGGTCCTGCCGTTCCTGTCGCTCCACCGTCACAACCAACAACAGTGGCAGGGAACCCAATTTGGGTTGACTCTTCTGCAGATTCCAGTGCGTATGAACAGTGAAAGCAACTTGAGGAGTAGCCTGAAGATGTTCTGACCATGCAACCATATCCTGGTCTACACTCCTCTGCAGTATCGCATGGGATTTCCTGGATTTGTTTGGTCCTAATAGTATTTCCGCCCTCTTGTGGAATTGCAGTTGAGTTAAACGTTTGCATTATCCCCGTTGATTTGAGTTCCTCACAGTTATTTTGGACTGTAAAAAACATTAAAAGGAGGCCAAAGAGAAAAGATGCCATCTTAAAACTGATCCTTTGTTGTTGTATCCGTGACTTTTAACTTTGCTGGAACATCTAATTAAACTGTGAGCTAGGGTAGGCAATTTCAAAACTCCCTGGGAGTTTGGGAGCTTTGGGAGGGAGGGAACATTGGGAGTTTTGGGAGTTTTGACGAGTGGGAGTTTTGGGAGCGCTCCCTCTGAAAACTCCCTAGGGAGTTCTCTAAACGCCGGGAGTTTTCACGCTGGGAGTTTTGGGAGTTTTGGGAGTTTTGGGAGTTTTGGAGGGGCAAAACTCCCAAAAACACAGCATCTTTGAATTCCATGAAAAACCTTCACAGCAAGAGTCAGTACATATATAGTTATTCACATTGCAATAACCAGCGGAAAAAAGGTGTTTTGCAAGGTCATAAATTTTGTTTGCGAAAAATGTGTTTATAATTGCTATTAATATATATGTACGCTCCCAAAACTCCCAAAACTCCCAAGGGAGTTTTGGGAGTTTAAGGGAGTTTTGAAACTAGGGAGTTTTGGAGGGAGTTTTGGGAGTTTAAGGGAGTTTTGAAACTAGGGAGTTTTGGAGGGAGTTTTGGGAGTTTAAGGCTCCCTAGGGAGTTTTCAATACGCCGGGCGCCAAACGCAGGGAGTTTTGAATTTGCCATCCCTACTGTGAGCACACTAAGCAGTAGAGAAGAATTTATATTATTCATCAATTTCCAATTAATTTAAAAGTGTCCAATTAAAACAACCTAAAGCTATGCAATTACTTTGAAAATTGTTAGTCTGTTAGCTGATAAAAAGGAATCCAATAATTTATTTGTTCAAATACACGAATCGTAAGCTATTATAGGTTTTAAAGTCAGTTTCTGTTGTAATATTATTTTGCATTTTTTAAGTATGTATGCATTTTTGTTATTGTATTTTTATAATATTAGAATAATAAAATAAATATTGGTAACAAAATTGAAAACAATAAATTTTATTAATTTTAAAACACAAATTAATATTGTACTTAAAAAATATAATGAATTATTTATTTTATTTGCTTCTCAACAAAGATGATATTATAATATATAAAATAATAATAATAATAATTTATTAATTTATCGGTAAACTCTTTATTTCAAAAATGCTGAACTGTTTTTCAACCCAAAGTAATTTATATATAAACATGGAAACCGAGCACAACTTAATTTACGTGGGTGAAAGATGCAGGTAAAAAATTAAGCCATTCTACGATACTAAAAATTACTGTTACAGTCTATAGGTGTATGCGGTGATGCGGAAATCATGCAAATTAAAATTATTTTGGCCTCGCGCCATATTTACCTATCGTGGGTCCAAAGTAGATGCTGAGCCTGAGACCAGAGCAGGGTGGTTACATAACAGGCAGGAAAAAAATTTGTAGGACTGTATTTTTCAATTAAAATTTCACACTAGCAAAACTGATTCCCAGCCTATTGGTTTAACTCATACCTTATTCTTTTTTTTTGAGCTGACATTATTACCCATTGAATAACTGTAATAAATTACATCAGTCAATTTAATTCCCTCATTTTTGTGTATTACATTTTCGCATTTATTTAATTTCTAGAAATTCAGTTGAGCTGCAGCTTTTTCATGAATTGCAATTGATAACTGATAGAGTGACTTACATTTATTTGCATTTACATGTAATTTGCGCTAACTGTTTTTGGGTTATAAGCGCTTTAATTCGTAACAACCCCAATCGCAAAGACTTATTTCCACTCCATGTACGTATTTGGTATGTCGTTACACGTGTAATGCAAAGTATTCTTCTGTTTGGGTTTTTACCACCCTTCCCCCTATCTACAGCATAATTTTTCATAATAATAACTTGTGCGTGCAGCTGAAGTTATATTAAGCCTCTGCATCATGCAAATGGGCATTTATTCGGAATTTGTATTTGTGTTTTTTTGGATTTTCTATTTTACTTTTTTTAAGCTAACTGCCCCTGTGTGTTTAACGTCATCTGTTAACGCAGCTGACATGGTACGATTATTTTACATAGATGAACTTGTGGAGTGGCGCGAGAATTTGAAGAAACGTTTTGCTTTCAGTCTGTAAATACTAAATACATATACCTATACGTAGAACGCGTTCGGAGTCGGACACAAATAGGGCTACCTACTATGAGGGTGGGTCACTTGTTAAACGATGACACACAATGTTGGAGATCCATTTACGCAATGCTAAAAAGGTTTTCAAGGTGGGTCTAAAATTTAGGTTTTGGGCGACGCCATTTGGGTACGGCCCCTTCACCCGTTTTTGTTGGCTGCCTCTTTAATGCGTTTCGATCGTTGTCTGTTTAACTTCTAATTGTAGAGAAATGACTAGTTCGAGCAACACCAAAAACAATACAGACTCACCTTTCTGCATTTTTGGATGTTTGAAAAAAGTGTAAAGTAGTTCACATCGAAACTGTGACTTGTTGGATACACACGATAATCAAATCCGTAATTTGGAGCATTTTCGATTTCTTTGCTGAACAATAAAAATACAAATTTACTTACTATAGTTGTCAAAAGCCTTATAAACACCTTCCGGAGACAGATCATCTAGCAAAAATAGTTCAATAAAACCAAAATAGTTGGAGTACATTGTGGCCCTAGCAACAATTGCCTGCTCACAGGATCCTTTCCTTATGCCGTGAATAGCAGCCTTAGCCTCCAAGGTGAACAAACTAGCGGAGCAGCCCGTGTTAAGGACGATACTCGGCCATTTCAAGTAAAGCGCGTAGAAGTCTTGATTTGGAAGAGGAAATTGGGAATGCCGAGGATCTTTTAGCCCCCGTGATTTTTGTAGTCCCCTTTCGACAACCAGTAATCCAATTATTTTCCTCCCACCGTTCCAATATAAATACCTGTGCGTGATTTTAAGAGCAATGCAGGATTTATTCCTAACATCATTAACCAGGGCAGGGTATGGTTAAGCACCTAATCAAATCAGAAACTGTCAAAATTATTTAGGCATTTTACTAGCATCGAAAATAGCCTGATAAGACACATCATGAAGTTTTCTTATCCGAGTATCCATTGTTTCCACATGTGATACATTCACTCTAAAACATTTCGCATCGAACTTGTCCATATTTTTCATATTCGTTTAGGCATCAAGAGATGAGAAGAGGGCCATCGCTAATGAGATTTCACCATATCAACATTGTTAAATAGATTATGTTTTGACTCGGCTATGCTGTCCGTGTCGAGTAATTCACCAGAGACTCCGAAAATCACGATTAAAGCGCCATCATCGAGAACGATATCCCTGCGAAACAATTTCTTACCAGATTGAAGTCCTTTTGTTTGAGTTGCAGCAGCAGTTGCGTTAGTAGGGACGTTTTTATCGGTGAAACACCTTCCGATCCTCATAGCAACTCACTCAAAACAGACGTTTCTATACTTTTGTATTAAATCAAATTTCTTTACGATGCATCGAAATACACACCTGCTTGTTATAGATATAAGCCCCTTGTTAAATAATTATTTTGTCAGTGAACAACCAAAATCGCCTACTTGCAATCAATCAATAATTATCAATCATTTAATCAATATCAGAAATTAAAATGGGTTATGTAATCAAAATCAAATGCGAAACCCTCGCAAAATGTTGATCCCGAGTTTTTTAAAAACGTAAAATGTTCTAATTCAAGTTTTTGACAATGTAAAATGTCCTATTTACATACTTTTGAAAACGTACAAAATTTTCATATTAAATATTTTTGAAAAGGTACAAAATGTTGTGATTACATGTTTTCCAAAAGGTGAAAAATATTCCAATTCCATGTTTTTGAAAAGGTGTAAAAACTTCTGAAGGGATATAGGTCATTTTGGTTATTCACAGAAAAATTGATTTACATTTTATAAGTCATGCACTTATTTGCTAGATTAAAAAATCCTTGACAACATTAAAACTCTATAGACCGATGCAATATATAATTATGTTTTTAAGACTCACGTAATTTGTCCGTGTGGAGTTTTTGCAAGTTCTCGTGTTCCAATGCATATTAAAACGTCAACGTGGAACTTGAAAACAAAGAACCCAACAAGGAACTGATGAGTCTTACAATCTCCAGATCTTTAATATACTCCACTCGATTAAATTCTCCAAAAGCTGAAATAAAAAAACAATTTTCGAGTTATGATGTCAAACAATAACATAAATATAATCATTGATGACAAAACGTCAACAAGATCATGAATATTAGTTCACAATGATTTTGAATGAAATTGATAATGAAACAAGCATGGTGCTGATCAAAAGTGTGATAATACTCACGAGACAGTTTCAGAAAGGCTACTGATTTTTGCAAAATACTTGCAAACGGTTCATTGAAAGAGGGACATCTTCTTTAATATCAAAAATTAGGCATGTAAAAAATAGAAGAAAAATAAAAATGTTAGTTTTTTTTTGTTCTGGACTCTTATTAAGTTTTACAGGCTATAGATATTGTCGGTAAAAATTCATTTTGGTGTAAATACACTCCGCATAGCTAAAATAATTCAGTCATAAGTCCAACCGATTCCTAAAATCACTATGTACATTATGTCGTAAATTCATACAGCTGCTGCTATGGTCAATTCAACGGATTTAACACAGACTTATTTTAAGACTCGTATTACTTACGACAGAATTATTTTAGCTGCGGATTGGACTTACGCCAAAATGAATTTTCACTGACAATGTAATGTTTGGCAAATTGAATGCAGTCGACAAAATTCTGCAAACTTTTTTGATGCAAGTTAGATTTTTCAAGTCAGACAACATCAACAATATTTAATTTAATATTTTAATTTAATTAACATAATTGACGAACTTAATAAACTTCATTTTAATTGCACTTTTTGGCAGATTCATTAATGTGTTATACACTTTTTAACGAACTACTGACATCTACACGCTTAACTCGCTTGAACGCAGAAGATCTTTAAAATAACAATGGGGGTACACTAACACTTACACTATAACACTAAGAATCCAGAATTATTTGTATTATCAGCTGTAAATGAGCGCGACCTGAACTTTGAAGACGCTTATAAAAAAGTAAAACCATTAGGACCTCGTCAATGACTTTTTCGGTATAATGTAATTAGGTCTTAGGTTACACTAAAAGACAAAATTTAAAACCTAATTAAAATCAAAGTTTTTAATCAACCACATGTTAGTTAAGAACGTGATGTTAGCACTTTCTCTTGCAAATAAATCATACAGTGAAAGACTTGAAGTGCTTCAAATTCTTACCCTTCACGAAAGAAGACTCCGAGGAGACTTAATTGAAACCTACAAAATTATCAACGGTTTATACGACATTAACCCATCGGATTTCTTCAAAGTAAACAATGAAGGACGTCATGCCCCATTCTTGAAATATTTACCGTCCAATAACACCGCAAGGCGAATGCAGTTCTTCACAAATCGTGTTGTGCCAGAATGGAACAAATTACCTAGTCATGTAAAAAAACAGCAGAACTAAGAAAGGAACAATCAGTGTCAATTCGTTTAAATACAATCTAGATGAGTACATGGGCTGGAACTTTAAAGACACAGCCAATGATTCGAGTAGCACAGAGTGAAATGAAGTGATATCGGGCAAAGAAGAGATTTATCTCAAATCCACCAGGATTCTACCCGGAAACTAATATTATTATTATTAAGAATTTACGCAAGACTAAAAAATCAATATGTCCGTCACGTGTCATGCTGTAAGCGAGAACAATTTAACTTTGTATGTAGAAAGGAATTAATGCCTTATGGAATTCGTTTATTCCCGAGTATGACCTTAATTTATTCTCCTACTGTTGTATTCCTTTAAAACCTATAGTTTATCTATGATTTACTCAATTTATGGACGGATGGCATTAAATTGAGTTTATGCCGCATCCCGGCACTCTGCAGTTTTAAGAGTGTTCTAATATTTGCAATTAGAATAAAAATTAATGCAAAGTAAATAAAATACTTTTCTTAGTCTATAATAATTATATCTCTTATACATTTTCTTTTAGCTTGTTTTACCCCCACTCCTATATTTATGCAATCGTTGGCTGTATCTACTGAAGAATTAACCCCCCCCTCCCCCCGGCAACGCCAGCTTGACCTTGAACAGTAAAATGAGGCAGTGTTGAACAGGAGAATGTATAATTACTGAGTCGATTTTACACGGATTGCTTTATGGAGCATTCTTCACTTTTCAAAAACTTTTAAATGGAATATTCTGCTTTTTAGATGCTGAGCTTTAGCTGCATCTTATAATATGCCCAGATAACACACATTGGCGATTAATAGTAATTATTAGGTCGGCCGAGCATTTAGTTTTAAGGTTGGTACATTGCATCTTTTGTCGCGCTGATTTTAGCTGGGACAATGGGGATCACTTACCATTCTCCAACTATTTACCTGCAAACGACATGAACCGCCCAACTCAACCCCGACCATTTTTGGGTTGGTTGGCCGACGATTCTCGCAAACTCTGACTACTGACTATACTCCAATAATAGACTGCAACGGGCAAACAATAATCTGACTATTTCAAAATGCAATTTTAACTTCATTCTAAATTAAGTACGCGATACGAATTTACGTCATGTGTATTTTAAAAATCAAATTGCTTTTACAACTATTCACCATAGTTGTGATTTAGTACATGCATGATTAAATTATTTTAACTATAGCTAAAGTAAAGTAAGCATCATCATTCCATGTCCGGAGAGGTGTCGTCCTGGCTGTCATTAAACTTAGAAAAGTATTTAATACGACATTTGAGCAGTCCAGAATTATTTGAAAAGATCGCACTAACAAGGGAATGGTTTCACATTTAACCCGTCGATTTCAATGAGTTATGTCTACAAAAATCAGGCTACTTTTAAATAGTAGGGATCCAAAGTAACTCGAGTGCATTTTGCGTTGTTCGGTCACAATAGCCCGCCGAAGTTTTAAAAAATTCAAATTTTAATACTTTGCCGCCCTGTAGCATCTACAGTTCTCATCCGATTTCGACGAAATTTGACGTTTTTTAAAGTTTAGACTATTTTCTGTAAAGAAATTTCAGGATTTTTCAAAATTCAAAAATTTTCATTTTTTCGAAAAAAAATGGTCTATAAAATTAGGCCTCAAAAATAATGTTTTCTTTAAAAATTTTCGAAAAAATGAAAAATTTTGAATTTTGTAAAATCCTGAAATTGCTTTTCAGAAAAAACCCTAAGGATCAGAAAAAACAAAATTTCATCAAAATCGGACAAGAACTGTAAAAGTACCAGGGCGGCAAAATATTAAAATTTGAATTTTTTTAAACTTTGCTCACAATTTCTATTTTAAAAACATCACTAATTGTAATAAGGTATGAATTAAATTGTTGTAAAAGACCGTCCACAAATAATGTCGTAGCCCACTTTCCATTTGTATTAGCCTCTGACCTCAGCTTAGCCGTTAGATAAATAGTAAATAAATGGCGTGCTGTACTTGTAGTTATTTGCTATGTGAATCCACAACTTATATTAAATTGCTGCCGGTGCAAGAAAGCTTACTGATCAACTGCCTGTGTTAAGTACATAATATTGATTAGTTTTTACTCAAAATTAGTAAATTTTTATCTCAAAGACTTGTTAATCCAAGTTAAATTATTTGTTTGTTGCTAAAACGGGATAAGTCCAGAAATTAACATTTTTCAAAATTTTATAAAAAATTCCAAAATCAGTTTAGATAAATTGCGGGTAGTAACGATCCGTATGGTGTAGTACATGTTGAAAAAAATCCAGCGCTTCGCGCCGGATTGTTCCACCGTGGGCCCGAAGTAGATGTTGAGCTTAGAGCGAAATGGTTGTGATCACTGAAAAACAATGTTTATGTAGTAGGACTAATATAAAACCATCGAAGCTAGCGCCTGTTAAAGAAAGTTAGGTACGAGTTTTAATAGTAGAAATCGAGAGGATAAGAGAGGTGCTGGTACGATTGGGTTTAATAAGAATACCAAAGGTACAAGGGGGCTAGGTACGAGTTATAATGGTACATGTAATGCTGGAACGGGCTTGGTAACAGCAGAAAAGGTTCGAACTGGAAGGATACGAGCAGTCCCGATGCGGAAGGGCTTGGCACGAGTTATGGCTATTACCAGTTAGTAAAGTGTAAGTGGGCTTGGCAAGAAAAACGCCAGCACAAATGAGTTAGGTACAGTTTTCCCCGGCACCAGTGGGCAGGCTACGAATGATTCGTGTACGGGCATTGCTTAAAGCCATTTAAAACATTATTATTTGCAAAAATGTTTAAGTTAAAGCATGAAAGAGGGTGGCCATAAAAGAGTAAAACTTTAATTGGCGTCGTTTATAAACTCTATTAAAACAGAAATGACAATAGTGACGCTATTTATAGACTGACCTAATTAAATAGTTAAAATTTGTGTAGCGTCATTTTCATACCTTGGTATTTAGAGACTATTGATTTGAGAGGCGTCATTTATGGATCATCCCAACAAAAACGTGTAACATTAGGTGACGTTATCTATGAACTCTGCTAATAGAAGAGTAATATGGACAACTCCAATAAAATAGTGAAAATCTAGGTTACGTCATTTATGAGTACTGCTATTAAAAGAGTGATGATTTTGGCGACGTCATTCATGGATCATCCCAATAAAACAATAACTCAATCATTTTAACTGTGTGGCTACGCTGGATTTTTGAAACTATACTTTTCTCCCTATCTCACACCCCACTATCGTGTACGTAGGTGGTTGGTATGTCGTTACACGATTAATGCAAAGATTTTTGCTATTTAGGTGCGTTTCACTTTCTCTTGCCCCACCCCCTCTTACCCACATATCTATCATGATCATAACCTGTGGGTGAAGCCGGAGTAACAATTAGGCCTCTTCTACTGTTTATAGGTATTTTATTAGAAGTTATATTTGTAATATTGTTTTCGTTGTTTTTAGGAATTTTCAATTTCACTCACTTTAAGGTGACCCACCCAACTGCACGCTCCCCCCTGCACCTGAATATGTAAAGTCACTTGCTTACGCAGTTGCACTTAGCTGACATTGTACTATTAGTGTTACGTAGATTACCTTGTACTGCAGAGCCGCGCGAATTCAAAGTTTCGTTATAACTCTATGTAAATGCGTATCCCTATACAAGGCAAGTATTTGGGGTCGTACGCAAATAACGCCACCCAAGTTCAGGGTGTGTCACTTTGAAAAAATGACACGACATTTTAAAGATATAGCCATTTACGCAACGCTGAAAAGGTCGACAAGTTAGATGGGTGGGACAAACTATTTGATAAATTTTGCTGGCGGCATTTGTGAACGGCCCCTTCATCGGTTTTTAGCTGCTCATTGTTTTCATTCACTTCAGTGCTTTTTGACCTTGGTCCATTCAACCATTAATTGTGGAGAAAAGGTCAGTTCAAGTAAAATAAAAAAACAATACAGACCTGCGTGCTCGCTTTTGTGGTTGTTTAAAAAAAGTTTCAAGTAAACAGAGTAGACGGTTTGACCTGTACCGACGGACCAACAGACAGACAGACAGACAGACAGACGGACGGACATGACCATTTTATTAGATGCTTAAGCTCAGCATCTAAAAAGTAAGTTAAAAAATCCTGTGGCCCTTTAGTTCATATATTTATTGATGACGTAAAATTTGCTCTACTGTAGGACTTATCCCGCTTTGCTAAAAAACTCTTCGTTTATATTGAAATCTAAAAATGACGTGGATGTCTAATGCCACGTAGTGCTGATGTCAATTACTTCCTTGTTTATTGTTGATTAATCCTTTTACAATGAGTTGCATTATTAGTTCAAAGAAGTTTGTACAACAGTAAATAATATTTATATTCTTATTTGTATCATTAGTGAAGATCAGAAATCGCCTACATCCAATTTTAGAAAAAATTAAAACGATATGAGGCAGAAAGCATTATGATATATAACCAATGACATGAAATGGGTGGGTCCTAGAAAAGAAAGAATTTAAGTGAAATCTTTTAATGATGATTCTTAACTAATAATTAAATTTCTACTAATTCTAGATTTAATAATATTACAAATAACAACAAATATGCTTCCATTGCCAAATTTTTATTCGAATATTTAAATTACAAATAAATTTCACAAAATACCAAATTTTAATTTTGGAACATCTACAATTTCAGCACTAACAAAAACATTTTATTGTAAAAATTATTGCATCATAATGAGGTTTTATTTTTAGGCTTTATTTTCCTAATTATTATTATTGTTATATGTAATTTGAATTGTGTATTGTTTCTCTGTGGTTTTCGAGTATTTGAAAACGAGACATCAAAAGAATACGGCTAAAAAGCACTTGGACAAAAGACACCTTTAGCAGGGCATGGCATCGCGTTTTTACAGCACTGGTCTGGTTTGAAGCACATTCTATTTTGGAAACACTACAACAAGTAATTACACGAAAAATTAGAAATTATTATATGTACTTCCAAACCGTGCCCGGCCACTCAACAACTGCCGCTTATATAGTTATATAGTAATTTACCACATGGTTCGTCCACTAATGCTGTCATGAGTGGGGTCATTTGGTCTGTTTGGATAAAAATGACATCTCGTGTTAAACAAAGTCATTTACGCAAACACTAATTTGATATAAGGAAAGTCATAGGGTTCCTAAATTTAGTAATCTGTCATGACGTCATTTGCTGACGATCCCATGCTAACAATACATTTTTAACATTTTCAAAATTTAAACAATTGTTACCGTTGTCACTATGCCTCCTTTTGCACCCTCTCCTAAAATTGATCGAAATAAAAACATTTGTTAAAATTGTAAAGGCATTTTGAATTTTCTTTTCTTACAGTCTTATCAGAAGTATACGACGGCTTTATTTGCAGATTCTAAATATATGATGTAAATATCCATATATTATTATTAACTAGTATTTTGCTGTTATTCTGTGGCTCTCGAATGTTTTCAGGGGGGGAATCTACTAACCTAGCATCGGTGGACATTGACGCCCTTTTGGGCATGATACAAGTCCGGGACAGCATAGCTGCCCTTGGTTACATGGTCCTTCGCCAAGACACTAAAACCAGTGCATAAAAAAGGAAAATGAAATCATTGCAAAACATTCAGCATATATTCATTTAGTTCTACAAAAAATTTCCTACACTGACAGGGACGTACTCTATTTCTACAACTACAAAATGTAGTCAAGAATAATTGATTACCGTTACGCCCGGTGGGTTAAGTTGAGGGTTTGCTTAAAGAATAAAATAGAAAAAATGGAAATGAACATTTAAATCCTATAGAATAAGTTTAAAAATTTAATGTATGTGATACGGCTATTGCATTTTTTGTATACAGTACCTGGAGTAGAAAGTGGTCCTCCAATCAAAACACAAGCACCAAAGGCCAACACCAAAGTCGAGAAATGCATCTTAATTTGTTGATTTTATACTGAAACTGTAAAAAAAACATTAATTACCACCATAGATTTTAAACAGAAACATGTTTTAACTGGAAGTAAAATATAAATAATATTTGAAAAAATTAAATTGATAAAAGAATTAAGTGTTACCAATTTCAGCTCTCAAAGCTGTCTACTCTCACGATGAGTCGTATTGAATTGGCAGCTGCTGGAATTAAATTTCTTCTGCTTGACACTCCTTAATTTTACTGACGTGGCTCTAGAAATGACTCTGAGGATGAGTTGGAGTTTGAGTCTAAGTTTTCTTTTATTCACGTGTCAAACTGTTCAATACAAACCTAATTTCAACCAACGGACCCAAACGCAAAAACTATAATTTAAATAATTTGAACTAATATTTTGTATTTTTAAACTTGACAGAATTGTAAGTATTTGTCGACTCATTGAATTGTTTTAAAATAATTAATGTCCTTTTTCAATGGGAAATTCAATATTTATTAGATGGCAAAAATTCAAGACAGTCAGAAATATTGTAAACCTTCAGCAAATTGTAATTTGTTTGTCAGTTTTTTTTTATTTTCAGTATCAGTAAGTCTAGCCACTTGTTGCACTTCTGGGCTGATGACCGAGTAAGATGCCGTCTTAAGTAAGCAAATTACATAGCTAGACTGGTACAATTTGTTGTCGGATTCTGCAGAAAAATATTGTCGAAATTCTGCAAAATAATTCTGGCACAAATTGGCGTCATATTCTGCAGCATCTGCTAGACATAAATAGTTCTGCAGTAACAGTTCTGCAGAATTTTCCTTCTGTTTAAAAAAAAAATGTTCAATCCTGGATTCGATCTTTCACCTCTCGAGTTCAGTCCAAAGCCCTATCTACTGAGCCACAATGTCATTTTTAATAATATTGTGATTTAATCTGCCATATAAAGCCCCCTATGCTTTTTTCAATAATCTGGCCTTTTTTTACAAAATTTCAACTTGTCATTCAATTATTAGCTAGGTACTTAGGCAATAATTAATAAATAATGACATGACTGAGTGACCTAGGTAAAATAAATTCAACATTATTTTAAGTCCACAAAATTATTTTTTTGAGAAATGAATTAATTTTTTTAAGCTTTAACAATTTTTAGGCATGTTAAACCATTATATAAACTATAATGTAACACTTATCGCAACTTAATTTAATAGGGATATCAACAAAAAGACGGCAGTGTCCTGTTTGCATATAATTAATTATATGATACAACTGCATAAAATTGAAAATGTGTAATTCATCTTAGTATTCACGGATTATTACGCGTCGTCCATAAATAATATAATTAATCGGTAGTGTTGCAATTCGAATATTGTTGATGACATGATATGTTACAGATAGCTGTTGCTGTAATGTTAAACAGACGATCTCTTTTGATATGGTTCGATCCTAAACAGGTGATTATATGAATGACATCATTTATGGGCGACCCGTTAAATGTTGTCAAAACAATTATCTCTAATTTGGTATCGCCCCACTTCGGTGGCATTACTTCAACTCAGGGATGGTCCGCAAATGATGTCACCCAAATAATTTTCTACCAAGTAGAATTTTAAGATAATTCTTATGCAAATTAAAAAAGGTGCATTGCAGAATAACATACTAAGTTAAAGCTAAATTAAAGATCGCTAAATGCCTATGCAGTATGAATAATAATTGGAGATACAAAATACAAATAAATAAAATCAGAAATATTTGTTTTAATAATAATTTTTTGCTGCTACTGTACATTAAATAGCTTGTCATCCTATTCATTAAAAATATTGACAATTTAGTGGCCAATTAAATGATAAATTTTATAAAATTATAACATAATTATTTAGATAAGGTCATTTTTTTGAACTGGATTTCTAGCCCTTTGGTTTAGATGCTGAGCTCTTTTTAGATGCTGAACTTTTTTTTCCCGATAGGCAGTCGGTAGCTTTAGGTTCACAGGTGTCTACAGTTAAGAGATAAAAAGTTTTAGGAATTATTGTTACATAGCTTTAGCGGCATATTTTAAATGCAATTTTGTAATATCAGCTTCAATATCAAACACAATGTTTCCCAAAATCTTTGAATACAATTATGTGATTACCACTATCTTTACAGCATATCTCATCCGAAGCGCAGTCTGCATTATTTCTGCACCAAAATTCAACGATTGGGCAATCGGTTGTTTTCTTGAAACAGTTACCTAAAATTAAAAAATAGAAACATTTGGAGAACAAACTTCACAATAGCTTTAGCGGCTTCTGAATGCAATTTAAAAAAACCAGTTTTAACGTTTGAATCAAATATTTATGACAAGGTTTATCTATTTTAAATTACCGATATCTGGACAACATTTCATATCTTCTTTTAGACATTCTTTTTCGTTGCACTTCACAGCATTCCTAATAGAACCTTGTTTTTTTTGCCCCTTTAGGTTTTCTGATTTTGCCCCTGTCGCCAGCGTATTCGACAAAGCGAAGATGATGCAGCAGATGAGACAAAACATTCCAAAAATGGATCTCATCTTTTTCGTTTTGCTCGTAATTTGTTTTTGTTTTGACAACTAAATAAAAACGTGACTCGGCTGCATCAATTTCAAAAAAAAAGAAGATTATTATAGAATCTTGCCTATAGAGTCTCTTTATTCATTGCGTTTTTATTTTTATATTTTGTGCCTATATTTAAATAAATGAATTTCAAAATATTTTAGTAAACAAGTAGCACGAAAAGCTATTAAGTATTGTTAGATTAGTCACAGAAGATAAACAATAATGAATTTCCCATGATTGTTGAATGCAATCACACAAAGTGTGTACAATCAATGGATCTTAAACTCAGAAATATAATGCGTGATTTAAATTTAAATTCCTACGAAACAATGTGAATGCATGCGATAATTGCTTCATTAAACATGAATATATTAGAATTTAACAATAGCAATCAATCGCCATCACAATCAGAATCAATTGCTATTCATACATTATGTTCACCATAGAACAATTTCAATGTATGTACAGTTAAGGGCATATGTATCCGGACTATGGGGCTCGCAAAAATATCGGATTTAAAAGTTTCATAGCTACATATATAAAAGCATGTGACGTTTGCGCAAAAAAAGAAAAAGCGACTTGATTTTCTACGGTGTCATTTAGGTCATCCTATTTCATTTTTGAACTGTAAGTTTTGGTCTGATGACAGCAAGCATGATGTTTTCGGTTCAACTGCAATGCCGCGCAAATTTAAAGAAACGAAGTTTCGTTAGAACTGTATGTTAATGCGTATACCAATACAAGGCACCCATTTGAGGTCGTACACAAAGGGCGCCACCCCTTTTAGAGTGGGTCACTTTAAAAAAGATGACGCAGCATGTTAAAGATATAGCCATTTACACCAAGCTAAAAAGGTTGACAAGTTAGGTGGGTGAGTCAAAACAATTTGTGGGGTCATTTATGTTGGGGCCACTCACCCGATTTTGGTCTCATTTACTTTAGTGCTTTTAGACATAGGTCCATGTTACAGTTAATTTTGGATTTTTTTCAGCCCGATCAATGTGAAAAAACAATACAGACCTGCCTGCTCGCCT
Organism: Dicyrtomina minuta; assembly: GCA_949802685.1. NCBI lineage: Eukaryota > Metazoa > Arthropoda > Collembola > Symphypleona > Dicyrtomidae > Dicyrtomina > Dicyrtomina minuta. The sequence continues at coordinate 49,278 of CATKUY010000042.1, forward strand.
TTGTGGTTCTTTAAAAGTAGTTTGAAGAAAATTGGGCGAACGGTTTGACCTGTAGAGTGCGGCCAACAGACGGACAGACTAATATGGCCATTTCATTAGATGCTTAAACTCAGCATCTAAAAAGTATCCGTTTTGTATGCAATGTATTGTTTTATTATTTTTTAGAATATTCTATTTTACTTTCTTTAGGCTTACCTACCCAACCGCCCCCCTTGCACTCGGATGTTGAAAGTCAATTGCTTGTTAAATTGTTAATTTGTTGACAAATTTTCAATAGGCTGAGTTAGTACTCATTCTGTTAGATTACCTGGTATTTTAGTGGCTCGCGATTTGAAGATACGAAGTTTCCCTAGCAATGACTGTAAATAGTAGTAAATGATAATTTATGTTGCACGCATTGGGGTCAGGCCCAGGCACAAAAGGTGCGGCCAATGTTGAGTGTGGGTTAGTTGGCAAAAAATGACACCCTTTATAGTATGGGTAGCGATTTGAGCAAGGCCAAAGAGGATAACAAGGTGGGTGGGTGTGTAAATTATTTCTGGTAAAGGGTAGCGTCATTTATGTTCGGCCCATGCATCCGTTTGTAGATGCTGAGCTTATGCATTTATTGAAATGGTACTGTCCGTCAGTCTGTCTGTCTGTCTGTCTGTCTGTCTGTCTGTCTGTCTGTCTGTCTGTCTGTCTGTTGGCCGTACACTACACGTCACAGTGTTGAACCAATTTTCCTAAAACAACTCTTAAACGACCACAAATGCGAGCAGGAAGGTCTGCATTTTTTTTACTTTGCTCAAACTGACTATTTTTTCACAATTAGCAGTTAAATGGAGCCATGTTAATACACATGACAGTAAATAGGAAGTAAGTTTTAGTAACAACGGGTGTGTGTGGACTGGGCATAAATGACGCCACACAAATTTTCGAAATTTGTTGACCCACCCACCTACCTTTTCAACGTCTTAAATGTTGCGAGTATGGATATATCTTTAACATGGTGTGTCATCTTTATCCAAGTGACCCACCCTGAACGTGAGCGGCGCTTTTTGTGACCGACCCCAATGCGTGCAACTTTAATTTATGCAGACTTTGCTGGGGAAACTCCGTATCGCCAAATCGCGCGCCACTGATGTACAAGGTAATCTATGCGTATAAATACCAACACCAACTCTGTTTATTAAAAAATTAAGGCTTTATTTTTATTAACATGATTTTAGGATGCTGACTAGTGAGATTCAGCTCATAAGCATGTATTGAAGTTGTTTTATCTGTCCGTCTGTGTGTCTTGTCTGTAGGTCGTACGCTACAGGTCACAGTTTTGACCTGATGTTCTTTGAATAGGTTGTAAACTCTCGCAAACGCGCCCGCGCATGTGCTGTATGGTTTTTGTTTAGGATTGCAGTACTTGTTTGTCCGCAATTTAAAGTTGAATGAAGTAAGAAATAAAATTTCGTCGTCGGGATAAAAAAAGTGGCAGGTTTGCATGTCATGAACATACTTGTAGCTGGGAGCTAACCAAGTTCAGTCTATATTAAATATTAAGACACGTGGAAATTTTTCACGAATACAAATTGCGAAGATACGTAATTTTATCTATGCTCGTTCACTGAGCAGCCTCAGATAGTGGTTCTAAGTACCCCAATTCCAACTTTAATATTTTTTCCAACACATTTTACATACATGTCACACAGACACGTGGATCAGGTTAATATTGGTAGGGATCGTCCATGCAACACAGGATATTCAACCATCTCAAAAAAGAATTAAAACATAAAAACCTTATACTTATTATATGCCGAAAGTACTAAATGGCCTATTTGTTACCAATGTGGAATTAATTAACTAATTTTTAAATTAAAAAAACATTTCCTTTGCATAATTGGAGACTTGTTGATTCAAAAATAAAAATAAATTAAATATATTTTATTTTAAAATATCACCTATTTTGACATTCTCTAACCAGATTTACATAAATAAGTCTAATGGTTTGTTGTGATGGTCTTAAGCTAGTTTTGGATTTTTGGAGTGCTTTTTCATATTTATTAAGGTGGCCGTAGTAGGATATTGTGTCATCGTCGCATGCTGTAACACCTATTGCAAACCAATTATACTACAGAATTTTTTAGGTTGCTGAGCTTCAGCATTTAATAAAAGGCATAAAGGTAATGGGCAGTATTAAAAAGGCTATCGGCAGTAACCTGGCAGTTAATCATTCGCACTCTGGCTGCCTGCTAGGCAACAGTGCACTGATACTCGGGAGGAATTTTGATTTTATTTTCCTTTCTTTTTTGTGGTAAATATTTGTCGTGAGTCTCCAAACCTTACCCTTGTGATGGGCAATTAGTCCGTTACGATAGTAAGGTGGAAATTCCTATCAAAATATTACCCCCAATCACTTTTTCGAGCAATTCAAAAAGTTAAATTTGGATTTTTTTTTCAATCCTCGTTGTGCTACTGTTAAATTTTCCTACGTGATTCTCACTCCTCGCGGTGCTGCCGCGTAGCTACATAGTGTATTTTTTCTACAATGTGCACGGGGTGGTTCGGCAGGTTACATCCTTGTCGTGTGGATCGTATACTGTGTGGCAGGGTGTAGCATCGCTGTGGTGTGGGTTTTGTGTGGGAAGGTTTGACAGCATCAGTAGCGTGGTTTAGTCTGAGGTAGACCGTATTCAAGGCGAAGACTGTAGTTTACACTCCTGTGTAGTATGTTTCTATTTGGAACTTTAATTTGTCAGGTCTAGTACCAATTAGTTGGGTGATGAGCAGTAAACTCTGATCCTATTTTCCTTAGCTAGGTGTCGTAGGTTGTTTTTATTTTTGCTAGGTATTCACTTCCTTCCATTTAGTATTAAATCCTGTTTAAGATTAAGGCCCGTACGGGAAAATCCGGTGACGTTTCATATGTCACTGGTTATCCCGTTGGCCAAAATTAAACATTGTTATAATGGGACGTCCGCAATGGGCCTTATTGGCCTTGGCGGTGTCTGTGTGGATCAGTATTATGATTTACATGGTGCCCAATAAAATAATAATAAATTAATAATAATAATCATGCGCAAGTGTATTGGCAGTATAGTCGAATATTCTGAAAAAACTCATAAAATTACTCGTTTTTTAGCGGCTATTGGAAGTATTGAAAAAGTGTATTTCTTATCACATGTTTTGCATAACTAATGCATCATGTCTAAACAAATGTAAAAAATGAGTTCACATAAAATTTGTATAGTGTTTTAGTCTTTTTTTTCAGTCCATTTCTTTGTTGTATTAACAGAAAGAGCTGTCAGGCAAAATTACAGCTTGCGTATTCCGAAATCAATGGAAGTATATCACTACGTGTATTGTGGTGGAGATAGTGGTAGGGTTGTAGGGTGGTGTAAAGTTGTAGTAGAGGTTGTGGACGGTGGTAAGCATCTAGTGAGGGTAGTGCTGAGTGATACGGACGTCATTGGTGGACGATTCTCTTCAGTTACTGTCTCCATTCAACTATGTGCTTACTAAATGCCTCATGGTCCTGTATTCGCTACGTCCTATTCTCTTCCAGGGCTCACATTTTTTATTTTAAGGGTCTTATTTTTTGTGTACGCTTACGTATTTCCGTCGGAACCGAAAACATCATACTTGCTTTCGTAAGACAAAATATTTAAGTTAAAAAATAAAATTGGCTGACTTTAATCACCTCGTGGAAAATATGGTCACTTTTGCTGATTTTGCTTGGAGGTCACAGGCTTTTGCATAGCTATGGAACTTCTTAATCCGTTACTTTCACGGTTTCTACTAAGAGCAGGGCCGGTTCTAGGGTATTTGGCGCCCTATGCGAGTAAAATACCAGCGCCCCAAGGTGTTTTTAAATTTTAGAAAGCAATTAAATGGGATGTGTAGCCTAGATGCATATCAGTTTGCAATAAAAGTCAGACATCTATCAGTTTGCTTGAGGGCCGGACATCTATCATTTTGCTTAAGGGCCGGACATCTATCAGTTTGCTCAAAGATAGGCAATCAGTAAGTTTGCTTGAAGACCGGACATCTATCAGTTTGCTTTAAAGCCGGGCATGTATTAGTTTGCTTTAAAGCCGGACATCTTTCAGTTTGCTTGGAGGCCAGACATCTATAAGTTTGTCTTAGAGCCAAACGTCTATCAGTTTGCTTGAAGCCCGGACGTCTATCAGTTTTCTTGAAGGCCAGACAACTATGAGTTTGCTTTAAGGCCGTAGATCTATCAGTTTGCTTGAAGGCCGGGCATCAATAAGTTTGTCTAAATGCCGGACGTCTATCGTTTGCTTAAAGCCCAGACATCTATAGGTTTGCTTGAAGGCCGGACATCGATCAGTCTGCTAAAATCCCGGACATCTATAAGTTTGCTTGAAGCCTGGACATCAATCAGTTTGCTTAAAGGCCGGACATCTATTAGTTTGCTTTAAAGCCGGACATTTATTAGTTTGCATTAAAGCCGGACATCCTTTAGTTTGATTGGAGCCCGGACATCAATAAGTTAGATTAAAGGTCGGACATCTATCAGTTTGCTTTAAAGCCGGACATCTATTAGTTTGCTTTAAAGCCGGACATTTATTAGTTTGCATTAAAGCCGGACATCTTTCAGTTTTCTAAAAGGCCGGACGTCTATAAGTTTCTTTGATGACCGGGCTTCTATCAGTTTGCTTAAAGGCCAGACATCTATCAGTTTTCTTGAAGGCCGGACATCAATCAGTTTGCTTAAAGGTCAGACATCTATCAGTTTGCTATAAAGCCGGACATTTGTTAGCTTGCTTTAAAGCCGGACATCTTCCAGGATGCTTGGAGGCCAGCTATCCATTAGTTTGTTTGAAGACTGGACATCTATCAGTTTGCCTAAAGGCCGGACAACTATCGGTTTGATTTAAGGCTATACAATAATAAGCAGGGGCGGATTCAGGGATGGGTCATGGGGGGGCCTAACAATGTTAAAAATGTTAAGCAGCCATCTTAGAAAATGGCCGCTCCTATCTCCACAATGTTAAAAAATCTCCTCATGGAGGGGGCTAAAGCACCATAGCCCCCCTCCCTTGGATCCGACCTTGATAATTAGTTTGCTTGAAGACTGGACATCTTTCATGTTGCTTAAGTTTGCCTTAAGGCCATAAATTTATTATATTACTTATATTGTCCGACATTGATCAGTTTGCGTGAAGGCCAGACATCTAAAAGTTTGCTTATTTAGTCAGGCATCTAATTATTAGTTGGCTTGTATAAACGGACATCCATTAATTTACATTACGTTAGTCTGGCACCAATCAAATTGCTTGTATAGTGGGATAACTATCAGTTGGCTAGTACAGCGGGAGATCTATCAATGCTATTAAATAGCCGGACGTTAATCTTTTTGCTTTTATAGCAGGACGTTCACCATTTTTCCTTGTATAGCAAGAATTCCATCATTTTGCTTGTATAGCCGGAAGTTTTGGGTTTTGAATATTATGACTTCAATACGTTGTATAAGTAATGGGAATGCTTTTAATATTATACAGCAAATCATACGAATCTGTTGTGTTTATTTGGCAGTACTATGACTCTGAAAAACGAGTTGGTTATTGGATATTTTTTTTATTGCCCTTACAAGGGAATGACGCGACATGATACACCCAGATTTCAAAGAGACCCACTTTAAAAAATGAGGTTACTTTTCAATAGCACAGAACCAAAGTAACATGAGTGCATTTTGCGTTGTTTGGTCACAGTGACCCGCCAAAGGTCAAAAAAATTCAAATTTTGAAACTTTGCCGCCCTATAATTTCTACAGTTCCCATCCGATAAAACAATGTTAATTTTTAAAAGTCGCAAAATTTTTACAATAATTTGAGTAAACAAAACTAAAAATTAATAAGAATAATTAATTTAATGCCGACCAGCCACGTACTATAACTTTTAATAATATTTACTACAAAAATAATTCAAAGTACATACTTCTAATCAATAATGACTCATTTAGCACTAACATTAAGTTCTATGCATCATGTCGTCAACCTGGCTAAAGCTGAAACTGCGAAATCGTTTAAACTGGACTTTGGCTTATCGAACGGTTTACCTAATAACATTTGTCAGGTGAGATAAGGAATCTGTTTGTATTTAAATGCTGATGTTTATTCCAATTCCCATTCGGTTCACCATAACGAAGCAGTAGCATTTAATACTCGAATTATTTTCTAATGCGCAATAACACAGGTCAGTGCCTTGCAAATGTAAATTGAATTCTACCTCCTCCTTTATAATTTGCATTTGACTAAATACTCAGAATAGGCTTTCAAAAGCAAGAATTAAAAATGTAAAAATTACATTTACAGCCCAAGGATTTTCAATTCCAATTTAAAATAAAATAAAAGCAACATTTACCTACTTTTCTTTGCTTTTGAAGTTAATTCCACGAAAATAGATCTTTAATTTGAATTCAAAGCCCAGCAGCCCCTGATTGATATTGATTGTGGTGCAGTTAATTGTATTGTTGCAGTTCTACGCACAAAAAACCGCAGGTTAAGATTTTTGGGCGTCTCAAGTGAAGTGGCTGCAGTCGTCAATACACATAAGTGAGTATTAAAATTGAAAATATGTTTCATGTTTCAAAATTTCTGTTTTTCTAGACGTGAGATTGACTGAGGTCTTATTTTGTTTTGTATTTTTGCCAGCATCTGCCGAAAATCGTATTTCGCAAGTTGATTTCCACCGCAATTAAGTCTTGATTTTGAAAATAGAGGGCAGTTTAAATATGGCTGGATTTAGCGTAGCTAAAATAGAGTCCCAGGTGAGCAAGACTGGTACCTTACTTTTTAATTCCGTGAAATTTAGGTTTGTATTTTAGATGTATCATGTATTAGTTAGCTTGTTCGGTTAATTTTGTAATGTTAAATGAAAAGTACCGTAAGAGTAAAGTTCCATATTTTTCCTGCGTCCAGATTCCCCTGGAAAAAAATGTCAGATTCCAAGTTAAGAAGCCAATTCAAACTTTCACGGGGAGGGAAACATTTCTAGACGAACTTCACACCGTCATTAAAAAAGGTCAAGTAACTGTTTTGACGCAAATGCCCTTCGCAGTTGTGGCTGCCACCGGCGGCATCGGTAAAACCGAGTGAAAGGGATTTTATTGCGGGTCCTGGCAATCCGATTCGGGAACAGGCTGAGTGTACGGAACGAGGGGGTTCTTTCGTACCTCAAGACCAAAGCCTGAGATGATATAAAATTATATGCACCTGTAAATGGAGGATTTATGCAACACAAAATATAGAGCACTCGCTAAATGAATTTATGCGCTTATGGGTGGGGAGGGTAGATGCTTCCCAAACCTATCTACTTATGCGTTCCACTAAACTTAAATATAGGTATATGAACTATATATAATTAATTTATAATTATTATATTATGCACGTTTATGAATATCATCGAGGGAATGCAATCACAATACACAAAATATATTATAGGAATGATACGGTTATAAAGGGACTTTAACTTTGCCCTGTATTTATTGAAATTAAAGAATACTTTAACTGGGCGAATACGCCAAAAGATAGTTTACTTTTAACTGGCCTCGTGGGCAAAATAAAGAATACTTTAACGGGCGAATACGCCAAACAATATAATAAGTTCCAAAAACCTCGTGGGCAAAAAGGCAACTCTTCAATTAATATACTTTTAACTCAAAGGCCACTCGGGCAACAAATAATAATACTTCCAAAATATAATAAGCCACTCGGGCAACAAATAATAATCCTTCCAAAATATATTAAGCCTCTTGGGCAACAAATATATCATTCACAATTCAAGCCACGTGGGCATCAACAATTAATCTCATTAGGGTATTATATTTTACCTTGTATTTCGCAGTAGCGAGAGTGACAGACGGGGAACTTCCAATAGGGTATTTATTCAATCTGGCTCATGGCCGGGTTTCTCTATTTTAGAGCAAACAACACAACAATCATTTCTTGCCCGATTACGGGTCAAGCTTTAACACTGGATCCCTAAATTATATTCGCAATAGCGACATTATGAATTCCCTCATGGGGTAATTCTGGGTCCTTAACTTCTGGGCCTCGTGGCTCCTTATATTTCTGCAGTAGCAGCAGCTCCCAGTAGGTTCCAAGCTGGAGACGTCTTTGGATTCAGTGCTTACTCGAGCAGCTCTCAGACCGAAATCCCTTTTCCATGGGCTGGTGAATATGAAGATTCACCAGTCCATGCTTTAACTCACTATCTACTTTCGCATCTCCATGCTCGCATCTCTGTACAGTGTACAGCCTTATTTCATCATCTTACTTTTCCTAATGCCGATAACCATCATGGCAATGGCCATGGTCATGGCTAGGTATGTACGCTGCACATACCTAGACGAGCCGTCTGCGGCTTTATTACCATTTCGCCTTTGGCGATTCTACCATCAATTTTCACGACGAATACGTCGGTCTGTCATTCTCGCTGTCACAAAATACACTCACAAATATTTATAACATTTTAGATATATAATTTTGTATGTAGTATTTTGTTCTGCAACATTTTCTCTGTCAAAACTCCTACTCCAAGATTTTGTACTCCTGGACAAAACTCCTGGACATTCTTGTATCTCCTACTCCAATCTTTTCAACTTTTCGTCGTACGAACGTTTTCTTTCTTCCCCGTCTGTAGTAACAGTCAATGCGGGGTAGGTGGGCAAATTTTCCAATTTAATAACAGCCAATGCGGGGTAGTTTTTCATCTCTTCAAGAACGTTTCCTTCTTAGCATTTGCAGCTATTGCCGGAATATGCACTGAAAAGAAACTTATGCGAAGAAAAGAAACACACACACATTGCATTTTATATTAGACCTGCCTTTTATTCATATAATCAGTCTTTCATAATTCTCGTTCGTCACAAGAGGAGTCTTTTTCATTTCTCTCAAAATTTTGGGACCGTATCCCTACAGGTAAATATATTTCACGTCTATAAAATAATATCAAAATAATAATCTGTGTTTCTATTTTAACTCTATACTACTATTGGTTCTACCTGTATTAATTCTCACACAAACAACAAACTAACTATTTCATTTTCTAATTTACGTTTTGTGCGGGTATTATTGGACTATCATCGTTTCTACTACTAAAAATTGCACATATAAAAATAATAACCATTTAATTCTGTGATTTACGTATTGTGCAGGGTACTAACAAAAATTCATATAAAAATAATGACCATTTTACTTTTGTGATTTATGTATTGTGCGGGGTACAAACAAAAAAAAAAAGAATTCATATATAAAAATAATGAACATTTAGTTTTTTTACGTATTGTGCGGGGTAAACTAACTCTGACACTTTTAACTTACATGAAATTTTGCTTGTACAAAAAAAAATATTATAACAATTCGATTTTATGATTCGGTGTACCGTGCGGGGTATTGTTTACTTATACACTATTTTACTTTTACGTTTTGTACGGGGTATTTACTGATTAACAACAAAAAAATTAAGTGCTTTGAATTTTATATCTCTTTTTATATCGAATCAAGCAACGGTGGTGGGGACCTCATACGTTTTCTCCCCATAGTTTGGAACGGATTTTCAGTCACTGCTGAAGGTGAGTGTGGTGGACTCAATAGTCCACTTATATTTAAACTTTCAAATTTGTCTGAGAGTCTCCGTTTCAGTGGGACGGGGGCTCTCAGCGGCTCCTTTTCTTTGACCTTACTTTCTTCCACACAATTGATCTGGAAAGTTACATTATGCATTTCCCCAGCGCTAATGTTTATGCCAGGACTTTCAACTTTGGTCTCGGGAATACCCGCTTTCACTTTTCTCTCAGGCGATTTCAATGGGAAATCGTCTGGGACCATAATCAATTTTGGTAGGGCCGAATACGGTCCGACACGCAACTTTTTCAATGGAGGTTCATCAATCTCCATAGGCTCTTCTTTACTGAGCTTCTCACATTTCTCCATCCAACTTGATGAAGCCATTTTAAAATTATGAGTCTGCAATAAATGTTAGAGGAAAAAGGGAAATATAATAAAAAAATAAAAAAATCCAAAAACCCTAGTTTACTGACACTAACATTTTCGCGACTTTTACCATTTTACCCTTTTTACTTAACTTCTTGTGAATCAAAAATTTTGGTGTATCTTTTTATGGGGAGCACCCCTAAGTAAATAAGTAGTAACTTATATTTTTATGGACCGATTTTAACACTCAATTTTTATTACGGGAAGTATCCCATACCTTTATTTTAGTAACAACATACATTTTGAAAGTAACAATTCAAATGAGATCAATTTTTATAATTCATACTTTTCAACTTACAGCAAAATGCATAGTCATTTCATATATCATCTTTTCCAGTAGGAAACTTTTTCTAATACTATAAATATATATTGTAACTCTCAAATTTTTCATTTTAATAGTATAAGTCATGTCTGTAGTAACAGACCCGCGATCACAGTATTGTATCGCCAGTTGTAAATAAAATTCTCTCTTTTTTAGATAATGGGAAACATATTAGTAGCAATTTTATTTTTACATCGTCATTTTACTCTTTTTCTGATCGACCAATCACCCCCCATTTTTCGGTGATTTCTCGATACTCCTTGCATCTTATTTCGGCATGCCGAACGTTACAGTACGGACAGACCCATTCTGGGTGGTCTCTCATTGTCCTCAATCGACTTCCCAACATAACCGGACACTTGTCTATCACATGTACTTGTCCGGGGATACTATGTCTTTCGCAGACTTCACAGGGTGGAAATACTTCCACCTTTTTCACGCCTTCTCTCGTAGCCTTCTTTTCTCCGTCCATTCTGTAATTTTTAGGACGGCCATAAAATTTTTACATATTATACATATAGACATTTTCAATGGATTAATTTTTATTAATTTTTAGGCGTAAGCAAAGCGTCTAAGCAAAGTTTAAGCCTCTCAATTTCAGACTGAAGGTCTGCAATTCTGTGATTATCAATCTCGCTTTCTACTGCGAAGTTTTCTGGTTCAACCTGTAACTTTTTAGTGTATGTATGTTTTGGATACCACGTGCTTTCTGTCCGTGCTCTAGTTGACCTTCTCACGGTCGGATCGTCTCCTTGTGGAGCCGATTCGGTCGTGTGGAGCCCAGTTTGAGTCCCTGACGCTCCTGCCTCATTCTTTTTCGTTCCTACAAACACTTTTGGTTGTGGTATCTGTCCTTTTCGTTGGACAGGTACCGGTACATTTACAGGGCTCTGTCTAATGACTATAGGACTTTTTCGCGGTGTCTTCACCGGCGATTTCGCGGGGGACGTAGTAACGTCTCTCGCATCTACGAACATTGCGGAGTGTCCTGACGGACTTCTATATGGACTTCTTTGTGGCGACGCTTGGGGAGTACCCACTAAATTGTCATCTAGTAAGATGAGCGATTCATTTTCTACATCATTTAACTCACCATCCTCTTCTCCCCCCGGGAAGTCGGGAACCGGCCCCGGTTCCAAAATATCGTTCAGAATGCTTCGCCGTCCCCATGAGGAATGCGGGTCATTTGTACTAATAATACTCATTGCAGGAGGGTTATATATTGTGACGCCGTCGTCATCACTATTATTATCATTATATACCAAATCCAAAGGTGATTTCTGTGGGGTGGAAATATTATATGTTCCCCTCGGAATCACGTCTCTATAATAAGAATTACGTTCGCCAATATTAGTTTCCGTAGGTTCTAACTTAGGTTCTAAACTAAAAATATGGTCCTCCGCTGTCGGGGCCATTTTATCGAGGTAACTTTTATCGTGATCCACGTCTCCAACTAGATCATCTGCGTCAATAGGAGTATAATAGGTTTTAAGGTTATGTCCGTGTACCATATCTAATTCTAACGGTTCTGGTGGTGATTCTAACTTTATGTCTTCGTCGCAAAGAAAATACACATGTTCATTTTCTATGACACTATATACTCTATATGGTCCCGTGTATCTTACCATGAATTTTGTGGGCGTCCCACTTTTTCTTATATAATTACGTTTCAATACTAAATCTCCGATTTCAAATTTAATATGGGGATGACGCTTGTCAAATTCCATTTTTCTCTTTAACTGATTTTCGCACGAATTTTGGTGCGCCTGCATGCGAAACTTAAATAATTCTCCTATCCTAATTTGTTGATCTTCAATATCCTTAGATTTTGAAGGTACTTTTTCGTCTCCTAACTTAAGATTGTAATCATACGCTAATGACTTTCCATGCCATAGAAAATATGGCGAAAAACCTGTGCTAGAATGTTTCGCAGAATTGTATTCATTTTGTACTAACGGGAGCAAATCGTCCTAACTTTCAAGGGTATCATGCCTTAACTTTTTCAGTATACTGCCGAACGTAGAATTTGACCTTTCAATAATTGAATTTGAAGAGGGATGCCAAGCCGACGTACGTACTGTGGCCACCCCATACATATCGCAGAACTTTTGGTATTCTATACCAGTGAAAGCTGCCCCATTATCCGACACAATAGCGCGGATTCCATGGTCCCTAACTAGTGGTTCGAGACAACGTATCGTCTCTGCCACGGTCGGACCCGTGGTCGGAAAAAGGTGTAAGTACCTTGTGCATTGATCAATTATAGCTAATACATACTGATTTTTACGTCGTGTTAAATTTAACGGTCCTAAATAATCTGCAGAGACTTTTGCGAATGGCACTTGTGGTGTCATTAAAACATGTAACGGACCCGACTTTTTCCTTTTACTAACATTATAACGTTGGCACGTATCGCAACCTCGAATAACCTGCATAACTAATGTGCTCATCCCGAAAAAGTAATAACTTTCCCTGAGAGCCGCGTAGATTTTCTCATGCCCCAAATGAGATTTTTGATGCAAATAATTTATGAAATGAATTGCTAACGACTTGGGCAATACTTTGACCCACATTTGACCCAACGGTTCGCCTGACAACTTTTCCAACTCTCCTGACTCATTTAATCTATAATTTCGTCTATATTTATTATAACCTTCATAATTATTCTTCCTGTCTCTGTATACGGACAGCATTACTTTTTGTACCTGAATATCTTTCATCTGAAGCTCTTTTAACTTATCTAAATTATATTTTAATGTTTCACAATCCTGTATAAATTCATTATCTTTTTTGGTACGACTTATGACTTTGATAAGTTTGATTTTACACGTCGGTATCTGGTCAAGGTAGTTTCTAGGCGGGCGGCTCAAACCATCGGCGAGTTCATTATTTTTACCGGCGACATGAAATATTTTCAGATCATACTCGCTCAACTTGAGACTCCAACGGATGAGTCTTGAATTCAATTCCGACGTCTTTAATATAGACGTAAGCGCAGAGTGGTCAGTGTAAACGTGCACGGACCTTCCCAAAACATAGCTACGAAACTTTTGCAGGGCATGTATAATGGCGAAGCATTCTTTGTCCGTGACGGACCATTTTTCCTCAGTCTTCGTGAGACAATGGGAATGATAAGCGATAGGTCTTCGTAGACCATCCTTATTTTGTATCAACGCCGCGGCGATCCAATGATCACTGGCGTCTGTCCACAATTCCAGTTGCGAAGTATCGTCTGGAAACGCTAAAATCGGGGCCGTAGTGATTCGACGCTTCAGTTCGTCAATCGCTCCTTTACATTCTTCATCGAAGTTAAATGGTACATCCTTTTGTAATAATTTATATAATGGCCGCGCCACTTTAGAATAACCCAGTACCATCCGTCGAAAGAAATTAGTTATGCCAATGAAACGTCTAATTTCAGTCGTATTTGTAGGATAAGGATATGCAGTGATTGTGTTTATTCTGTCCTTATCTATGGAGATACCTTCCTCACTAATTTTATGCCCTAAGAATACTATTGACGGATGACCAATATGACATTTTGACGGCTTCAACTTAATGTTTGCTTGTGTACAAAGCCATAAAACTAACTCTAATCTATGTATCATTTCGGCGAACGTGGATCCGCCAAAAGCAAAATCATCCACATATATGGACGCCCATAACTGAATATATTTATACCATATTTTTAACATTACCGATTGAAATATTGTCCCACTATTTTTATAGCCAAACGGAAGTCGTTTTGGTCTGAATGTACCACAATGATTTATATATGCTAAGAAATTTCTACTGTCTTCTTCGAGCGCTATTTGTTGATATGACGACGCCATATCCAATCCACAAAAATATCTGCAGCCGTTTAATTTCTGAAAAGCATCTGCTACCGGTGGTACAGGTGCATTTATGGGCTTAACTCTCTTATTTATGTCCCGATAATCTATTACTGGGCGCCATCCATTTACGCCCTTCTTAACTACCATTTGCCGTGATACATAATTTGAATGACAAGGCTCAATCAAATCCTTCATCAGGCCATCGTCTGTGTCGTCACGACACACTATTTTAAACAGATTTGACATATTAGCTGGCGCGCTAACTAAGGGAGTATCATCCATCATCTCCACTGAAGCGTACACCGTTTTCTTCGTTACGGGGTCAATTATGGAGGTATGAAAATCTGATTGTTTCCACCCAAAGACTTTGTAATATTTACCTAATAACCTCCTTATTTCCATCTTTTCAGATGCTGGTAATCCTTCGAATATGGGGAACATTTCCCACTCAGCGTCAGTCAATTCCTGACTACCTTCTATTTTCTTTGGTGGCGGCGCGTCGTCCTTATTATTCAATGGACATGGTTGATCCTTAACATGGATCTGTGTCCCTTTTAATTGTAATCTCGGAGGTACTAACTTATATGTCGAAAGACATCCTTGAGGCAGAAGCACGACATCGTCGTCTTCTGTATTTAACACAGTGGCAATGCCTTGCCCATTTAAAATTTGTACCCTTTCTGGCAATACCATGATACCCTTTTTATTAAACAACGAATAATTTGGTTCCGTTATAATTTCTCCGTTATATTCTTTCTTATCTGTGAATATTATCACAGCTGTTTCTTTTTGACTCTCCAATCGTATTGGATGAGTAGTAAACATTCTTAATTTATACGTTCGGAATTCTCTTTCAGCTCTTGAGGACATAACTGTAGTAGCTATACTCCTCACTTCTTCATTTAAGGAGTCAGTAGACTCGTCAGTTCTACGTATAGTCCGAAGGGATAAAGGAGCATGTCCTATTTTCTTACTCTTAATGGATTTGCCTGGATGAGGCCGATATATTGGGGTATAATACTCATTTGCTTCTTGTTCTCTTTTCTGTTCTCTTAGGAACCTTTTAGTTTCAGGTGGGACAGTATGAATACTGTCCATCTTGCTCAGTTGTAAATTAGTGAAATCTACTCCATTATCTTTTTCATGTGGTAGGATTACCTCACCATTCCTTGCTTCATACTTTGCAAGCTGCTTGATATTCAAATAGGGGTCATTAATTGTTTCATCATATTCGGAGTCTTCTGAAGTATCAGAATCATCTTCCGACGTTAAAATGGGTGCTGATGCTAATGAAGCGTTGACTACCATACTAGTACTAATTTTCTTTCTTTTCCTCCGTTGAGGCTTGTTTTGAATTATTGCAAGAACAGATTTTGTTCCCTTGAATTTCCGAATCATTGCCTCATTTGTTTCTACAGAATCGTTGGTTCTCGTAAAGACAACCATTCCCATTCTACAATGTACCATAGCGTCGTACGCTACGAGTAAGTCCATTCCAAAAACAACACCATCATTTAATTTATCGACCACAAAGAAACCCCATCGAATCCATTCATTGAATTCCTCTATGTAGGTATTTGCTAATATCATTTTGTCCAAAATCGTGGGAGTACCCAACTCGACTGACAATATCGCACGTATTGGCTTGCAGGCCGTGACCTGATGTTGAAGCCCTAATAATTGTACTACACGTGGACTAATGGTACTAATGGAAGCACCAGTGTCCGTTAGCACTGCAAAATCCACTGTTCCTCCGTAAAAATTTCGAAACGGGAAAGATCGCCGTACCTCATACGGCGGGGTCCTATTTCCCCTTATATAATGGACGACGTCATCTTGTGGATATGTGAAGAGTGTTTCTTCAAAAATCAACGGTACTCCCTCTTGGGCGAGTCCATATTTTACGATCAACTCATCATATGCGGGATCTTCTACCTCTATACTGGGTAGCGAAGTAGCAACTGTCATATTATTGCTTCGATACAGATCCCTATCTATGATACCAGTCGCTATGGACTGCGTATCTACTTCAGTGATATAGGTGCTTGAATTCACCATTGCTTCCACCTTAATACAGATCAAGTTAGCTGAGGATCGATCGTATCGCCTTTGCCGGTTGATTTCAGTTTTCCTTAAATTTGGAATTCCTTAGAAGTCCCTTTAATGTGATTCTAAATTATTTCCTAATAAGGAACAGAATGTACTAATAAGTACTCAACTGTATGTTATTAAACACCAGTGGTTGTAGGATAGTTTCCCTTCAAATGTAAAATCTCAAAATTTCAAAATTTAAAATTAATCAATCGATTGTTGAGGACCAGTAGGTTCAATCAACTCAAATTTTCTTATACACGTAGACAATATATTGAGCTTACACAATAATAAGCTTTCGAAGTAATACTCGAAGTCTAATTTGACTTAAATTCACTTTTCTCAAAAATGGTAGTAACCTGCTATGCTCTCAATGCAATCCTATGCTTCAGTATGAGGAGTCCTCATGTACATATGTCTATCTATCTTTTGCCTACTTATCACGTAGTAACGTGCTTTATTCAAAATGTTTTATGTACCCAAGCTTGAATTATCAACTTGAGTGAATGTAATTTATTCA
This sequence comes from Dicyrtomina minuta, assembly GCA_949802685.1. Lineage (NCBI taxonomy): Eukaryota > Metazoa > Arthropoda > Collembola > Symphypleona > Dicyrtomidae > Dicyrtomina > Dicyrtomina minuta. The sequence continues at coordinate 66,039 of CATKUY010000042.1, forward strand.
ATTTTAGTACGGCGTGGTGTGTTCCTCGTGGGAAATTGAAGATTGTTGAAGATGGCTGACTGTCTATATCTCTAGTAAGAGCAACAATTTTATTTTCTACTTCCTTATTAATCTGCAGTAGTAACTGCCTTTTATTTGAATTATGTAGATTTATGGTAAAGCAAAGCCCACACTGACGTTAGCAGTGTGAACCCGATGCGTGTCTTCGTTAGAGACCTGAATCAGTTCTTGCTTTATTTTCCTAAGTCTGAATGCTACTTTTAAAGTGTTCAGGCCTTGGTTCGTACCTTCACAAAATTTTATTAAATTCAACTTTCGAATTATTTACTTAATGCTTGTTAATATATCAATGTCAAATAATTTAGTTTGTTAATCATAAAGTAATTTTTCTTTTCCGTATAATTTTATGAAATGGTGGGTGAATTAATATATGCTTATGCTTTGTGATGCAGGACGGGGGTACATATATACGCGCAACAACCTACCCAAAAGTTTTGATTCTAAGAAGCAAGCTAATAAGCGTAAGCACTTAAATCAAAATGAAAAATTAACAAAATGTACCTATGTCAAGTCTTCAAAATAAAATTCAAAATAGTCAGTCAAATAAAATCTTTTCTTTCTTTTACACCACGGTGTCTTCTTTCAGTCAATGATCTCAATTCGGCTAGTAAGCCCCTTTTATTCGGGTAGTAACCCAAGTCTAAAATTAATAAATTCACGAATTATCAACTAATTCGAAATCGTACCTTAATCGATTATTTTGTCGATCTCTCACAATTCTCAATCTTAATTTGTAAATCAATAGAATTACCAAAATAACGATAATACACAAAATATCGTAGTTAGTAGTGTTTACTATCAATATCATTGGCGTAAACCTGCCATACGTTCGTTCATACGATAAATCAAAAATTTTCCATAAACATAAATTGAAATCAAAATTAAAAATGTCGCAAACAAAAACTGACTATCCGTACTGGATAAATGTAGAAATATCCACATAAATATTTAACTCTTTTTTATCTTAATCTTTCGTGAAAATTATAAACCACGTATCTTTTTAAAACATATAAGAAACTCAAAATCAAAAATATTGAAAATATAACTCGGATGTCTGTATCAGACAGACTCAAATAAATCCACATAAATTTTCTATCTTTTTTTTCTTTTCTTTACCTAATAAGGTGTGTACATATGTATTTTCCTTTAGTACCTAATAAGGTTTGGCTTGCTTAATACTTAACAGGTCCTCGTGGGATTGTCTGTTTATCCTGAGTCACACTGACTTCTGGATCGCCGGGTATTCTTCGTTAACCTCGGGTCCCTGGTTCGGATCAGCTTGAGAGTGGAAATATCTGGCTCTCGGATCCTCTTTCAACGCAACTAGTCTTCTGACCTTCGACTGCCTGGTAAGGCCTTTTATTTTGCTACCAAGATTATTTCAAATTAATTTAATGTTTGTTGCAATCTTATTTATGGTGTACTAATAAGTATGCACCCAATTTTCATATATATAATCAATGTACTAGAAAGTATCTGTATGCCTTCGATCATACATTCATAAACGTGTAAGTTTGGTTTAATTACCGAAATTTTCAACTAATCGCCTTTATTTTCCTTTAATAGGCTGCACAAAATAGTCAGTAGACTTCAATCCGGTTCCAGTAGGATCCCGTTGAATTATTTTCGGAAGACCGATTAATAGTTGGCAGTAGCCGTCACTCCGTAAGTGTATAGTCAATTTACTTCTGAATTCTAAAATAAATAATGGAGTACCATTAATGTTTGTATTTTCATTTACTATTGGCAGAGCTGTTTAATGAAAGTTGCCTTTATTCAATACTGGGCGCTATCAGTAGCCTTCTTTTCATAAATCTCAAAGTTATTTTCTTTAATATACGGGCATTAATATTTGCCTTCTTTTTATTCAAAATATCAAACTTATTTTCTTTTATTATACTGGCATAAATATTTGCCTTGTTTTCTCAAAATCAAAATTATTTTCTTTTAATATAATGGCATTTATATTTGCCTTATTTTCCCAAAATATCAAAAATTCTTTTCTTTTATTAAACTGGCATTTGGATTTGCCTTATTTTGCTCAAAATCAAAATTCTTTTCTTCTATTATACTGGCATTAGTATTTGCCTTATTTTCTCAAAATATCAAAATTCAACTTTCATTAGATTCAGCATTTAAACTTTTACATGTAATCTTTTGTTTCATTCCAGAGGAAGCTGTGCTTCTATATACTTACTTAGTATTTCATCAACGGAGGAGGGATTTCTATTCCTGTCCTCAAAATATTCTCAAATTTTCACAAAATCAAAATCCGGATCGTATCCGTATAAAGTCACGTGGACGTCTCAATCAAAATCAACGAGTACGTTGTTAAGTGCCAGTAGGTCACTGAAATCAATGTAATTATTTTCCTATAAATTATTTTGCTTCGTGAGCTTATATATATTATAACTTATGACTACTTATTTTTCTTTTCTATATATAACAACTTATATTTTATAACTTAATTATGGTTTTACTTTAAATTGTGATTTTACTTATAGCTGCAGAATCAAAACTTTGATCAACTATTGCTAGTTGATTTAGTGATCAATTTTCGGGCGCCCCTCAACACGCGAAAATTGTCACTTGGAAAATATTAACTACAATATAACTGGATGAACACCAAAAGCCTGGGTAACAATTCCCAGCACTAATTATTTCATCAATTTGGAGTTTTAATCTCCACAATACTTATATTTTACACTCTTATGCAATTATTGATTTAAATCCAGGTGAAATCCCTGGTATCTATCGAAACATGAAATGAAATAAGCCCAGGTTCTATCCCTGGCTGAGGAATCAATTGATTCCTATGAAGTAAGTAGTAAGTACCTACCTACGATGCTAAGCTACGCATCTACTCTCGGCTTCGAGATGAAAATCAATTTGACCCTACTTTGACATAAAAATTGATTTATTTCAGTTCCTATACTATGGATTCGACTGAATCCTTCTGATTATGGAAGAGGAACACTTAATACATCTAAATTAAACTAATTTGGAAAATCATCAAATCCTGTTCTTGAATTCCAGGCAGTTTTTACTGCAATTTCAACTTAACTAATGACCAAGGTAAGTAAGTACTCGGTCCTAACTCATAAATACTTGACAAACTCAAAACTGACTAATAAGTCGTGATTAATTTTACGCAGTAAATTGAATTTTGAAACTAAACTGAGTTGATTTGAAGTTATAAAATAAGCCTGGGTACATCCCCAGCAAATGAAAATTTGAACTTTGAAACTTTAACACATAAGTCTGGGTATGGCAATTCCCAGCATAAAGAAATATTGAACTTGAAATAAGTCTGGGTCACGAATCCCCAGCACTAAATTACACTAATTTTACCCAAAAACACAAATATATATTTTATTTTTCAATGATTCATAAAATATTGAATTCGCAAACTTACGGAATTTGTTGATTTTACACACTAAACTTTGAGTCACTACTCAGTATAGAAAGCAGTATGATTTTCCTATGCTGATGAACTTGTAAACTTGAAACGAATGTTCAACTGTTGAAAATATGATTTGCCACTAATTTTTGTGAAATCTTTGATTTTATTTTCAGCTTCAACTTTGAATTTTCGAAGTACTTACTTACTAGTAAGTAATCGTTTGGAGACGAATTAATCTGCAGGCTAATGAATGGCAAGTCCAGGTTTCTATCCCTGGCAACTTGAATTTGAAAAACTTTCACTTTCTCACAATCAAAAATGGTGAGCACTTTGACTTTTTATCGAAATTATGATTTTGAAAATTCAATTTTGAAACAGTTAATTTATTGAGTTTCGAACTGTAATAATATAATCACTCATGAAATAGTATACTATGAAAAGCCCAGGCGAATTTCCTGGCACTGTATGTAATGGCAAATAATGAGCACGGCCACTGTCTGGTTCCTGTTGCTAGCTGACTTCTGTTCACCTAGTAACAGAATGGCGTGGGTATGATCCCCAATGCTGTCTAATGCAACTTTATAAATGTTGAAGTCTGGGTGCTATCCCCAGCACTATATTCTACGGCAGCTTACTAAAATTACTTTTTTATTGTTTTTCAGCAAAATGAAAATTGCTGACACTGATATTTAACTGAAATTGAAATTTATTCTTCGTAAGAAAACGGAAACTGTACTTGCTGACTGTAAAGGTGAGTCTAGGTCTGAATTCCTAGCACTAGAACTTAAGATTTATAACACAACTAAGGGATGCCCCCTTTTACATGCGTACATATATATTCCTGTACTTAGTGAACGATGACCATGCCGGTCCAGTATTAAACTATGGGACAGTATGGAAAACGGCCTGTCCTCTATCTTAAGCAACGGACCATGCCTTTTCCTATCTCTAACAATGCAAACTTTTATGAAAATGGCAAATGGATTATTTTCTACTTTTCAGATTTTTCACTATCAAAATGAAAACGCTTTCTGGAACAACTTTTTATGCTCTCTCTAATGAGACTAATTTTAACTCACTCACGCTCCTATTACTATGGATACGGATGAAGAAAATGATAATATAATTTTCCACTACGGACAAAAGCACTACTTATGCTGTAATATGCTGATACACATAAAATCTGACCTTTTGATGCTTATAATTTCGAAATATATACTTTCACATACACAATAAATTATGATTTACCCAGAATATTTATATTATTTGTATTAACCTTTTATTTTTCGGATTACCGATGAATGTCTCTTGGACAGCAGTTTCAGCAATAGCGAGTCGTCTGTAATTTTCGGCTTTTCTGCCTTCTTTTCCGAATACGGACTTTTATTTTCACTTCTCTAAATTATGAGCTCTTTTAATTTGACCACTTTAACTTTTATTTTCTCGAATACGAGCTTTTATTTTCTTCGTTTTTTTTTTTTGAACTCTTATATTTCTCAATTATGAGCTTGACTTCTTTGTCTTCTTCCTGCTTCTCAGTCCCTAGTAAGGTGATGCTGGAGCGAAATTTTCCTCACGTCTTCACTTGGCAGTAGCCTGAGTCGTTCTTGCCTTCGCTCGTCACTCAGTTGCAAAGATACGCACTCTTTTCTAAATCGGGTCGGTTTGGCTTCGCTCGTCACTCAGTTCCAATACTCGCCCTTTACTTTCACTTTTTCAAATATCTATGCTTCGTAAGCAGTACACGCACGTGGCGTCAAAATATCTGCAGTAGCAGTGGAAATAATTTATTCCATGCGGTTCCTATCCCTTACAATGGGGATTTATGGGCCCAAGCGTTTTGGTTGCCCCAATGACCGCTATCCTTACACTAACTAAACTAATTTTTAAATATACTATTTTTAATTGTACTTAATTAAATTTTGGGGGGTATATATATGTATATACCCCGCACCTTAATGAAAGGGATTTTATTGCGGGTCCTGGCAATCCGATTCGGGAACAGGCTGAGTGTACGGAACGAGGGGGTTCTTTCGTACCTCAAGACCAAAGCCTGAGATGATATAAAATTATATGCACCTGTAAAATGGAGGAATTATGCAACACAAAATATAGAGCACTCGCTAAATGAATTTATGCGCTTATGGGTGGGGAGGGTAGATGCTTCCCAAACCTATCTACTTATGCGTTCCACTAAACTTAAATATAACTATATGAACTATATATAATTATTTTATAATTATTATATTATGCACAATTATGAATCTCATTCGAGGGTAATGCAATCACAACACACAAAATATATTATATAAAATGATACGGTTATAAAGGGACTTTAACCTTGCCCTGTATTTATTGAATTTAAGAATACTTTAACTGGGCAAATACGCCAAATGATAGTTTACTTTTTAACTGGCCTCGTGGGCAAAATAAAGAATACTTTTAAGGGCGAATACGCCAAACAAAATATGAGTTCCAAAAACCTCGTGGGCAAAAAGGCAACTCTTCAATTAATATACTTTTAACTCAAAGGCCACTCGGGCAACAAATAATAATACTTCCAAAATATAATAAGCCACTCGGGCAACAAATAATAATCCTTCCAAAATATATTAAGCCTTTTGGGCAACAAATAATGCTTCAACAATTAAGCCTCTTGGGCAACAAATATATCATTCACAATTCAAGCCACGTGGGCATCAACAATTAATCCCATTAGGGTATTATATTTTACCTTGTATTTCGCAGTAGCGAGAGTGACAGACGGGGAACTTCCAATAGGGTATTTATTCAATCTGGCTCATGGCCGGGTTTCTCTATTTTAGAGCAAACAACACAACAATCATTTCTTGCCCGATTACGGGTCAAGCTTTAACACTGGATCCCTAAATTATATTCGCAATAGCGACTTTATGAATTCCCTCATGGGGTAATTCTGGGTCCTTAACTTCTGGGCCTCGTGGCTCCTTATAATTCTGCAGTAGCAGCAGCTCCCAGTAGGTTCCAAGCTGGAGACGTCTTTGGATTCAGTGCTTACTCGAGCAGCTCTCAGACCGAACTCCCTTTCCATGGGCTGGTGAATATGAAGATTCACCAGTCCATGCTTTAACTCACTATCTACTTTCGCATCTCCATGCTCGCATCTCTGTACAGTGTACAGCCTTATTTCATCATCTTACTTTTCCTAATCCGATAACCATCATGGCAATGGCCATGGTCATGGCTAGGTATGTACGCTGCACATACCTAGACGAGCCGTCTGCGGCTTTATTACCATTTCGCCTTTGGCGATTCTACCATCAATTTTCACGACGAATACGTCTGTCTGTCCCTCTCGCTGTCACAAAATACACTCACAAATATTTATAACATTTTATATATATAATTTTGTATGTAGTATTTTGTTCTGCAACATTTTCTCTGTCACTAATTGTGCAGAGCTTGTAAGCTTCTATCCCGTTGGTAATCAAAGGTTTTCCTGGTCTTGTGGAAGTCATTTTCAATATAACCAAAGGAAATAGCAAAAACCGCATTTAAAACGCAAGTAAACGTGTTTCATGAGGAAATATAGTTACAAGTGATATTTTAAGAAGTTGCAACTCAACGGAAACGGTCAAAACCGCATTCAGAGTTTTACAAACCGCGTCTTGTGGCTGGTTCAAAACATTTAAAAAAAAGTTCTGACGCAATGTGTAAAACGAAAACAAATTTTTAGTAGCAATACTGTTAGGAAAATTTTAAGACGAAGCTTAGCGTCTTACCGAGTGTGGGTGCTGTAATGGAGTAGTAGTCATTTTCTGGCCAAGTTTAATTTTTTTTTATTGGCTGGAACATTTTCCTTAAAATTAAAATCTTTTCATGCATAAATGTTTGTAAACGGTGACAACTAAATTATTGATCTAGCTCTGTAACAATCTGGACCTTCGAATTTTAAAATTTGAATTCTTAGCCTAAAATTAGTACAGAGCTAAGACGTTAAAACGTAAATATTTTAAAACAGTGCAGTGTAAAACAAAACAATAATTCTTTCAAGACCAGGATTACATCCGCTCAGACCAGTACCTGTCCAACGACACACCGATAGGGGTTAATTCATAAAATTGTAGGACGAGTTCAATGTGTACAAGTGATCTATTCCCCTTAACACTGCAAATAATAATAATCAGACTAGAATGTCGTCTGTGAAGAACCAAAATGACCCATATCCATTTTTAGCTAATAACAATATCACAAATCTACAAAATTATTCAAATATGTCTGATAAGCAATTAAGTAGAACATTAAGCACTTTTTAAAAACATGAAATTAGAACATTTTGCACGTTTTCCAAAACTTTAAATTAGAACATTTTGCACCTTTTTAAAAACTAGGAATTAGAACATTTTGCACCTTTTTAAAAACATGGAATTCAAACATTTTGCACCTTTTTAAAAACATGGAATTTGAACATTTTGCACGTTTTCCAAAACTTTAAATTAGAACATTTTGCACCTTTTTAAAAACTAGGAATTAGAACATTTTGCACCTTTTTAAAAACATGGAATTCGAACATTTTGCACCTTTTTAAAAACATGGAATTTGAACATTTTGCAGCTTTTTAAAAACATAGAATTAGAACATTTTGCGCCTTTTTAAAAACATGGAATTAACACTTTTTGCACCTTTTTAAAAACATGGAATTCGAACATTTTGCACCTTTTTAGAAACATGGAATTAGAACTTTTTGCACTTTTTTGAAAACATGTAAAAATACCATTTCACAGCTTAAAAAATGTGAATAGAACATTTTACGTTTTGCAAAAACTCGTAGTTAACATTTGACGTATGCTTCTTATTTAAGTTTTATGACATAGCTCAATTTGATTGTAGTTTAAATTGGAAATGGGTCAATTTGGTTCTTCGCACACGATATGCAACCTAATGGGTTGCTAGCATAATGCGCCAAAGAAGTGGTGGATTTAGAATTTAATTTGTGAGAGCGGACTATGAGTGTAAAGTCCAAACCAAACAAATTGCCGTTTGTGCCGCCGTAATGCTAGAACCAGAAATCAAAGTTGCTGGTCCGGCCTGATTTTCTAAAATTCTAACTAGACCCACCGGCCTCAACAGTGACATCATTTATGCCTGATCCCTAACGTTAAAACTTGGTCACTTTCTTCCACTTTCACTCAATAGTAAAACTGTTAGTCGATTTAAAATTTTAATTAGACGCCAAACTCAAAATATCCAATTCTTTAAAAAAAACTGACTGAAAAATCAGAATCAAGTTAAATTACGTGTAAAATTAATTTAGTTCACTTGCTACCGTTCTGCACTGCCACATATGACTGCTAAAGCTGCTTTAGGTGGGAGGGGCGTAGTTCCTTAATGGTCACGCTTGTTGACTTGTGAAGGGAGGAGGTGAACAACGTTAAAAAATGTATAGAAGATGTATGGATGATGCCCAAGAGCATTACTTTATTTAAATAGGCTTTTATTTTTATTTTTCTTAAAAATATTAGAAAATGCAAGCAGGAAAGTTAAAACACAAACATCTTCCGCTTCAAATACCGGCTTTTTATTCGCTTTTAGATGCTGAGCTTAAGCATCTATAGAAATGGCTCTGTCCGTCTGTATATCTGTCGATATTTGTTTTTGTCGTGCTCCACAGGTCACAGTTTTTAACTTGAATTTTTCAAATATTCAGAAATTAGGTCGGCATATATCTTCGACATAGGACTTTACTAGTATGCATGCAGGGATCGCCCATAAATTACGTCATACAAATTTTACCATTTTGGGGATCCCCACTGTCATTAGTTCGGAAATAAGGTTGACATATTTCCTCAACATAGGACTTAACTAGTATGCATGCAGGGATCGTCCATAAATGGCGTCATACAAATTTTATTATTTTAGTGACCCCCACTGTCATTAGCTCAAAAATAGGGTTGACATATTTCCTTAACATAGGATTTTACTAGTATGCTTGCAGGGATCTTCCATAAAAGCCGTCATACAAATTTTACCATTTTCAAGGCCCCCACTTTCATTAGTTCAGAAATTAGGTTGACATATATTCTCAACATAGGATTTTACTAGTTCAAAATTTAAAACAAAATTAAAAGTGGGCCATTCTAAATGAGATTTAACATGCAATAATTTTGTCGACACAGGTACCCATGTATTCTTAACAATTTCGAGAATTTTTTGAAATTTTAATGTTTATTGTTTGGTTCTATCTTTTGAAGTAAAACAACTTTTAATGACATAATACACATGACAAACAACAATTGATGTGAAAAATAAACCAAATGTACAATTCACAATATATATAACTACTTAAACGGTAACTGTAACTGTGAGGAAGTATAATATAGTATTGCACATTACTTACTTAAATAATATGCTGGAGTGTACTTGACTATTTGGGTAATTAAACAATAAATAATTTCAAATTAAGTAAAATGATGATGAAAATCCACAAAGAAATGATTAAAACACAAAACAACACTACAATGACTGCATTTAATCATCATTGGCAAGAAACACTCATTCGTGGAGCATTCACACACATACCATAAATTAGAAAAACATATCTGTAATACATTTTCAAAAGGTCGAGGGTCATTATTAGTGTACCCTGCTTTAAACCAAGGATACATTAACATTTTTTGGAATTTTGAAGATTGGATTTGATCGTGGATTAATGATATCATTTTTAACACATTACCACGCTGATGCAAATCAATCTCAATTTGCTCGATCAGAATGTATTCTCTGAATTTAGTGCGAAAAATTTTCAGCTGTCGGAAAAAATAAACGTCTTGAGGCTGTATCATTTCCGTTGTACCAGGTGGAATAGTTTCTATTTCAACAGTCTCACTCACTTCACTAAATAACTCCCGATTTCTTTTTCCGGCCCATGAATCCATTAATAACATACACCTTTCAAGTACTACCAGAGCAAGGCACATTTTTACCCACACGGTTATTAGGCGTTTGTCCATTTTGCCGGATTTTGAGCATTCGACGTGTAAATTGGCTGGTGCACTAAGATTTTTTAAAACAGTAGGTCCAAATACCCCATTCTTTTCTTGAAGAACTACTAGCAGTTTGCCTGAAACCGTTCCATTCATTGCTAATATTGGCATTATGGTGTAAGAGTGAGTGGTAGCATGACTGGATTTTATTTTCCCCTTGACAATTTTTTCGCCTTTTTTTGCATGCGTTCTTTTAGTAACTGACTCGTACTCAAATCCGGATTGATCAGCATTTAACACATTATCAGACGCAAAGTTTGTTTCATAAATTATTGTTTTAATCTTATTAACAAATGCATCAGCTGATGATTTGATTTTAGCCTCATGAATAACTTGCGCCCGGGTTACAAACTTTGTCACTTTACGGGATACTATTCTTGTGTTTTTTTTTAAATAGTGTGGACCATGTAATTGATGCTTTGAATTCATCCAGCTTTATTTCCCTTGCTTTAAAAACCGCCCACTGAGTAGATGTCTGTAAAGTACGCACTAGTGCAGTTTTGCACAAAATATTTTGTTTTTACAAAAACGCTCTGATTGATTGAAAAATTGTGTACACTAACATAAAAAATGAAAAATGATGAAATTTCATTAAACCATTCCCGAATTTCAAAAAAAAAATTTAATTTTTTTTAGTGTTTTTGTGTGTATTGCTGCAGTCAAGCATGAAAGCTGAAAAATCATATCACATTAAAACATGGAATCTACACAAAAATAAATGTTTCTGCAAAATGTCTAAACAAACAAAAATTACTCATAAACAAATTACTGCACCAAAGAGATGCACCAAAAGTAATTTGTCTGCTCTACCTATTATTAATCTTTGCTGATGTTATTTCTTTACGATAGAACTTCATGCGCTCTACCGTATGCGTGGTGCGGAGCTGCATTTATATGCATACAATTAGGCTTGAAAAAATAAAAATGAGAAAGTTTTAGTTTTGCTTGGGCTCACGAAATTTCATTTGTCTAGTAAACTTATTAACTAATGACACCGTTTTTTATCATGTAATACACAACCTAATGCACTTCTAACATTGCATGGGGCGAAGCTACAAAAACGTGTATTTAAATAAACTAAAAAAAGGAAATCTGCAAAATTAAAATTTGCTTGGGTGCACCAAAAGTAATTTGTCTGATCTACCTATTACCAACTTTGGCTGATGTTATTATTTTATGATAGAACTTCATGCGCTCTACCGTATGCGTGGTGCGGAGCTGCATTTATATGCATACAATTAGGCTTAAAAAAATAAAAATGAGAAAGTTTAAGTTTTGCTTGGGCTCACGAAATTTCATTTGTCTAGTAAACTTATCAACTAATTACACCGTTTTTTATCATGTAATACACAACCTAATGCACTCCTAACATTGCATGGTGCGGAGCTACAAAAAGATTATATCAAAACTATCTCGATGGAAACACTGTTTTAATCACAACCAAAATAGAAAAACTGACCACTGAAACTAACATTTTTATCTACATTTTAAACAACGAGAAAGTACTTGAAATTAATTTTTCCGCTGGTACAACTGTGCTGTGGGAAGTTTATAATGAGAACCGTTTAGGTGGAGCGGAATTAATTTCGCATGTGCAAGATATTATGCGAATTTACGATGAAAGGGCAATTAACCTCCTTGATTTTAATTCAGTTGTTGAAAATTGTCGTACTGACGAATCCAACCCAGGCCAGTGGAAAGCATTTGTTCATGAACGTGTAAATTTGCTCCTAGATCATTACAGAGATAGTGTATCAGATTTAGGTTAATACGTTTGATAAATTAATTCTGTTTATTTCTCGAATTTCAATTGAAAATAAAAGACTCAAAAAATTACCTATTTTCTCTACTAACGGAGCGCAACCTTGTATAAACTAGCAAGTTTGCTGCTGCAAATTTCAGCTTAAGTTAAAATAAAAATGTTTTAAACTCAGTGTGCACACAGTTTCGAGTACGGTTGGCAAATTTAAAACTCCTAGCGTTTCACGCCTGGCGTATTAAACACTCCCTAGGGAGCCTTAAACTTCCATAGCTTCACACTCCCGGGGATTTTTAGGAGTCATCACTTTACCACTAAGGAATTACCTGCAATATTTTTGATAAAAACTAGATGGAATCGCTAAACTAAAGTTTCTGTAGGAAGTAAGGTGTTTTAATTTGATTACATGTAACTTATATATGGCATGTAAACGGAATGAAAATGTTTAAGGAGTCATTTTGTTTTGCGTTTCATTTTTTGCATAAATACGACGAATCCAACATTTTTAAATTACAAAGTTCCCAAACTCCCAATTTTCCCTGCTTTAAAACTCAAGGAGTTTTGAAAACTCCCTAAGCATTTTGAGAGAGAGTTTTCCCTAAACTTCTCTTGTCAAAACTCCTAAAACTCCCAAAGTTTCCTTCCTCCTAAAACTCCCAAAGTTTCCTCCCTCCCAAAACTCCCAGACTTTCAGGGAGTTTTAAATCGGCCAACCCTCGTTTAGAGCAATTTAAATATCGTCAGTGAAGAATGAAGTTTGACCATCTCCCTTTGGGGCTAAAATGAATTATGACCATCTCCATTCTGCTCTTAAATGAATTTTGACCATCTCCATTTTTCATTAGAAACAGCTGATTAGATATGTTAATAATTAGTTGAGGCTTTAGTAATTCAAAACTAAGTACATTAGGGGTCATTCATAAATGACGTCATCAAAATATCCCCGTTTTAAGTCCCTGTGACCCTACTGCCATCAAATTAAGATTACTCATTCGGTAAATAGGAACCTTTAGCCAGCTATACCATTAATATCCAAGTAGGCTGCTTAACCATGCATAGGACGTCATTTATGGGTGACCCCATAAATTGTTTAAAGTTGTAATAGTGGTTTATTGATGAACTAATTCCTGATCTCATGAATGATGCATTAATTTATTAATTTGATTAATTTAATTCATCAATAAATCATTATTAAAAGTTTTAAAAAATTAAAGGGTCGTCCTTAAATGACGTCATGGGTATGGCCAAGCAGCTTACTTAGATATTCAAGGTATTGCATGCTAAAGATCGCCATTTACCCAACGGGTAATCTGATGACAGGAGGGTTATATCGTCGGTGAAGAGTAATTCTGTCGCAAGTCCAATGCACAGCTAAAATCATTCTTTCGCAAGTCCATACGATTCTTAAAGTCATTCAGTCGCAAGTCCATTGAATTGATAGCTGCTGTCGAAGTCGCTTCTGCGTTGTCCTATGCATTAGATGGGGGTGGTATGTTACTGACTGTGTTGTACTCATGACGTACACTAAGGGGTCGTCCACAAAAGACGTTATAAAAATTCCATTTCCAGAACATTTTGCACATTTGATAAACTTGTAAATAGAACATTTTGCACTTTTAAAAAACATGTAAATAGAACATTTTACACTTTTAAGAAACATGTAGATAGAACATTTTGCACTTTCAAAAAACATTTAAATAGAACATTTTACACTTTTGAGAAACATGTAGATAGAACATTTTGCACTTTTAAAAAACATGTAAATAGAACATTTTACACTTTTGAGAAACATGTAGATAGAACATTTTGCACTTTCAAAAAACGTGTAAATAGAACATTTAACACTTTCAAGAAGTATGTAGACAGAACATTTTGCCCTTTTGAGAAAAATTTAGATACAACATTTTGCCCTTTTGAGAAACATGTAGATAAAACATTTTGCCCTTTTGAGAAACATGTAGATAGAACATGTAGCAGTTTTTGGAAATGGAATTTTTATGACGTTTTTAGTGGACGACCCCTAAGTGTACGTTATGAGTACAATACAAAAAGTCCAGGAACAAATCACCCCCTCCCCCCTAATGCATAGAAAAACGCAGAAGCGACCTCGACAGTAGCTACCAATTCAATGGACTTGTGACATAATGATTTTAGTTGTGCACTGGACTTACGACAGAATGACTCTTCACCGACGGTATGGACTTAAAATGGGGTTATTTTGATGACGTCATTTATGCATGACCCCTACTGTACTTAGTTTCGAATTATGTACTAAACTTTTAATGATTAACATAACTCATTAGCCGTATTTCATGAAAAATGGGGTCAAAACCGTTTTTAAATCAGAATGGAGATAGTCATAATTCATTTTAGCCCCAAAGGAAGATGGTCAAACTTCCTTCTTCACTGACGATGTCTTCCTACATTATTTTCCTTGGATTGTAAATTTAAACATCCTATTCTTATGTTTTAACTAAATAGGTTTGATGGAAACGAGCGATGACGGTAGCATTTTCAACCAGCAGAACTGTAATATACGAAAAGGTACCAGAATCCGCCTTCCAAAAGCACTTTAAAGTCCGAATGAATCCACCTGCCAAACGAACAATTACCTGCATTGCTGCAATCAGTATTATTCTAAAAGGGATAATCCAGTCATCGAGTGCACAATTTGCAAGAGGTACTTGTATCGAATTAATTACTATCATTTATGCGTATACTTAAAGCTGAAGTGTAGCATGTGTGACAGAAATAATCATTGTAAATTTTAAAAAAACGACGTCTGAGTCAGTAAAAAAGTAAATCAGTATCAACATTGTATTGTATAAATATATCTGTATATATCCCTGCGTCATACAAACGTTACTATTTTAGAGACCCCGACCCCCACTGTCATTAGTTGAAAAATCCGGCGCTTCGCGCCGGATTTGTCCACCGTGGGCCCGAAGTAGATGCTGAGCTTAGAGCGAGTGGCTTCATCACTGAAAAGCATGTTTTTTGTCGAAAGGCAAACCTTAACCTAGCATTAGGCGCCGGTGCCAACGGGTTAGGTACGAGCTTCCATAAATCTTAAATCATCTTTTAGCGTAACATAAATTGTCTTGCGCCTTTGTTAAAGCTCAGCATCTACTTCGGGCCTGTCCCCGGTCAACAAATCCGGCGCGAAGCGCCGGATTTTTTACTTGCTACATGCATATGCCTACAACACTGCCTACCAAGGATTTAAAAATATAAACTATTTTGCGTTAGACGCTGATAAGGACAGAGTAGAGATAGGCCGTTTTACAATTGACCCCCAATTCCTTATAAATTACGTAAACGGGAGACTTGGACCCATCGGCTTGGCCTGACCCACATAATCGCCAAACCTTTTGATTAAAAATTCCCGGGCTCCAAAAGTACTCAGTGCGTCCCTAGAAGCTGTGGTACATTTATGTAAATCCAACATGTGTATACCATGTACTTAAGCATGTTTGCATGTATTTTAAACAATAAACTTATTTTTGTAGATTTTTTTATCAAAAATGTACGTCGTACTCGGCAGAAGATGATAAAAGCATTTGGATTTGCAGTACATGTTACAAATTAAATCCCCAGCAATCACCTAATCACAAAAATTACGCTGAAACGTCAACTTCATCTGGAAGCTTCCAAAGTGAAACTGAAAACGAAAAAACAAAAACCTTAAGACCAAATGACTCACATGATGATTGCAACAGCAGCATTAATTACTCAGCGCCAGATGATTCCATCGTAATAGGTAGTAAAGGCAGCAAAATTGAAACAACAAGAAGCAGGAGCGGTAGCATTGAAAACATAAAACAAGATAAAGATGGGCTTTATTTGCATGAAATCTTTGACGTGCTTGGAATCCAAAAAGATAACTTGGAGTACACACCACCCAATGAAATTGCATTTGTAATTCCCAAAGAAGAAATACCAGACCTTGTTGAATTTAAAACAGTAATCAATAAATTGAGTGGGATTGAAGAAACGTCTGCTAAATTTAAGCCTAAAAATTATCCAGTGATTATGAGTGATCACATGTCCAGTGATAAGCTGCCGTGCACTTTCAGTGCAACAAAGGTTCCTTACTATTGCCAATCTAAAGATCCTGGACATTTTGCTCATTTGTATGGACGATGCAATGGTAAATGTGGAATGCAGTTCAAAATAGTAGTATCTGAAACTCCACGGAGAGGTGAATTATTAAATTGCGTTGTCATCAGCAGAGGAGCTTATACATTAGCGCAAAATATTAGCACAGCGCGAAAAATATCAGCTCATGCAAGGTGCAGAATACGGGAAATAATGAAAAACAGCAATGCAGACAAGGCATTTGTGATCAATCTAGCACATTTAAATGCTTTCAAAATTTTGCACAACAGCAAGACGTATAAATCTGTGAATGTATTAAAAACGTTGCGTTGTGAAGCAAAATCTCAAAATCGAGAGGACAAGGACGAACTTAAAGATTAACTACAATTAGCTGATACTCAAGCAAAAAATCTTTACCAGCACACAACATTAAAAGAATATCTCAGAAATATAAAAGCTTCGCATTTTGAATACCACATGCAAATGTGGCCACAAGCAAAATTGACTTCGATCCTAGTTTATAAGGAATCATGTGACGTTTGGCTAGTTGTTGACTCTTCAGGACGCATTGTAAGGCAGCCATTGTTTATAAAAGACAAACACAAACTCAAAAATTATGTAATTGTTGCAACAAGCGACGTTGTGGCTCCATTTACGGTCAGTGAAATGGTGACGTCTTGTCACCGAGCTTCCAATATTCGAAATTTCATTACAACAAGTCTAGAAGAAGTGAAAAAAGCAGGCAAACCAGTGTACCCATTTCAGAAATTTATTTCACGAGTATGTACGGACATGAATATGGGTCTCATTTATGGTTGTCTTGAAGCTATCAACGTTGAGCGTTTTAGTGATTAGGTAAAGCGTAGTTACAGCATACTACAAGGAAAAACGTCTCACCCAAAAAACAAAGCAGTAATATTTGTGTGCACAAATCACCTAATAAACGCATTTCGCAAGAACATTCAGAAACGATCCCTTAACGAAGAAATTAAGTCTTTAGCTGTTCATTCTTTAGCACGCTTGCAGGAGACAATAAATCTTGACGAATTTGTCGACGTGTGTACCCAAATCATTAATTGCTTCGGAAAACATCGTATTCCAGGGAGTCGAAGTAATTACCTTGCTTCACATCTTAAATCTAAAAATAAGATAATTGAAGACACGTGCAATGAAGAAGAGAACAACGATTTTGAAAGTAACTTAGCAAACTATGAAATTGAAAATTTACAAGACGAAAACCCGTTAAAACCCTCGATGATAAAAACTGATAATTCTTTTTTTTCGATATTTTCGCAACTAAGAAAATCAATTTCAACAGACTACGAGCAGAATAAATCAGAAGATGAATTAGCAAGTGATTCTGACTGTAACGAAATAAATTCGTTCTATTGTCTTAAAATTCTACAATTGTTAGAAGACACCTATATCCCAATGTACCCGTTTTTTGCAGCCAGTGTTCCACGGCATTGTGGATTTACAGATTTTGTGCGTAAAACAAACGCAGTCGCTAAAGCCACATTTAACATTAATAAAAATTACTGGCATAAAGATCCCAAGATGCACAACGGAGACTTTGTGAAAGAGCATGCGTTACTGATTGAGGGAAAAACCATTGATATTCTGAAAACAGCTTATAGAAGTAAAACTCTTTTAAGAAAATCGTTGAAGTCAGCTATGCCGATTGCAGAAAAGATAAATATTTTAAATGTATATTCCAAGAAAAAACGTAAAGAGAAAATCAGTAAAAAATCTAATAAAAACTTCAAATGAAAAGCTCAACCAAAATTACAGGGACACGAGCCGTTTGCTGACGTAGTAGACACTGCAACAAATAGTCAGTGGGGCAAAAAACCAATAAAGAAACGGCGGAAATCCGAAAACAAGTATTTGTCGGATCCTAAAAAATTAAACGAGTCTGAAAAAACAATGAAGCTGAATAAAAAAGAGTCGACTGTTAAAAGCAATACAAAGTCTCAAAATCTAAATGAAGATCATGTTCGAGGTAGTATAACCAAGATAGTAAATGATAAAAGTGGGTTAAATACACAAAATCTTAGTAGTAGTACCTACGTTTCAGCTATTTGTAAACATACCTTTAAAATTGCAGTTACAAGGATGGGTAAATTAGAAGTTTCTGCACTACGCACTTTGTTTCCTAATTCAAGCTGGCTCGTTGATACAGTGGTTAAAGCTGGGGTTGCTGCTCTGTTGGGAAGTTTTAATTACAAAGGAGCCCGTGGAACAAAACTTGGGATGGTTGGAATGACATCTATTTTTGCTATTCAAATGTATGAAGGTGAAATTCGCCAACGCGCGAATTCGTTTTATCGTCTTGATAATCATGTTAATACCGTGTTTGTACCTTTGATGTTGCCTCAACATTTTGTGCTAGTTATTATTCAAGATGTACAATTACAACATCGAACAGCAACTTTGTATGACTTTAAGGAAGGTACACATTCATTTGAACGTGTGTTTCAGTTTGTTGAGATTGTCATGACTTTAGTCAACGATCGGTTTGGAAAAAGCCAATAGACGTTTTAAACTGCTAAAACTGTACAACAATCAAATTCTTCTGATTGTGGACCAAGTGTAGTCTTTTTGGTGGAGCAAGCGCTTAAGGGCTCACCTATGTGCAAATACGATCCAATTCAACTGACTTTCTATCGCGTAGCAATACTACGTAGCCTTTTAACGACTACTGACATTGGCAGAGAAATTTTAAAAGCTTTTCCCTCGGATGATGAACTTATTTAAGGATTTTGCATCGAAAATCAAATTTTAGACGGCATTTGTCAAAAATACGGTCCATTGTCGTTCCCTCCGTTGCAACAAGACATTCCAAATGTCCTAAGTGGATATGAATAATTTTATTTTGCTGTAATGCTACTGATGTAGCATTTTTTTTATCAATCTTCGCCTTGTGAACCATGCTCATCTTTATTGTTTTTTTCTGCTTTTATTTTATTTTTACAAGTGTGCCTATACCTATTTGACAATGAGCAATGTTAATATCTAAATGTTGTTATACATCTGCATTATTTAACTATTCCAGTTGCTTTAAGTGTTTAAATTAACATTGCGGTCTATTTGAAATTTTAGAATAACGAGGATTATTAAATTGTTTTGTAATGTAATATATGTATCTCATTAGGTTCATTTACTGTGAATAAATGTAACTAGTTAATGAGAAACTTGAGACTGAGGATTGCTTTATTTTGTAAAATTAAAATAAATCGGCTACCAAGTTTTAAGTAGTGTCATATTGCTGAACAGTTTCCACTAAAATATTTTCGAAATAGAATTTTCCAACAAATAAAGTTTGTACACTACCCTCTACGCAGATTTTTTTTCGTAATATTAAATCTACAAACTGCACTGTTTTAATAAAACAATCTGCGCTTGGCGCCTGATTTTTCTTGGTGGGCCCGAGGTGGATGCTGGGCTTTCAAGAGAGAAGTCAAAAACTAAAGTGTAATACCTTATCGTAGAAACGTGATAATAATATAATGGAAGGTAACGTTTTTGTTACAACTACAGATGTTAATTCCTCTCAAAAATATTAGCAATCTGTTTCGTTAATATTTTATTTTGTAGGAGTTGCATCATTTTTAAGCACGCTGTTAATACATTTTTTTCTAGACATAAGTACGAAGTCATTGGTAGGCAGCGTATTGTTGCTACTGCATTAAACTGTGTCATGGGTTCTGGAGTAGCGAGTTAAAAAACTGTAGAGGGTTGCAGAGTAGTAGATGTACACAAAACAGACAAGTAGACCGACTGGCGTGCTCAATAATGAAGTAACGCTCGCATTTAAATAAACAAAAAAATCAAAGAATATTGACATCAGCAAACCGGTTCAGAAACATTCATTTTTTAAAACCCCTCTACACTAGCAAAGTTCTCACATTGTGTAACAGAATTACCTAAAATTGTTAAGATGATGTCCTTTGTGGACGACTCTTTTTTAAAATACCAGTACCATCCTATGTCAAGGAAATCTGTTTACTTAATTTTTGAACTAATGACAGTAACATATTCTGAAAAACAAATGTTTAAATGACATTATTTATAGATGATCTCAGTATCTATAATAGTAACGTTATCTCATGTTTAGGATATTTTTATATTTAATTTTTAAACAAATGACCAGAATTTTGCAGATTTCTTTTTTTTAGTTTATTTAAATACACGTTTTTGTAGCTCCGCACCATGCAATGTTAGGAGTGCATTAGGTTGTGTATTACATGATAAAAAACGGTGTCATTAGTTGATAAGCTTACTAGACAAATGAAATTTCATGAGCCCAAGCGAAACTTAAACTTTCTCGTTTTTATTTTTTCAAGCCTAATTGTATGCATATAAATGCAGCTCCGCACCACGCATACGGTACAGCGCATAAATTTCTTTCATAAAATAACAACGTAAGCAAAATTTATTATTAGGTAGATCAGACAAATTACTTTTGGTGCACCCAAGCAAATTTTAATTTTGCAGATTTCCTTTTTTTTAGTTTATTCAAATACACGTTTTTGTAGCTCCGCACAATGCAATGTTAAGAGTGCATTAGGTTGTGTATTACATGATACAAAACAGTGTCATTAGTTGATAAGTTTACTAGACAAATGAAATTTCGTGAGCCCAAGCAAAACTAAAACGTTCTCATTTTTATTTTTTCAAGCCTGAATGTATGCATATAAATGCAGGTTCGCACCACGCATACGGTAGAGCGCATGCAGTTCTATCATAAAAAAATAACATTAGCAAAATTTATTAATAGGTAGATCAGACAAATTACTTTTGGTGCACCCAAGCAAATTTTTATTTTGCAGATTTCCTTTTTTTAGTTTATCTAAATACACGTTTTTGTAGCTCCGCACCATGCAATGTTAAGAGTGCATTAGGTTGTGTATTACATGATAAAAAACGGTGTAATTAGTTGATAAGTTTACTAGACAAATGAAATTTCGTGAGCCCAAGCAAAACTTAAACTTTTTCATTTTTATTTTTTCAAGCCTAATTGTATGCATATAATTGCAGCTCCGCACCACGCATACGGTAGAACGCATGAAGTTCTATTATAAAAAAACAACGTTAGCAAAATTTAATAATAGGTGGATCAGACAAATTACTTTTGGTGCACCCAAGCAAATTTTAATTTTGCAGATTTCCTTTTTTTAGTTTATTTAAATACACGTTTGTGTAGCTTCGCACCATGCAATGTTAAGAGTGCATTAGGTTGTGTATTTAATGATAAAAAACGGTGTCATTATTTGATAAGTTTACTAGACAAATAAAATTTCGTGAGCCCAAGCAAAACTAAATCGTTCTCATTTTTATTTTTTCAAGCCTAATTGTATGCATTTAAATGCAGCTCCGCACCACGCATACGGTAGAGCGCATGAAGTTCTATCATAAAGAAATAACATCAGCAAAGATTAATTATAGGTAGAGCAGATAAATTACTTTTGGTGCATCTCTTTGGTGCAGTAATTTGTTTATGAGTAATTTTTGTTTGTTTAGACATTTTGCAGAAACATTTATTTTTGTGTAGATTCCATGTTTTAATGTGATATGATTTTTCAGCTTTTATGGTTGACTGCAGCATCACACACAAAAACACTAAAAAAATTTTTTTTTTTGAAATTAGGGAATGGTTTAATGAAATTTCATCATTTTTTATTTTTTATGTTAGTGTACACAATTTTTCAATCATTCAGAGCGTTTTTGTAAAAACAAAATATTTTGTGCAAAACTGCACTAGTGCGTACTTTACAGACATCTTTGAATTTGGATTCTTTCCGTATTCTTGCACCACTTCTGTAAGAAGCTTTAATGCTTCTTCTGTCTTCCCCTGATAATCTAAAAGAGCTTCGTAGTTGTGTTTAGCATTGAGAAAGGCTTCGCTTTCAGTGTCTTGGTTATTTTAAAAGTCTTGAAGAACTTCCTTGAATTTAAGCGCTGCTTCATCGTACCTCCCTAGACGATGAAGTGCATTAGCAATGTTGCCTTTTGTTAAAAGTGTCTCTTTGTGATGTGGACCAGGTGCACGCGTCTCATTCTCCAGAACTTCTTCATAAAATTCTATTAATTTCTGAATGAACCCTCCAGCTCTGTATGCCTCAGCGAGGTTGTCTTTGAGTTTAATTTTATCACAAATCTCCCTTTTAAAATTTAATGCAGGTGTCGCATCAAGAACTGTTTCGTAGAGTTTAATGGATTTTTTAAAATCGTTTATTTTCTGTAGGACACCAGCAACTTTTGCAGTCAAATCTCTGAATTCCTTTACATCAAGATCTTTCGACATATCGTTACTGAAGAAGCAAAGTTGCCGATCTCCAATTCTCACTAATAGCAAAATTTCCGTTCTCCAATGCGCGCTAAAAGCAAAGTTTCCGTTCTCCATTTATTAGTAACGTCAACGTGAACGTCACCAAATCGTTTAAAAAATTTACCTGGCCTACTTTTTCTATTGTTAAAATTTCTTATCAGCACGACCTTGATAAGAAATTTTGCCCGCAGTATTCTGTCCGGTAAACTCACCGTCATGATGATGAAAACGTTTTGAAGTTGATTTGCATGGTTAATTAGCAGAACAATATAAAAAAAGATAACTGCATTTTAATTATTTTGGAATCGTAGTATTTTAGGAATTTACTACGTTTTTTGCAGATTCTGACCTCCTTAGTGTTTATATTACTGCCTGATAACTGATATGTGATCGTGACGTTCACGTTACTAATAAATGGAGAACGGAAACTTTGCTTTTAGCGCTCATTAGAGAACGGAAATTTTGCTATTAGTGAGAATTGGAGATCGGCAACTTCGCTTCTTCAGTAACGATATGACATGTTATCTGAACCAAGTTTTCCACAATCTCACCTCCACGTAGAACTGCGCGTGTGTTCAATGTTTCAATGTATCTCGTAGACTCAGTAAATAATTTTAAAAGCACCTCTGTCTCGTTCAAAAATATGCTTTCGTTGAAAATGATACGTTGCTTCTGTTCATCGTTGGTTTTCAAATTTTCGATCGTCGCGTCTTAAATCATGCGATGAATGGAGAAACTTGGTGAGTCGGAGTCAGCAGATCCACAAGATGCAATTAATGAGTGATCCTCCAGAATTTCTATCGCATTTTCAAAGGAATCCTGACAGAAGTCTTTTTGAAAAAGGGCGAATAGGAAATCCTGTGGAATTCTTGCGGGCGACAAATAGGCCATGAAGCAAAGAATTTTGATTGCTAATTCCCCATCTGGGTATTTCACTAGTTTTTTCAAAGAAATGTTCCACAGAACCAGCATTGTGATAGTCGTCTGTGTGGGTCTCATATTTCCCACCAGTGGCTTCTGCGCAATCACTTTCCTGCTTCCGTTGTTGTGCTCGTCAATTAAATTCTGAATTCCGTACTTCTTCCTTCGTTTAATTTGCTGGAGAATGACGGCCATAGCCGCCTGAAGCACGATGGGCAGACGCCTCAAGAGATTTCCAAGTTGCGCCGCCAGTTCCTTATTCTCAGAAGTTTCTTCTAGTCCAAGTCTTTAAGTCACTAAGACGACGTATTCACTTTCGGTCCACAAATTCAGTTGAATTACTTTTTGAATATTCAAGTTCTGGTTGCTGGACGTGACAATAACTGTTAACTCAACGAAAAATGGGGACAGGGATTTCGGGAAAAGTGTTCGGATGCCATTCAAGTTGAGGTGCTGATCGTCTTCCAAAGCTTCCGCATTGTCAAAAACAAGAAGAACTACGTTGCCATGTTGCAGCAGTTTCTCGAAGATTTTTTCTCGAATCAAATCAAATTCTTTTGGTTTCCCGTCAAAATCAGTAGAAATATTCAATTTGGTGGCAAGTTGGGTATATTGGTTCTTTGCAGAGGAGTTTTGTTCTGCATCGATCCAAATGACGTGGTCGTACTCGTGTGTGTGAAGTTGAATGTACATGCGCACTGTCTCAGTTTTGCCGATGCCTCCGGTAGCAGCCACAACTGAAAGTGGCGCCTGAGTCAGAACTGTTATTTGCCCCTCCTTAACTAACTGGTGAAGGTCCTCAAGAAATGCTTTCCGCTCGGTAAACGTCTGAATTGGTTTCTCAACTTAAAACTGAATATTTTTTGGCAGGGGATTCGAGAGCTATTAAAAAATAGGGCTTTACATTAAACGGTTTTAATGTATTTGATATTGCAATAATTATAAAATAGTCAAACAACCCAGTCGGCATCAAGCTTTCATAATGTTATCATAATGCGCGCAGTGCCTTCAGACGCCTGAAGTCATAATGTGGTTCAATATGAATTAGAGTGTTGCCTTACTGAGGCCTTTAAGAGGCTCGGATGTCCGCTTTTACGGGTCATATGGAGTTCATAAAGACATCATTCTAGGGCATAAATTTGTAAATGTTATGAGCTTTTTATAAAGACACAGTGTGCCATCTACAGTTGATTTATGCAACTTATTGATGTATGATATAGACTGCAGGTTCCTCCTATGTCCACATTTTCATTTTATGCCTTGCGATTATTAACTACTATCTAAATGCACCTAACACATTTCAATTAGCGGTAACTGCACAACTACAACTAGCACATGAAATATATAGGAAAATGCTGTAATTTAAACTTGAACACATGAATTTTCTAAACACACTCTTTTTTACCTTGTAAAACTGTTAGCTTCACCAAGTTAGTATAAACTTTGTTTGGGGTGATTAATTAATATTATTTAAATTCTAAAATAACTGTAAAATTACACACATTCTGGAATTTCATTGTATAAAGTGACATGCGACAAATTTAGTTGCCATAAGCTCCCTACCGCTAACAATATTTTTCAATTAGCATGAATCAAGTTACTGGTTTATGCATAAGGGTAAATTTTATTTCACTTTTATTAAGACACAATCACCTTGTTAACTGAAGGTTTAATATTCACCCAATAATGATTTTCAGAAAGTTCATTTTATCGTAGTATACACAGTCAAAAGTAACTTTCTTGACGGTTCATGATTTGAAATAACAAGAAAGATGCGAGTCAGCTTGATTCAACTCATTCAGCGAAGGCGTGGTAACTTGAAACTTCGTGTAATACTACCTGCAATTAGTGTGTAAAGTATTGGTAATGTTATGACTGATGTCAGAAAATGAAGTGTGTAAAACTTGATATTGGTAAACAGTTTTAGACACTTTATTTCCTGACATCAGTCATAACCAGTATTGAAATACACAATTAGCTGACACAACAACTGGGTATGATTAGGAAAAGACATTCACAATTAATTCTTCAAGTTATGACTTTCTGACTCCTTGCCATGGTCTGCCTGTCGCCTGTACAACTGCTGCTGTGTCCGTTTAATTTCTGATTCTAAGTTACAGCCCTACCCTGACTATACGCTATTTCTTAAAGTGCTGGATGTTTGTATTGAACACAAGCCTGTGAGTTTAATGAAGTACTTCTAAAAACTTTGTGGAGCCTCGTGGGCATGAGCGCACATCCGTCTTTTTATGTATAAAATATGACAGAAAATGACTACTGTCAAACTTCTCACAGCTATATGACAACTTTAAGAATTGTGTCATATTACAGTCAGTAAACTGTTTGACATAATAATTTCATGTTTCGATCAGCAGAATGATGTGAGTGATTTATAAACTCATGAACGGTTTATGATATCATTCTGAAGGGTCGATGTCGACTGGGAATATATTTAATAAATTATAATTTAAATAACTGAATAATTTAATAGATGTCACTATTATAAAAAACGTTAGTGGTACTGGTCTATACCTGAGACTCAATTACAACGCTTATGTCATTTGCAGTTAAATTCCCCGTTACATTTACTCCGGTAATATTTTGGTGTCCTGCCATTCTATCATTCAACACTTCAGTAAATAGTATGGTCATCAACTTAAGCGACGTGTAGTGCAGCAAATTCTACCAAGGGTACGAAAAATGCTACTTTATTTTCAATTTCACAATTTTTTCGATTTGAATTCTCGCTAACTTGAAGTTCTACGTTTGAGCACTAAAAAAAAACAAATAAAATACTGCCACTTCAGAACAACGTTCTACAGGAATTAACTAAAAAACATTTTACAAATATATAAAACAAACTGAGGGTTTGTTAAGAGAATTACGAATAATAGAAATGGCACAAGTCCTTACTACTTACTACACAAGTCACAGTATCTCCAAATCGACTGAATGAGTGTAGAGATTGAATCATTGCACTGCTCCCAGTCGACCAGAAACCACAGAAGCGAAAGGAACTGTCCGCTCTGAGCTCTGATCAGCCATCTTTTCTTTTCTCTAAATTAGGTTCACAGTCAGATATTTCTGATTTCCATCTTTATTCGCTGTATCAAAACTGAAGTTCTGAACCTTCTTATTAAGTGTAATTGTGCGTAATTAAGTGTGTTGATAGTAATTAAACGTCAATTGGTAATTACTACTGAATTAACGCACTTAGGAGATCACACTTCTAACCGCTGCTACATCTTTAGTGTCTCACATTGCCCATTTTACCACATAATAACTAAGTGCATCAGGCTTCAGCTCTTTGGCCCATCTCTCATATACCACAGTTAAGGCTGCTAGTGTTGTTTTCATGCATCGCATGTAGTCATGCACTGCACTCTTAGTCATCTCAGTTTCGGTCACAGTCCATCTCAAGAATCGCTCATCAGGTCAGATTCTCCGGTCTGTTCAGTTTACTAGACCAGCTTATCAGCTCCGCTCAGCTCAGTCGGTCAGTCGGTCCGTATCTAGCTTTATCATACCAGAGCAACACCAGACCCAAGGAGCAAGCCTCATCGGGTCCCAGGTATCATTCAGCTCTCAGCTCACCTGGTCCCAACCTCATCTGGTCCAAGGTATCATTCGGCTCTCAGCTTACCTGGTCCAAGGTATCATTCGGCTCTCAGCTTACCTGGTCCCAACCGCATCGGGTCCCAGGTCTCATTGGGCTCTCAGCTCACCTGGTCCCAACCTCACCTGATCCCAGGTATCTTCAGCTCTCAGCTCCCCTTGTCCTATCTCAAGCTCAAGCTCTGGTTCCACCTTAAGCTCAAGCTCAGGTCCCAGTCTCTGATTCCATCTCAAGCACAAGCTCAGGTCCCAGTCTCTGGTCCCATCTCAAGCTCAAGCTCTGGTCCTTTCTGATGCTCAAGCTCTGGTCCCATCTCAAGCTCAAGAGGTCTTAGGCTCAAGAGGTCCAAGCCTTACATGGTCCCAGGCTTCATCTCGGCACCTGGTCCCAGACACAACTAGCTCACCCGGTCCCAGGCCCCACTCGGTTTACCTGGTCCCAGATCCAACCTGGTCTAAGCTTCAACCTGGTCCTAGCTCCAAGCTCTGGTTCCATACCCCAAAGTTTCTCTCAGCTCACCTGGTGCAAGACCTCACATTTGGTCTAAACCTCCTTACATTTTATCCCAACTGCATCATACCTGGTTGTCTCCATCATCTAGCCAACTCCAAGTATCTAGAACTCGACAACACGACCAAGTAACCTTTTAGACACGTCTTTATAGCGAATTAGGAACAAACCAGCCCATCCTCTTATTTACACAGAGGATGTCAAGTTTGAGTGGACGTTAAGGTGCACCGGGCCTTACAACCCCACCATAGTGTGCACTTCCCATTACATGGTCCTTCGATCTCTCGATGTTCCTGTCATTTTGAAGACGACCAACAGCACTTAGTGTTTGTTGACATCGAAGTTCTACTTTTTACCCTAGTACCTGGAATCCAGTCTTGGTGCTCCAAACTCAGTACGTGAGCATCATAGTCATTCCGTTCGGGTTCCTGTTAAGTCTTTGGGCTTTGAAACGCTCTCCTTTTGCTCAGAATCGAATAGCTTCTGTAGACAAAAGTAACATGGAAGCGCTACTATTAAAAAGGAAAAGGCTTGCAACTGCTCTAAACAGTCATGATATGATAGCTTAACAAGCTCGACAAGATTAAGCCAATCAAGTAACAGGACGAGGACTCTTAAATGATCTTGAAACTTGGTTAGACGCTTTTGATAATCTGCAAGATCAAATCAGGGTAGCAGAAGAATCTGACAACGAAACCTACAAGCTTAAAAAAAAGAATACAGCACTATTCGTATGAAGTACTATAGTGCTAAGTCCGAAGTTGAATCCGTAGCGTCAATGCAACTAGTTCATGTTGCAACCCTTGAAGCCCCTAGTGCTCCTGTTGATTGTGTTGTCAAGCTCCCTCCTTTTAACCTTTCAACGTTCAACGGCAACATAAGCAACTGGCTCCACTTCACAGATGTCTTCAGAAAGGCGGTTCACAGCTCTAAGACCCTTTCAGGCTTAGTCAAACTGCAACATCTTAACAACAGCCTTATAAAGGATGCTGCATCTTTAACCAAGAACATCATCATCAGTGACAGTAATTATGACGTTGCCTGGACAGCGTTCCTAGAAATATATGACGATAAACAGACTTTTGTGAGAAACCATCTTCGTCAGCTGTTTAACCAGCCCTCAGTCTCGTCCACATCCCCGTCCTTCCTTCGAAGTCTGCTCGACACCATATCAGCATGTGTGGAATCACTCAAGGTGCTCGGGCAGCCAACTAACCAGTGAAGCACCATCCTTGTTCATCTTGTTGAAAATAGGATTGACCCTGAGTCTCAACAGCAATGGGAGCTGCAAAGGAAGGACACCACCTTTTCCACATTCAATGAAATGAGCACTTTCATCACCTCGAGATCAAAGGCTCTCGTGTTTCTGTCTGGTGCTTCTGCTAGAAAGCAGCAGGTGCAACAGCAAGGTCAGAATCAAGCTCAGAAGCAGCAGACCTAGCAGCAAGGACAAAACCACGGCCAGAAGCATAGGTCTTCATTTGCCTCAGGAAAGACAGAGAACAACATACAGAGGTCCTTTATAAATGACGTCATCACAAAATCACTATTTTAAGGATCCTTGTTAGTGCTAAATGCAAAATTTGGTAGGTATATATCCTCAAAATCTACTTTTACCATTATACACACAAGGATTGTTTATAAACGACGTTGTCTAAACGTCATCATTTAAAAAAACACCCGTTATCAGTTCAAAAATTATGTAATATAGTATTTTTAGCATGGAATATTATTATTGTACATATTAGGATCGTCCAACAATGTCGTCACTAAAATATTACACCTTGAAAGGTATAGTGTATTTTATTTAAAGAGAGTACATGCGGCGGAGTTCCCTTGTAAGACCTAAGGTCAAACTAGATATAATTAATTATTATTTATTCACTGATTTGATTTATCCGCTGTCCACACAACATTAGTCAAACTACGTTTAAACGGTAAATGGCAGCATAATTTTAATATCAGCTAATAATTTTTCATTGTATAACATTACCTCAAGGATATAAATTAAATTTTTTTTTACGATTCACTATGTTTTTGTTGTCACTTTTCTCTCACTTGTATTTACCGCAGCCATGGAAGCCAATTGTTTGAAGTCAATTTACAAAGCCATTTGTTGCTAAAGTATGTTTTAATAATTATATAAAATACATATTGAAAATGTGTACACTACTCACAGAGAAAAAACTCCAAGGATATTTTGAGAATAGAAAGAAAATATGACAGAAAGAGGTTGGTCACACACGACGTAATTGATAGGTTGAGAAGGTGTCCTTGTAAAGTTATGACATCCTATGCTAGAGATAAAGTCATTCACGCAGTACAATTGTTCTGGTTTTCTTAAAATTTACTTAAAATAAAAGTTGTATGTATGTATGTATGTAGTATTTATACAGCTTATGACATTCAGGCATTGCCTATGGTCCACTGTTTTCTCATACTCATTTGCTCTATGAGCTTGCAGGGTGGATCAAGTGATGAAATCACAGGACCACTATAATGCAGTGCTCAGTCTTACTATATTTAAGAGAAATTGTATTCGGTGCCTAAGTAACGGCCGCCCATTTTGAGAAGCATAGATTATACTGGACTACTCCAGATGGTCAGAACATTTTCCCACTGAGTGGAGGGAACGAAACAAACAGTATTACATCCAAACCAGCCGAGTTCTTCATGCTCAGCTGAGAATGGTACTGTCTGTCCCGTCACCCACCGACAGTTCCAATCACGTGTGACGGTATTCGAAAATAGCTGGTACTTGAGCTTCAGAGTGTAGAGAGAGAGACGAACGAATTTGTTGCTTACTATACCGAAGTACGCAGGGAAGCCGAAATCTCGCAAGACTCCGTTTAAGCCAATTACCTATGCCACTGGAGATGTAAACATTTCCGCATATCTGTAATTGTACACACTAGCCCGCTTAGTAGCTCACTCCGCCGCTCAGACCCAACTCCTCAGCCAAGCCTATCAACTTATTTTCTATTCCCATCGGAAAGGAAAGATCGGCTACCCCGGCGTAGTGGTCCCAATGGTCTGGTAAGGACCACAAAATATGGTCTGGTCCTGGTCTGGTCTGGTCTGGTCTGGTCTGGTCCGAGGATTTCGGACCAGACCACAATTTTTTGGACCAGACCAGACCAGACCACTATTTTGTGGTCCGAATATTTAAAAAAAAAGTCGTTTTCAGAATACACTAAACTAACTTAAAACAACTTGGTGTTTAAGAATATTTGCTGTATTGTGAATGTTAATATTTATAAGCATTAAGTAGTTTGAAAAGTCCATTTAAACTCAATATTATAAGTACGTATATCGTATATATTTAGCTTAAGAATTTTTTTTCAGTAATGTGGTCCAAATGGTCTGGTCTGGTCTGGTCTGGTCCGAAAATCCGGACCAGACCACTGGTCTGGTCCAAAGAAGTTGGACCAGACCAGACCATAAAATTGGGACCAGACCAGACCATTGGGACCACTACCCCGGCGTGTTCAGTCAAGCCAACCAAAAGGAAAACTAGACTTATCGAGGACGGTGGATTCCCACCCCTCGGCCACGGACCGGGTTTTACTTAAAATAAAAGTTGTATTTACATGTTATTATTTAAAAGTGTAAAATAATTATTGTATGTGGGTACATGTTTTTTAAATAAGCAAAATGATCCATTTGCATGTTTTGTAAATGTAAAAAAAAACAAGAAAATGAAACTAAAAACAAATTTTGCACGTACTTTACTATAACAGGAAATGCTTGTACTACTGCTTTGAATTTAAATTTATTAGGCGCAAAATTTCAAACCTAAACGCCAATGTTTTACCCAGCAATACATACTAGTAAAATCCTATGTTAAGGATATATGAGGAGTTTGCTAGCAAAACGCGACAAGTCCATTTTTTTAGAAATTGAAATTATTGGTGTTTAAGAACAACTAAGTACATATAATTCACACCGTGCAATATTACAGGTCAAAGGTCACTGGAACTATTTTAAATAATTCGCTCAAAAACCGTTTTCTGGCAAAACACGTTAAGTCAGTGTAGCACGGAGCACGGAGCACGGAGCAATAGTGCACATTAATATAAATGGCTTATCTGTTTCTAAAATAGAGGATGTGAGATTAATAGCAGATAATTATAAATTAGACATTATTTGTATAACAGAATCAAAACTGCAGCCGACTATGCCAATTGGTCCTTATTTATTGGAAGGTTATAGCTACTTAAGATATGACAGGATTCATCGTGGTGAGGGTGGGACGATTATTTATATTAAAAATGACATTGAATTTCTTGAGCAAAATATGACAATAGCTAACAAGGCAACAGAATTAGAAATAAATACTGTCAAGTTATCAAAACTCTATTGTCGCCCTTTTCTATTGACAGTAGTATACAAACCTCCCCATATAAAGATCACTGAATTTCTGTCATCATTTGATGTGTTACTATCTGCATTATCGAGTCGAAAAATTGATAGTATAATATTGGGAGATTTTAACATCAACTTAGATGGTAAAGGCATTGATGCAAAGGAACTCAATATTTTAAGTAGAAGTCATGGTTTTAATCAGTTGATTTCGAATGCCACAAGGGTAACTAATACGAGTAGCTCATTGATTGACCATTTGTATGTAAATAATATGGATCTTGTAGGACGCTCTGGGACAATTCCATTTGGTTGCTCAGACCATGATTTATTGTATTTAGTTCGTAAACTACCCAAATCAAATTATGTTAGGAATACAATAAAGGTTTGTAATCTAAAGGATGTTAATTGGAAAATAGTCAACGCCAAGCTAAAATTAATACCGTGGACTGTATTGAATTGTCTAGGTAGTGCAGATGATGTGCTAGGGTCTTTCCTATTGTATGTAAACACAGTTCTAAATATGTATGCACCATTTGTAACTAGAACAGTCAAGTCAAAAAAAAGTATTCGGTTATCAGGTAATCTGAAACGATAAATGCATAGAAGAGATAATTTAAAGGCTTTAAGTATTAAAACTATGGATAATAAGCTTTGGTCAGAGTATAAAGAAATTAGAAATTTGATTAACTCCCAAGTAAAATCTAGCAAGCATGACTATTATAGGAATAAGTTTAAATGTGACCCAACCTCAACTAATATTTGGTATACATATAACTATCTCACTGGAAAAAACCAACAGCTACATAAAATTACTGAGATAATGAGCAATTGACATATAGTACATACAGATTCTAAAATAAGGGACGAACTTGCTAGTGCATTTGTAGTTAACACAAGTAGAAACAATGAGGCTTCTGATTTTTTTGAAAGCATTAAACATGAAAACAAAGTAGATGCAGTAACTTATAGTGAGGTCATAGCTGCTTTTATAAAACTGAAACGTAAAAGTACTAGCTCGTCAAATGACCTAAATTATAATGTACTGAATAATTGTATTGAGGTCTTGGCTACGCCGTTGTTCATTATGTACACAAAATTTCTATACCTTTCAGCTTTTCCTAAATCATTAAAGACAGCTACAGTGTTACCTATATACAAAGGGAAAGGTAGTAGATGCGATGCAAACTTTTTTAGGCCCATTTCTAAAATACTATTATTATGCAAATTGTTCGAAAAAATTATACAGACTCGGATTATAGATAGAGTTGTATTAATGGGACAACTTAACCCAAATCAGTATGGCTTTCGACCTGGTAGGTCTTGTTTTACTGCTGTTACTAAAGTAACACAAGATATATATAATGGCATAAATGAGCCGAGTAGAAGATGTATTGGCCTTTTCATAGACCTTCGAAAGGCTTTCGACTCTGTGTCTCATAGAATTTTACTCACTAAACTTAAATCTAATTTTGGATTTGACAATTGCCTTCTCCGTATACTGGTTAATTATCTTACTGATCGTAAATTTTGTATACAAAATGGAAATCTTATTTTTGAATATTATGACTTATGTATTGGTGTTCCACAGGGGAGCATATTAGGACCCCTGCTATTCATCCTATTAATTAATGATATTAATGAAGGTATTTGTCTATATCATCTGTATGTTTTATATGCCGACGATTTTATTATATATATTGTAGGTAAAAATATTGATCAGCTAGTGATTAGCATGCAAGAGGCTTTAAATAATGTACAGAACTGGTTTAAAAAGAACCTGCTATAAATAAATGTGACAAAAACCAAACTTATGTTTTTTCATAAAGCGCATGACTCTGTTAAGTATGACAATATTAAAATATTATGTGATAATTCGGAATTAGAAGTCGTTCAAAGCTTTAAATATTTAGGAATAATTATAGATTCCACATTAAATTTTTAAGAACACTACCTTTATGTCAAAAACCGCATGGCTTGTGCTATTGCTGTATTAAACAGTTTCAAAAGGTTTTTAACATTTAACATATTTTGTGTTATGCCTAATGCATATATTTTAACAGTATTTGACTACTGGTCCCCGGTGTGGGCTATTTAATCTGAATCAGACTTAAACAAAATTCAAAAGATGATAAATTGAGTGATTGTAAACTTTTCTATGTGCCCTATATGGACTCGTAAATGTTATAAAAATATGGCCAGAATTAGCGAAGCCTCAGTCCTGGAGCTAGCTAATATTATGTTAGTTAATAAGAGAGTCATAGATACAATGGTTATATTTATTTTTAAATTTTTAAAGTTTGGCTCAGACGTTGAATACTTAACCAATTTTCTGACTGTTAAAACTGTGCAGAGAGTAACTGGGTCTTCTGATGGATTACTATTAAAAGATAAATTTACAAAATGCTCGTCTACATATCAACGTTGTTTTATTTTTAGAGAAGTAAAGAACTGGAATGATCTACCTGCTAAATTTAGGAATACAAGCATATCTGTAAATAGTTTCAAGTCAGGTATTAGCAATTAGGTACTTGATAATCGTAAGATGAGTTTTTTCTCAATGTACAGACCGCCCTAATGTAGGTTATGTACTGTATTGTTTTCTGGTTATGACTGGTATATCATTTGATTTGTATTTAAATAATGGAATTTGTATTTATTGCCACTTATGATTGTGTCGATTGCTGAAAAACAGTATTTGTATGTATGTATCAATGCTGAGACTTTTCTTGACACTTAAATAAAGCTAAACAAACAAACAAACAAACAAAACGGAGCCGGTGACCGGAAGGACCGATTGCACTGACCGGAGGTCCGGTCAGTTCTATACTTTTGAGACAAGCTCAGGACGGCCTGTGTTAAATAATACGGAGGCTCAAATGAGGCCAAAAAGAAAGGTAAGTTTCGGTCCTCGGTCACTTTTTTTAAGAGCTCATTAGGGACAGATTGTCTTGCACTGCGTTAAGTCCATCAGTCGTTTGTTGGCAAAACACGTTAAGTCCACTAAACCCAATAAAAACAACTGATTCTTATAAAAAAAATATCAATTTTTTCCCAAAACTGCGTCTTGTAATGAAACGAAATTTATTCGCTTTAACATCAAATTCACGTGTACTATTTGTAGGGGATGGTCCATAAATGACGTCCCGGAAATATTCACTTTTTAAGGCTAATCCATCGCCATGTCATCACTTTAACATTGCGTTCATCTGTTATCTTTCCCACGGCATGACATATCATTACTACATGACTAGATTCACATACCCTACCAAAAACGTCATTTATAGACGATCCTTAACAGATCGATATGCTAACTAAATTTCAATTTGTTTGGTACATTTGGAATCTCTGCTGTTATAATAATACAGAAGGGCATGGTTTACAAAATAATTAAGAAATTGTACAAAATAACAGTCGCGTTTCTTATGAAGAAAATAAAGACGTAACGGGTCGTTCACAAATGACGTCATTGATACGTTCAATGGGTGTACTTGGCAATCCTATGCTAGGGATAGTCATTTACGCAATATGATTAATATAGTGACAGGGGTAAATATGATTTTAAAAATAAATACTTTTCTATGACGTCATTTGTGGACAATCCCTTAGCAAACAACTTCTTTAAGGAGTAGTAGATTTGCACTCAAAAATTTAGCATTGTAATGCAGGATTGTTTTAATTAATGCTTACTGTTGTATTGACATGTTTTTAAAAAGTGCAAAATGTTCTATGTACATGTTTTTGAAAATTGCATTATTGTTCTATTTACATTTTTGTAAAAAGTGCATAATGTTCTATTTACATGTTATTGAAGTGTACAATTTATACTTTAATTTTACTATCATAAATTAGCATGCAATTCAATATAATTCAAAAAGTTAATTTTTTGCATTGTTTCTTATGGGTTTTTTAGCAAAACACGTTAAGTCCAAGATTGCAAAATTTGGAATCATTTTTAAAAAATTACGACGCTGCGTCAGATTTAAGTTATTTTGGCTACTAATACACCTGGTAGTATGCAGTTACTGGAAAAAAAATTTCGAAAAAATATTCACGTTTTCACATGATTATCAAAATTTGCGGTTCCTTTAAAGTTGGGCAACATGGACTTTACGCGTTTTGATAACAAAGTCCTCATATGTCAACCTAATTTCTGAACTGTTGACAGTGGGAATTCCTAAAATAGTAAAATTTGTATGAGGTCATTTATGGACGATCCCTTCATGCATACTAGTAAAATGCTATGTTAGTATATATGTCAACCTAATATTTAAACTAATACCTGCCTCGATATATTCAAAGTTGCACTTGGGTAAGAATAAACAGGAGAAGTTCAAACTTTTATGTCATTCGGCCCCCAATCACGTGAATGTCACATTCAATAATGTGATTGGTTGTAGTGGTCAAAATGGTCTTGTCTGGTCCAGGTTTTATGGTCTGGTCTGGTCCGACATCACCGGACCAGACCATATGGTCTGGTCCGACGGCCGGACCAGACCAGACCAGACCTGACCACTTCAGACCAGTAAATTTCAAAACAAAATTTTTCTCAAAAATTTCGCGCAAAATTTTATTCCGAATTTTTCGAAAACCAAATATCACTCATTTAAAAGAACTGATTTTAAGTGTAATACATAAATATATATGTACATAGTTGATGCAACAAAAAAGAGCAGAAAAAAAATTATTCAACTGAATTTCCTTAAAAATTCTGCATATGGTCGGACCAGTAAAATCTGGTCTGGTCTGGTCTGGTCCAAAAAAGTCTGGTCTGGTCCGGAATCCTCGGACCAGACCAGACCAGACCAGACCAGATTTTACTGGTCCGGACCAGACCATTTCGATCACTAATTGGTTGTTGGGTGCCCATAGGTTTTACACCCCTTGTGTTTAAACATACAAAAGTACATGGGCAAACTTATAGTCCGAGCATATGTACGTAAATGTAACCTAACGCGAGCTGAGACCTGGTTTTTAAACTCGCTCAAAATAAAGTGTAAAAATTTTTTCGAGTTGGTCTATTTAACTGCTCATTCCAAAACACCTCACAATCACAATTCACTAGGTCAGTTTACCAGCCAAGTTGTTTGAATGAAGTCGGTTGAGATTTGAGACCTGTAGAGAAGATGCAAAAGAGAAGCAGACATAATTCTTCTGGTCTGGTCCGACTTCGTCAGACCAGACCAGACCATACTCAGACCATACTCAGACCAGACCAAATTTCATGGTCCGGACCAGACCACGCCGACCACTAAGCTAAAGCTCAGCATCTAAAAAACGACGTGTTTTTATACATTTTTGACAGATTCAACAATCCAAACCTGCGATGTCTTCAGTAGAGTTTTGGTTAAAGAAAGTGTCAAGTGCAGCCTTTAAATGACAGCAAAACAAAAAAATATAAAATATAAAATACCTCACACAAATCATTACAATAAGAGTGGTTCATAATCAAGTGAGTTTTATCGTCTGAACCTCTACGTTCCAGTTAGAAGCTTCTAAAATGGTCCGCCCGATTTCTGCATCAACCGACGTCAACATCATGAAGTTCCCAATTAAATCATTTCGCAGGTCAAAAATGTCTCTACACATTGTAAACAGTTCCCATGTACTAATTGTTTTAGGATGATCTTTCCCATGTACTTTCTCTTAACGCGGGAAAACATCCTGAAACACTTCCAAAGCCTTGTCAAATTCTTTCATTTTGTAATGCACGAGACCAATGTTGTATCTGGAGGTCAGTGTATCGGGATGATTAGGCCCTAAAACGTGATTGCGAATCTGTAAAACTTTTTCATGTAATGACAAAGCCTTTCTGAACTTCTCTTGTTTCATCATGACAAACGCTAAGTTACTAGAAGTTGTCATTGTTTCCGGATGCTCTGGGCCAAAGACTTTTTCGCGTACCTCGACGTCCAACAAGGGCAACGCTTTGTCAAACTCCCTTGTGTTGAGATATGAAACAGCCAAGTTGTTCTTTGTATAAAGTGTTGAGCGGTGCTCGGAGCCTAATTCAGTTTCTTGTATTTCTAATAAATCCAAAAGAAGCCCAGCCGCTTCTTTATGTTTCCCTTGGTCACCAAGTAGACCTGCATAATGTCGTTTAAATGAGAATGTCTGAAGGTGAAAGGACCCGAACACTCGAGTAGCGTCTGATATAGTTTCCAACATCAACGCAGATGCTTCCTCAAACTTCCTTTGCCGCCTCAGAAGATCCGCTATATTTCCTTTTGTTGCAACAAGCTTTTCAGAATCTAAATTTGGATGTTTTTTGCGTTCCTCCAAATCTTCTGTAAAAAGCTTTAGTGCCTCTTCAGCCTTCCCGTGATTGTCCAAAAGAGCTGCGTAGTTATGTTTAGATGTTATGAAAGATTCGCTTTCAGTGTCTTGAATATTTGGAAATTCTTGAAGAACCTCACTGAACGTTGTCGCTCCTCCAATGTTATTTCCCAGGCGACCAAGTGCACTTGCAATGGAACATTTTGTTCTAAGTATGTCGCTGTGATGTGGACCAAGTGTACGAATCTGATTCTCCAGAACTTCTTTAAATATTTCAATGGATTGCTGTTCAAACCCTCCATCTCTGTACGCAACAGCCAGATTTTCTTTGAGATAGATTTTGTCTATAATCTCACTTTTAACATCCGATGCAGGCGTTGCATTGAGAACTCTTTTGTAGAGTTCAATGGATTTTGTAAAATCGTTCGTTTTTCGTAAGACACCTGCAACTTCCGCAGTCACATTTCTGAATTCCTTGACGTTGAGATGTTTTGACACGTGATTTGTGATGTAAACAAGGTTTTCCACAATTTCACCTCCACGTCGAAGTTTGCGTGTGTCCAATATTTTTATGTAATTCATCGACACAGCGGATAATTTGCGCAGCACCTCCATCTCGTTTAAAAATGTTCGTTCGTTAAAAATTGTTCTTGACTTCAGTCCCTTGTTGGTTTTTAGGTTTTCAACGGTCGCGTCTTGTATCATTCTGTGAATGCTGAAACTGTGTGAGTCCGATTTAGCAGAGCCTACACATCCAATTAAAGAATAGTCTTCCAGAATTTCTAAGAAATCCTGATCAAAGTCTTTTTTAAAAAAAGCAAATAGGAAATCCTGTGGAATTCTTGTGGAAGATAAATAGGCTGTAAAACAAAGAATTTTAATTGCTAATTCACCGTCTTGGTATTTCGCTACTTTTTCCAAAGAAATGTTCCATAGAACCATCATTGGGATGCTCGTCTGCGTTGGTCTCATGTTTGCATCTAACGGCTTCTGCGATAAAACTTTTCTGTTCCCGCTTTCGTACTCGTCAATTAAATTTTGGATTCTATAATTTTTCCTTCGTTTAGTTTGCTGAAGAATGACGGCCACAGCCGCCTGAAGTGCGACGGGGAGACGACCGAAGAGATTTCCAAGTTGAGTCGCCAGTTCATAATGCTTAGGTGTTTTTTCAAGTCCAAGACGTTCAATCACAAAGACGACGACTTCTTGTTCAGTCCACAACTCCAAGTGAATGACTTTTTGAAGGCCCCAGTTTTGGTTTCGTGACGTCACAATGACTGTGGGCTCAACGAAGGAAGGGGACAGTGAATTTGGGAGAAGGCCTTTAATTCCATTGACGTTGTGTTCCTGATCGTCTTCAAAAGCCTCTGCATTGTCAAAAACGAGAAGAACCACGTTTTTGTCTTGAAGTAGTTTTTCAAAGATTTGATCTCGAATTAACTCAAATTCTTTGGATATCCCTTCAAAATGTGTAGAAATTCCCAGTTTAATGGCGAGTTGGATAAATTGGTCTTTTGCGGACGAGTTTTCTTCTGCATCTATCCAGATTACATGGTCGTACTCTTTTGCATGAGATTGGATGTACATGCACACGGTCTCTGTCTTGCCAATGCCGCCGGTGGCAGCAACAACTGACACGGGCGCTTGCATCACACATGTAACTTGGCCTTCCTGAACGACCTTGTGAAGTTCTTCAAGAAATAATTCCCGCCCAGTGAATGTCTGAATTGGTTTCTCAACTTTGAAGAATATATTTTTTGGTAGGGTGTCCTGGGAATAAAAACAAAATATGCTTTCTTCATGCACGACATTCTGAATTTGATAGTACAAAATTTACTAAATGAATCCAACTATCTAATGCTTCATCTGTAATAAAAATCCGGCGCGAAGCGCCGGGATTTTGCGACCGTGGGCCTGAAGTAGATGCTGAGCTTACAGCTAATTATCTTGGTCACTGGTAAACAGTGCTATTCAGATTCTACCCAAAAACTATACAGCACTTTTACCTCGCGCTTGCACACGAAAGTTGTTTGTATTTATTCAGTTCAAAAATGTGACCTGTAGTGCGTGATCTGTAGCATGTGCCTGCAGCCATATAGACAGACATACAAACAAACAGACAGACAACACCATTTCAATAAATGCTTGATCAGCAGCTAAAACATTTTAATGTTGGAAATCGGGGTACTTAAAACTATAATATTTAAAGGACGTCATTATGGGCGAACACTGAATATCTATAAATATAGGTAAGATAAATAAATGTAGTTAAAAAAGGTTGGAAAAAAATTGAAAGTTGGAAATAGGAGTGCCTACTTAAACTATGATATTTAAGAGACGTCATTATGGACGATCACTGAATATCTACAACAAATAAAGGTAAGTTCATTACATGTATTTAAAACAGGTTGAAAAAAAGGAAATGCTGGAAATGCGGGTTCATACAACTTTAATATTTGAAGGACGTCATTATGGGCGATCTCTGAATATCTATAACTAACATAAGTTAGCTTATTATTTGTATGTTGAAATAGGCTGGAAGAAGTTTTAATGTTGGAAATCAGGGTACCTAAATCTATGATATTTGGAGGACGTCATTATAGATTTACCTTGTGCTTACACGCAAATTAGGAGTTTTTGCTCCCATTCACTGTAATGTGTTTTGACATGGGTCCATTCAACTGTTAATTGTGGGGAAATGGTTAGTCGGAGCAAATTTAAAAAATCCGGCGCTTCGCGCCGGATTTGTCGACCGGGGGCCCGAAGTAGATGCTGAGCTTACAGCGAATAATTGCTTTAGTAAAGGAGTAGAACCCTAGTGTGGCAACGCTGAAACTACGACAGCGCCTAACTCCACTTTAGCTTCTACTTGAATTTCTAATTTGATTAAGTCGTAACAAATAACTTTGGGATTATTTAAATAATATTAATTGGATAAAGTCATTTATAAACGATCCGTGTATGTATTATTGCAATATCCTGCGTTCAAAGTATCTGTTTACCTAATTCGTGAACAAATTCAGAGCAGATCCCTGAAATAGTGGTATTTAGATGACGCCATATATGGAAGATTCCAGCATGAATACTGGTAGCATTCCATAATATGGGTACCTGTTTACTTCATTTTAAAATTTATGACAGCCGCGGTACTTAAAATAGTAATATTTAGGCAACGCCATCTATGAACGATCTCCCTATGAATACTAGTAAAATCATATGTTGAGGACAAACGTACACCTAATTTCTGATATAATAACAGTGGGGATCCCTTAAACAGTAAAATTTGAATGACGTCATTTACGGACGATCGCCGTACGTAAGCTTCAAAAATTTAATTTTAAGGATATAGGTTAATTTAATTTTCGAACTAAAAGCATGAAAATCTCTTAAATGGTAAAATTTGTGCGACGCCCTTTATAGACAAACCCTGCATGCGTGCTGGTAAAATCTTATGCTAAGAATACATGTCAACCTTATTTCTAACCTTATGACAGTGGGGATCCCTGAAATAGTAAAATTTATATGACGTCATTTTTGGACGATCCTTGCATGCATACTAGTAAAATCCTATGTTGAGTTTATATGTCAACCTGATTTTCGAGCTAATGACAGTGGGGGGCACTAAAATCGTTAAATTTGTATGACGTCATTCAGGGACGAATCCTGTAAACATAATAGTAAAATCCTATGTTAGAGATACATGTCAACCTTATTCCTGAAATAATGACAGTAGGGATCCCTAAAATGGTAAAATTTGTGTTACGTAATTTTAATTTTTGAGCTAATGACAGTCAAAGTCCTCAAAACGCTAAAATTTGTATGACGTCCTTTACGGACGATCTCTGCATGCAAACTAGTAAAATTCTATGTTAAGAATACATGTCAACCTAATTTTCGAACTTCTGACAGTGGGGATCCCTAAAATGGTAAAATTTGTATGACGTAATTTATGGGCGATCCCTGCATGCATACTAGTGAAATTCTATGCTAAGGATATATTTTAAGCTAATTTTTAAACTTATAACAGTGGGGGTCCCTAAAATTGTAACATTTGTTTGACGTAATTTATGGACGATCCCTGCATCCCTACTAGTAAAATCCTATGTTAATCGGAAGTTTTCTATGGTACGAATATCCACTGAATGTCAGGTATATGGAACGTGCGGCGCATGTACCCACCTACTTAGCTTCAGTGGCAAGTATTGAAATTGAAATGCATGTGAAGTCTTGCCAAAGACCCGTTTTTCCTGCATGCATTTTAATGCTAAAAAGTTGGTCCATTATATCGTTAATTGTGAAAAACTGGTAAATCCGTTTAAGTCCAAAAACAATAGGGTTCTATTCTATCGCATTCACCATCATTTAAAATTTATTTGAAAAAATTAAATTGAAAACTGTGACCTGTTGAGCACGACAAAAAATCACACATCGACAGACAGACAGACAGACGGACATAGCCATTCCTATAGATGCTCAGCATCTAAAAACAATACAGACCTCCCTGCTTGCATTTGTAGTGGGTTAAAACTTGTTTCATGAAAATCGCATTTATACTGTGACCTGTAGTGTACGGCCAACAGAAGTAAAAACAGACAGACGGACGGGCAGACGGACATGACCATTTCATTAGATGCTTAAGCTCAGCATTTAAAAACCGAAATTAGCTAGCAAATTTTTGCGCTGGGAGGAAAATTAAGTTAGTACCACTTTTGCTCACCTGTGGCGTAAATACAACGCTAATGTCACGTGCAGTTAAATTTCTTCCTACATTTACTGCTGTTTTACCTTGACTGCCTGCCATTTCTTAAATCAATGCTCACTAGTGATGGGGATCAACTCGAGAAATAGGTTGTGCTGCAGATACTGCTGAAAGTATATAATAAAATTTGACCTTTTTCAATTGCACACGTCTAAAAAAAAATATTTTAAAGCAGACAAACCGTTTTTAATTTCTTTACTTAATTGAGTGTTGAAAACAGCAGCCTCTCTTTACTTTAGACTCCCAGTATGTTCAACCTGCGTATTTTTGTTGTGTAAAATGGAAATAAAAAATGCAGTCAATTTCAATTTGAAGCTTTTAGATTTTGAATTTGAGGTAAAGTTGTTTCCTTTATAAATCTACCGCGACAGTAAATTCAAAGTTTTGTTTAAATTTTGGTTGGAATTCAAAATTCTCTAGCCTCCAGCTGTACATTTAATTCTTACCTGTGTTGCTTTAACAATCTCATTTAGAGGATTTAAAGAAATAGAAATTTTAAAGAAGGCACAAAATGTACGTTTAATTGACACTAGTATGTATTGCTGCTCATTCGAAAATAACTTGAACAGTAAATGTAAATACTTCGCTGTGGTGAACTGCATGCGAAATAAGAACCCAAATGACCATTCAATGCAGAACGAATCTTTTATCTTACCTAACGACTGTTATCATTCGAAAGTGTAAAGTGCGATAAGCCCGAGTCCAATTTAAACGATTACGTAATTTTAGTATCTTCCTGGATAAGCACATGCAGGCGCGTCGGAACGAACTTTTACATGGGAGGGGGAGGGGGGGGGGGGCAAGATTTGTGCACCTAGAAATCGGCGGGATTTGTCCATCGTTAGCTCAAAGTAGATGCTTACCTTTCAGCAAATATAAGCTACAACGAAATAGCAAAATATGATTGTAGCAACACTAAAATTACATATAATAAATTGTTAAAGCGTTTGTAAAATTATATTACGTACCAACGTTCTTCACAAAAGATACTATTTTTATTTATTTTGTTAAATACTTTCAACTGACAGCTATTTGTCACAGTTGTGTCGTCTGTGAATAACTATTTGTTGGTAATGAGCTTGACCCCATCGAAAATTAAAACGTCATTTGTAGAAAACCTCGTTCAAGGGCACCAACAAGTCCTTGTTGCCTGTTGCCAAACCTCACCAAACCCAAGATGCCATGTTATACTGCCTAATGTAGGAAGTTTTGCCTACCCCTGCTCCCCCCACGCCTTTTGTAAATATTTTTGGCACAAAACATGTTGGATGAACTGAATTACAGTGCCATTTACCCGGATGTTGAAATAAAAAGTTAGCCAAGAGATCCCCCGATGCTACCTAATCGGCAAAACCTTATTTCAACATGGAACAACATCGGGTATCAAGGTGCATTAAGGTACACAAAAAAATTAATTCACACCTTTTAAATTTAAAATATTAAAGTACAAGGGTGTCTTTACAAAATATTACATTAAAACGCCCGAATCTCCCTGATGCAGGATTTTTCATGATCCTTTAGCCCGATGATTGCACGATTCTGTCGTTGTTTACTGAAATTTACCAGGGAAGCCCCTTAACTAAGGCTACCTAAAAATATCCGGCGCTTCGCGCCGGATTTGTCGACCGTGGACTGGCCCGAAGTAGATGCTGAGCTTCAACAAAGGCGCAAGACAATTTATGTTACGCTAAAAGATGATATGAGATTTATGAAAGCTCCCCTACAATCAATAAAATAAATAAATAAATTTGAGGTTGC
The DNA here is from genome assembly GCA_949802685.1 of Dicyrtomina minuta. Taxonomy (NCBI): domain Eukaryota; kingdom Metazoa; phylum Arthropoda; class Collembola; order Symphypleona; family Dicyrtomidae; genus Dicyrtomina; species Dicyrtomina minuta. Next base: position 110,914 of record CATKUY010000042.1, read on the forward strand.
CCCGATTTAACCGCAGTTCTTACAGGGTGCCCGACCTCGAATTCACTTCTTGTACTGTGCCATCACACAGGTTTTTGTCATTCCAAAATTAGTCGGGCCTACTTCTATGGCGAACTGCATTTAACATTGGGGTTCAGAGCCGCCGAGCCCTTTACTGCCTTGTGGACAAGGAAAACCCAGTAGGAAAACTTGCCACCGCCGCTGGTCTCGATCACCAAGACCTAAAGCGAGCATTTGCTTAAACAGCAGATTTATAGACACCAGTGCAGTAAGCACTGAGCTACACGAGTAGTATGAAAACGGTAATTGTGGAACTTTAAATGGGATTTACAATGTTAAACAATAAATATGTACGGTCGTTTTTTTCCGTATATCTCGAGCATTTTTTGGTGCGCTTGCTATATGCAAATATTGCTCTTGCTATAGGCAACGAAAACAGTATATCCAACGCGACATACATATTGTACATTTTTTTGAGCCGATGACCGTTTGCTATATTGATCATAGGCAATGGTGCACCTGCGTTGCGTGTGACATGGAGAGGGATGAGTGGGGGTGTTTTGCAATATGGTTTTTAGTATGTGCTATACAGTAGATATCGATCCATCGATTTGTCTATCTCACTCACCCCTGTTCCTCGGGTTCGTTGAGGGTGGTTGCTTTGTGATAGTGTACATAAATCTACAAAGTTATGAATTTGTTCTTGTGCATTTTTTATACCAAAAACCAACACCGGTGCGTTTGCTATATGCAAATATTGCTCTTGCTATAGGCAACGGAAACAGTATATCCAACACTACATACATATTGTGCATTTTTTTAAGGGGTGACCGTTTGCAATATTGCTCATAGACAATGGTGCACCCGGGTTGCATGTGACATGGAGAGGGAATGAGTGGGGGATGTTTTGCAATATGGCTTTCAGTATGTACCTATACAGTAGTCACCTGCGTATCGATCCGACGCTTTGTCTATCTCACTCACCTCTGTACCTCGGGTTCGTTGCCTGTTAGAGTGGTTGCTTTGTGATAGTGTACATAAAACTACAAAAGTTATAAATTTGTTCTTGTGATAGTATGTGTTACTTAATTTCATTCGGATGAAAAAATCGCATGCCACCGTCATCTAGCAAGAGTTTTGTGAACTATCTACTAGTACTTACTTTTGGTTACTTTTAATCTTTTTGAGTGAAAAAAAGTGCATGCCCACGCCACCTAGCGGATTTTTTTGGAACTACTAACCTAACCTTTAGTTGTGTGAGTTGCCGCTAGGTGGTGCCACCGCCTAACCTAACCTGTAGTTGCGTAAGTTGTCGCTAGCTGGCGCCACTGCCTAACCTAACCTAACCTAACCTAACCCACTAACCTACCCTAATGGCGCCACCGTCGCTTGAGGTCGGTTTTGGCTCTGCATGGTGTTCAAGTGGCGCTAGCGTCGTTTGGTTCTGGTATAGCTTTGGTCCTGTGGCGCTAGTGTCGCTTGGCTCTGGTATGGCTTTGGTCCTGTTGCGCTAGCGTCGCCTGGTGTTGGTTCTGGTATGGCTTTGGTCCTGTGACGCTAGCGTCGCCTGGTGTAGGTTCTGGGATGGCTTTGGTCCTGTGACGCTACTGTCGCTTGGCGTTGGTTCTGGTATGGCTTTGATCCTGTGGCGCTAGTGTCGTTTGGTTTTGGCTCTGGCCGGATACTATGCCCTGCCACTAGCCTGTGCCTGCTGTCGCCCTGAGCCCACCGCTGCTCCAACCCCCGTCACTGCTATGGTTAGGGCTCTACCGCTGCCTGTGACCCTCGGCTCGGGGCTCTGCTGCTGCCCTGGGCTCACTGTCGCTGCCCTAGGTTCGCCACTAGCTTTACAGATGTATGCTGTAAAATATGCTATATAATATGCTATAATGTTTGTGTTTAAATGCGATATATGTAATTAGCAGGATGTAATACATCTTAAAACTCATTTTCACTTTTGTTGAAGAAAGTTTTACTTTTTTCAAAATTTTTCAAAATTTTTAAAACTTTTTTGAAATTTAAAATGTCGCAATACTAACTAATGGGGTTTTGACTAAGACTGAACAGGCTTGTAAGTCTTACTTTTTTAAGATGTTTAAAAGAAGTCCGGGCTCAATTGGACCAATACTTATGGAGAAATGACATTTCCCCACCCCACTGCGCCCTCAATAATATAGCATTGAAATAATGAAAGATACATGGTATTTCTAAAGTACATTACTCACATTGGACTGACTCATGTCATGATGGGCAAGAGACATAGTAAAAAAATCAATATATTGATTAAAAAAAAAATCAATATATTGATTTCATGAGAATAGTCATGAGGGATCAATTTGTTTGTTTCGGTGAGAGTTGAGGGATGAAGCATGTTAGTTGGATTTAAACGTTTTGCTTAATTGTATGAAGTATAACAAGTGTACGTGGATCATGCACAAGCTATGTCGCACGAAGTATTGGCTACGGGACATTTGAAAGATGCTTTGGAGATCCATTTGTATTGAATGCTTTTTGTTTTCACATGTGATCAATGCATATATTTTTATGCATGAAATAAACCCATCAGCAAACATTTACAAATGCCAATTGTTTTTTATTACAGTTTAAAAATTTTGTTTACAATTATTTTTAAATCTTATTTTCTAAAATTTTAACAATTCATGTTTTTTTCAAAACTATTTCATTTTATTTTAAACTTCAGTTTTTTAAAATGTTTACAAACTTAATTATTTTTCATAAATGTTAACTTACATAATTTTTTGTTGTTAACAAACTAAAATATTTTATTTTACTTTGTTTTGAAAGTAATTATGTTTAACAAACCTAAATATTGTTTTTACAAACCTAATTGTTTTTTCTAACTATTTGTAAATATTTTTAAAAGCCTCATTGTTTTTTGGTTTAGAAACTAAATTATGTTTTGTACAAGCTATTTGTATTTTTATAACATTATTTCTTTTCAATTAATTTTTTTTTTGAATTTGTTTTGCTATTTTTAAATTACATTTATACAAACTAATTCAGAAAAATGTTTTTACAAATGGATTTATATTCAAATTTTTTTCATCATTATTTTTATTTAACTAAGTGCTTCTCATGTATTCTAAAAACATATTATTTGTCTAATGTGTGAAATCCGTAGGGTAAACTAAAGTTTAGGTTATTGTTGTCTGGATAATATCTGTTTACATCTAAGCCATGAAATGCAATGTTGTCTACATTCATCAGATATAATTTATGATTAATCGATCTAATTAATTTTACAGGCAATCGTTTAATTTTTTGCTCATTTATTGCTGTTTCATAGGTTTCAAATGTACACGATTTTAAACTATTGCTTGAAATTCCCTTGCATTTTATTTCGTCATGCCCACCAAATGATCTTATAGCATATTCCTTGGCTCTGGAAGCGGCAACTTTCTAAATATCCATGTCCTCAATCTTCCATTTCCCGCCAACTCCAGCATTATGACCAACCAAATCAGGATACTCTGCCAGCAATGCATGCCCTGTCGGCAATTTAGAGTAGTCCACAAAGCTTTTGCATTTGTATAAGTCTTCAAAGTACGTATTATTAGGATCACAAATCTATGAAATAAATAACTTTTTAATTTGTTTTTAAATGTTAATACAAAAGTTTTATTGTATTGTTTCAAATTCTTTTTTTAGACATGAAACAATGCTTGCCTGGAAAATATGGCTGTCAGTATCAGAGTATTGGTGATGGATCCTTACTTTAAACACCAGCTGAAACTGTTGGTAAAATCTAGAGTAAAAAGCCACTTTGGAATGCTCCAAGCAATAAAATCCGCCTTGAATGGGCTTGTCAGATATAACTTCTTCTAGTTTGAGTACAACTTGAGTTACATTGTCCGACTAACTTTTGAAACCCGTGCATCTTTTATCAGCTATTGTTTTTACCACACTTACGCGAGACGAGCAAAATTTCACAGTGATAAGATTTTCGTTTGACTGCAAAAACTTTCTATAAATTGCATTGTTCATCAGTTTTTAGAAATCCTTGTCTGATTTCGATTTTGCATTTCTTCTTATTTCAACGTTTGTTGTTATATAGTCTTTAATGTAAGCTTGATGTGAAAATGAAAATCCTTGATGAATTTTTACAAGTTTCATTTCCATTTTCAAATAGTATTGCAGAGACGCATGATTCACTACACAATGCGTCTTGTCATAGCATGTAAGCATGAGTTTTTCTTGAGTCAAGAAAGATTTTCTTAACTGCCCAAGTTTTGAAACGTGTTTTTTTTGACGTACTGACAATTCATTTAATTGAACTTTGAGTTTTTCAGGACACAATGGAATTTCCTTTGTTCTTTCTTGAACATCAATTGGGTATTCTAGATCCACTTTTAAGATATACCCTTTGCTTCCAGCTTCAAAGTCACGATCTATACTGTTTAATGTGTCCTCAGTTTCCCATTTAAAATTGCCAAGCGGTAACTTCTTGCACAGAGCTTCAGCATACATACCATTCTTGTCAACACACAGAAGGTGTTGTCTTGGTAGGTCAGGGGTGTAGTGTTTCGCATCACGTTCCGTATTGGCCACTACAAGTTTCTGCGAGGCGTAGCAAATCCCGCCTCGGATCCCCTTTTTGACCATTTTGTACATTTCATAGTCCCGTATAACATCAATTTCAACACCATTTGTCTTCAAAAAACTTTGCTAGGCATATCCGCTAGTAGTGCACACGTAAGTAGGATCTAGGCCAGTGTTTTTTAATCCAGTACGTCTAAAATTTTCCCACACTGCAGCCAACAGTACGCTGTCCAGTAAGTTGTACAGTTTGCAATACAGGTTAAAGTCTTTTATACTGAAATTTGTAATTATTTTGTTCACAAGTTCCTATTCCGAATCTGTAATTTCTTTTCCCGTCAAATCATTATTGAACCATTTACGTTCTGGTATGGGATGTCCATCTTGAAATACAGAAGAAGAAGTAAGATAACTGTACGGGAACGGAATTTTTGCAAACAGCAGTTCAATATTTTTTTTTGTATTGGAAACTCCAGCTGGAACCATTTCCGGGAAACACTGATCAATTAGTATCAAACTTTAACATTTTTTCTTTGCAACAACATCCGCCAGGTTGGCTAAACTGTCTTTGACAAATTGACAGCTGTCAATAAATCTTATTTTACACCTCAACCTGCCCCGTTACGACGACCACCAAAACTAAATTTGTGTTGACCCTGGACTCCCACAAAAATTAAAGTAAGTAGCTTAACTCCAAACGAATGAAGAATTTTTTAAAGTAATTAATATTATTTATTTTCTTTTAAATACTTTATTATTATAATACATTTTTTAATAATTACAAGACAAAAAAGTAAGTTACATTACGTCGATGAAGGTGCAATGTGACACAAATTTAGTGTAATTCGCCTAGACTTGTGCCAAATTGCATCTTTATTGACGATTACCATTATTCAGTTAAATATTTAAAACAAAAATATGACAATATTTCATTTTTTAAAAAGCGAACATGGTCTTGGTGACGAATGAACCGGTTTTGTGCATCAATTTATTTCTTAAAGTAAATATGAAATTTCACCGTTTTGATTGCCTTGATGGTTTTCTTTGGTTAACTAATTTTATGCATGTTTACGACATGTTTTAGAAAAGAATGAAAATGCTCCATTTTAACTAAATTCTGGCAAAAATGGCAAAAAGCAGAAAACATGTTTTTTAGTGCAAAATGTTTTATAAGCATGTTTTTGAAATGTAAAAAATTAAATATTTGCATATTTTTGAAAACTCAAAATTTGTTATATTCTAGAGAAGTGCAAAATATCTCAATTACATAATTTTTAAAAATTCAAGCAGGACGGGCACAAAATTGCTAACACTGACGGAATTATTCAGCCCGGCAAAGCAGGTGGATCCAGCCTATAAAAACTTTACTCACTGCAAAATTATAAGCGAATTGTGAAGGCACAAAAGTAGAAAGTAAAAATTTTAAAATAAAAGCAGAACAAAAATGTAAATATCAACTGTGTAATATTACTAATAAGTTTTGCTATTTTGCTACAATTTTAAATAGTAAATTATTTGTAATGTTAAAGAATAATCCACATCACACTAAACTTGTCCAAAGTCTCGATTTTGTTTCCATTTAAACAAGAAGCTCGTTAGTTGGAGGAATCAGACAGCAATTACCATCCCAGCACAAACGAGTACAACGATAGGGATGACATTGGCTAAAACACGTCTACCCAAAAAAAAAAGATTCGCCACGTTGAATTATTTTTGTAAATTAAAATTAATTAAATTAAAAATCCACAATAAGTTGTTTACAACTACAAATTATTACAACTTCAAGTTATTCCATACGTTTAGTAGCATGGTGATTGAAGACTTACCCTGCTTTAGAACAACCATCCACATTCAAAGTTACGCCCGCGTCCTTAGCTTGTTGCACGCTGTTACAGGGAGTGCAGACATTAATTCTGATATTATTCTGTTCAATAGCTTGAGAAAGACATCCCTCATCTTTTCCTTTGCAATCAGAAGCCACTTTGCATTGATTTATTTGATTTTCAAGGTTTTTAATGGCCTCTTGGGCTTCTACACGTCTACCCAAAAATAAAGATTCGCCACGTTGAATTATTTTTGTAAATTAAAATTAATTAAATTAAAAATCCACAATAAGTTGTTAACAACTACAAATTATTACAACTTCAAGTTATTCCATACGTTTAGTAGCATGGTGATTGAAGACTTACCCTGCGTCAGAACAACCATCCACATTCAAAGTTAAACCCGCGTCCTTAGCTTGTTTTACTCTGGCACAGGGAGCGCAGAAACTAACTCTGATATTATTCTGTTCAACAATAGTTTGAGAATAGCATCCCCGATCTTTTCCTTTGCAATCAGAAGCCACTTTGCATTGATTTATTTGATTTACAAGGTTATTTAAGTCCCCTTGGGCTTCCACAGAAATAGTGGCTGAATGTAGAAGTGCAAGCCCAAATGCAAGTGCGAAGAATATTTTTTTTATCATCTTGGTTATGTAATTTTATTAAAATAATTTTTATTTTTATTTTGCAATTAATTATTTAATAATTCAAATACAAGCTTAATTTATAGAAGGTTTAACTACTACTCAATTATATAATGTATAAAAGTTTACTTATTATTTAGATAAAAGCATAATTATTGCGATATCTGCAAAAAATGGCACGAGCAAAAAAGTGTGACTTGTGCGTAGAGTAATAACTAATTACTGAACTACTGGGCCACAGATTTTCCAGTTTTATAGTCAAGTGTCGTCGTCGTGGTTGTCAACTATAACCTGATCTGATGATAATTGAATCAAGAAATTGATTTCATCATTTTAGCGGCAAATTAGTGAAGACAGGATGTAAAGCGTCGGATACTGAGGAAAACATGGCATGGAAAAGCAGCATAAGAAAATCAATTATAATTATTACAGTATTTATTCATATTACATTTTTTAATAATAAGACGGACGAAATTAATTTTATTTTTTTTAAATGTTGTTGTTTAAAACTAAGCAATTTGGTTATGAGAACTGGACAAGAAAATAAATTGTAAAAAAACATACAATTATTTTTATTCATTTGAAACATGGATTTATAGGCCTATATCATAAGGAAGTACCTACATAAACTACAATATATTATTCTTGTGCGATACTTTAAAATAAAACGGAAATTAACAACTTGATGATGGTTTTTTAGTTGCTAACCTAATTAGGATTATGTATTAATAAAAGGTATTCGATAGACGGCAATTTTTGTTTTTCTTTTAACCATAATATAATATATAACTATTAAAGTCAGTGATTATAAGCACGACTGGTACAGTCAACAGTGGCAACCGCAACGGCGATAGCAACGACGACGGGTTAGCGTAAAAGAGTGTCTAAGGGGCGGATATACTCATATTCAAAGGAGTAGACAGACAATGCATAATTATTAAAAGCGAAAAATCAAAATGGTTTAAATTTAATTTAAGCTGAAATTAAAATGAGCTAAGTATGTCACAAAGAAAATCAATCGAGATAGATGTGTGAATTGTTTATTAATTTCGAGTTTTTGAAAAAAGCGCAAAATCTTCCATTTACATGTTTTTGTTATGCGCAGAATAGTCGATGTACATGCTTTTTAAAAGTGCAAAATGTTATATTTACATGTTTTTGTAATGTGCAAAATAATCGGTTTACATGCTTTTGTGATGTGCAAAATAATCGATTTACATGCTTTTGTGATGTGCAAAAATAGTCGATGTACATGTTTTTGAAAATTGCAAAATATTCAATTTACATGTTTTTGTAATGTGCAAAATAATCGATTTACTTATTTTTTAAAAGTGCAAAATAGTCTATTCACATTTTACATACGCTTGGAACTGACAGGGAATCTTATTCTTCTTCTTTTCCTATTATGATTATTGTTGCAAAATCAGAGAAAGTAAGTTTCTCAACTGCGACTGCTTAAGCCTCCATTCCATTTACAACTCGGCTCATATTATTAAAATTTTCCTTATCAATGAGCTAAAACGGCCTCTGGCCTCAAATGCAAAGAAACACAGTCCCTTATATCTAATTTTCCCTTATATCAGTTCCTTTAAATATCGATAATTTTAACATTAAAAGCATAGCTGGCCAACTAATTTTTTTTAATTTTGTCATTTAGAGCCGTTTTCCCTTAAATCCGGATCCCTTATAAATGGATTTGACAGTATATTAAAAAATTCATTTCGGGATCGGCAACTGTCTTGTTGTTTTAAACATATGAGGAAAGTATAAAATACCACGTTTTAAAACGGATGTGTGGTTTTAGTAACCACTGCCCTGATAACCGCAGGGAGATATATATGTCTGGCTTAAGAAATCGCACAAACTAATTATTTTGTTGATGCACTCAAAGTGCTTGTGTAATAATTTATTTAAATACAACATTAAAAATTAAAAAATAGATATATCCATCGTCAACGACAAAATGAATTGACTTAAATAATATTAAGCATATAATTAATATCGTATATATCAATATAAAAACTTTAATAAATTAATATGATGACAAAGCAACACAAAAAGTAAATACGACATTTGGTTTAGTTAGGCAGGTGGTTAATTTATTCAATTCAAAAATCCGTTTCATTTAATAATTATTTAAGTTATATGCTGTAGCTTCCAGTAATACAAATGGTGCTGGTCAGATTTTAGTAATTATTTGGTTTTAACTAATGCTTATTCATTTTTTTCACCATCCTTAGCACCAGAGGAATTATGACGTACCCCACCGCCTGATTCCATATCCATACCTAATATTTGAAGTAATTATTACAATTAAAATAGATTGAATTTTGTCAGAATAATATTTCGTATTTGCATTGTCTGATTTCATAACAATATTTTAAAAAAGCAACTATAGACCATAGACGTAGAAATAAACAAATTACATAATTTCCAAAAATAAATATTTACTTTTAAAGAGTTTAAAAAATTCGAAATAAAAACTGCAGAATGTAGACGATTTTAAGCAGTGACCAAATCAAAACGAAAGCATAATTTATTGAAAAACAATTTCAAAACAGAACATTTAAATTTAACGACTTTTTTTTTAAACTGCGACATATGTAGTTTTGATGTGACCGCCTACTACAAATTAAAACTAAAATTGTATATTAGGGCTTAATATATTAATTATTTTTGGTTTTATTTTCGGTAAGTTTTGTAATTGTTTTAAATTTTGAATTAAAAATTGTGTACTCCAGAACTAGTAGGCTAGTAGGACTTGATGGTCAAGACTAAGCTATGCTGACCACCAATAGGGCCACTCCTACATTTCCTTGGATTTCCGCCATTTAAATCAAAAGAAAGACCTAACAGTGATTACTACACTGTAATTTTTATTATATACGTAACTAACTGTTTAATGATACCATTTAATGTAATTTTTTTTGTACCTTTAGGATTTAAAAAAGACCTATTCAAAAAAATCAAGGTACTTCTAAATATAACAGATTCAAAATAACTCAACATGTTGCACTATTTGTCCAACGTGGGCGCACAACTTAAAAAATCATAAAAATTTTGTAGTCTGTTGTTTGTACATTTTTATCTTCTTTTTTTTATAACAATGTTTTTTTTCCTTATTCTTGGGTCTGAGAGCTTTAAGTAGTAGAAGGTGCCGATGCCTCAGCATTCGCTCAAACAAAGGAAAGGGAGCAGTGCAGTCAGTCCCTTTTGGCACTGCTCCCAGAGACCAACCAACTTTCCAAGAGTACGGACGTGTCCGCTCTCCAGTCTGACTCCAACTGTCCTAGTGTGACCATCTCCCTGCTCTGTGCTCTGAAGTTCCGTTCCTCTAAAATTACTTTAAAATTAAAGATTTCAAAGTCTTCGTAGTAGTTTACAAATCTGACGGTAATTTAATTGTTATTCGGTGTAATTAAGTGTATTAGTGTTAAATTAAAAGACTAAATTGGTACTTAATACCAAAAGACAATCAAGTATCAAAACATCGGCATTTTATTCGAAATTGAGCTGCCATACCTTAATCTTCACCACATAACCATTAGTTGCATCACAATTCAGATTCTCAAGTGCACCATACAATTACTTTCCACGTACCTTGCTAGTGCTGTTTTCACGTTAATTTATGTGTAGTCAAGCATTTGCATCCGTGGTCATCTCTCTTTAGGCGGCTGTCATCATCCTTGAGACCTCCGCTACCCTTAAAAAGACGAAGAAGACGCTCACCCGGGCATCGCACGAATCTCTACCCACCCCAGGAACAGAGCCAGAGCAGCGGAACCGAAGGTATCGTCATCATCATTGTTGCTCGTTTCCCCGGTTCCCAGACATCGGTCACGTCCAGTCATCAACCCATGCGACGTGTTCTCAAATCGCCCTCCGTGTGCTCCTGAGCGTCCAATCTGCACCTCAGAGCACCTGCCTTAGCACCAGGACCGGACCATCACTGCTCCTCATTGCCCCGGTCCTAAGACGTTGGACAGGTCTAGACTTACAGCTAACGTGTGTTCCCAAGCACAGTCCGTGCTCTCTCAAGCAGAAGCCTTGTGCTCTATAGCACTTTCCTTGTGCTCAGCACGAACCGCAGTCTCCGCTCAGTTACATCAGGCTAGGATCCATCTCACATCCGCCTCCTCGGTCAGAGCTGCTCAACATACCTCGGATCAGACTCTCCTGCCAGAACCATATCAGGGGTAGTCTACCTTCGTACCAGATGGACCTGCCAAAACCATATCAAGTCTAGTCTACGGCTGACCGACCGACCAGCGTACCGGCCTACTTCCTCAGCTTTACCTCAGATCCAGGCTCTGGTCCCATCTCAAGATCAAGACCTGGTCCCTGCTCATAGGTACAAGTCTTAACAGGTCTATGCCTCACCTGGTCCCAGGTCCAAGTCGGCTCGTAAGCTTTTGGGTCCCATCTCAAGCTCTGGTCCCAGCTCTTGGGTCCCATCTCGAGCTCTGGTCCCAGCTCTTGGGTTCCATCTCGAGCTCTGGTCCCAGCTCTCGGGTCCCATCTCAAGCTCTGGTCCCAGCTCTCGGGTTCCATCTCAAGCTCTGGTCCCAGCTCTTGGGTCCCATCTCAAGCTCTGGTCCCAGCTCTCTGGTCCCATCTCAAGCTCTGGTCCCAGCTCTCTGGTCCCAGCTTAAGCTCAGGTCCCAGCCTCTGGTTCCATCTCAAGATCAAGCTCTGGTCCTATCTCAAGATCAAGCTCTGGTCCCATCTCAAGATCAAGCTCTGGTCCCATCTCAAGATCAAGCTCTGGTCCCATCTCAAGATCAAGCTCTAGTCCCATCTCAAGATCAAGCTCTGGTCCCATCTCAAGATCAAGCTACTGGTCCCAGCTCTTATCTGGTCCCAGACCCAACTACTGGTCCCAGCTCTCATCTGGTCCCAGACCCAACTATTGGTCCCAGCTCTCATCTGGTCCCAGACCCAACTACTGGTCCCAGCTCTCATCTGGTCCCAGACCCAACTACTGGTCCCAGCTCTAATCTGGTCCCAGACCCAACTCCTGGTCCCAGCTCTCATCTGGTCCCAGACCCAACTCCTGGTCTCAGCTCTCATCTGGTCCCAGACCCAACTCCTGGTCCCAGCTCTCATCTGGTCCCAGACCCAACTCCTGGTCTCAGCTCTCATCTGGTCCCAGACCCAACCTCGACTTACCTGGTCCCAGGCCCATCTCGGCACCTGGTCCCAGACCCAACTTCAGCTCAACCTGATCTCAAGCCTCTCTAACGTGGTCTCAAGTCTATCGAGCCCGATCCAAACCTCCTCACATTTCATTCCAACCGCATCATACCCGGTTGTCTCCATCATCCAGCCAACTCCAAGTATCCAGATATTGAAAATAACACCACCAAGCAACCTATCAAACACGTCTTCATAGCGAATTAGGAAGAGACCATCCCTTCCTCCTATTTACACAGAGGAACGTCAAACAGGGTTGACGTTAAGGTACACCGGGCCTTACAACCCCACCATAGTGTGCATAACCCATATTCACTCTTACTTCCGTGTTTGTGCATGTGGATGAAACACTTGGCCCCTACGTATTCTCCGAGCAGTTGAATGGCCAACATTTTATTTTCATGGGATGTCGATTTGGCCTTCAAATTGATGTACTCAAAATCCGCTCGGTAAATATCAAACACACAAAGACCGAGTGTAATGAAGAGTTGTAGGAATTCATGGGGGAAGGCTTGAGATGACTTAACGCCAACAGTCGACATGATTGTGATTTTCTTTTCCTCTTGCTGAGTTTTGTCATACTGGCCAAGTCCAACTTTAAATAAGTCCCGAAGTAAAGATTGTAAAGGTCTTGCAGCTGCAGATGATAATCCCACGGAACTTCCCGCCACACTTCCTAGAATGTCATAGTATTTGCTTCGCTCACTTTTTTCATCCAGTTTCTCTAAACTAGTCACAGCTGATTTGGCAAAGAATTTCACAAATTCGTGAAACATTAAAATACGAGTTTCCTCTTTAACTTGAGGCTACATGTTCTAGTGCAAGCAGATTAAGTTTTTGTAAAAAACCAAAATAGTACCACGTGAAACTGACGTCCTTTGGCCCTACCAGAAATAAACAAGGAGAATATTACAAATATGTAAAGGAACTGAAAATTTCCCAAGAGATTTATGAAAATAAAAAAAGGCAGAATTCCGTATACGACAAGTCGCATTGACTTCAAATTGACTAAATGAGTGAAGAAATTGAATTATTCGCAGCATAAAAAAGATCGTATGAGGCGTGCATAATTACGTAATATTGTGAGTCATACATTGTGAGCTTAATCGTTTTTCTGTCGTTGTGTCCTAACTGACTTTTGCATGATTTCTAAAGCACTGCAAATAATGTAATACACATAAAGGTGATTCACAAACTCGTATATTACGTTTGGAGTTGCTTTGCCTAGACTAATATGGAATTGATAAGAGTAAGTTAAATCAGCGATTGCTTTTAGTTGTGTAGGAATTTTCATTTGTAAATTGTGTGTGACGGTTGGATTATTATTTGCATTCTACATACATTTATTATGTAGTTATGGTTAAGTTTAAGCCTGACTGGGGAGTAGGTGCTTTGCACTGCAAATCAAATTGTCTAGTTGGCCTTGAGAAATAGAAAAATTACGATCTTACTGACTATCCACAACGTCATTTGCATTGAGCCACATCTCGCTTTGTTGTATTTTCTAATGGTATGTCGCCAATGGTCAAAGTGCACATTTATCAGCAACGTAACATTCTAAAATTCAATTTTGAAAATAAAAGAATAATTTTTCAGAAAAACGTCACTACAGGCTTATAGCGGGTTCTGGAAGATTATTTATTGAATGGAAGGAATGAATGATTAGAAGGAAGATGAGGAAGAAAGATTAAGGGTACTGGTAATCTGTAGGGCGGAGATGGGAGGCTGGAGAGGCTGGGAGCAAGGCAATGGAGAGAGAGAGAGGTAGGCAAGGAGAATAGGAAGAGATACAGAGGGAGAGATACATAGGGGGCAATGTAGATTAGTAGGTAGGTAGGTAGGTGCGTAATAAATGCGTAATGTATAATGCGATTTGAAGTAATGATATGCAATTCAATGGGACAATGAAGAAGGAGAGTTATTGCATAGTAAGTGTTGCGAATTATTTGTGTATTTACTGAGGTGTGCTAAATCTAATGCAAATTGAGACAGCGATGTAAGCATGCGTGCAGCGCCATATAATAAGATGTATCACTCAGGCCAATCAAATTATGTATGGGCTGTATCAGTACACAGGCAGGTTTATATACAAAATTACAATGTTTTTGAATTTATTACAATTTTTTACAACATTTATATACATGAAATACAGGACATTTAATTATTCAACGGTATACTTAACAGTATATACATTATATATCTAGGTTACATCTACACTATACTAAATATATATACACTTCTTACAAGCTAGAGCTTAGTATTTAATAAATTTATGTAGTTCACAAATAACATTGACATTAAACAGCTAGGTTGCTTACATACTAAACAATTGAAATACACGAGTCTTACAAATACAGAACATTTAATTATTCAAAGGTATACTTAACATTTATATATACATTATATATCTAGGTTACATCTACACTATACTAAATATATATACACTTCTTACAAGCTAGAGCTTAGTATTTAATAAATTTATGTAGTTCACAAATAACATTGACATTAAACAGCTAGGTTGCTTATATACTGAACAATTGAAATACACGAGTCTTACAAATACAGAACATTTAATAATTCAAAGGTATACTTAACATTTATATATACATTATATATCTAGGTTACATCTACACTATACTAAATATATATACACTTCTTACAAGCTAGAGCTTAGTATTTAATAAATTTATGTAGTTCACAAATAACATTGACATTAAACAGCTAGGTTGCTTATATACTGAACAATTGAAATACACGAGTCTTACAAATACAGAACATTTAATAATTCAAAGGTATACGTAACAGTATATACATTATATATCTAGGTTACATCTACACTACACTAATTATATATACACTTCCTACAAGCTAGAGCTTAGTATTTAATAAATATATGTAGTTCACAAATAACATTGACATTAAACAGCTAGGTTGCTTATATACTAAACAATTGAAATACACAAGTCTTACAAATACAGAACATTTAATTATTTAACTGTACACTTAACAGTATATACATTATAAATCTAGGTTACATTATTATAATACTATAAATATACAACTATTACAGAATAATATATTTACTTATTTAACAAATCTTTATGGCCAAAGGGCAAACTAAAATTACAATCATTGGGGTCTGAAAATACCCGTGATATATCTAATGTGTTGAATGCTAATCTATTTACACTCACTACGTACATGTTATGATCTACAGATCGTATAGAATTTACAATTATATTACACGGCTTGTCTGTTTCAAGCATTTGTTTATACTTGTCGTGCCTGCATTGGCGTAACGCAATAGCAGGAACACCTCTGCATTTCTGTTGTTGAATATTATTTAAATATAACATGCTGTACATTTTAGGCTTAAGTGTAATTAACTCTAATACATCTAAGCTCTGTATTCTTATTTTGCCACTCTCGTCTTTATTTAAAAGATGCAACTCTGGATACTCATTTTCGTACTGCTTAAAAAACTCGTGATTTCGTGGAATTTTGCTGAAATTAAATTCTGCACGTGCACTAACTATATCATCCCACAAAGTATTTAAGGGATCTAATATGTCTAACTCGTATCCGTCGGTATCTGAATAATCCAAGTAAGCTCTATTCTGGAATATTCGACACAGCATATCAAACTTTTCATAGAAGTTAACTTTTGCATTGGCTAAAATTGCCAGTCCTGTAAGTGACAAGTCATCTGCACGATACCTCTTGAGGTATTGCGTAATAATACTTAAACAATCCGACAGACCATCAAAATCTTTACATCGTGGTGATGCAAGTAGTTTTTCAGCATGGGCGGTACTGGTGCAAATACTGGTTTCAACATAATCTTTAACTTTTTTTAAAGTCTTGCCATACAAAACATTGGATTGGAATTTAAGTAATTTGTTTTCAAAAGGGGTTTTTGCTTGCTTGCGTCTTTCTAAATTGGCATCTATATATGACTTGAAGTAACGTTGCTGTTTAAATCTAACGCCACAGTGTATTTTTAAAAGTACCATTCCCTTTGAAAGATAGTAGCGCAATTCCTTAAAATGAACTGTGTAATTGAATTTGTCATAAAGAGTTAACATAAGTCTTGGACGGGATATAAAATGTTTAATTGAAGCGTTTTTGCGGTATTTTAAATTTAACTGGCTCGGCATTTCTTCGAGCTTTATTACTCTCTGTTCCATGGCAAGAGGCAAATTTGCGTCGCGATTATGCAAATGCTCTGGGTATTGCAAGTCACAAACCAGTACATACCCATAGCTGCCTTCCGTACTTCCTAATTTGGTGTCAGTCCAGTCTATGTTTATAAGATCTTTGGTTTCCATGTACTCGTAATCAGACACTGGCATCAGTGACTTCATACTATGTGGATATAAACTATTGATATCTAGTGAAAGTAAGTGTCTACGTGGCTGTGATGTATCTAACCCACCCGGACAACGTTCGTGATTAGCAGTCACATGTTTCTTTGCAAATATACATTGACCCCCCCTTATTCCATTTTTGGCAATGTCATATACCCTGTGATCTCTTATGTAATCTATTTCAGCTTTTGAATGCTTTAAAAAGCATTCCCATGAGAAGCTTGGCAAAGTCAAAGAATAGGTAGGATCTATTTCGTATGTTTCCATTCCGAATTTTCTAAAATTTTGCCAAACTTCTGCAAGTAATACTGTATCTAACAAACAAGTAAAACGCATGTAATCAGCTAATGTAAAAAGGTTGAATTTTGCACAGATGTTTTGAACAAGCTCCCATTCACTGTCTGGTATTGGCATATCATCAAGTAAAGATTTTCGAAAACAAGATCTTGTAGGAATAGGAATATCAAGACTTGTATTTTTAGTAAGAGAGAAGAAAGGAAAATAAACAGGTTTTTGTAATAACACAAGATCGTCATGGCACGGTTTTGATACTTTAAGTTTTTTTGCAAAAGAACCATGGCTTTGTGTAGGTAAAAATTTATATAAACACTGCTGTACTATTTTAAGTGACTGGGAGGTTTTTGCGTTAAGTGATTCTACAAGTTCGAATAAATCAGAGTCAAAAAATGAATTGGCATCCATAAAACGTATTTTAACTTTTGAAGCAAAAGATTTGCCAGTATAGTTGGGTTGCTTTGAATTTTCAGAGGGATATTCTAAATTTAAATTAGGAAGCCATGTATCTTTAGCAGTTATCGTTATTGAAATAAATTCTTTTGGAGATTTTGCAAGAGCTTTTACGTTTTGGACGAAAACATATTAATTTTCATTGCATTTATTAAAAGGTGATAATCAAAAGAACCTCCGTAGTGCGAAATAAGTGGGATCTCGTGCTTGTATTTAATACTAAGGTTGCAACTACTACATGCAGCAAACTCAAAATTACCATGGTCGTGGTTATGGTGGAAGGTCCTGATCGTCTTGGTTTCTTTACTAAATTCGCGCTCACACAGATGGCAGTGCGTAGCTTGTTCAAACTGTGCTCTTACACTTTCTGTTGGTTTTACTTTGTTATTTGTTTCTCTAATATGTGTAAGTAACCTGTTTGCCCAGTAAAATATACGTGTAAAAAAATGTTGTACAACATCTTTCCCATCAAAATACTCTATAGAAACAACATTGTCTTTATCTTGCATTCGCCTGATAATAATAAAAGAATAAGCTGCAGGTGTAATTTCTGTTGTATACTTTGTGTTATTTTTTGCAAGTTTTAAATCTTGAATAGGATTTGCAAACGTAAAGAACTTATAAACAATGACAAAGGGGTACGGAAGTGTTTGCCATGGTTTTGCAAACTTGACTCTTTCCCACGGTTTAGGAAAAATGATTTTTCTTTCTTCACGAACTTGACAGTTGTCAGAGTGCTGTTGTAAATTCTTTCCAGAGTTAAAGCTTCTTAAACACAATTCGCAATAAAAAGCTTTTTTTTGACGTCCATTACACATAAATTTATCAAGATTAGTAATAAGAACTAAATGGTAAGAGTTAGTTTTGTCGTCCTTTTCTTGGTTATAAATTAAAAACAAATTACACAGTTCAGTTAACTCAGAATTACGCGACCGTCTTATAGGGACAATATCGTCATCGCGGTGACTCCAAATATTAATACCGAGATTATTTTTAATTTCAAAATTATTTAAATCTTCGCCAATACGCAAAGGACAATTAATATCAGTAAAATCAAATTGCGAAAAATAGGGAATATACTGTTTGGGACTCTCTAATTTAACTTTTGCACACCGAGTAGCATTAGATTTAGACTGCTGCTTATTTACTTTATACCCAGCCAAGATTTCATTGCGGTATCTGTGAGCAGCAACACAGAATTTAAAGCAGTCGTTGCATTTGTTTTTAATATTTAAGTATCCGTTTCTTTTATAATTCAACTTTGGAAATTTAATATATCCTTTTGCTTCAGCATTTGAAAATAAATTTAAAACTCCTACTTTAAATTGAATAGAATTTACTTGCTGAACTGTCCAACCAGTACCGTACTTATTAAAGTCGTTAAGCTTTTGTATAACTTCACTTGCACTATTAAATATAAAGTTCTCAATTTCGTCTTCATTCATTATATCGTAATTCTTAGACACAAACTCAATGCTACGTTTTTCTGTTTTTAGTTCGTTTTCTACTATAATTTCTAATTCTAATGCTACATCTAATATAAGTTGAGCCTTAATACTAATATGTACAGCTAAGTTCTGAGTTAACAATTTCACAATAGACTCGTATAGTTCAGTCAAAATGTATGTAATGTCTTGAAACTCTTCAGTTGGTTGATGCTTGTAGGTCACCATTAGTCCCTTATGAGCTCTTGAGGATTCTTGAAATACATCTAGATCTATTAGTGACGAACGACGAGGGCGACGAGAAGGTCCAGCGGGACTATCTTCACTGCTGGTAGTAGTATCAAGTCCGTAGGTTGCTCCTGAACGACTGGTTCCACCGCCAGTTAGATATTGATTTCTGTTGTCATAGTGTGCACGACGCTCGCCGGGGTGCAGACATGAGTGATGAGTTTTGTCAGAACAGAATCGGTTGCAATCTCCACAGTGATGAACATCCTCAACGTGAGCTTGGTACGCCACATATCTTCTGCATTCGAACAGGCATCTAGGCATGGAACACTCAAAGCGCTGAAAACCAACAAACACAATATTATTAGAATCAAACTTATATTAAACAATAAAATAACTACGGAAGGAAATATACAATGTAATATTACATGTACTTGACACCAAAATATACGTACATAGTCAGTAGTTCCAGTTTTGCGAACAGTTGGGAAGTTTGGCTGTTCGTGGTACTGAACTGCCGTGTTTGGTACAAGGGCTGGTTGATCCATGTTGAACAAGTAGTGTTGTAGATTCGATGCTTTTCGTATGTTCTAATGCTGTTATTTGAGGCGAGTGGAGTAAGATGGAAACGTTGATGTTCGGAGGAGTGCTTGAGATGGTGTGAGGGTCCCTATGAGTCCGCCGCGGTACTTATAGTTGATCCGTGGTGGGTGGTGGCCACCTGTTTCTGGTAAACCCCTTCTGATTTAACCAGGGACCATAGTTTTCCATTGCGATAAATCTTGATCATTTTGAATACAAAGAGAAGTAGGACCAGGATAAACGACACGTAGATGGCTGCACATGCGCAGAAAGAGAAACAATAACGAATGCACATTTAGCAATGGTTCAAAAATGGACACGTGGTATATGCCCATCAAATGTTTCATTTAATATACATGTATATAATTGTATTAAACCTAATGGTGAATTTTGCACTCACTAATCAAGTCAAACGTTGTATTTACTACCGGTTTTGCTTCATGTTGGTTGTACTTGTCCACTACATCAAGTATAATTCCGTTTTGCGTATTTAAATTTTCAAGCATATATTTTAAGGCTTGAAGAATCAACTTGTTGAATGAACTGGGCTTGGTCACGGCAGATGGCGTATTATCAGGGCTGAAAAATGACGGTTTGTCTTGCTGTAGGGTGTTTTGTATTGCTTCTAGGGCTATCTTCTCTTTTGTAAATAAACCATTATTGCTTGGCGTACTTTTAAAGCTTGAAACGGTGCTTTTAGTGTCAACTATTGGATTATTAAATTCATGTTGGGCATGCACTACAGTGTTGCAACATGTTGCAAGTAGGAGAAGCGCCAGTGCGCAAAAACGGAATACTACACGTTGCAGAAACATTGTATAGCTTTGTATTGAACACTTTGGCATTACAAGGTAGACTGACACTGTCTAATTGATGGCAGCTCTTTTTATATGTATCGAGATTTAACTTTCTTTGATGCACTTGTATTGCTGCGATTTCTCACGTTTGCATATCCACGGTTGCGAACTGATTTTAGCTGTGGTTTCTTTATATTAGCTTGAGACATTACTTGCTCGTAGCTGAGCCACTCCTGAACTGGTCGTTGTTTTAACCTATCGACGCCAGATGGAGCACTGATGGAGGAACTTTCACTTGGTTCTTTGTAATTTCCGCCAACGTGCATTGAAACTTCTTTGTAACAATCGAGTTTATTCTCTGGCAAACAGCGGTGTTGCTTGGCAACGTTCAAAGCCTTTTGCTCTTCTCGAATTTTCATAAGCTCAGCATAGAGCTTGGGTTCAATTGCTTTCATAACAGTAGCCATAACTATTTTAATTGTTTGAATTGTATATTTTATCAGCACAAATTATATCTGACAGTAGTGTAACACGGCAGATTTCACTGTTGTAAACTTTGTGGAATATTGTTGCTAAGATTCGACGCACAAGGTTCTTGTTTCTTATATATAGTTTTTCCATGTTATCTAGACTCGTTTTTTTCAAAGTTTTTACAAGTCTATTTATTTGATTTGAATATCGTGGGTCTATATGTTTGCAAAACTTATCTACGTTGAATATACACTCTGCTATAACATAAAGCAAATCAACAGTTGCACACTTAATGTAAGTTGAATATTCTCTCGGTTTTGAGTTTGCTAATAGTGATAGATATTCAAAGTTTTCTTCAAACAGACTTCTTTGCTTTCGTTCCACCGACATGATGAGTTTTATTTGTATACATATATGTCAGTACCATTCACAGGGAAAATGTTATTACGTACAAACATGTGTGGGTTCGGGCACTGTGGATGCAAGTCCAAGAACAAGTAACTATGTTGGCGTAGACTGCATGCTTTTTCGTATGCTTCTTGCAAAAACTTCTTACGACTAGGTGCAATTTGTCTTGCAATTTGGTTAATTATGCTACGGTCTCTAGGCACGTCAAAGAGAACTAAATATTTCGTACTTAAACTAGTGGTTCTCAGTTCTTTAGAAAAGGCGTTTTGCAGAATAAGTATTACACTGAAATTCATATGATGAGACAATCCTGTAAATATTTTCTGAACTAATTGTCTAGCCTTATGATTTGCTTCCATAAAGTTTAAATGATCGTCCAAAACAACAAGACACGGGCTATCTATTTCTTGAATCAGTGACTCAATATTATCTATATCAGATGTTAAAGTTATGTCTTTATCTTCTAGGAAATCAGTGCTTGAAAATTCTGGTTGGTCAGTATGTACACTTATATACAACACTTTATTAATATTATTTCCAATTATTTGCCTACGGCGCTTAACAATTTCTAAACACAGAGTACTTTTACCAGAAAAACTAGGGCCACATAGCATAGCCGTAAAAGGGTGTATTAATTTAAAGTCAACAGTATCTGATGTTGCCATCGTCAAGTGCAAACAACAACTGATCAGAACTCACAAAGAACAAGTATATTTAAGGAATATTTACAATATATTATAATAGCTAATTAGTTATACAACTATTTCTTATACAATTTGCTACTAATTCTTAAACTATTTACATTTTATACATTTTTATTATTATTTATACAATTAACATACGTTCATTCAGACATTTTACAAATATGTATATAGTACTCTGTGTATTTATTTACAATTTTACTTAAACATTAACTTATGACTTATATTATATACAAAAACATATATATATATATATAGTTTATACAATGTAATTTCTATACTATTACTATTACTATAGTTTTACAATAAACTGTGGTTTTTACATTAAATAGACAATGTTTTATTCTTAAATGTATTACAATACACAATCGGTTTACAAAAACGGGTGCTTAATTGCTATATATTTACAATATACACTTCTTATTGTTATATCTTAAGCCTAGGGATACCATAACATATTTTTACAAAACTCGGGACAACATACTTTACAGGTATTAGACTGTAACTTATATCTATGTGTAGAACACTTGCTTAACATAGGGATCATATTTACAAACTTTTTAACTTTTCTATCATTAACTAGTACAGAACATGTGAATACATTTATAAAATCTTGGTATGAAATACCAATTGCACGCGAATATAAGAAATATAAACAATACATTCCGCAAACAGTAGATCGTCCACTCTGCAGTGCAGTACAATTTTCTGCAATAACGTATCTGCCTGGCACTTGGAGGTTTTTGTATTGCTGAATTGGGAAACCATAGGAGTCGAAATATTCAAAGGATTCTCTCAAAACGATCCAGTAACAAATCCAGTGACGCCCAGTGCCCTCTAGCTTGTCTGTATTTTGTATTATTGCAATTGGATACGATAGTTCTCCGTTGCTGGTTTCTTTTCTTGCGTTTTCTAATGTAATCTTCATTTCGTCTGCAGCTATTACGTAGTATTTGATGCTTGTTCCGCCAAGTAAGATTCCGAGACATTGCTCCAACTGTGCTGTATTCATTCTGCACGCGCGTGTTGTTGTTGGTCAGTCAGCTTCTATTTAGCAACAGACATGTCTTGAATTCGCACACGTGATTTTATGCACAATTGTCTAAGGTGTTTTGGCAGGAAGCTTGATGGTTTGCTACATACATCTTAACGGTTGATGATGACTTGCTTATTTCGGTCAATCTCAACTACGGTTTGGTACTGGCTAAACAGTATAGCCGTAACAGACGTGGTCAATGCGGTTCTAAATTTCAACTGAATTTGAACTTGACCAGATTTATTTACACTCAGTGCATTAGCCTGTGTTGGTACCAGCTCAAATGCAAACAAGACTCTTCCTTTGGTGTAGTTCTGCTGAGATATGCCATTTCCTAGGGTTGGGTTGGCTGCGGTCTTCTTCAAGGTGTTCAAAGCAAGTAGGTAATTATCTTGACCATTACCAGAGGCATCTTTAAAACTCATAGGCAATGTCTTGTACTCTATTGCTTCTTGGTTCATTGAAACTGTGATTTCGCTGAGATTAAAGTGTTGAAAGTTGCAGAATGATTTGGTCAGCTTCCCCAAGTACGCTGCAGAATCAACAAGTCCAAAAACTATATACTGCGGCAACCTGCCGTTAATACAGTTATCCAATGAGTGCGAGCTGACTCCAGATGGAATGACAAAGTTCTTGATCTCAGGTTCAAGGCAAGGATACTTCAAAGTCCCATTGTTGAGATTAAGTCTATGCTTTTCAATTGCCATTGGAGATACTGTCTGCCGCTTCAAGTACAGTACAGCATTAACAATGTCTACACGGAATGGACAGCCCGCATACCCAGACCTTGTTTCAGTTTCAGCGTCAATGCAGAAGGCAGGATGAGATCTGCGCATGATAATTCGGATATCAGTTTCTCCAGGCAGCATTCGCGTTTGTTCAAAGAATGGTGACTCGGGTCTTCCTACCATAGTAAACGGTTTTGACTGTGTTGCAATATTGTATCTAGCCAAAAATCCGGTGTCTGTCTTCTTAAATTCATCGGGAGTAATGTTTGGGTAGTACAGCTGATCCAACATTCCATTCTTCTTTTCAATTGGGTTTGATGAAAGTTCCCTTTTTAAATAGGAACTAATGGCATAGTGGTTCGAGTTGTCACTCACGAGTTGGCCATTAAGAAAGAATTCCATGTTACTGAATAGGCCATAGAACAGCATGGAACATGGAGCGACCACGTCGGTAGCTGCGATCTCCTTGCCATCTGCTAGCATTACACGGCAAGCTAGTTCCAAGTGGGATTCGTTCAAGTTGTAGTATTTTCCAGGAGATTTCAGTATGTCGAATATAAGGGGATTCTCATTATCTCTTGGACTGAGCACTGGATAATATGGGTAATATTCTGGTGCATCTTCAAGACTTATATTGGTCGGGGGAAGTTTATCAAGCACTAGGTTGCTTTGAATAGACTTCTGGGACCCCTCGTACACTGTCGGTTCGTCGTAAAAGCCTTGTGTTTCCATGATTTGCGGAGCTGCTAATAGACTTTTGATACTGCTTCGTGGTAGTCAGGATGTTGAATGACAAAAATTTCAGCAAACAGTAGTTTATAACTTATCGTCGTCGGCTGATGTTGCGCCTACGTCCTGCCCCAGTCTGGGTAGAACTCCTGCTTGATACAGTTCGTCTTACACGAGAGACTGGGGTTTTTCGCAGCCGACCCCCAATTTGCGTTCTCTTCTTAACACGCCTGCCCCGTGATCCTCCAGCTTGAGTGCGCCTGTACACCATCCTTCCGCCTCCACTCTGACTGGCTCGAGCTGGTGGTTTACGTGATGTACTTCTGTGTTTATTGCATGAAGTGCGACAATGAGATACTCTGCATTTACGGCCTGTGGCAGTTGGTTTAGTGATTCTACGTTGTTTCAATGGCACAAGATATTGATTTTCTTCGACACTTGAATCGCCTAATGAATTACCGACAGGTTCTGCAGTTTCAATTGCTACACTATTATCGCCTGCCCCCATTTGGCTCTTGTTGCTGTCTTTATTTTGATTTGCAGAAATAGGTTCAAGAACACAGTATTCACCAAGCAAGCTATCTTTTACAATGTCTTCGTCCACTACACTTGAATTTGTGTCGTAAATGTTTTTGCACAGTATCTTACGCATTATTAATAAACAACAATGTTTATTTAAGCACTAGTTTGAATGCATTTAGACTGGTTTGCAATAATAAGAATTTTTAGAACTTGCTCTTCAAAAGATTTGATGTTGTCACTTCAAAGGTTAAATAAGAATAACTGCCAAATTCGCACGTCTTTGCCTTTTATACTTGACGGCATGTTGTTTGCTTAGAAATTGCGAGGTCGAAACTGCAATTCAATTATAGTCTGAGTATTGGCATCAAGTTGCACAAGAGAGCGGTACTCATTGACCAAACTGAATCTCATTACTTGATGTTGTTGTCTGTGTAATGGCACAAACAGTATAGGGACAAAGCTGTGGACAGTCTCATTAGTGTAGTCATTAGATATATCGACTGCTCGCAGTAACGGCAGTGAATGAGAGGCATATAACTGGTTTTCAACTAGGCTGCATAATACAAGAAGCCTCTTTGCTGGTACAGTGTGTTCAGGCTCAACGTCCTCTTCAAATTGTTCTTTTTCTTCTTCTCGTTCTTCTTCTTTTACTAATTCCTGTCTCAGTTGCGCAGACTCGCCAGCTTTGAATATAAAATTGTCATCAAAGCCGAAAAATCGATTCACAAGTAGTGGCAGCTGTACTGTGATATCTTCGCGCATGCCTGGTATACTAAGGTGTCCATCCGCATGTTCAAACTGTACTCGCGTATCAGCCCACAAATTTTCCATTAGAGTACGATTAATTTCATGCACCACGTGATCCAAATCTAGTTCTTCTGGTTCGTTCATTGGAATAAAGTTTGCATATTTTTTGAATAATCGCAAGTCCATATATTCATAGTCCACAATGGTATTGTATAACTCTTCATCTAAATCAAATTCAGATTCGTAGACGCCATTATAAAACTTGTCGTGCTGCTGCAGTCCTAAGCACAATGCGATGGGTTCAGGCAAAACCACATACTCGTTCTCACTGCCTTCAAATGTAAGCTTGCACTTTGTATTACTTTCATCTAACGGAAATTCAATCTTTAGATTTATATTATAAAACTCTGGGTCATTCATTTCAACGTTGAATCGTTCAAAGAATTTGCGAAAATCAGAGTCTCCATGGTTATTCTCTCTTCTAAACATTAAAAAGTTCTCAAAGCCTTGGTAAAGCTGTATAATGTTTTCCATATTTTGAATTTTCTCAGCTCCAAAATTAAAGTTTGCACCAATGGGAATACTTTCCATGTCAGTTTCAAGTACATTGGCATACGGATAATGGTTTCCTGACATAAATCTGGATCTATTTTGCTTAAAAAATGATGAAAGTGATTTGGGAATTTCAATAATGACACTATTTGATGAGGACAGGTTCTGGAGTAGCATATGTATATTGCCAGGGTCCAAGCTCAATGCTTTCTGTGCAACGTCAAATGGCACAGTGCCTTTATTTAGCCTTAGCTTGGTAGTGAGTCCACTCATAAATTCTTTCAAGGTCGTTTCTTGGTTTTGAAAGTTGACAAATGTCTTGATAGTTGGCTTGTAGTTTGGAAATAATTTGCCAATTGCATTCTCTTCAACGGCAGTTGTGTTTCGCACTTTACGTACTCGTGGTCTCTGAACAGGTTGCATCAGAGCAGGTTGTGGGCTTGAAGTATACCTCAGGCTTACGAGTCCAACGTCATAGTTTTGCAGATCCAAAGGGTATGGCAACACAGCTACAAAGCTTGCTGGTGTGTTATCTGTATATACACTATTTTGCTGGTCACTTGTAACTGTCACGTATATATTCTCGGAACCAATAGGATCTCGGTCTAACGGCGAGCAGTAATGGCCGTCCAATCTTCTTCTTTTTTGCGAAAATTGCTGTTGTATGACATTGGAAAACAAGGGCAAGAATCCAGAAGGCTCCATTGTAGCAGATATTAGGCTAGGCTCAGCTCTTCACTATAAAATGCTCCTGTTATAGGCGTGTTATTCAAATCTTCAAGGTAGTAGGTTATAGGTATAGTATCAAAGTTTACTGACTTTACAAGGAACAATTCCTCCGAGTACGATTGGCTATATCCTGTTTGAAATACAAACGATGAATGCATGTAAAATCTAAAGTGCATCTCCTTATATATACTGTGTTTGTTGACCTACGTGTATTTATTTCATGTACCTTTATCAAATAAGAGTTTTGTTCGGCTAATTCTAACACGGTCGCCGGGGGAATACTTTGCCTTTCTTTTGTCAGTGTTGTTAATTATATCTGAAAACATTGTTCTCCAGACTTGGTTCTCGTTCAATCGATTAACTTGAGAGGGCGCCATCTGTATTGTTGAGTGGAATGTGTTGTTGTATACCTTTACAAAGGCAGGAAATATATCTATAATCCTAGTTGTATTTCTCTCAGTCATGTACCTAGCAATCCGCTGAAAGATGGTCCTATACCAAACAAAGCATGTAATTATTAGTATACGTGACTATATAATATTGTATCTAAATATATATTGGCTTACAATCTGGACAGACTAACCTTATAACCCGCTCTACTATACTAGACTTTGTCTCGCTATATGTGTTATAATACTTGATTCCATGAGTTTTTAAAAACTGTTTAAACGACTCGGCGCGAAATTCTGTGCCTGTATACAAATTAATATAATAGGGTCAAGCTACAATTTATAATAATTTAAATTAAATAGATTTATATAACTCTAATACTAATTTATAATATTATTATAATATACGTAAGACATTGAAGGCTGACACACCTTGGTCTGTAAATAGGTATATTGGAGTCTTCTTTGATTCTTTAAAAATATCTTTAAAAGCTTTGATGACTGACTCGGGTTTCTTATTTTTAATAAAACGGCAGTACAATTTCTTTGAAAATGCATCAATAACGAATAGAATATTAGCATAGCCGGAATTATCTCTAGCAAATTCCTTTCCCAAGATTTTCAGATCCGCACAATAGATTTCTCCTTCCATATTAATTAAAGTTCTTCGTCGTTTAAAGTTTTTGCGTACAGGCCGGTGCATTGAAAATGAACGCAGCTGACTTAGCTCCTTATTTACTACTGCTTTATCATGAAAGTTTTTGTTATTCTTGAGAAAACCACTGAGGGCCGAATAAGAACCCTTGAATCTAGAGTTTAAATATGATTTACGTATTTCTGCCATATTTAGAGCTGTAATAATTACTGACCATCATTGAACAACTGTCGATGGTAAATGCATACGGAGTCTTAAAATCAGTGCTATTTATACACTCCCAGCCACATTTACATTTAAACACTATTTTTTAATAGACAATATATTATTGACAAGGTGTAAATAGTATTTTTTGGGCTTTTAATTTTAAAATTCAAACTACTACAGACTTGGATCATATTTTATATAGAACTGTACAGTATTTTGGCAGGTGAGACTCAGTCAGTTACATTATCTACAATACGCATGTGAAATTAAGTTGAAACAATGTCTAATAATAAAACCATGACGTTTTGAAAAGCTAGTCTATCTACGTGTGATATTTCATTGCCTACTTATTCTAACAAATTTCCGCTTGTACGCAGTCGAATTTCAAATAATAGGTAAATGTAGTTTCTCTAACACTTGAAGCACCGATCTCGATAAATCAAACAGTTCCAAATGAAAACTTGCGATCGTGACTTTGGTTTTGTGACAGTATATGGTTTATTGTTTTTGGAGCCTGATACTTTCCAGCTCCTGGAGTACCTGTGACAATCATTCTCAACGGGTTTTGGTAAAACTGTTTTTCAGGCAACTCAATTTGATTTCTGACAAGATCGATAATTCGTTTCTGAGCAGGTGACATAAAAGTGTACGACACTTCTGGAGGTTGTGACATTTCTAATATTGCAGCTAGTGTCAAATCGTCAAACTGAGTTCGATCAAATGAGTACAATGGTTCCCACTTTAATGTTTTATCAGAAATAGAACTAGACAAAACACACACTCACTTATAATCTTCGTGGTCTCTGGCACTGAGTCGATGCTTGTAAAAACAACTTGGACAAAGTGAGTGATTTAAATTGAAAGCATAGAAACGCGACTGTGGCATCAGTGGTTTGTGTGGCAATGGTTCTGAGTATAGTCTAGGTAAGCCTGGCCGAATTGCCTTCCTATATTCTTTCAACGTTTTTTCGGCAACCTCTGCAAACTCAAAAGAAGTTCGTTTACATGAGCAGCATTTTATGTGTCTACAACAAACTCTTCCCGCTGGCTCATGCGATTCTCGTTCTGAGGATGGCAAGCTTTGTAATACTACTGGTGGTGGCTCTAGCCAAAGTTGACTGTCGCGAGTGTTTGCACAAAGAAGTCTCTGAAGTTGTAAAGAAAAATATATTATACTTCCGTGGCACTGTCCACAAGTGAATCGATGTTGAACTGAACTAAAATTGTTAGTATGAAACCTGGCATTCAAGTCTCTATTAAAGTATTTGGGTTCTGTTGGTCGAGCCCATAAACTTCTCTTAGCAAAAACCGAAGCGCCACAAAACTGGCAGCTAATAAAAGTCAGCATGCTACAGTACACATTGCTCGGATCCACAACATTCATACAATAGCAGCTCTCCTGGAGATGGACTTCTCAATTGAATTGTGCTGGACAACTAAATTTAAAATATACAAGTATTGGAACTTTGTTATTATAGTTTCTTGTTCTTGGACTCGTAAAAGGGGGTGGTAGGTAGGACTATGGTTCACCTTAGCCAATCACACGACGCGATGATGACCCCCGCCTTGATCACCGGTCTCATTAAATTAGCATAACTGCAAACTCTGAGGGACCAAACTAAAACGTCGCTACATTAATAACCTCTGGCCACTACAATTAATGATATTAATAGGCAAAGCTTGCCATTTTTAGAACCATTCTGTGTTCAACTTTCAAAGTCAACTTGTCTCCTCATTTTTTGGCCTCTTTCAATACTACAGTCAACTATACCCAACCATGCAACCAGAAAAAGAAATAAAGCAATCGCAACAACATCAAGAACACTCTTACAATTCCAAAATAACCCAAGGAAGAAACAGACTTTTAATGTTGCCAAAGCAAACAATTAAAAACAGTCCTCGTGTGGCACCAAATGGACATGGCAAGTGGAACTCTGACTGCAAATCAGTCGATGCATTGTCAACTGAACACAACAACTACAGCAGCAGAGACTTGACCGGCTTGAATGCGAGGAGGAATACTGCTCAGGACTGGAAGTTTTTCGAGACGTCTGACACTACCATAATTTACAAGACTCTTAAAGTTGAAGACCAAATTCGAGCACGGCTTGTCTACGACCAGTATCTGCAGGCCCATGTCTACTACTTTGGGCGCAAGAACTATGGCAAATCTAGCCATTCCAAAGTTTCGTTCACTGTGTTTGAAAGCAAACATATTCTCGACTGGACGAAGGAAATGCTAAAGCGAAATCTGCCGTATTTTGAAAAAAAGAGTAATACCAACCTAGCAGAGGAATCGCGAAATCCAGCCAAGAAGTTTACTTACTGGCAAAGCCCGCATTACACTTTGTGGTCTGTGATAGTCCGCTTTTCATTTAACACCAAGACTGGAGCAATCAAAATGTTTATCAAATCCAACCTTCGTGACAACTACGTTCAGAAATACCCTGCGTATGGTGGCAGCACTGTTTCATTCAGTCTGATGGAAATCAACGCTTTTGTTGACTTTCTGACTACACAAAACGCAAAGCTTGCTGCATCTGAACCCCACGATTTTACACCTCGGTCTCGTCAATTGAATGCCCAAGAAGTCACACAGGAAGAACATTGCCCAGAACCAGCCGTCAAAGTTCAGCCGGCACCACAACATGTGGAAATCGATTGGGATGGAGTTATTTCTACTGCAGTGTCAGAATTTCACCCGTCACCGGAACAACCAATTGACTATTCTGATGTTGCCGCCGTCACTAATTCAGACATTGACGAATCTGACAATTCTGATGAAGACTGCGATGCAGAAGACGAAAACAGCAATGAAGAATATAATTTGTAAACTTCAACTTGCAAGTTTATAGAAATAATAATATATAACATTTGTAGTAATGTGAATTTTGTAGTGTGTCCAACGGCAATATTAATTTGTGTGTGTACTAGTCATGTCTCTTGAAAATGTTGCCGAGTTCTCGTAATAAATTTAAAGTGTAGTTCTGTGTTCAATTTTAAAAAGCAGTAGCAAGTCGTGTGTGTAAAATATAATAATACTTTATCAATAGCTTATTACCAACGTGTGAAATATTTTATACTCTCAATTTGTATAAGTAAAAGTTTAAAAAGTAAAATAAAATGTATAAAATGTAAACCTTGGGTTCTAGACTCGAACGTTTATAACTTAGATTTAATAATAGTGGCATAAATATACTGCAGTTGTAGTTCAGTTGCAACAGCGAATTCTATTTCTTGAAAAATATTTATTTCGATGGCACAAAACAAAGCAAAGAAACATAATTGTAAGTTTCTATTTATTCGCAACGTTAAAAGTGAGGACTCACATTGCATTTCCAATCATGTTATTTAGTAGACATGCAAAGGAGAACTACTGCAGAGACCGCCTATTTCAAACCTTTACATTTTGCCTTTTTTAATACAACTTATATAAGAAACAGTGAGAACAGTAGCCATTCCTAAAAAATAATAGTTGTATAGGGGTACACTGAGATGGTTACATGTGTGAACATATACACTAGCAACAACGAGTATACCATGTAAACAAGAAGTTTCTACAACTAAAAATTTAAAGGACACACATTGCACCAATACATATTGCTACATGGGCAAAGACATTTCGTCCATAAAATCCGCCATATTTTTTAACATCAAAATATCAAGTCCAAATATAAATTTTTGATTTGAAAAAGAGAAAGTTTTGAATTTTTTGGGAGGACGTTTTGCACCCCTATTCACATTGCCCCTGATAGGTAAAGTGCCAAAACGCTCGAGTTTTTATTTTTACAACGTTTACATAACATGACATGACATTTACATACGTATACATAGAAAGCTCTATTTACGCTAGTGTTAACATGTCTACACTATACATCTTGCTACAAAAGCATAAAATCTTGTGTCGGGTAACTCACAGCAAAATATTTTAATACACAACATATTTAATTATATACCAACTTAACTTAGACCAAAATATTATTTTTACAAAAGAAATATTACTACGGAACTTGTAAAACTACAAAAGAAGCATAAAGTAAAGGTGAAAGTAAAAGAAAGTGGAGAAAGAATAAAGTAGAACCAAAAGCTAAACTTCAACACGACAGAATTCAAACCAAAAAATAAAACACAAAGGTAGAATGTAAAAGTTGGGAAATGAAAAGAAGGAACAAAACAAAGCAGAATATAAGTTGAGGGAGCAAACAGAATCCAGGTTGGTTGTAGAAGTCGAGAAAGAATAAAGTCAAACCAAAAGCGAAACTTCAACACGACAGAATTCAAACGAGAAAACTAAAGCACAAAGGTAGAATGTAAAAGTTGGGAAATAAAAAGAACGAACAAAACAAAGCAGAATATAAGGTGAGGGAGCTAAAAGGATCCAGGTAGGTAGTAGTAGTGGTGAAAGCAGAGAGAGAATTTGGAACATTCAGTATCGTCCATCCTGGCCATGGGACTGGCACCAGACCAAATATGAACTGAAAATATATATCATTTCATGATGTGAGACAAGAGAAGCACATGCGATTGATAATTGCAACTGTGCGCACAAGAGCCTTTCATTTCCTCAACTCACTTCACTTGCGTGTCGCGCATTCTAATTAGATTACGCTCCTACTTATGTACATGTCTCTCTGTCCTTCTATCTCTCGCTCTCAACCGAATTGATCGTATTTAATTGAATTAGCCATTACGCACCTTTCTATGTACCTACATGCTTTCCCTCATGCCACTTACTTGAATTAGCCATTACATGTATCTGCATCTCTCTCTCTCTCTCTCTCTCGCTCACACTCACTCATTTCCATTGCATTGAATTGCATTTTTTTTAATTAGGCATTACGTACATGCGTACCTATATACCTACATGCTTCACATACCTCTCCCTCTATATCTCTTCCTCTCTCTCTCTCTCTCTCTCTCTCTGTCTGTCTCTGTCTCTGTCCCATTATACTGTAATTAATTGAATTTATATATATATCTCGCTCTTCACTCATCTCCTCGCCCTACCTACCTACTAATCTACATTGCTCCCTATGTATATCTTTTCCTCTGTATCTCTTCCTATTCTCCTTGCCTTCCTTTCTCCATTGCCCGGGTCCCAGCCTCTCCAGCCTCCCATCTCCACCCTACAGATTACCAGTACCCTTAATCTTTCTTCCTCATCTTCCTTCTAATCATTCATTCCTTCCATTCAATAAATAATCTTCCAGAACCCGCTATAAGCCTGTAGTAACGTCAAATGTATTATGTTTTTGTAGTATACACAATACAACTAAATAAGTCACTTTGTCGCATCCTAGAGGTCAAACTTTATTTATTAAATTTGAAAGCAAAAATCTTGTTTTACGTCACTATCATTTAAGTACAGAATTAGTTGTTACTGGTAATTGAAAAATGCGGCCAGGAAGCTATTTTAATTTACCTTTGGTTTTGAGTATTTTTGTGGTTAGTAAAGGTAGGTCACTGTGAGTAAATTATTTTTAATATGAATTTAAAAGCAAAAATTACTCAAAAAGGTACTTAAAATGAGTAAAATAAAATTACATTTTTAGTTTATATTCAGTTGTGCTTACCCTTTTTATCGTAAGTAAGAAAAATATAAAGTTGTTTTACTTGACTGAGTGAGATGTGTAGTAGGTACGTTACTTCCCCACAACTCCAATGAACTAAATCTGCATGAGTTAATAAATATACAAAGAATAGGAACTGTATGTGTCATGCAAAAATAGTCGTTGCTTCGGCTGGTTTGATAGGTTCAAGGTTAACAACAAGGATGAGCAAACGTGCATAAATTACGTTGTACAAACATTGAAACTTCGTAACCCTTACCTTAATCCACATTTTTGGTACGCACGCCCGAGTGAATACATACATTGATTTAACCCCTGCCACCATTTTCAAAAATGCCTGACGTAATCTTTGCACGCTTCTAAGTTAGTGACTCATCACAACGATGTTTTCAGTACTGATTTTCCTAGTAACTGTGATATGTATATTTACTTTCAATTTGAAATTGGAAAATGACTTTTATTGAATTGCGACAATATTTATGTAAAATTATATTTTGTAGTTTGTAGTTCCTAGATATATGTATAACCATGTCTTTTCCCGAAAATCAGTGTAAATATGACAATAAAGCAATAACTTACTTACTTATGTATGTAATTTATATGAGAGCATTGCATCCCATTTGAATTTATTTATTACGGCATCGCTAAATGAAGATACTGATTTGGAAGTCGATGCTCTGCTTTGCGAGTGAAAAAAGTTGGTAGTTGGTCGTGGCCTTGACAAACAGAAAATTGCAAACTAATCACTGTCCACAAATGTGACACACACTGAGTTAGTCGCGCTGCATGTATTTTTCCATTACTATTCGAGGCTTTAGGAAATGGTATGTAGCCAGAGGTTATCGCCTACATTTACCAGCAAAGCCACTATAGCTTCTTTGTCAAAATATTACGAAATGGCACCATAATTGATCATAAAGGTTTTGCAAGTTTTGTCTTTCTTTGTGTGGGATACATACTAGGGCTTGAATTGATGAAATAATAGAATTTCAAATTAAATCAAAGTACGTGAAATTTAATTGTAAAAACATTAGTATTTTCATGATTTTAGGGTCTGTTTATAAATTAAAGATCACCTATATGACTCAAAATCAGAATTGTTCAAAACTCATGACAAACACGTGATAGGTACATAGAGTTGGTAATGCTTATCATTTTTGTTTACAGAGTCAAAGAAATCTGACCTATGAATAAGGTGGATGGGGGATGCAATAATTGCATATTGAGCATGTCTAATATATGAATGCTCGTAAAACAATCTATTTTTCTAACAATGAGTTTTTATGCCTGTTTTTATTTGTTTTTTGCACACTCAGATTCATAAAATTAAAATTTTTATCGAGCGTTGCGTATTTTATTTTAATTTAGGCTATAGTATTTGCAAAGTCAACTCACTAGTCAGGAAGAAAGTACCGTATTTTGTGCAGTAGTACACAGGTCTAGGATGTAGATTTAATAGTGTTTACATGCACTACCATGCTACGTACCTGTGCTTGAAATCCTATATCACGGGTGAATTTCCGCTTTGTATTTAAATGATTTTGTCATGCACTTGAGAATAGTTGTACACAATATTGGTAGTAGTGGTTGTGGTTACAGAATGGTAGTAATACACAAGTCATGAGTAAATGAGTTAGTATGAAGTGAACAACGAAATGACTGCAGTAGTCTCGGTATACGAGCAGTAGTAGGTAAATAGGAAAGGGTAGCTCCTTACTTGGCTTGAAAGAGCATTGAGTCTAGCTCCTCACTCATATTGTTTATACAAGTTTGTTATGAATGCTAATTACAAATATACACATTTACTATTA
Source organism: Dicyrtomina minuta (assembly GCA_949802685.1). Lineage (NCBI taxonomy): Eukaryota > Metazoa > Arthropoda > Collembola > Symphypleona > Dicyrtomidae > Dicyrtomina > Dicyrtomina minuta. The sequence goes on from CATKUY010000042.1 coordinate 146,552, forward strand.
TATTACCCAGGGTATGGAATGTGCATACGTTTACAATTTACAATTTAATAGATCCCTAACAAAATTTGCCTAAATATTTAATAATAGTATTAGAAATGACATATTATGTACAAGCAAAATTTAAATTAAGGGGCGTATCCAGTTTAGATATTTAAGTTTTCTCAAAATGACATTTTTTGTTAGGGAAAAGTTTTTAAAATTAGACGTCTACGATATAGAATTTTTTTGCCTTCCTATCTACATAATTTACTGGATTTTTCCCGATATCGAAATATTGTTGACCTATTGCAACTTGTGATATACCTTTCGAAAGGTCACGACATTAAGATTCCGAATAACGCATTCTGGCAGAGTTTATTCACAACCTTTTGCCATTTTTTAAACAAATATCCAGCGCTTAGGATTTGCCGGATTTGTCAACCGGGGGCATAAAGTAGATGCTGAATTTTAGCAAGTATCGGCTTTAATAAAAGAGTAGAACCCTATTGCGGCAACTATCAAATTACGACTAATTAATTTTTCCAATATATACAAAATAAAAAATTACTATTTCTTATGACGTAATATCCGCAGGGCGTTAAACCCCCCTCTTACTAAAACAATTTTGCTGCCTTAAAAAAATAGCTAAGCACGGCCCTGAATGGAAGCGTGGAGAATTATTTACAGCGGCCGGAGAATATCATATCAAAATATGCGAAATTATTCATGCATTAGTATGAGAACAATTTGGGATCGCCCATAAATGACGTCACCTGTGCGATCACTGGGTGAAGAAGGAATGTGATGATATGTCACGGTAACGACAGCCTGTTACACAAATGTTAGGATGACAGAGTGGGCATTGGAGTCCTTAATTTGAGATTTTTCCATGACATTATTAATAGATACCATGATATCGTAAGCACAAATATAAAATTGTTTTACTTGAATGACCAGTGATATATGTAGTAGAGAAGTTACATCTCGTACAACTGGAATGCACAAAATCTGCATGAGTAATTAAATATAGGAACTGTGTGTGGGTAATTAATGCAAAAATAGTTGCTTCAACTGGTCTGAAAGGTTGTGGGTTAACAAGATAAAAGAGTGAACGTGCATAAATTACGTAGTACAAAAATTGAAAATTTTCAACCACTACCCCAGTCCACATTTTTTATATGCACGCCATAATGGTTATATGTGTTGCTTCAACCCCTTCCACCATCTCTCAAAATTTCTTCCGTAATCTATGCACGCTCCTGATTTGGTGACTCATCACAGTGCTGTATTTTAGTCCTGATTTTCATGTTAACTGGGATACGTACGTAATATAAATGAGAGCATTGCATCTCGTCTGCAATTGATTTATTACGGCATCGCTGAATAAAGATACTGACTTGGTTGTCCATGCTCTTCTTAGCACGTAAAAGAAGTTGATAGTTGGCTTTGCTCTTGGCAAACAAAGAATAAAGAAATGTGTACATGAAAGTAAATAAAATATTATCATAAACCAACTGCACCGGCTGGCTCCGTCTGCGACATCAGTTATGCAAAATTGCAAATAAAATGTGCGTAAAAAATAAATAATGCTATTAAAAATTGCGTACAAGCTTAACTTAAATCAAGGGGCGTATCCAGTTTAGATCTTTACCTTTTTTTAGAGTGACATTTCTTTGTAGTGAAAAGTTTTTTAAATTGGACGTTTACAATAAAGAATATTTTTTTGACAATAATATTTGTTATTACGAAATTTAGTTTACGACTTTGCCAACAATCCTACTTCATTAAAACATTGCACAATCTTTTGTTTTTTCACAGTTGCGTGTTACATGGAAAAGCTAAATCCGGGAATGTTTCCGGAAATATTTCTGGAAATCTTTATTTTCATTCTCATTCTCTGATTCTCGTATAATTTTGTCAAACTCCTACACTACGTAAAACTGATTGAGTTTAGTTTTCCAACATTTACATATTTTTGTTAATTGTTATTTCTACTATGAGCACGATGTGGTACTAAGATATAACGTATAGCGATGCTAACTTTTATAAATTATGGGAGCGGCGCAGACAACTAGTACAATTATTACTGTAGTTGGACGGATTAACCCTATTATAATTGCAGCTGTGCGATGGAACATATTTATTACCTAATTATTTATGCTTATCTCAGTTTCTGTTTATCAACCTCTATCACCAGCATTCGTCATAGTACCAGAAATTTGAGTGTGCAAACACTGCCGCAGTTTTGAAAATAGTCAGACGATAGACAGGATAACGTAGAGTGCAAACAGCTTCCCACTCTCAATTATTTTCTTATGTATCGTACCACCTAACTGGTAAATTCTAAGTCTGTTTCGCGTGTGTAGATAGATCCGTCTGCCGTGCTGTAAAGAAATGCTTTTTGTTGAGTGCCACAAGAAACCTCTTAAATATTTTTTACAGCTTTACTGAGATATGCACCTATTGCTAATTTTTTACGTTTAAAATAATGCTGGCCTAAATGTCGAGTAATACATTTTCTATATTCCGTGTTTTTATAAAACTTGTATGTTGCCAACTTATTTAGTGATTAAATTATTTAGCTTTTTATTATATTTCATCTATCCTATTTATAAAAATTAAATTCTTAGCAGCTTCGAAAATATTTTTAAATAATGCATTTAATTAATTTTATTTTATTATTGGTTTTCAGTTAACTCATGCTCAACTCCCCTTTTGAGTTTTAATTTCTATGTTTGCCCTCTCCTACATTGGTAGAGGCACCATTTGGACGGGATGACAACGTACAAGAATAGGCATCTTCACAACATTTCTGTCCCTCACATTCAACAAAATGAAATACCTGGGCTTTTTCTGTTCGGACTGTGTTTTTACTTGGTAGCTGGCCCTGGAACTGGAAACAGTGACTGCTGTAAAGGAGTCTTGGTATCGGTAAAGGCGGGCCCATAAGATGTATCCGATTCAGAAGGGGCCATTCTTACTGCTCTTGTGGATTGTAAGTTATTATTACATTAAATATAGATAATCCGTAACACATGTTACTGAAATTATCATTCTGGTCTGGGAAGTCAGAGTTCGGCCAGTTGCTAAGAAAAAGGTCTATCGTTATTTTATTCACTGTGCGTTGCATTTTCAGTAAACTTTTAGAAAAACGTTTATATTCGTACAGGATCAAGAGTCGTGCATACATTATGTCTTAAGTGGGTATATTATCGTTTCCTTCGACTCAGTGGAGTACAAAGTATTTTTCAAACTCGGGTGGCTGTCGGTCTGCAGTGAAAGATGACGTATAGACACTATCGACGAGTTTGTCACATCTTTTACTATTTCTTTCTAATTTGATCCTTTCAAGGTCAATTTATTTCGATTTCTAGTTGAGAGATTTCCTCACAATGATAAATTCTGTATGAATTTAAAGAAATGTATAACATCTAACGAATTAATTCAATACGCTGCTTGACCCGAATTACAAACACATAGGCACCCAAGCTGTTCAGTTGTGACTGTACAGTTCAGTCAGAAATTTTCCATGACGTCAGAGCACTCGAGTTTGGGTTGCTCTCAAACCCAGAGTACTGAACTACTCTTAAGTTGCTCTCAAACCCCCACTTTTGTATGGGTCTGAGAGCTTCAAGTAGTAGAAGGAGCCGATGCCTCAGCATGCCTCAGCATGCCTCAGCATGCCTCAGCATCAGCTCAAACAAAGGAAAGAGAGCAGTAGCATTCATTCCCTTTTGGCACTGCTCCCGGTCGACCAAAAACCACCAAAGCGAAAAGCAAGTGTCCGCTCTCGAGTCTGACTCCAACTGTCCTAGTGTGACCATCTCCCTGCTCTGTGCTCTGAGCTTCCGTTCCTCCAAAATTACTTCAAAATTATATTTCAAAGTCTTCGTAGTAATTTACAAACCTGACGTGTATTTAATTGTTATTCGGTGTAATTAAGTGTATTAGTGTTAAATTAAAAGACTTAATTGGTACTTAATACCAAAAAACAATCAAGTATCAAAAACACCGGCATTTTATTCAAAATTGAGCTGCCACACCTTAATCTCTACCACATAACCATTAGTTGCATCACAACCAGATTCTCAAGTGCACTATCCCATAACCTTCCATAAATCCTGCCAGTGCTGTTTTCACGCTATTTACGTGTAGTCAAGCATTTGCATCCGTGGTCATCTCTCTTTGGGCGGCTGTCATCATCCTTGAGACCTCCGCTACCCGCAAAAACTCAAAGAAGACAGTCACCCGGGCATCGCACGAATCTCAACTCACCCCAGGAACAGAGCCAGAGCAGCGGGACCGAAGGTATCTTCATCATCATTGTTGCTCGTTTCCCCGGTTCCCAGACATCGATCACGTCCAATCTGCACTCCAGTGCACCTGCCTTAGCACCAGGACCGGACCATTACTGCTCCTCATTCTGGTCCTAAGACGTTGGACAGGTCTAGCCTTACAGCCGCCTTGTGCTCCCAAGCACTTGCCTTGTGCTCCAAAGCACTCTCCTCGCTCTCTCGAGCAGCCGCCTTGTGCTCTCAAGCGTATACCATATAGCCCGTCCTGATCAGCTCATCCTCGGTCGGTCTCAGCTCACATAGCCCGTCCGGATCAGCTCATCCTCGGTCGATATCAAGCTCAGTCGGTCGGAATCTCGCTTCATCATACCAGAGCATCATCATATCCGAAGCTCAAGCTCTGGTCCCAGCTCTCTGGTGCCATCTCAAGCTCTGGTCCCAGCTCTCTGGTCCGAAGCTCAAGCTCTGGTCCCAGCTCTCTGGTGCCATCTCAAGCTCTGGTCCCAGCTCTCTGGTGCCATCTCAAGCTCTGGTCCCAGCTCTCTGGTCCCATCTCAAGCTCTGGTCCCAGCTCTCTGGTCCCATCTCAAGCTCAGGTCCCAGTCTCTGGTTCCATCTCAAGCTCAAGCTCAGGTCCCAGTCTCTGGTTTCATCTCAAGTTCAAGCACTGGTCCCATCTCGAGCTCAAGCTCTGGTTTCATCTCACTCTCAAGCTCCGGTCCCATCTTGAGCTTAAGTTCGGTCGGTCGGTCTCAAGCTCGGTCGGTCGGTCTCAAGCTCACATCGCACTGTCATACCAGACCAGCTCGGTCGGTCGGTCGGTCGGTCGGTATCAAGCTCACCTGGTCTCCGCTGGTCCCAGGCCCTAAGGTTCTCAGCTCATCAGGTCCCCAGCTCATCGAGTCCTCAGTTACCACCTGGTCCCAGACCCAAGCTCTAGTCCCAGCTACCTCTGGTCCCAACTACTACCTGGTCCCAGACCCAAGCTCTGGTCCCAGCTACCACCTGGTCCCAGCTACCACCTGGTCCCAGCTACCTCTTGGTCCCAGCTCTCTTCTGGTCCCAGACCCAAGCTCTGGTCCCAGCTTTCATCTGATCTCAGCTCCAAGCGCACCTGGTCCCAGACACCAACCTGAGCTCTTGGACCTGGTCTCCCAGCTCTCTAACCTGGTGTCAATCTTCTCAATCCTCATCCTAATATTAACAAACCCAGATCTCACCGCTGCATCCAGCTCAACTCATCACACTCACCTACCTTGGAACCGACTGCAACACTACCACCAACCTAATCAAACACGTCTTTATAGCGAATTAGGAATAAACCATCCCATCCTCTTATTTACACAGAGGACGTCCAGTTAGGGTGGACGTTAAGGTGCACTGGGACTTACGACCCCGCCTAAGTGTGCATACCCCCTATCATTGGTCCTTCGATCTCCGGATATTTCTGTCCTGTGAAGACGTCAAGATTCAGGTTTGTGTTTGTCGATACTCAAGTTTCTAGTTCGTTCCTAGTACCTAAAGATCAGTCATCATTGGTTCTTCGAATATCAGATATTTCTATCCTGTGTAAGACTTTTAAATTCAATACCTAAACCCTTTGTTGCAATCTTGGCAGTCTCACCCAAATTCAACATGGAAGCTCTGCTAAGCAAAAGAAGAAGAGTTACTTCCGCTCTAACCACCCATGAACTGATAGTTCAACAAGCTGTAGAAGACAAGGCATACCAACGAAGAGGCATTCGAATTCTTGACAGCCTTAACCTATGGCTGAACACCCTTAATGAGCTTCAAGAGCAGATAAGGGTCAAGGAAGAAACCAACAATACCGCATATGAGGATAATGAAATAAAGTACATCAAACTATGTCTCAAGTACGACCAAATCAAAGCCTTAATTGAGTCCTTAGCATCAATGCAACCATCTCATAATGCTGAAGCTCAACTTCCTTTTCTTGTTAAATTTATCTACAAGCTCCCTCCCATTCACCTTTCAAAATTCAACGGTTCAACACAACCGGCTCCATCAACAGGACCTTGTGGATCCAGCCTACCATCTCGACAGGCTCCGCTCCAATTAAAGGATCTGGCTCAGCATAGTTGAACTTCCTTACTGGGTCCTCGGGCTCAATCGCCTTCGTATCTTCCAGGTGTCCAAACATCAAAGAATCGAATGGCAGCATCTCAACCGCGTCAGTCGGGTCTTTCGTCTTGGCCGGCTCCATATCAACCGCGTCAGTCGGGTCTACCGTCTTGGCCGGCTCCATCTCAACCGCGTCAGTCAGGTCCACCGTCTCGACCGGCTCAGCTCCAACAAAAGGTTCTGGCTCAACATAGTCAACCTTCACCATTGGGTCTTCCGACTCAATTGCCATCCGCTTCAACCGGCCCCACCATTCCTACCGGCTTGAACGGCTGTTCTTCATCGGCTTGATCGGCTGCGCTCCATCAGAACCACCGTTTCCACTCGCTCCAGCAAAAGGGTCTGGCTCAACATAGTCTACCCTCTCCATTGGGTCTTCCGACTCAATTGCTATCCGCTTTAACCATTCTTACCATCCCTACCGGGGTAAACGGTTGTGCTCCATCGGCTCGATCGGATGCGCTCCATCAGGACCACCGTTTTGATCCGCTTCATCAGAAAGTTATGGCTCCACAGAGTCTACCCTCTCTATTGGGTCTTTCGGCTCAATTGCTTTCGCTTCAACCTGGTGAACTACCCTCACAGAATCGATTAGCTCCAACAAGCCTTTCACCCCGACCGGGTCCACCGTCCCGACAGGTTCCAATCCATCCAAAGGTTCTGGCTCAACCAAGTCTACCTTTTCCATTGCGTCTTACGGCTCAATCACTATCGTTTCTTCCAGGTGTTCCAAAGTCACAGAATCGATCGGCTCCGCTCCGACCGCGTCGACCAGGTCTACCGTCTCGACCAGCTCCGTCATTTACATTTTTTGCAGTATCTACCAACGTGACGGTCTCCGCTTCGACGGTCTCTGCTTCAACCGTGTCTACCGCCTCGACCACATCTGCTGGCCTGACGGTCCCTACCTCAACATCATCTAAAAGCTCGACGGTGCTCGGCTCCAACTCAGATACCGGCTCTACAGTTACTACCTCATCAGTAACTGCTGTCCAAACCAACAATACTATTTCTCCTGCCTTTACGGTCTCCGCATCTAGCATGCTCACCAGCTCCAAGGTTTCCGTCTCAACAGCAGCGTTTGGCTCGACGGTCTCAGTTTTGAACATGCTAACCGGCTCAGAGGTCTTCGGCTCATCTGGTTCTACAGTCTCTACCGGCTCCGAGGTCCTCGCCTCATCTCAATCTACAGTCTCTACCGGCTCCGAGGTCCTCACCTCATCTGGGTCTACAGTCTCTACCGGCTCCGAGGTCCTCGCCTCATCTCCATCTACAGTCTCTACCGGCTCCGAGGTCCTCACCGCATCCAAAGTCTGGACCTCATCTACCTCAACGGTCTCTGTCTCATTTGGCTCTGCTGTTTCTACCGGCTCAACGGTCCATACCTCATCTAGCTCTACTATCCTTACCGGCTCACCAGTCTTCACCTCAACCATTCCAACTGTCTCAACTGGCTCAACATGCTTCATCAATAAACATCAAACTCAGCCTAAGGTGTATAGTGGTGTAGCGACTAGTGTACCAAAGCATTGGGAAGCTCTGAAGCTGAAGTCATCTATCAAGGCATCTGAACTTCCCAGGGTGGGCGGTCAACCTACAAAACCTGATCTCTGCCCAGCCAGAAAGCACCCGGTGCTTCTGCCACAACAACATCTGCCTACTACTCTAGTCACTAACCATCATCATCTCACAAGCATACCAGCTGGACCTCAACCTCTCATTCCTTCTCGGTCTCCTCGGTCTTGGATCACAAACCTGCATCTGAACCTTTGGCACTGCTGGTACTCTGACAATCTTAACGAGCATCAGCAGCGTCTAAAGTTCATGATACCTCAGAAGGAGCTTCAAATTATCAAGTTTGGATTTCCAAAGAACCTCCATCCTCCTCTCCTTTGTTGGAGAAGATCTAAGGTCATCCCACATTACCCAGCAGCAGACAATTGCATAACTGCTACCACCGTGCAGTCATTCAAGAAGGCAATCACCACCCACCAGCAATTTCACCGATCTAGACATAAGTCCAAACAAACTACTATGTATTGTGCTTACCATGTATTCTTATGCTATTTCATTGTGCAAAATTAGGTTAGTTTTCAATATACGTAGCTAGTAAGCAATCAATTCAATTATTATTTACTTTATTACATTCAAAATTAAAGTAATATTACCTTTTTCTCTCTATGTATGTTAGCTTCATTAATATAATCTAAATTATATTCATTTATTTATCTAATATGAATCTCTTAGCCATTATTGTGCCCTTTAACATGATCTAATCAAATTGTAGGTAATACCATAGGTTAAGAACAAATTTTTATTATTTCAAATTCCTTTCTTAGGTCTATTATGAGCCCTTGTGCTTATAAGCCCTCAGAGCTCATGGTGGGCGGAATGTTCAGTTGTGACTGTACAGTTCAGTCAGAAATTTTCCATGACGTCAGAGCACTCGAGTTTGGGTTGCTCTCAAACACAGAGTACTGAACTACTCTTAAGTTGCTCTCAAACCCCCACTTTTGTATGGGTCTGAGAGCTTCAAGTAGTAGAAGAAGCCGATGCCTCAGCATGCCTCAGCATCAGCTCAAACAAAGGAAAGAGAGCAGTAGCATTCATTCTCTTTTGGCACTGCTTCCGGTCGACCAAAAACCACCAAAGCGAAAAGCAAGTGTCCGCTCTCGAGTCTGACTCCAACTGTCCTAGTGTAAACATCTCCCTGCTCTGTGCTCTGAGCTTCCGTTCCTCCAAAATTACTTCAAAATTATATTTCAAAGTCTTTGTAGTAATTTACAAACCTGACGTGTATTTAATTGTTATTCGGTGTAATTAAGTGTATTAGTGTTAAATTAAAAGACTAAATTAGTACTTGATACTAAAAAACAATCAAGTATCAAAAACACCGGCATTTTATTTAAAATTGAGCTGCCACACCTTAATCTCCACCACATAACCATTAGTTGCATCACAACCAGATTCTTAAGTGCACTATCCCATAACCTTCTATAAATCCTGCCAGTGCTGTTTTCACGCTATTTACGTGAAGTCAAACATTTGCATCCGTGGTCATCTCTCTTTGGGCGGCTGTCATCATCCTTGAGACCTCCGCTACCCGCAAAAACTCGAAGAAGACAGTCACCCGGGCATCGCACGAATCTCAACTCACCCCAAGAACAGAGCCAGAGCAGCGGGACCGAAGGTACCGTCATCATCATTGTTGCTCGTTTCCCCGGTTCCCAGACATCGATCACGTCCAATCTGCACTCCAGAGCACCTGCCTTAGCACCAGGACCGGACCATCACTGCTGCTCATTGCCCCGGTCCTAAGACGTTGGACAGGTCTAGCCTCACAGCCGCCTTGTGCTCCAAAGCACTTGCCTTGTGCTCCAAAGCACTCTCCTCGCTCTCTCGAGCAGCCGCCTTGTGCTCTCAAGCGTATACCATATAGCCCGTCCTGATCAGCTCATCCTCGGTCGGTCTCAGCTCACATAGCCCGTCCGGATCAGCTCATCCTCGGTCGATATCAAGCTCAGTCGGTCGGAATCTCGCTTCATCATACCAGAGCATCATCATATCCGAAGCTCAAGCTCTGGTCCCAGCTCTCTGGTGCCATCTCAAGCTCTGGTCCCAGCTCTCTGGTGCCATCTCAAGCTCTGGTACCAGCTCTCTGGTCCGAAGCTCAAGCTCTGGTCCCAGCTCTCTGGTGCCATCTCAAGCTCTGGTCCCAGCTCTCTGGTGCCATCTCAAGCTCTGGTCCCAGCTCTCTGGTCCCATCTCAAGCTCTGGTCCCAGCTCTCTGGTCCCATCTCAAGCTCAGGTCCCAGTCTCTGGTTCCATCTCAAGCTCAAGCTCAGGTCCCAGTCTCTGGTTTCATCTCAAGTTCAAGCACTGGTCCCATCTCGAGCTCAAGCTCTGGTTTCATCTCACGCTCAAGCTCCGGTCCCATCTCGAGCTCAAGTTCGGTCGGTCGGTCTCAAGCTCGGTCGGTCGGTCTCAAGCTCGGTCGGTCGGTCTCAAGCTCACATCGCACTGTCATACCAGACCAGCTCGGTCGGTCGGTCGGTCGGTCGGTATCAAGCTCACCTGGTCTCCGCTGGTCCCAGGCCCTAAGGTTCTTAGCTCATCAGGTCCCCAGCTCATCGAGTCCTCAGTTACCACCTGGTACCAGACCCAAGCTCTGGTCCCAGCTACCTCTGGTCCCAGACCCAAGCTCTGGTCCCAGCTACCACCTGGTCCCAGCTACCACCTGGTCCCAGCTACCTCCTGGTCCCAGCTCTCTTCTGGTCCCAGACCCAAGCTCTGGTCCCAGCTCTCATCTGATCTCAGCTCCAAGCGCACCTGGTCCCAGACCCCAACCTCAGCTCTTGGACCTGGTCTCTCAGCTCTCCAACCTGGTGTCAATCTTCTCAATCCTCATCCTAATATCAACAAACCCAGATCTCACCGCTGCATCCAGCTCAACCCATCACACTCACCTACCTTGGAACCGACTGCAACACTACCACTAACCTAATCAAACACGTCTTCATAGCGAATTAGGAATAAACCATCCCATCCTCTTATTTACACAGAGGACGTCCAGTTAGGGTGGACGTTAAGGTGCACCGGGACTTACGACCCCGCCTAAGTGTGCATACCCCCTATCACAAGGATTAAAATGAAATTTATCCCATCAGTATTTTAGCTGCAATCAAAGCAATCTATCTGTTAAGTCAAAGAGTACTATAAGATAGACGTGTCAAACATATAGTAAAATAGGCATGAGTTTTTTTACAAAAATTTAAATTGCTCTATTTGCATAATTTTGAACAATACTAAGTGTTCGATTTACATATTTCTGAAAAGTGCAAAAAATTCTAGTAACGTGTTTTTCAAAACGTAAAACATTTTATTTATACATTTTTTTAAAAAAGCAAAATATTTTATCTACGAATTTTTAACAAGTGCAAAATATTCTATTTAAACATTTGTAAAAAGAGCAAAATATCAATTTCCTGGGTCTCTTCAGGCGTTAGCTCAATGTTTAATGTTACTCACAAACTGCAGTGTATAATTTAAAAAAATCCACGCTTATGATTTATGTATGGGCGCATTCTTACAGCTTCTGATTAGCTTTATTTTTTAATTAGTGTTTTCTAGTTTTTAGAATTTTGCTTTGAGTTTACTGAAGAAACGTGAAGCCTCGAGAATAGTACACTGCCCTGGAAATGCAAATCACGAGTAAGATGAATATTAAAAGTTATTATTTTTTGATTTTTAAATTTTGATTAACGAAGCAAGAAGCACAGCTCCATTCCACACTTGTCCTTCTATTCAACTGGATATGAGTCATGAGAACTAACGAAAAAAAAAGCATGACACTATTGCAAATTGCGTGCAGGTACTTACATACATTTCAGATTGTATTTCGAATTTATGTATGTACCTACAAGCAGAAGCATAAGGGTTGAGGAATTTCTTTGGTTTTGGACGAATCCCTCTGCAGTTTTTCGACCGCAAAATCTCTCAATCTGAGTCTTTAGCTGATTAAACGAAGACTGCTATTTGTGCATAGTTATGCTGACGATATGGGAGGTCGTACATAGGATATTATGATAAAAATAGAAAATATGTTATGACCTCATTCGTGGACAATCCCTTATAACAATTTATTTAATACATGAATAAAAATGTTTTAAAAATAAAAATTGTAGACTCCAGTTTTATTGTTAGTATTTTGCCTCAACGTTTTTGAACGTCATTTGTGGGCGCATCTGAGCGGCCATTGAGCTTTATCTTGAAATAATATTGTGTTTTTTATTTTTAAGCACTGTTTCCTAAGTTCGTATGTCCTCTGCTGGTGGCGATGAGTGTGAAAAAATTTGTCGCGGTTCTTAAAGAGAGTTTTAATACTGGAATCTGTGCAGGTAAGTGGGGAAGAGTGGTCCTGAAGGGACTGATTGATAACGTAACATTTTTAATCGGGTAGACGACTACAAATTTAGTTTATTGAGGACGTAAAAATCGAATTGGTTTTTAATTTTTTTGAAATGCATTTATTAAAGAATTTCAAGAGTAAAAATGTGACTTTTCTAAAATATAGGTTGTGATTAACCTTTCCGTGTAATTTTGAACTATAATTATGAGTTAGCGTGGCTGCTGCAAAACTTCATTCAATGCTTTTTAATTGGATGCTCGTCTTAAAGGTGCCCGGGTACAGGCCACGTCTCAATTAGACGCCGGGTCTCTATCATACTAACCTCACCGCATGAAGTAATACTATTTCATAATTTAATTTAGTTGAACCAATTGCATTTTGATAACAATAGGAAAAGCAGAATATTCTTTTTAAAAGTTTTTGAAAAGTGAAAAATTCTTCATGTAGAATTCTGTGTAAAACCGACTTAGTTAGTTTACATGCTCCTGTTCAACACTGCCTCATGTTACTGTTCAAGTTGAACTGTTCAGGTTAAAGTAGCAGGGGGAGTAGGGGGACTAATTCGTCAGTTAATACAGCCAATGATTGCATAATTATGGCAGCGGTAGTAAAGCAAGTTAAAAGAAAGTGTATATGAGATGAAATAATAGAATAAGGGAATTATTTTATTTAAAAATTTGCATTTATTTTTATTTCGACTCTTAATATTAAAAGACAGAAGCAACGAAGTACAAACACAAAAATCTTTTGAAATGAATTCTAGCATTTTAATTTATTTCGATATTTTTAAAATGTCTCGCATTTTTTTTATATTTGTTTTACCAAGTTGTTTCTTCAAACTTTAGAAAAAAAATTCACTAGAGTCACATCATTAAACACTTTTTTCTGTCGTCTTTAGAAGATTTTGAGTGGACAAAAGTTTCCAGTGCAGCCTGAAAGTGTGAGCAAGACAGAACAATAAATAAATTAGAACCTTTACTTAAGTTAAAAGAACAATAGTTAAAGGTATTACATGAAACATTACGTGAACGTGGTCCAAACCTCCGTGTTCCAGTTGACAGCTTCTACTCCAACTTCGACATCAACGGACGTCAACGCCACGAAGTTTTCACTTTAATTGTATCGCTCGTCAAGTTTTTTTCTACACTGTGTGAGCAATTCTGAAGTCTCTATTGTTTCAGGATGGTTTTTGCCCAGCACTTTCTCTTGACGCTGCAAAACATCTTGAAACACTTCCGCAGCCCTGTAAAATTCTTTCATTCTGTAATGTGTGACACCTATGTTGTACATTGAGGTCAGTGTATGTGGATGATAAGGCCCTAAAACTTGTGTGCGAAGTTTTAAAGTTTTGTAATCTAATGCCAAAGCCTTTCCCACCTTTCCTTGTTTCTCCATGACAATCGCTAAGTTATAAGCAGTGGTCATTGTGTTCGGGTGCTTCGGGCCAAAAACTCTTTCGCGTACCTCGACGTCTAACATGGGCAGTGCTTTGTCAGGATCCCCAGTAGTAAGGTATACAACAGCCAAGTTGTCCTTTGTGCGGAGTGTTTCAGGGTGTTCGGAGCCTAATTCAGTTTCTTGTATTTCCAGCAACTCTAAAGAGACCTGAGCCGCTTCTTCATGTTTCCCTTGGTCATTAAGTAGTTGTGCGTAATTTCTTTTGGAGTTGAATGTGTTCAGGTGAAAGGGTCCAAGCACTCGATTGGCATTTTCAATGTTTTGTAGCATCATCGCAGATGCTTCCTCCAACTTCCCTTGTTCACTCAGCAGTTTTGCTATATTTCCTTTTGTGATTATGATATTCCCAGAGTTTAGATCTGGATTCTTTTCATTTTCTTCCAACACTTCTGTAAGAAGATGAAATGCCTCTTCAGTCTTCCCTTGATCACTCAAAAGAAGTGCGTAGTTGTGTTTAGTTGATAGAAAAGAATCGCTTTGAGTGTCTTGATTATTTTGAAAGTCTTGAAGAACTTCACTGTACTTTGCAGCTGCTTCATCGTACTTCCCCAGTTCATTAAGTGCACTTGCAATGTGGCCTTTTGTTTCAAGTGTCTCTTTGTGATGTGGACCCAGTGACCGTGTCCTATCCTCCAGAACTTCTGTAAATAACTCAATTGATTTCTGAGCAAACCCTCCAGCTCTGTACGCAATAGCGAGAGTATATTTGAGTCTAATTTTGTCATTAATCTCACTTTTAACTTCTGATGCAGGCGTTGCTTGGAGAACTCTTTCGTAGAGTTCAATGGATTTTGTAAAATCATTCGTACTTCTTGAGACTCCAGCAACTTCCACAGTCAAATCTCTAAACTTCTTCACGTCGAGGTTTTTCGATACGTGATTTGTGATGTGAACCAAATTTTCTACGATTTCCCCTCCACGTGGAATTTTGCGGGTGTTCAAAGTTTTCATGTAATTCATCGTCTCAACGGATAATTTTATCAAGACTTCCATCTCGTTCGAAAATGTGTTTTCATTAAAAATTAAAAGTGGCTTCTGTGCCTCGTCGGCTCTCAAATTTTCAATGGTCGCGTCTTGGACCATTCGATGGATGGAGAAACTGTGTGAGTCAGAGTCAGCGGAGCTCAAACATGTGATTAACGAATAGTTTTCCAGAATTTCTATTGCATTTTCAATGGAATCTTGAGCAAAGTCCTTATTAAACAGGGTAAATATAAAATCCTGGGGGATTCTTGTAGGGGTGAAATAGGCCATAAAACAGAGGATTTTAATTGCTAACTCACCGTCTGGGAATTTTACTATTTTCTCAAAAGAAATGTTCCACAGCACCATCATAGTATGTGTGTGTCTCACGTTTGCATCAAGCGGCTTCTGCGCCAACACTTTTCTATTTCCGTTTTGGTACTCGTCCATTAAATTTTGAATTCCATATATTTTCCTTCGCTTTGTTTGCTGCAGAATGACAGCGACTGCCGCCTGCAGTGCAATTGGGAGACGACCGAAGAGATTTCCAAGTTGCGTCGCCAGTTCCTTATTCTCAGAAGTTTCTTCAAGTCCAAGTCTCTCCATTACAAAGACGACAACTTCACCTCCGGTCCATAAACCTAGTTGAATAACATTTTGAAGGCTCCAGTTTTGGTTTCGGGACGTCACAATGACTGTCGGCTTAACGAAGAACGGAGACAGAGATTTAGGGAGAAGGCATTTAATTCCGTTTAATTTGAGGTCCTCATCGTCTTCGAAAGTTTCCGCGTTGTCAAACACGAGGAGAACCACGTCCGCGTGTTGCAGGAGTTTCTCAAATATTTGTTCGTTAATCAACCTAAATTCTTTAGGCTTTCCGTCAAAATCTGTAGAAATATTTAATTTGGTGGCGAGTTGGTTGAATTGGTTCTTTGCGGACGAATTATTTTCTGCATCGATCCAAATCACATGGTCGTACTCATGCGCATGGCGTTGAATGTACCTGCGCACGGTTTCGGTTTTGCCAATTCCTCCAGTAGCAGCCACAACTGAAAGTGGCGCCTGCGTGAGAACTGTAACTTGGCCTTTTCTAACGACCTTGTGAAGGCCCTCAAGAAATGCTTCTCTCCCAGTAAACGTCTGAATTGGTTCCTCAACGTTGAATATGATATTTTTTGGCGGAAGATCTTGGGGCTAAAAGCAAAGTATATGTGTTTTCATTAACGATATGCTGTATTTGATATTGCAAAATTTACTAAATAAAATATATATTCAATTTGATGCCTTAAATAAAATCTAAATCAGCTACTTAATGTTCGCACCGTAAGAAAAAGAAAATGAGTCACAGTCTTGCTTACCTGAGACTTAGGCACAACGATTATGTCACGTAATGCAACTGTATTTCCTGTCCCTGTTACACTAATTTGCGTTTTATTTTGGTTACCTGCCATTTCTTAAATCCAGACTCAAGTGTAGTGCTAATAAAATCAAGAGGTAATTACTGTGTGCAACAGATGGAACTAAAAGTATATAAAATTTGTCCTTCATCGTTAGCCAACCTTACTTCTAGAAAAGCAATAAAATGAAATATAAAAAAATATTTTTAAATTGAGTACCTAATTGTGTTTTGATGACAGCGGTCAATTCACCTCAGACGCCTAATTATTTCAGTCTTCGTGTCTTTATGCGTAGGACTGGAACAAAGTATTGTAATTCACATGTCAATTTCAATGAAAATCTACTGGGATTTGAATTTAAATTGAAGATTCTTTCTTCTGGAATTTCCCGCCAAAATAAATTAAAATTAGGTGAGTTTTGCTTTATTTGGATTCCTGGGTTAGAATTAAAAATCCTTCAACTGTAAATGTAATTTTTTTTTTATAGTTTTTGTTATTGAAAATATATTTTGAGTATTTAGACAAATGCAAATTATAAAGGCGGAGGGAAAATAAAATTTGCATTTACGGGTCATTAATTTGTGTTGTTGCTCACTCTGAAATAATTTAAAAGAATGGGACTGCTTCGTTGTGGTAAACTGAATGCGAAGTGGGAACCCAAATTACTAATTAACGAAAAACGAATACGTTATATAACCTGACAACTTTAATGACGTGAATTCTGCGATAAACCAAAGTACAATTCAAAGTAACTCGCAATTTCAGCCATGATGAATATGGCACTTGGTGCCTCATGAGTCATTACAATTTAGAGGTATGTACTTTGCAATTTTTGTATAGTTGACTATTAACAGGTAAAGTTGTAGTTTCTGTCCGGTCTAATTTAATTTATTACTTTAAGTAGTTACGTATTTATTTCTCATTTCTAAATCGTGACTTCAGTAATTATTTACTAACTTCTATTCTTTGTGCTCCATTAAAGGTACATATCTTTATTCAAATTTAAATATATTATATACATAAATACTTACTTACTACATACTTATATATACATTAATATAAGGTGTAAAATTTTCTATTCGCAATTTTTTTCTACTAGTGCTAAAAGTTTGGTTTACACTTCTTGTTTGCTACAGTAAAAAATGTTGTAATACTATTTTTGAAAATGTAAAAAGTTCCATCTTGTACTATTTTAAAGTGTAATACGTATGTCTTACCTATTTTACGATTGCTAAATATCCAAATTTATTATTTTCTTAAAAGATTTTGAATGTTTCAATTTCTTCTGTGTTTTATTTGTATTTGCTTGTTTGTCTGTAAGTGTTAAATGTACTTAGTAGTTTTTGTTTTTCAAACAATAAAATTTAATTTATACCTTTTTAGATGCTGAGCTTAAGCATCTATAGGAATGGCTATGTCCGTCCGTCTGTCTGTCTGTCTGTCTGTTCTTTATGCGCTACAGGTCACAGTTTTTAAGCGATATTCGTCAAATATTTTTTAAATGGCCACAAATGCGAATGAAAAGTGCCCTATTGTTTTTGAGAGCGATCGAACAAACCAGTTTTTCACAATTACAGTTGACTGGACCAACTTTTTTAGCCATCTAAAAGCATTGGAGAAAAATCCGGCGCTTCGCGCCGGATTTGTCGACCGTGGGTTAGCCCGAAGTAGATGCTGAGCTTTAACAATGGCGCAAGACTATGTATGTTCCGCTAAAAGATGATATAAGATTTATGGAAGCTCCCCTACAATCAATAAGACATATACCAATGTGCGTAGCATGTAGTTAAATATAGCTGAAAATTTTTCATAAATTGCACCATTCACAAATGACGTCATTCATGGAGGCTTCCCTACCACCGTTAAGCCATGTATAGAAGTACGTAGCATGTAGTTTAAAAACTCTAAAATATTTTTGAGAATTGCAAGATTCAAAAATGAAGCCATTTATAGAGCCTCCCTTACTATCAATAACCCATTTACGAGTGTTCGTGGCAAGAAGTTTAAAAAAGGTTAGGAAAAATTTTAAAGTTAAAAATAGGGGTCCAGAAAACTATGATATTTGAATGACGTCATTATAGACAATCCCTGAATATCTATAACGCATATAATAAATAATAAAATAAATTTGAGGTTGCCCCGATTTCACCGCAGTTCTTACAGGGTGCCCGACCTCGAATTCACTTCTTGTACTGTGCCATCACACAGGTTTTGTCTTTCCAACATTAGTCGGGCCTACTTCTATGGCAAACTTCATTTTACATTGACGTTCAGAGCCGCCGAGCCCTTCACTGCCTTGTGGACAAGGAAAAACCAGTGGGAAAACTTGCCACCGCCGCTGGTCTCGTTCCCAAGACCTGAAGTGAGCATTTGCTTAAACAGCAGATTCATAGACACCAGTGCAGTAAGCACTGAGCTACGCGGGCTCGCTTTCTATAACGCATATAAGTAAGTACGTGACATGTTGTTAAAAAAGGATAGAAACAAATTCAAAGTTGGGACACGGGATACTAGAAACTATGGTATTTAAAGGACGTTATTATGGACTTTGACATGTAGAAGAAATTTTCACGTGACGTCATTTGCACGTCACCCTTAACCTGCTTACCTAATGTGAATTCGATAGCAGCTGGGTGGGGGTTTCTAAAAGAAATTTTCAGGTGACGTCATTTGTGCGTCACCCCTAACCTGCTTACCTAATGTAAATGTGATAGCAGCTGGGTTAGTGTGTCTAAAATAAATTTTCACGTGACGTCATTTGCACGTCACCCTTAACCTGCTTACCTAATGGGAATTCGATAGCAGCTGGGTGGGGGTTTCTAAAAGAAATTTTCAGGTGACGTCATTTGTGCGTCACCCCTAAACTGCTTACCTAATGTGAATGCGATTGCAGCTGGGTGGGGGTGTCTAAAAGTCATTTTCACGTGACGTCATTTGCGCGTCACCCCTAACTTGCTTACCTAATGTGAATGCGATAGCAGCTGGGTAGGGGTTTCTTAAAGAAATTTTCAAGTGACGTCATTCGTGCGTCACCCCTAACCTGCTTACCTAATGTGAATGTGATAGCAGCTGGGTTAGTGTGTCTAAAATAAATTTTTACGTGACGTCATTTGCGCGTCACCCCTCACCTGCTTACCTAATGTGAATGCGATAGCAGCTGAGTGGGGGTGTCTAGAAGACATTTTCTTGTGACCCCTGACCTGCTTACGTAATGTGAATGCGATAACAGCAGAATGGGGGTGTCTAAAAGAAATTTTCACGTCACTTCATTTGCGCGTCATCATGGACGGTCCCTAAATATCTTAAACCTGTATAGGTAATATCCAAAACTATGATATTTGAAGGACGTCATTATGGACGATCCCTAAATATTTAGGTACGTTTGTTTCAGGAAAATCAGCTTAAAACTGTACCTTGTAAGTGGATTCAAAAATTGCTAATTTGCAATATATTTAGAAGCTCCTCACCCACCCTTAACTTCCTCCCCCCCCCACACACGCAACGACATTCTGCATATCTGACGTAGCGGAGCATCAGACTACAGACCATTGAAAACTGTAGCTGAGATTGATTAGGCCTTTACTATAAGATATACTTGTACTCGTCGCGCAGAACTTTAAAATTACGTATGTACATGAACATTCAGCAATATTTACACGCCCTCTTGGTTTTTAAGGAAATCACTTTACAAATTTGTGACATGGGTCCATTTAACTATTTACTGTGGCTAATTGGTTGGTTCGATCACCCTCAAAAACAATAGGGCTCCTCTCGCGCGCATTTGTGAGAGTTTAAAAAAAGTTCAAACGAAATCCCTTGAAAACTGTGACCTGTGGAGTACGGCCAACGAACGGACAGACGGACAGACAGACAGACAAAATCATTTCAATAGATGCTCAGCATCTAAAAACGGGTGATTTGCCGCTTTGCATCAGCCAAATGCACCAGCTAAATGGTTTCCTTACAGGCGCCAGTCAATGCACCAGAAACATGCACAAGTCATCAGCACAAGCTACCCGCAGAAGTTACCTGCACCCACAAAGTATCCCTAAGGGGGGAGGTGTAATTGGGGTCACCCAAGAAGACGTCCCAACAATCTCAACTATTTTTTCTTAAACCATGAAAAAACTTTAAATACTTGCACCTCCCACCCACAAAGTATCCCCTAAGGGGAGGTGGTGTACATAGGGTCACCCGCAGATGACGTCCCTAAAATCTAATTTGTTTTTGCTAAAACCATTAAAAAACTTCAAATACTTGCACCCCCACCCTCAAAGTATCCCCTATGGGGAGGGGGTGTACTTGAGGTCACCTTCAAATGACGTCCAAAAAATCTTAATTTTCTTGGTATAACCATTAAAAAACTTTAAATACTTGCACCATCTACCCACTTAGTACCCCCTCATGGGAGAGGCGTACTTGGGGTTACTCACAAATGACGTCCCAAAAATCTTAATTTTCTTGCTAAAACCATTAAAAAACTTTAAATACTTGCACCCCCACCCACAAAGTATTCCATTAGGAGAGGGCGGGGGGAGGGGGGAACTGGGGGTCACTTACAAATGACGTCCCAAAAATCTTAATTTTCTTGCTAAAACTATTAAAAAACTTTAAATACTTGCACCCCCCACCCACGTAGTATCACCTCAGGAAAGAGGGGTGTACTCGGGGTTACCTACAAATGACGTCCCAAAAAATCTCAACTGTTTTTGCTAAAACTAATAAAAAACTTTTAATACTTGCACCCCTGACCCACTAAGTATCCCCTTAAAAAGGAGGGGTGTACTTAGAGTCACCCACAAATGATGTCCCAGAAATCTTAATTTCTTTGCTAAAACTATTAAAAAACTTTAAATACTTGCATCCCCAACCCCACGAATTATCTCTTAGAGGAGGGGGGGGGGGTTTAAGAATTAAAACAAGTCACAATCTTAAAAATATAAATATTTCTTATACCTAATGCTTTACTAACCTCAAACTTATGCTCCCCTACTCAACAAATCATCCTTTTTAGGTTCAGAAGGGCGGGGGGGGGGGGAGGGGGGATTCAGGATCAATCGTTAAATACGTCCAAAAAATTTAAAGCCTCGAACCTAAGGTTGGAATGGAGCACGCGACACCTAGATTCTACAGCAATGAATCAGTAATAGCCTGAGCTAAGAAATCCCTGATACGAATCTGTAAGCGTGTCAGATATGCAACACATAAGATACATAGAGTCCCGTCAGCAAGTTAGCTTTGTTTTCTGTCGTTCTAAGAGAAAGTCCTGCTACGTTTCCTGTCTTGCAAAAGAGCCGGCTGCTTTTTGTTTTGACGACGTTAAGGCTGGTAGAAGTCAGACACAAATGGCGTTGCTTACCTTAAGAGTGGGTCACTTGACATTCCACCGTAAGGGCATCCATTCAAGAATGCTTAAAAAGGTGACAACTGTTGGGTAGGCCTATAATTTTGGTAAATTTATGTGTCGTCATTTGTGTCCGTTCCCAAAGCTCGTCAAGCATACGAACTTAATATTTTAGGTTTGCTATCTTGTATTTGAATTACACTCGGAAAAATCTATGCTTATCTGCATCAAGCACGGAATGTCGGCAAAAACCAATTGCAATATACCATGATATATTTAACGTGGAATGAAAAACGGGTGAAATTCACGACTTTTTAACTTTATGCTGTAAACATACGCACGTTGATCGTAAAAGGGAAGTGACCGTTCATAAATAACTTTATTAGAAATTTATATTTTAGAAAACCCACCCAAACTATTTTTACTTTATGCTGTGAACAAACGAACGAAGCTTATAGATAGTTGATGACCAACCAATGATGGCGTCATTCAAATTCTCAATTTTAAGGAACATAGTTTAACCGAATGGCACGCAGTTCGTAATTTTTAGTGTCCAGTAAATCTTATACATAAGTTATTTATAAATTATATTTCAACCTCGAGGGTTACACAAGTTAGGAGCCATGCAAGGATCATCTAAAAATGACGTCATTTAATTATTTTAATTATAGGAATCTCTTCTGTCTTTAGTTCAAAAATCAAATTATTGGATATCCCTAACACCGTCTTTTTCTAGCATACATACAGGGATCCTTCATAAATGACGTCATCACAAAATCACCATTTTAAAAGTTCCTTGTTAGTGCTGAATGCAAAATTTGGTAGATTTATATCTTCAAAATCTACTTTTACTAGTATACACACAATAATTATTGTCCATAAATAAAGTCGTCTAAATGTCATCAATTGAAAAAACACCCGTTATCAGTTTAAACATTATGTAATATAGTATATTAGCATGAAATATTATTATGGTACATATTAGGATCGTCCAACAATGTCGTCACTAAAATATTGCACTTTGGAGGGTATAGAGTGTATTGTATGTAAATAATGTGAGAAGATGCATCAATTGACTATAGTCAATATTCGCTGTAAGCTCAGCATCTACTTCGGGCCCACGGTAGGCAAATCCGGCGCGAAGCGCCGGATTTTTCAATCTGTAAAAGTTTGTACATATTTTTTGAAAGTGTTAAATATTTAATTTACCTTTCCTAAGAGTTACCAACTTCTAACTACCCTATTTATTTGAGTGTAAAATGTTTCGTTTTACTTTTTTGTTATACGTAAATTGTTAAGTATATTTTTTCAATTAAAAATAGCCTATGTACGTTTTTTGTAAAGTAGAAGGTGTACTAGTTACTTATATCTTGATTTAAGTCTAAAGTGTTCTAATCAAAACATTTTTAGGTGAAAGTATTAAACTAAAATACTTTGTGAAAAAAACAAACCTGTTAAATTCACACATTCTCTGCAGGGTGCGGAGTAATTATATTTTAATATTTTTTAATATGCATATCGTCAGTGAAGATGCAATGTGGCACAAAGTCCAATGGTTTTCCACTGGACTTGTGCCACATTGAATCTTCACTGGCGAAGATATAGCTACTACTACTTACTAAATGAGTGCAGGCACAAACCGATACACCATTCAAATCGAAAGGACTAGGCGAATATTATTACATTGTAGAGACAGCTCCGATTGTTATTACGGCATTTTCCGTAATAGTAGAAGGGCGTGTAATAACGTTATATTCGGTGGATGCTCTTAGTATACAAGTCAAAAGTGCAACGATTTGATGTGTGATAATGAGTGAGAGACCAACGCCGAAGTTAGATAACAAGTAACGAATTCACAATTTATTGGTTCACTGATAGAGTTTACAAAGTACAACTTGTAAGTTTAGAAGTGTGTAGAGAAAAGACTATCAGTTAGTCGCTTTCGCTCAAATTACAACTTTTGTTTTACTTAAAATTACGTTTCGAATTGTGAAACTAGGACCTCGTCCTTCGACACATCCTCTGATGGAAGGTCACAGAATTCATGCCAGCTGAGTCATTCCCAAATATTCGCTGTGCCATGACATTCATACCAAACTGCAACTCTAATCTCATTCATACATTTTAAAGTATCAAAACTAACTACATGCCTGTGCCTCCGCACTATACAACAATCCCCTCTGTTACAAAATAAATTTTCCCCAATTTAGTAGCCCCGTACTAAAAAAATTACTGAAATATCACATTAATGAGGAATAGTTTTAAAACTACAACAGGTAAATATATCTAAAATATATGAATATTGTCTATGAATAGTTCCCTAACTATTATTTCTAAATGAGTACATGTATTAGAAAAATAATTCAGAATAAAACATCGCAAAGCAAAAAAAAAAATTCCAAATTAAATCGCCAAATCGTCCCGAACGTCTGGTAGTGCTTCTTCAGTCTTGTCTCTCCGAGATGATTTGCTATCTTCAACTGCTGGGCCATCTTCATCCGCAGTTTTCGTTACTTGCACTGCTGGACTCTCTTCTTCATCCGAAGTCGTCCATCTTATTGCTGCTGGGCTCCCGTTTTCCTCCGCAGCGCATAGTCCTTGACCATGCAATGATGTCAACGCTCCAAGTGCCATCGTTTTTGCCCTCCGCTCCTGCATCCTTTGCTGAGTGTAGGCATCGAATTGTTCTTCAAATTCGTTCTTGACTTTCTCCAGTATATCTCGTTCTGATGATGATACCCCGACCAGCTACCCGTTCTTGCTCTCAGTCGCATCTTTTCCCTGGGAAGGTATCCTACCGTCCAGTAGATCTTTTGCTTCTGCTTTTTCCTGACTGAGTGGTGAGTATACTGTCATCTGTTGGCTCCGATTTCTCCATTTTCTTCTCTTGAGTTCCACTTTTTCCCTAAGTGTTTGCGTTCTGTGTGAAAAATACATATTAAACACTCCCACAATAGCTATAAGTATGACTACAACTACTACTCCCGACACCCCAAGTGTGATTAAATAGCTTCCTTCGTTATAGGTCCCATGTATCATTCTCCTGTTCACCAACGCTTCAAGTCGCCTTCCTTGATCCTAATTTTGTCCTTGATCTTGTTAATTTCTTCAATACTGTCTTCTTGAAGTCCCGTTAAAGTGGGTTTTATTCGCCTCTCGAATGGCCTGTGGCAGCCATGCCGGTACTATCTGCAACTGTAGCGGCTCGTCATCGCCTTCACTGCTACTGTACCCTTAATCCCCCGCGGCACGATTTAATAGTTCCTTCTTGTCCAATATTGCCCACAATTTCTCGTCTGGGTTATTTCCTCCTGAACCCGGTACAGATTCGTATAGCTATATTTCCTGTCTTAATGCACGGGCTTGTTCTGCTTCCCACTTCAGTTGTTTCTTGTGCATTTTTTCAAACTTGCTCTTATCTATATATTCATTGATAAGATGCTGGGCAGTATTAAATCCTACTAGGCCTCTCCTGAAGACCATTGCCCGCTTCACGTCCTTCCCATTAGGAAGCACCGACTTTGCTTACTTTTCAAGTCTTTCCCAATGCTGTTTCTGAAGCTCCGCTGGCCATGCTCTCTGCTTCTGGTGATGACCCCGTCATCTGACCTTGCACACCCCTAGACCCTGGCGGTATGCTAAATATTAGATCCGGTACTACTTTACTGGGTGTAAGGAATGAGTTCCTTTCCACTGCTGATCTTGGGTAAACTGAATTGGCAGCTCCTACCGCTGATGGACTATATGGTCTTGCTATGTATATGTTTCTGGGTGCCAATGCCCCATATCCTGCTAGTTTTTATGGCTGCCCATAGCCTGGGGGTCCTGCTGGTATTCTGTATCCTACTATACGCGATTAAGATA
The DNA here is from genome assembly GCA_949802685.1 of Dicyrtomina minuta. Taxonomy (NCBI): domain Eukaryota; kingdom Metazoa; phylum Arthropoda; class Collembola; order Symphypleona; family Dicyrtomidae; genus Dicyrtomina; species Dicyrtomina minuta. The sequence goes on from CATKUY010000042.1 coordinate 171,902, forward strand.
ATGAAGCTGAGATTCGTCCTGCTCCACTTAGTCCACTATTTCCGCCTCTGAAAATCTTCCCCCACCAGCTTGCTTGAGTTTTTCCCTGAAAAAAAATCAGCGTGAACATAGTAATCATTATATAATTGAATATGGAAAACATGCTCCTCTTGATCCGTGAAGTTCCTTCTCTTTTGTTTGACTCTTTATCTTGTAGAGGTTCCGTGTCCTCTTGTTTGCTGGTTCTTGAAAATCCACGATCTTCTTTACTGTACACGGTTCCAGTTTGAGTGCTGCAAGCACTTATTTTTCGGCATCCGACCTGAGGGCTTGGTCTCCCACATGCGTTTCTCTTCTGCCTCTGCCTGCGAAATACGGTTCCTCTGACGATTTCGTTTCTGTCTAGATATCCTTTGTAATCCTGTTATTTTTTCTTGTTCCAGAGCCTTGATTCTGCATACCGCGTCCCAGACGTGATGTATGCCGCAGTACCTTGAATCGCCCCTGACCGGATGCTGACTATTGATTGCGTAAACCAGGTTGGGGCTATGGTTTTCTTTCCATTTAAGCGTACAAAAATCTGCTAAAGCCCTTGATTCTAAATTTTTGAATCTCTCCTTGGGACATAATTCTCTTATTCTCTTGTTTTAAGAATAGCAGCACACAAACTCCGCTGCTAACTCTGAGTCGAATCCTTCTTCTGTCGATCATCTGATATAAAAAACTCCTAGTCTCCTGGCCCTGTCGACCACGTAGAATCTGTCTTTTATTGCTACGTGAAAGTTCTTCTTTTGAGGTCCCCCGACTTCAGTTCTACGTATGCTCCTAGTTTTTCCTCTGTACTGCTTAATCTTTGCAATCATCCTTACTCCTTCGTGTACTAAAAACAAGTATTTTGATAGTGGTTCCAAACCACTTTCTCGATCCGCCTTAGCCTTGCGTCCAGTTGACCTGTCTTGTGTCCTCCTGGTCAGTTTTTGTCTCTGGGTGTCTGCTTCTTGGCACGCTTTCCTCTTAGTTGGGTCCGTTTTGGCTTAAGCTGCTCCTATGACTGCTCCTACTTGTTCCTAGCGCCATGTTCAGGCTCGTACTAACTTACTAGCGCCCTGCCTAGCTGCTTTTATATGGTCGGGCCGACCATATTTTTCCATGGTCTTTTAAAAATCCTGTCTCTGTCCCTCAGTGACATAGTTATTCAAGTGTCTTCTCTTGATAGCCTTTCTTTGTTAGCCTTGTGTAATCCCCTTTCTCTTGATTTCTTTTCGTAATCGCGGTGCAATTCTTCCATGTCGTCTGCAAATTTCGCCGAGTTAACATACCTTATGTTATTTTTCATGCGTTCCCTATCAGGTTGTTTCCTCAAGCGCTTTCCTCTTGTCGTTTTGCTGAGCCTCCTGTGACTAGGTCGCGGCAGCTCCTGCTCGCGTTTCTCCTCTTGTATCCCGTCCATCCTTACTTTCCTATGTACTTTTTCCTCTTCTGATTCGTAACAGCTGTCTGTTGATAGACTTGCTCTAGTCACTGGTAATTTGCATGATGTGCACGTATCCCATACGTGTGTAGAATTACTATACTTGGTCTGTCCATGGTATTTTTCTAAAGCATCTGTAGTACCTTTAACTATTTCTGCCGACGTTGTAGACAGCGGTATTTCATCTTGCCTTACTTTCGCTTCTAACTCTGTTAACGCCAGTCTTTTTACGTCATTATTTGCTACCTCATCTGCATTTAAAGTATGTAGCTCGAACTTGAACTGACCTTGTTCGAATTAATTACAGATCCCTGTCTTGTTATTCATGGTGACGCCGTACTCTTCTAAAAAGTCCCATCCTTATACTATTGATTCCATATTCACAAAAGTTCTTGAGCTCCCTGTGTCCAATAATGCGTAATACTCCTTCGCATAATACCTTACTTGTATACATGGCAGCTGGTCACTTATGATGCCCATCACCTCTTTTTTATTCTGCTCCATGGACGTTGCCCATTTCTTTAAAATGCTATCATTTTATTCCTCGTCAGATCGCTTGGTTTAATCTTTCTCTGCGTCGTGGGTCTCCTAATGATTTTTACTTTAGCCTCTAGTCGCCTAACTTTCCTTCTAATTGACTATATTTTCCGTGCCCAAAATTTCTTAATTCCTGTCACGCGCTTGACATTCCTTTTACTTTCTCTGTTTACTAAATTCGGACCTAAATATGGCAATGTCTTAAATAAATCTTTACTATTTAATTTTAATTTATCCCCTGGCCGCGTTAACTTTAATGGACTAGTCAATTGCATACATATTACTGAGTCTAACTCAGGTAAATTTTTACTCTTACCCTCAGTTCCGTTCTTCCTGACTGAATTCTCACAGCGTTTTCGTAGTAAATCTCTGTTAACAAACCCGACTGCTACCTTCCCTTGAATTTTAGTAGTATCTTGACGCGCATTTGTGATCTGCTTCTCTGCTCTCATATCAACGTCCATTTCAAAATTTTCATCTTCTGGTGGGCTCCTGTTCTTCCTATCCTGAATGTCTGTCACTTGGTCTTTTCCATTTAAGATCCCGTTATTCTCTATTTAATTAGCTTCAAGTGTCCCGTTGTTACTTGAGCTAGTGACTTCTAGGGTCTCGCTTTTCCTAGTATCGAAATTTTCTTGTGGGCTCCCGTTTATCCTATTTACTATTTTTATTAATCTTTCAATAATCAGATTTTAGATATTTGCCATGATCCGATCGTTCCCTCCAGGGCCATACGTTGCTTCAATGTAGTCGTTGCCAGGTAACTCTCTTCGGTTCATTTTCTCTTCTGATCCTCCGTCTAGGCACTTACCATCTATTTCCTTATCTTAAAAATCCCGGTCCTGATTTGTGGTAATGGGGCCATCTCATCTCATGTCCTCTTTGGTTTCCATTTTAATTTCGCTCACTGGGCTATTAGGTACAATTTCACTGCTGGTGTCCCTCTGCTTATCTTGACTAGATCCTTGGACTTCTTCTTGGCTGCAACTTCCTTCTGTACTTGATATCATGGTTGACATTCCTCTACAATTGGACTTGAAAATTATTCTTTTAGTGCTTTTTTTTTCAATAAATTGCGTCTGGACCGGTCTTGCATGCATAAGACTCTCTATCTATATACTATTTCTAAAATACTTTTCTAGGCTTGAATTTCTCGTCGCTGTGTGTACCGAATATCTCTAGGCCTACTGCTACTGGTCCGTATCTATGTAGTCTTTAATTTTCCCTGAAATTTTATTCAGCTTAACCTTGTTGGCAATAATAATATTCCCCTAAATATAGTAGTTTCCGTACCTAGTATTCCTTTTGGACTTCCTAAAATTCTTTAAAAATATTAATACTCTAAGCTGTAACTTTCTTACGCTGAGTGCTCCCAAGCTGTAACTATCTTACGCTGAGCTAATACACACAACTAGGGCTTCTTTATTGGGCTGAATCTCCGATTCCTAAAATAATAGCCTCCAATAAGGTTCTCTACCTACTCAAAGTAGACGATTTTACCTAATTATGTATAATAAATCTCCGTCAAAATCCTATTTTTAAATACTATAATTCTTCTGTTAAAATCTATTCTAGTTAATTATGTACTTTATAAACCTCGTAATCCTATGTCGAGATACAATAATTCCCTACTGGAATGTTGTAGATGCAAGTATAATTTAACCTTTTAGCTATCTTTTACTATTGCAATGTCGCGCGAAGCCTATAGTCAGTCTGTTAGTGCCCTTATACTACTATACTGCTTCCGCCCAGGCCGTAAAATTGAAGATAAGCGCTTTTGCACCGAGCTCTCAGTGCGGTTAATACTCTTTAAAAAAAAAATGCTTCAATGTAAACAAATAATTAAAAGAATATCGACAATTGTTTGTACTATACCTTATAAGTACCGTACCCTGGATCCGTGATGACTATACACACTTGTAACCACCAAAAAAAGTATGTAACTTTAATATGCCAATATATGTGAATCGATACTGTATCACTCTCCGCGCTCTCTCCCCACTCCATAAATTCCGTCTACGATTCTATATGTTAGTTTAGCAAAATTCACTATGCACAAGCGACAAAGTATAGAATAAGGAATTCACGCGTAAGGGTAATTTTTAGGTTCACAATGCGACTACTACTGTATACACACTTCAAAGAATTTGCACACACGTCAATATCGCTCCCCGCACTTCACTTTTAAAACGTTTAATATTCCTAATATTATGTATCTTTCTGAAGGAGTCTCGCTACTTCTATATAGTTTTAATTCCCTGAATATTTTTTTGCTACTATATACTTTTTCACTCTGAAGAAGTCTCTCTACTTCTGTATATATTTTTATTTCCTAATTTTACTGAAGGACCCCTGTCTACTTCTATATACTATACCTTCTAAAGGACCCTTGTCTACTTCTATCGTTTTGAAATCTCTAAAGGACCCTTGTTTACTTCTGTATACCTAGCTATTCACCTAAAGAGCAATCTCTAGCTGGTAAACGTTACTCGAATAGAAAATGAAATCTGAACGTCCAACGCAATTTTACTTTTCTATGACTGTTTATAGAGAAATAAAATTTTACTTGGGCGGACTTAAATCAATCAAAATTTACCTGCTGGGTACCTCGTACCGCGGATTAAAACGTCTGAAATAATTCTACCTTTCCTAGAAACTCAGGCACTAGTCGTCCTACGACTTTTCGAAAATCTATCCTCTTGTTTCCTATTTTTTAACATGGAAATTAAAATCTATTTCACTGGCTTTCCCAAAGCTCTTTTCACTACTTGACGTTTTAGAGTTTTTCCCCAAAAACTCTTCTTAGTCCCTACTTAGCCCTCAAATAATTTTTCCTGCTCTGTAATTCTCTCTCGTTTCTTTTTCAATCAAAAAAAATTCTATGTCTCAAAAAAAAATTTAACGTGCTAATCTATTTGATACCCTAATGCTCTCCCCAAGTGGGTGAGATTTTTACAACTTAAACTGACGGCACACAGTCCTAAAGGTCACCAAGCCACCACGTTATATTCGGTGGATGCTCTTAGTATACAAGTCAAAAGTGCAACGATTTGATGTGTGATAATGAGTAAGAGACCAACGCCGAAGTTAGATAACAAGTAACGAATTCACAATTTATTGGTTTACTGATAGAGTTTACAAAGTACAACTTGTAAGTTTGGAAGTGTGTAGAGAAGTGACTATCAGTTAGTCGCTTTCGCTCAAATTACAACTTTTGTTTTACTTAAAATTACGTTTCGAATTGTGCAACTAGGACCTCGTCCTTCGACACATCCTCTGATGGAAGGTCACAGAATTCATGCCAGCTGAGTCATTCCCAAATATTCGCTGTGCCATGACATTCATACCAAACTGCAACTCTAATCTCATTCATACATTTTGAAGTATCAAAACTAACTACATGCCCGTGCCTCCGCACTATACAACAAAAATACACATGTCTAAGGGGTATGAGTTTTAAAAATGCACGGGCCAATTTAAAACAATATTATATAGCAATATATGGGTCTGTAATAATAATTACACTGGCGTGTTATAGTTTGCAAGGGTCAGGGAGTTCGGAATTTGAAGAGTCCACCTTCTGTACTACTACAGGACATCTGATAGTTTAATGTTCTTCAAAAACTTAAATATTTATTAAAATATGTAACTCAAATATTTTGTAAAATGATGGCTAAAAGATTAAAAAACTTTAATTGTTTTAAAAATCGGACCAAAATTGAAGAAGCTACAGCTTCACGAATTTGCAAAAAATCCATTTTGTTTTTAACTTTGGCGCGGGAGTAAGGGCGAGCAGCTCAAAATGGTGGCAAATAACTTTGGATCTGTACTAACCAAATGTAGCTAAATTCAGTGCAAGTATTTTTTTTAAATCAAGAAAGTACATGCAGCGGCATTTCTTTGTCAGTATTATAAGTTTTTTTCATTTTTCCGATATGAACGGAACAAACAAATAGTTCCAAATGCAATAAAATGATAGAAATTTTTGTCCCCAAGTTATAAATTTCAGCTCCGCTCCGTGCCGAATGAAGCTCTTACTATTGCTGTACAGTGTTATAAATCAATATCCTAATAATTTGATTTTTCCAGGAAAAATATTTGACACGCACGTATATACCTTACTATGAAAGTTTAGCTTTGTGACCATCAATGAAGCCTGAATAAACAAAAATTGGGAAACTTGACTTCACTTTAGAATCCAATTAAGTGCATTTATTTTAAATTTATTCTCAAAAAAGTTCAATTTAGGCTGTTTGTATATCATTTCAAAAGGTTTTTGTTACTTTAAGACTTTTATGAAAAATAGGAAAATCCCAAAAAGGGGACAACTAGTTTACTGTTATTTACCAAGAGAAATCCTATAAGGAATTATACAGTTTTTAAATAAAGCGTTTTTAAAAATTTTCAAAAATTTATTTGAGGAAGCAAACCCAAAATGCACGCAGATGACATTTATATCAGGGCTTAACAAAGGCTAGGGAAACTACTTTAACGAACTTTGTCCAAATCCTGAGCTAACATGCTAAATGGTTTGCTTGTAAGTCCCATTTTCTGAATGTAAAATAATTAAGGTATCTATTTTTTTTAAGGTGTAAAATGTTCTGATAACTTTTTTGGTTTGTAAAATGCTCTATATTGTTTTTCTTAATGTGAAACGTTGTATTTATTTATCTTTTACTCAAGTGTTAAAATACTTACTTACATCTTTTATAGTTTAAACATGGTAACTTAATTATTATTATGGTATTGTTTAATAACCTCTTGTGTTTAAGATAACAAAAATAAAATTACGATACTGTAAGTGTGAAATTTTGTACAGCATTTCAGTTACTATATAGTTAGTATAATAAAAGCAGTATAAACTACATACATACCTAATTTAATATTTTCTAGATATTACTTTTGTAATTATATGTTAAAAATTGTATATATGTAATTTTTTGTATTATAAAGTGTATAATTTTCAATTTATAAATTTTTCCTACAAGTGCTATAGGTTTGGTTCACACTGCAGACTGCAGACTGCTCGTTTGTAAAATTATAAAATGTTTTGATAATTACTTTTTTTTCAAAATATAGAAGGTTGCATCTTGTACGGTGTTGAAGTGCGAAACTTTTGTTTTACTTTTTTTGTGAGTGCCAAATATCCTATTCTTCTGTTCTTAAAAGATTTAAAATAATTTTAAAAAATTGCGTTTGTGTTTTATTTGGATTTGCTATTTTTTCTGTAACTGTAAAATGGAATTCTTAGTATTTGTTTTTTAAGTAATGAAATTTCATATAATTATGCTTTTTTTAATATTTTAAACTTTAAGCGTATTTTTTTGAAAGTGTGAAATATTTTTAAAAAATGTAACTCTCCTATTTTGTGTGTGTAAAATGTCTGTTTATACTTTTTTGTTATACTTTAATTGTCGTGTATACTTTTGTTTAGTGAGAATGTCTATAAAAGTTTATTGTAAAATAAAAATTGTCTTAGTTACCTATTTATTGATTTAAGTATTAACTGTTCTTTTTACGTATTTTTGAATAAAAAATATAAAATTTACATATTTTGTGAAACATTACGCTGCTTCATTTACAAATGCTCTGCAGAGTATATTTTTATATTTTCCTAAAGTGAATATTTTAATTCAGGCTAAATATAAAAATACATCGTTGTGGTTCATATCTAATTTGTAAAATTCTTGCTACTAAAACCCTTAGTGGCCGTTTCCACAATTTCATCAAAAAAGTTGTATTTATTGATTTTTGTAATGAGAAATAGGTTCTAAATATTTGTAATTTTTTACCAGTTTCACTTTTATTATTTATGGCATGTGATATTGTAGAATATTATATTTATTCACAATATTTTTAGGTAAATAAAATTTTTATAACTCTTAATGAACGTGTCAAATGTACTATATAATTTTTTTCGTAATATTTTCGAATTTTCTGTATTTGTATCTTTTGAAGTATTCAAAATGCTATTTTTACGTTTTTAAAAAGCATTAAACGTACATTACAAAAATGTATTCTGTTCTTAAGAATCGCTTTCTCATGAAGTTAAAAATGTTCTACGTGCTCTACATACCTACATACCTAGGTTGATGTTGTATTTATTTTTTTATATAAAATATTCAATAATATTTTTTAAAGTAAAAACTGTTTAAATGAAATAAATATGCTCTGTGTAGCATATTTAAATTCTTAAGGAAGAGCGAATATTTTGATGTCAGCTATAAAAACCTACCTACATCATTTGGGTTTGTTACTTCCGATATAACCAACTTGTATCATGCAAATGGCCTACCTACTAAAACACTAAACTTGTGTTGCCACACGCATATTTTTGCACTCGTGGTAAAGTTATATTGTTCTTTTGTATCTATTTTAAATGTTAAATTTACTTTTTTAAGGCCCTCATGATTTAATTGTATTTACTTTAAATTGAAAAATAAATGATTTTTTATTTGTATTAGTAATGAATGTTTTTTTTGTGTTTTGAAATGAAAACTATTCTTTTGTGTTTTTGCATAGGGGTGTGAGATGTTTTTATGACATCTTTGTTTTGTAATACGTAAAATGTTCTATAATTATACTTTTTCTCATTTGTATGTTCTACTGACTCCTATTTTTTATAAAACATTTCGTGAAATGTCTTTTTGAAGTGTTAAACTTTCCATATCCTTTTTTAAGTGAAAGCTCATAAAATCTGTTGTATTTAACCGTTTTAAAAAATTGTGGAAATGTTTTTTTTACTCTTTTTGTGTAACAAGTGTATGGGATATTAAAAAATTTAAATGGTTAACTCACTCGTGTCAAACAATTTTATGTATTGTGTTTTGTGCGTTAAATGTTTCATTTATTGTTTTTTGAGCGTTTGAAAGAATATTTTTTGTTAAAAGAAAGTTGTTAGAATTAAAAATGTTTTTTTGTCACTCTTGGTTTCTATATGCGAATTTTCAATTTACTTTCAATCAGTGCAAAATGTTTGTATATATACTTTTTTCAAAAGTACGTTTTTAAAATAGTTTTCAATTTTCATTTTACAAGTTTTTGTCTAGTATTCTTTGGAAGTAGAAGTGTGAACTAATGTACATATTTACTCTCATTGAATGGCAAAAACTGTAATATTTACACTTTTAGTGGAAGTATAAATTGTTTCATTTACTCGTGTACAGAAAAATGTCATAATTTGTAAAAAGTGCATAGTTGCTCACTGTACTTGTTTATCTTTTATTTTTATACCTATAAGATATCTTCAACTAGTTTATTGCTAGCAGCCTTGCCACCAACATGCCCAATTATATTTAAAATGCAACAAGTTTAAGGTCAAGCACTTGAGTTGTATATTATAAGGGGTTTGTAATATTTTGTAGTGTCATCACAATCAAATTGGTTGTTTTATTCATTACAAGTTACCTGCATAGTTATACCTACTAAAAGCGCGAAGATAAACTTCATGAACTAGGTAAACAGTGACATGATCCTGACCTTGACGTTTTTTTAAACTTGAATACCTAGCTACAGAACAGTGCAAATTCATGCATTCCTCAAAATTTAAAATTGTTGTTCACGATGTTATAAGTAGTTGTTAGCATACGTAGAAATCAGCTATCTGGGCCAACAACCCTGTTTCTATTTCTATATACGCATTAGAGAATAAAAAAGATTGCGAATCAGAAGGTCAAACATTTGAACCGTATAAAATATGTACTATATTTAATAAAATATTTATAGTGTGTAATAACACGTATAGCCTTATTATGTTGAATAGTACATATTTGTTACTCACGTATGAGATGTTTTCGTTTTTGAGAGCTGAAATAGGTAAACAAAACCCTTACAGGGGAAAAGTATATATTAGTCCAATATGTATAATAAAAATTCATAGTAAGATTGATTTTTAGTTTCTCATTGTTTATGAAATATTTACAAAACTGTATGTTAAATTAGTATTGACATTTACCTAAGATGTAGAATTCAACGAAGCACTAAATCCTGTGTATGTAGCGTACAATCTGCAGATACCTTTTCCAGAGTAGTTATTATTTGATAAGTTAAATCCAAGAAGAAGATACGTCGTACAATTACCCTAAAATAAAAAATGTAAGAATTAAAATCATTTTTTAAAAATATTAAAACTACGACAATAATACGTTTTAGTTACAAAATTAGTACACACTTTGTGGCAGTTAACACCTTAGTGCGCTCAGAATTTAACATATATTTTATTTTTACATATAGCCCTAAACTTTTTAGCGCAAACACAATTACAGTGAAATCATTAAAACCGCCAATTTACCTTTGAAGAACGCTAAAATAAATAGGGCCTATTTAGCTATTTTATAAAAGCACAAGAGTAGGTAATTCCGCAGGCAGATGTCCACCTTGCAATATTGTTACTACAATGCGGTATCAAACGTTTAAGCAGATATCCTAAGGAGTGCAGTAACAATGTTTAGTTTTGTAGAAACTGCAGGTGTTCTGATGAAAAGTGTAATTATTTGGTATGGTTTAAAAATTATAAAGTAAAATATATTCAACTATCTTTAAAAATTAGATTTTTTTTATTGAATTGCTCCTAAAAAGTGCTAATTGTTTATTTTTAATGTGTAAATATTACTGTATCTTATTTTAGTTTTAATGTTGGGTGATATTGTTACAAAAATATTAAATAGGTTGTTTGGAGACTTCGCTGGCAACAGGCGTATTGATGGTAATTGTATCATACATATGTACTTTCCTACATCACAATATTTGCTATGTATATGTTGTCCATTGCAAAGTTCTATAGCCCTAATTGTGAATCACATGATGTCACTGCTGCTGAACTACACTAGCTGATTATACAATTAAAATGATATGTATTAAATTGTCTAACATTACACTACGTAGTAGTACCTACGTTAAAAAGATACGGCATACACGACATAACGAGTGTCGTAATCTCAATTGAATTCTGTGCAAATAATGCTATCAACATAAATGATTATGTTTGTGGCTATATACATTTTTATTTTATAAAAATGGAGAATTATTTATTCAATAACTAAATTATGGTTTCATACTTGGGCATCTATTTTTGTAATGTAGTCACGTAATTAATAAATAAATATTTAATATTTAAAAAAAATAATTTACAATGTGTGCTGTATTTAATAGATTTTTTTTTAATGGATAAATCCTATAAAGTATCCAACTTTTTGAATAAAATTTGTTCTGCCAACAAAATTAAATTGATGTAAGATTCTGATTGTTTTAATCACGTAAAACAAAACAATATTGTACTATAACACAATAGTAATAAATAATAATATTGCAATGCTAATCCAATACTGTTTTAATATTTATTTAATCAGTATGTAACTCACGCACAACCTACTATAAGGGTTTTATACTGAAAAAAAAAACAAACGACAAAAAACGTTTGTTGGCCACGTAATTAACTGAATATCCTTACGTAATAATTGAATTTGTCAGTACCTTAAATTAAACAAGTTTTACACTGGTTTCTAAGTAAATTAAGGTAAATTTAATTGTAATTACCTGGTATGAAGCTGCTTAGCGTTGAAGAATGAAATTTTAGTGTCTGGTTAAACTTGAGTTGTTGTGTCCTTAGTTGAATTGCGAATGTGACGTGGAACATTAAATGGAGCAGTGAATGGCAGTCGGCGAAACCACCAGGTGCAAATCCGGGAGCTTATCTGAGTATGGCGTGGCACATAAATCTATGACAACATAATTTGGAATTAATCATCGTCAACTAAAGCATACTACGCGTTGGCAATGAGGACATTAGTAGGTAGGATATTTGTAAGTGCGAAACATTGCTAGTGAGGGCTCAAAACCAGCCAACCTAATTTCAATGCTTTGTTGATCAATACTCAGTAACTACAAAAATGGAACATGTCATAGATTTTTCAATATGTTAAAGTTAGGTAAATGCTCTAATACAACGCGGGTCTCGATTAGTGCACGGGTCTCTATTTATACGCACAGGTCTGGTATGCATTGACATTAAGTGTATCTAATACAATGCAGGGGGTAAGTCTCTGAGTCTTAGTTAGTACCACAGGGATTGTTAAATTACGGCATTTACGGTAATACATTTCAGATTCAAAAAATATTGCAAAGACACAAAGTTAATTTTGTACAAATCGCGATTAAAGAAACAAATAAAGAAACCAAATTCTCTGTACTATGTTTTAAAATTTAAAAAATTGAATATATAAAACCGTAAAAAAATGTGACAATATTTACATTTTAAATTTATGCAAAAGAGGAACGTTTTAAAATTTTGATCTTTTCAATTACAAGCGTATAGAACACAGAATTCTTTTGAATGCATTAACATTTTTAATGTGCTCTAAATTGTGTTTAATTAAATGCAGTTTATTCTATTTATTTCAAAATTTAAATATAGGCCACTATATACATAGGTACGTGGGAAAAAAAGTATTGATTTATTTAATTCAAGAAATATTACAATATATTAAAATATTTATTTACTCAAGCATCACATGACGTTGGATTGAGGTCGTTTAAAGTCGTCAAGTGATAACGCCTAATCAGAATGAAACCAATTATTATGTTTTAACGTGTATTTGAGATTTGTAATGCTGATGTTATATAGCCAAGTGGGTGACTGTTTTCTTTGTCATAACTATAGTTTACTGTGTAGCTTAATGCGATATGATTTTGTATTACTAAACTATATAATGAGGTTTTCTATTTCAGCAGTATTTATATATTTATTAAATCTTGTGTAAATAAGATTGTATTTTATTTAGTTGTGATGTAACCGCGTGTCCTGATCTTTTAGTTTTAAAAACGTTTATGTGTGGCTGTGATTTGTATTTTATAAATCCGTGCATTTTCTCCTGTAGATCTCAAGTAATGATTATGAAAATTAAATGAAAGACATTTTAATTCTATGTCAGCCTAGGAATTAGAATAAAAATCAAAAATCAACAGTATTTCGAACATTAATTCATAAATAGTATTTTGCATAATTTAGAGAGTGCGGTTTTATTAGGAAGCAGAACACAACAGTTAAATATGTCGTTAAATATCTCAAGACGCTAGCGGCTTCGTCGGTAGCTGGAGTCGGAGGGCGTTCTCGTTGTAAAAGCCGAGATCAATTAATTTGTTTAATTCTGCCATGTAGTCCCTGGCAATGTAGCCATACCATATTATTTACATCAAACAAGATACGACAAAAGTGTTGAAAAACCCTGGAATCCAAAGTGAGAGTAATTTAATGAATTGAAATACCACCGCAGCATTGCACTTAACATACAATTACGCACGTAGTAGTTATTTTTGTACTACATAATAAACGTTTAAAAGGAGACGTCCTAATATTCACTATCATATAACTGTGAAATTTCCGTTCGGCTCATACAACGTCAAGGGAAAAGTATTGCAGCTGGCTCGAAGTAAGGTCAGGTAAATATTGTAAACTCACAGGTAAAAGAACCGAAATGAAGTGGATTGTTGTTGAAACAGTTGAGCATTCGAACCCTCTTATTTCTTATCAGTCAAGCCACTGTTTTTATCAATTTCAACTAACTTTAATATCACAGGTTCTACTTTAGTGCCAATAACTATGTCGCCAGCTCATAAGAAAATTTTGAATTAAAATTACATATAAGTTTAACGTGCTGTGGGAGGTTGCAATTTAGTCAAATCATTGTATAAAGTTATATGGTCAATGTGCTCATGAAAGCACCGTGAAAATACTCATAGCCACATTTTTCGCAGTCTCTGGAATAAATAGTTTTTTTATGTTTCAAAATTTTTTCTGTACGCGACTTTAGAGTATTCAATGCGAGGCTGGAATTATTACATACACGTCATTCTTGAAAATATTTGTTGTACATGTGTAATATGAACCTCAATTTGGGTGACTGTATAATATGGAATTAACTTATTAGTAAATTATTTATTTTGAAATTTTTACTTAAAAGTCAAGACAAAAGTCTGTTTCCCAAAAATACCTTAGCATTTTTAAATTACATTCGTATTATTCGTTTCATGTATTAGAATTAAGTTATGATTATTAGTATAATAATTACTACCTAAAAAAATTATATACATAATAATAAGTTTGATTTTCTTGACTAATTTCACATAACATCAAAATAGAAGTCAGGCATGTAGCTTGCGCCTAATGTTTTGTGTATGTGAATGTAATAGAAATATTCGAATATGATTTCTTTGTATTGGTCACTATGGCTAAGTAATGTGGATCAGACTGAAGGGTGGATAGGAGAAGAGAGCTGCAGTATAAAAATTTGCATTACAGTATTTGTGCTCCTGGTATTCAGAGGTGTGGAAATTCAAACTGAAATAAGGACGGGAATACGTAGCGTGAATACCTATGTAGTAAATTAGTTTTATATGAATTTTTATGTAGTGCTGCTGGCCGTCGGTAAGCAGCGGGCTAAAAACAAATCAAGCTACAGGAATGTTATCGCAATGGAGTTTTTATTTTTTTATCAGTGTCGGTTTAAGCATAGATATTAAAGCAAAACTCAGTCTATCACCTGACCGTTAAAATAACGATTAGTTGTATTAGTATAGTAGTACTTTGATTATTTGTTCCTAAATTCCAACGCAGATTGTTCCAATGTCAGTGACTTCATCATTGTAGTCGTTAAACTCAGCAAGGGATTATCCACAAACAATGTCATCACAATATGTCAATTTCAAGGACCGTATGAGCCCTACCACTAGGCTTAGTCTAACCATAGCATCGCGTAAATGGATATCTTATTGATTCATGGATTGAAATTCGACTTTACCATTATTCAGCTACACCTATGCAACCCACCGATGAAATCATTTATGTATCTGTATCTAGTGAATGTATCTGGTACATTACCTTATAGCTTTAAAAAAAATCCAGTATCTACAAAAATACTACCTTGTCAGGATCAGGCTAAAAGTTGAACATTATTGATGTTACCAAACCGAGTAAACAGTGCATTTAAAACTTTTCACAATAATGCAAATAGAGCATTATGCACTTTTAATAAATATAAAAATAAAAGGATTTGCACTTCGCACAAATGTACCAACGGCCATTTCACCGGTTCAACAAACGTGCAAATGAAACTTCTATATATTTTAAATATTTTGAACTTTTAAATGCCTGTAAATTCAGGTATGTATCTTAGAAAGTTTAGTCGTCATCCCATGCAGCGTACTACAAACTTTCAACTTAAAAATAAATTTAAAATGGGGTTTACAAAAACGTCAGCAGTTTTTATTTAACGTTTCAAATGGGTCAAAAAGCAAACAAGTATATATAAATTCGATATTATTAAAAGGT
The DNA here is from genome assembly GCA_949802685.1 of Dicyrtomina minuta. Lineage (NCBI taxonomy): Eukaryota > Metazoa > Arthropoda > Collembola > Symphypleona > Dicyrtomidae > Dicyrtomina > Dicyrtomina minuta. Next base: position 187,213 of record CATKUY010000042.1, read on the forward strand.
AATTAGCAAAGCGTGTCTTTAATTTTGGTTTTCGCTTTCCCTTGCAGAGGTAATATATCTGGTGTAAATAATTATTAATTACACCTCCTCTATGAACTCAGGCAGGGCAAGTGGGAAAAGATAGTAAAGCTGTAATTACTATACTAATACTAAATTGGCAAACATTTTTTTTAAATTGTGTGAGTTGTATAGGGAAAACACAAAACTACTTTTCTTGTTTAAGTTTAGTTATAATATTTAATCAAAACACATGTTAACCACCAATTTCAAAACCTGCCACTTACAAAAATTAGGCTATTAGGGGGCGTGCAAGTAATATGTAACGCAGTCGCGGTTAGTTGGTAGTTATGACCAGCGTTACTAAATCGTTACGATGGGTGGTTGGAACCTGCCTTATTTGCTATGTAACGCTACACACTAGAAAATATGGAATAATTTTAAAACATAGCAAATCCACTTACAAAGGAATGACGCGGCATGCAACACCCAGCTTTCACAGTGACCCTTTTTTAAAAATCGGGCTACTTTTGAATGGCAAAGATCCCAAGTAATTTAAATGCATTTTCCGTTGTTTGGTCACAACGGCCCGCCAAAGTTTAAAATAATTTAAATTTTAAAACTTTGCCGCCCTATAACTTCCACAGTTCTCACCTTATTTTGTATTCTATACAGAAATTTTATAATTTTGAAAAATTTGAAAATTTTAATTTAAAAAAAAAAAAGGTTTGGAAATTGGGCCTCAAAAATGTACATTTTTGTAAATTTTTAAATAAAAATGAAAATTTTCAAATTTTTTCAAATCTTAAAATTGCTCTAGAGCATGCAGACTGAGGATCACATACAATCAAATTTCATCAAAATTGGGTGAGAACTGTAGAAGTTAAAGGGCGGCAAAGTTGTAAAATTTGAAAAATTTTAAACTTTGGCAGGCCGTTGTGACTAAACAACGGAAAATGCATCTGAATTACTTGAAATCTGTGCTTTTAATAAGTAGTCCGATTTTTAAAAAAGGGTCAGTGTGAAAGCTGGGTGTTGCATGTCGCGTCATTCCCTTGTAAGTGGATTTTGCTATGTTTTAAAATTATTCCATATTATCTAAAGTGTAGCGTTACATAGCAAATTAGGCAGGTTCCAACCACCCATCGTCACGATTTAGTAACGCTGGTCATAACTACCAACTAACCGCGACTGCGTTACATACTACTTGCACGACCCCTAATGTTTTTACAAAGTGCAAAATATTCTACGTTATGTTGTCAAAAAGTGGAGAATATTTCCATTTTTAATAAATTGTGTATTCAGCTTAAAATAAAAAAATTATTTTGCTTCTTCACTGTTAACAGGTAATTAAAAGGGCAGTAGATTCGCCAGCGCGTTTGAGGCGTTTGAGCACGATAGCAATTTGCTGCATGTTCTGGGTTTAGATGGCACATAAGTAAAAGTACAGTAAATATGCGGTTTCTGAAAAGAAAGTGTTACTGTAATTTGTGTCACTATTTTTTCCCTCGTCGCAGGCCAGTGTCAATCAGCAGCATTCAAGACATACCTTTTGCACGCCTTGCAGCTTTAGAATTATGGAGATTGTTAGAGCAAACACACAAGGGGTGGTCTATGAATGATGTAACGCAATTTATTTTCGCTCTACAATTGGAGCTTCTACAGAAAACTGAAGAAACGTGAAGCCTTGAGTATAATAACCTGCCCTGGAAATGCAAACCAGCATTTATTAAAAATTTAAAGAGTAAAAATGTGACTTACCCAAAATATTGTACCTACTGGTTATGATTTACCTTTCGGTGTAATTTGTTCTACCTACTCCTATAATTTGGAACAACATTGTTAGCAATTTTAAAATACTTAAGCGAATTTGTCGAGTGATAACTCATTTTAAAGGCCTTTAAAAAATAAGAATTTAATTATTTTTTAATTACTTTTGGCCCATACAACCTTTTTTATAGCGATTTTTGGAAAAAAATCGGTTTTTTCGATTTTATTTAAAAAGTGTTTAAATAACACGCTGTGAACTCGATCATAATTACATTCTGCTTATCATTGCCGTTCTAATGATGTATCCTTTGTATGCGAACTTTTTGAGTATCAGGGCTAAATATCGATTTTTAAATTTCCAAAAGAGGTTTGCGGGAAATTCAAACCTTCATTTTATACAGCTGATAAAGGGTCGGACATACATGGTACCACCAACTTTGAGGGTGGGTCAGCTAGTCAGCTCCAAATAAATAACACTATATTATACACATTGTCGTGTTTAATGTTATGCTTGAGAGAGTGACGCTGTAGGTGGGTGGGTCCCAAAAGATGCTAAAGTTTGCTGGCGCCATTTGTGTCCCGCCCCTAATTTTTTTTAGTTTATTATGCAGTAGATAGTCACAGTGCAGCTAAACCTTCCGTCTGCCGTCAACACAATGGTATTATATTTAGGGTTAAGGTTGAACGTTATATCTCAATAGTTTTTTTGGAATACCTCTAAAAAATGTTGAATGGCTGAAAGTAAAATAATTGCTAACTAATAAGAAGATGAGTAATAAATAGGTTTCAATGCAAATAAAGACAAAAGTACGTGTAACCTTATTGCTTATAAATTGATAGCTTGCTTAAATTGCAGTGACAAGCTTGAGCTTTGTATTAGCGGAGAGATGATTTTAGTATTAATTTAGGTTCTAATTAGATAATAATTAGCAGAATCAAATTTTGTTCAGCGTGATATTGCAACAGTTTTTGAAGTTTCAGAAATACAAGACCTTCTTGGAAAATTGTTATAAAAAGTGTTGATTTCTTTAATAATAATTGAAGAAATCGTAGTTGCTACAATTTGTGAATCATGCCACATTGCCCATAATCACTAATATAATATGAATTTATTGCATAGTTGATTTAAAATCAACCATTTAAAATAATGATTTCTTTTAGATACAAAAATCATGATTAACTCTTAAATGATGTGTTTTGTTCTAACTGTGACCTAATGGAAAAGTGTAATAGTGTTGTATACTTAACAACAGACGCGAGAGGACTTGTGTAATGGTATAGTGTCGAAGTGTATGCTATGTAAGAAAGAACAGCTACATTATGCTTCGCTCAACTTGTGGTAAATAATCCTGCTCAAGCATCGCTCAAGCTCTCTTGTATTTTACTTTTTTATGCATGTACATTATATTATAGATATTTTTATCTAGGTAAATGAAAGATAAATTGAATTGTACAAAAGAGAATGTCTTGTTCAAGTGAGGACAACAACACTGTGGCCATCAGTGATGAAGTCGCTTGAGCATAGTAGGTACGTTAGGTAATAGCGTATGGCTAATGGGAATGCATACTGCTATGTAGTCAAGAATGGAAAAAAGTGGTTTTGTAGCTGTAAGTGTGGGGTACGCATTTTAATGAGCGTACAGCCACATCGTGTGGATGCAAAAGGATGTATAATGTGTAGCAAGAACTTGTAATGATTGTAAAAATAATCGAGTTTACAACACACCTAGGAATACAAAAACAATGTCCACATCGTACAACACATAACAGCACACAAAATACAAAGGAATGTACAAAAGTATAGAATATAGAAAGAAAAAAAAAAGTAAAATACAAAACAAAATACAAAAAATATGCAAAGTATAAAATTAAAGAGCATGAGAACGAAGATTAAAACGACAAGAGGAAAGGTCATCAGGAGGGATAAGCGGGGGGATGACGACAAAGGGGACAGTTTCCTTGCGGGGTCGTCCACGACGGCGAGGCTGCAGAATGTCATTGTTAGAGGCAATGATATTGGAAGCAGGACGAACAACGTCAGCATACAAACGATGACAAGACCGTAAAGATGTGGAGGTCGGCAAGGGAGCCGAAGGCAGAACGGGCACTACCGGAGCAGCAGAAGGAGTGCGCACATAAAAGTGCTTGAGCTTGGTTGCATGTACAATTTCGCGAACAGTAGGTTGTGTGGAATGCTGTAACTCGTAATTAACATCGTTAATACGTTTGAGAATATTAAACGGACCAGACTAATGTCGCATAAGGGATGAAGATAAGCCTTCTACATGATGGAAATGATAATACAAAACTTGCTCGCCAACGTGAAAAAGATGTGCAGTGTAGGACGAACCAGCGCGATTAGCATACGAATGTTGGGCACCACGTAAATTAGTTTGTACAGTGGAGTATTTAGTTTTAAAATGATGTTGATAGTCACGTATAGTAGTATCAGGTACACAGGGCAAAACCACATCGGCAAGTGAATGGGCATTTTGACCGCGCATCACACAGAACGGGGTTAAACCAGAGCTGCGATTGGGGCTTGCATTAAGTGCAAATCAAGCAAACGGTAAATACCAATCTTAATCCCTATAAGTTTCGTTTACATACATAGAAAATGCAGTTTTGAGTGGTCCGTGTTGTCGTTCTAGCGAGCCTCGCGACTGGGGGTAGTAAATTGTAGAAAGTTTGTGCGTAGTTCTCATCATCTGTGTAAGATAAGAAAAGATCTCACTTGTAGGATTTAATCCTCTGTCGCTCTGAAGAATCGACGGAACCCCGTGTCTACATACAAAAGACTCAAGTATAAATTTCGCGAACTGCTGTGAAGCACCATTAGCTACAGCACGAGTCTCAAGCCTCTATGAGTGATAATCCTGAGCAGTCAAAATAAATTTTTTTCTAGAGGAAGTGCGTGCGAGTGGGCCTACCATGTCAATAGTCCAGTTGTTACGAGGACAGGAAGGAATTGGTACAAACTGAAAGGACTTATAGGGTTTGCTGCTAAGGGGCTTTTTTCCCTGACACTTTAAACAAAATTGTATATACTGAAAGACATCATTTTTTAGTGACGGCCAGTAAAAACGAGATCGGATTTTGAGGTAGGTACGAGTCATACCTGTGTGACTACTTAGTGGTTCATTATGAAATGTGTGTAATAATTCTGCAATGTTATCTTAAGTTACACAGTACAAGTATTTCGAGCCTTGCCGAGGATTGACATAATACAATATATTATCAATGAGCGCGTACTTTTTCTTTTCGTGAGTCGTAATAGTGTTCAGTTTATATTTGTTAATTATTTTTGAAATCCATGGGGTAGAGTGTTGTTGTGAGAACAAAGTAATATCAAGTGTAGAGTTATTAGCTGTATTACGTTCTGGAGGTCTTTTGAGACGGGAAAGTAAATTTAGGGTATGATTGAGAGATTTTTTAATGTGTTTAATTTCCGTTATTTTAAATTTAGATAGTTTGAGCATCATACGAGTCATTTTCGGTGACATTTTCACTTTGCGAAGTATACAACATATAGCGCAGTGATCGGTGCGTGAAATAAACAGTAGTCCAACTTAATATTCTTTCAGTTTGTGTGTAGCCCATGCCATGGCTAAAAGTTCCAGGTCAGTAGTGTTCCACTTTGATTCCGCTTAAGTAAGGGAGCGGCTAATAAATGCAACGGGTTGACGTTGTCCATTATTTTCGTGTTCTAAAATAGCACCAAGGCCAGATTGACTAGCGTTCGTAGTGACAAATGTTGGGAGACTTGCATCAAAGTGAGCAAGACAGGGTGAAGTAGTTAGTGCATTTTTTAAGTCTTGATATGAATTTTTGCATTCTTGTGTCCAATTAAAAGGCGTATTTTTTTTAAGTAGTTGTCGTAAAGGTTCTACACGTGCACTAAAGTTTCGTATGTATTTTCGGAAATAACTAAAACTTGCTAAAACAGATTGAAGTTCTTTCATCTTCGTGGGTTAGGGTGGATTGAGAATAGCTTCAACGTTCTTCGTATTGGGCTGGACACCATGAGCGAAAATGGTGTGGCCAAAGCAAGAAATTGTTTCGTATCCAAAATTACACTTTGTGGGTTTGAGTTTAATCTTCGCGTCACGTATACGTTGAAATATACGGCGAAGTTGGGAAAGGTGATCAGAAAAAGTTAAAGAATATACCAATTTATCATCCACTTACGCACTTGCGATCTCTTACATGTCTGAGGCTAACATGACGTCTATAAATTGCTGAAAATATGACGGACTGTTCTTACAACCGAATGGCATTCTTAGAAATTCAAAAAGTCCAAGTTCCGTAATAAATGCTAATTTTTCCTGATGTTTCGTTTTCACAGAAATGGCGTAAAAACCACTTGCGGCGTCCAGGGAGGAGAAAAAGGATTTATTCTTAAGTCGGAAGAGTATGGTATTGATATGAGGAATTGGGTACACAAAGGGTTTGGTAATAGCGTTAACTCCGCGCAGGTCAACACACACTCTATGCTCTTGTTTGCCACTTGCGTCAATCTTCTTCTTGACAATTACTACGGGGGAACTTCAGCTGGACATTGAAGGGGCAATCACTGCTTTTTCTAATAATTATTTGATGTGCTCTTTCAAAATTTGATTTTGTAAATGGCTAGTTTTATATAAACGTAATTTTATTGAGGGGTGGTCTTCTGTATCTACTTCAAATTCAATTAGATCTGTTTCCCCCAGTTCTCTATGCTATAAGAAAATATCAGAGTATTTGTGTATATTTTTCATAATTTGTTGTTGGTTTTCTAGGGAAAGGCGAGGAAAAATATTAATTTTTGATTCTATTACTTCGGGTTTTGTTTAAAGAGGAATGGAGTTTAAATTAGGTGTGGAGTTTACAATGTCAATTATATTAAGGGGAGATAAGATTCCTATGCGACAATTACGGAGTAAAGTTATGGGTTTAGCAGTTGTATTTGTGGCTACTATGTACTTACATTGAGGAAAAAGGACAGCACGAGGAATAAGTATTTTATTAGTTCTGCATATACGTTCGGAAGGAATTATAATTTGGTTTGATTTATATATATTATCTGCTTGGATAGTAAAAGTGACTTGGCTACGTGGGGGTAGAGAAGTAGTAATGGCTAGGCGCAGTATGTTTTGCTGTAACGGTAAATGGGAATTATAGGGTTGTGACACAGGTATAGAAATAGTTGGAATTGGATGAGAGGGCCATAGTTTTTTAATGGTATGAATTATTTTTTTTGGGGTAGGTAATAATTTGTTTTGAATATTTGTTTTTTCAGGGAGAATTCTGAGCTTGTGCAGTATATTAGAAAGAAGTGAATGAAAGGGTACGGATACAAAATAAGAAAAATAGAGGTGTCGAGACTGATAGCTTGTATTGACTTAGTAATGTTCTAGAAAGCCATTTCTAATTAAAATCTTGTTATTATGTGTGTTAGTGATTAAAAAAGGGTAGAAGATTTCCATTGTGCCAATTTTAATAGGAAGTTTTATAAAGCCAGAATCCGAAATATTTTGTCCACCATAAGCTGTTAAATTAATATGTTGGTTGGAAATTGTTTTATAGGAATGGTGTGGAGGAATTAAATTTTTACAGATTACACTAATAGTTGCTCCTAAGTCGACTCGGGCAGGAACGCGTTTATTAAAAATGCTAATGGGAACAGTAATGTCAGAGTTAAGAAATTGAATTTAAATATTAATTTTCTTCATTGGTCCTACTGGCTCACGTAATATGGAGTCATGCTGTGGTTGTTTTCCGATTGTTGTGATTCCAATTGTTGAATTCGTACTTAGATGGGAGGTTGTTGAAATAAGAGGTGTACGCTTGGGAGGTCGATGCAAAGCTGAGTGCGCTCCCCCACCTGGTTGCCTACATTTTGGTTTAATATGACTGTAACGTTGACAATTATAACATTGAGGGTTACGTGGTGGAGGTTTTTTATTGTTGTTGTGTCAGTGATTATTGTTGTAGTTAGATTTGCAATTGTTATTATGTTGGGAATATCCACTTCGACGTTGATTGTGTTGGCCTCGATTTTTGTTGTTGTTTCTGTGTTGGGTTTTGATTTGATGTATTTTAACGTCAAATTGACCTATTTGATGCATGAGTAAACCCATATCACCTTGGCCTATATTATTTATTTCACTTTTGATTATAGGGGTTGGTGTAGACATATGTGGAATTAAAATGGAGACTTCTTCATAACTTTTTATGATAAAAGTGAGGGCATCTCATGTGGATGGAAGGGATTGAGCTTTAATAAAACTGATCAAGGAAATTTGGAACTTGTTTATGGCGATGTTACCTTTAGTCTTCTCATCTCATGTCTTGAGGTGCTCTTCGAGATGGTAACGTATCATTATTGAAAATGATGAAGCTGACTTACTGGGTTTTTGCACTGCTGCAAGTGTATGTTGTCTTGTCATGCCACGATGAGTGGAGAATTCACGTAGGAATATTTTGACTAGTGAATCAAAGGTAGGGGCATCATCAATAATAGCACGGTGGAGCGATTACCAATAACTTTCTGTTGTAGTGTCGAGTCCTAAGGCTAAATGCCTTTTTTGTAGAATTTTGTCTGTGATGGCAGAAGCTGACAGCCATGTCTTCAGTAGATCAATATAATTTTAGAGGTCTGTTAAAAGAGTTAATTTTGGGAGTAGATTGTAGGAAGTTATTTTGGGGGAAACTGAAATTTCTTGTTGTTTTTCGTCGTTGTTGGTAGTTTCTTCTTTTGCTCCAGGTTCTACAGTTACGTTTTTGTCGGTGAGTGGTTCAACTGTAGCGTCAGCGTCAGCAGTATGGAGGCTTGAGTTTTCAGAATCAGTTGCTGGTGGGGCTGATGGTTGGGTTGAGGATGTTGAGACAAGATCCTGTGAAGTGAAGGAGTCAGGTACAGTTATAGGGATGTTATAGGCTTTTAGGACCATGTTATTATTTTTAAATAATAGAATACAAAATTCGCTAAAAATAGAATTCACGCTATTATTCATTTTTTGGGGTAAATTACCGCTGTTTCGTTCGAGAAGAACAAGTTAATCACGATTGTGTGCTTTAAACAATTCTTAGACTGATTTCGAATTTTCTGATGGAATGAGATTTTCACCAGCAGGAGTATTGTAATGTACTTTGTATTTATGTTGATATTGGAAAATTAAAAAATCGTTGCCTTGTATAATTTTCAATTGGTCCTGAAGTTGCTGCAGCTTGTTGATGTCGGCTACGGGAGGTTACAAATGCGTAGTCGTCGAAATTTATCAAAATTTCAAATAACCTTTTAGCAAAAAGAAAAGAAACACCATTTTCTGTTGTATACTCAACAACAGACGCCAAAGGACTTGTGTAATGGTATAGTGTCGAAGTGTATGCTATGTAAAAAAGAACAGCTACATTATGCTTCGCTTAACTCGTATTAAATAATCCTGCTCGAGCATCGCTCGAGCTCTCTTGTATTTCACTTTTTTATGCATGTACATTTTATTATAGATATTTTTATCTAGGTAAATAAAAGATAAATTGAATTGTACAAAAGAAAATGTCTTGTTCAAGTGAGGACAACAACACTGTGGCCATCAGTGCTGAAGTCGCTTGAGCATAGTGGGTACGTTAGGTAATAGCGTATGGCTAATAGGAATGCATACTGCTATGTAGTCATAAATGATAAAAAATAGTTTTGTAGCTGTAAGTGCGGGGTACGCATTTTAATGAGCGTACGGCCACATCGTGTGGATGCAAAAGGATGTATAATGTGTAGCAAGAACTTGTAATAATTGTAAAAATCCGGCGCTTCGCGCCGAATTTGTCAACCAAGGGGGGGCCGAAGTAGATGCTGAGCTTCAACAAATGCGCAATACAATTTATGTTACGCTAAAAGATGATATTAGATTTATGGAAGCTCCCCTACCATCAATAAGCCATATACGAATGTGCGTAGCATGTAGTTAAATATGGCTGGATAATGTTGACAAATTGCACTATTCACAAATGACGTCATTTAAAGAGGCTCTTCTACCATCAATAAGCCATATATGGAAGTACGTGGCATGTAGTTAAATATAGCTGAAAAATTTGTAAGAATTGCCTTATTCACAAATAACGTCATTCATAGAGCCTTCTCTACCACCAATAAGCCATTTACGAAAGTACGTTGCAAGCAGTTAAAAAAATAATAATAGTTATATAAAGGTATTTTTAAACGATCTGTGTATGTATTCTTGTAACACCTCTGCGTTTAAAGTATCTGTTTGCCTAATGTTTAAACAAATGCAGAGCGGAACCCTGAAATAGTGATATTCAGATGACGTCATTTATGGAAGATCGCAGTATGAATACTGGAGGCATTCCATGATATGGGTACCCGTTTACTTCATTTTAAAACTAAAGACAGGCGGGATACTTAAAATAATAATATTTAAACAAAGAAAATCTATAAACGATGTTAAGGTCATACTTCTACCTAATTTCTGAACTAATTACAGTTAGAATCTCTAAAATAGTAAAATTTAAATGACGTCATTTACGGACGATCCACGTATGTAAGCTTGAAAATTTAATGTTAAGTATATAAGTTAACTTAATTTTAAAACTAAAAGCATGTGAATTTCTAAAATGGTAAAATTTGTATGACGCCGTTTATAGAAAAACCCTGCATGCATACTAGTAAAATCTTATGCTACGGATATATGTCAACCTAATTTCTAAACCTATGACAGTGGGGATCCCTAAAAAAGTAAAATTTGTATGACGTCATTTTTGGACGATTCCTGGATGCATACTAGTAAAATCTTATGGTAATGATATATGTCAACCGAATTTCTGAACTGTTGACAGTAAGGATCCCAAAAGTAGTAAAATTTGTATAACGTCATTTATGGACGATCCCTGCATGCATACTAGTAAAATCCTATGTTAAGGATATATGTCAACCGAATTTCTAAACTTATGACAGTGGGGATCTCTTAAATAGTATATATTTTTATGACGTCATTTATGGACGATCCCCGCATGCATACTAGTAAAATCCTATGTTAAGGGTATAATATGTCAACGGAATTTCTAAAATTGTGACAGTGGGAATCCCTAAAATAGTGAAAATTTATATAACGTCATTTATGGAAGACCCCTGCATGCATACTTGTAAAATGATATGTGAAGGATATATGTCAACCAAATTTTTATACTTATGACAGTGGAAATCCCTAAAATAGTAAAATTTATGTAAAGGATATATGTCAACCGAATTTTTGTACTTATGACAGTAGGGATCCCTAAAATAGTAAAATTTGTATGACGTTATTTATGGACGATCCCTAGGCTGCATTGTTAACGTCTGTAAAATGATGAGGAAGGAGAATTCCGAATGCCTGAGCTGGTATTCGAAGAGTAGACCCCCGTCATGAGAACGCATTTTTTCCAATTTTACATTGCAGTGTCAAACCAACGACCACTATACCAGTCTGCCCTGTGAACGTACATATGTCAGCAGTACATTTACTTGTAATAGATATTAGTGAAAATTTTCCATGTGTATTTCTAACGGCAAAACTTGACAAGCTCTCAGCTCCATATGTACCTTCCATGTATTATCAGCCCTTTTTTTTATCTTGAAACATTGATATAATTCTTGGTCGGTTTAACTGCTAATTGTGAAAAAACCATAACTTCAACAATAATCAAAAACTATACAGCACTTCTCCCTTGCTTTTCTGGGCGATTAAAAAAGGTTTTAATTTGAAATCTTAAAAAATGCGATCTGTAGCGTGCGACCAACTGACATTGTGACAGACAGACAGACAGAAAGACACCAGGCACCAGACCAATAGATGCTTGCTCAGCATCTAAAAACAATCGAGGTCACAACAATAGTGCGCCAGTTGTAAAGAAAAATTAAATTTTCTTCTTGATGGGCTAGAAGAGAAAAACAAAAGCGGATTTGTTTCTTTTATCAAGGACCTCAATATTGGTCAAGTAATTTAAAACGGTTACACATTATGCGAATTCGTATATATTATAATAAAATATACATATAATATAAGAAAATCGGTCTAGTATTTCAAAAGCGTACTTAAAAATGTAAATAGGCAAATATACTTGAAACTATACATTAATCGTAGAAGGGCGTAAAATCACACGATACTACATATTAAAATAACGTTCCAACTTCCTGTTAAGGCTGCCATTAAAGTTCATTAAACAAGGGGCTTTGCCCCTTGTTTTAACGATATGATTTAACGTGGCTGCTGCACAACTTAATTCTATGCTTTTAAAGTGAACACACGTCCTAAAGGTGTTTTCTACATCCATAAATGAAGTCATAAGTAGAAATTGATTTAATTCTGACAATAATGTTATGCAATGCTGAAGATAGAACTTTACGTAACGATAAGATACTACGGTGCAGGTAGATTCTAAAAGAAACAGTTCCTTGGGTTACATCATTTATTATCATATAGGGTCTCTTTAATACTAACCTCACTGCATGAAGTAATACTATTTCATAATTTGATTTAATTAAACCAGTCGAATTTTTATAACAATAGGAAAAGCAGATTCTTTTATTTAAAAGTTTTTGAAAAGTGAAAAATGCTCGAAATACCATTCCATGTAGAATCGACTCAATTTACACTCTCGTGTTCAACACTGCCTTATTTTACTGCTCAAGTTTAAGCTGACGTAGCAGGAAGACGGGGGGGGGTTGTATATAATTTTTCTGTCTTTCAGTCAACGATTGTATAATTATGAGGGTGGGAATAAAACATGTTAAAAACATATATACGAGATACATAGACTAAAAAAATTATTCTATTTTAAAATTTGCATTTATTTTTAGTTTGGTTGAAAATATCAAAAGACAGAAGCAACGAAGTACAAACACAAAAATCCTATGATTTAAATTACAGCATTTTTGTTTGTTTCAATATTTTTAAAACGTCCCAATTTTTCTCGAATTTGTTTTACCAAGTTGTTTTTGCGGGCTTAGAAATAAACTTCACTAGAGTCACAGTATTTCACAATTTTTCTTTTTGCCTTCCATAGATTCTGGGGTGACAAGAGATTCTGGGGTGACAAAAGATTTTGGGGTGACGAAAGATTCTGGGGTGACAAAAGATTCTGGGGTGACAAAAGATTCTGGGGTGACAAAAGATTCTAGGGTGACAAAAGATTCTGGGGTAAAAAAAGATTCTGGGGTGACAAAAGTTTCCAGGGCAGCCTGAAATTGTCAGCAAGACCGAACAGTAAATAAATTTGAACCTTTAAAAAAACAATAATTAAAGTTAATGCATGAATGAATACGTGAACGTCGCCCAAACATTCGTGTTCAAGTTGACAGCTTCCACCCCAACTTCGGCATCAAAGGACCTCAACGTTACGACGTTTTCAATAAAACCCTTTCGCTTGTCAACAATTTTTCTACACTCGGTAAGCCATTTTGGTGTCTTCATTGTTTCAGGATGGTTTTTCCCCAGCACTTCCTCACGACGCTGCAAAACAGCTTGAAACACTTCCGCAGCCTTGTCCCATTTTTTTTTCTGTAATGTGTGACAGCTATGTTGTACATTGAGGATAGTGTATCTGGATGATTAGGCCCTAAAACTTGTGTGCGGAGTTTTAAAGTTTCGTTGTCTAATGCCAAAGCCTCTTTGAACTTTCCTTGTTTTGCCATGACAATCGCTAAGTTATGAGCAGTTGTCATTGTTTCCGGATGCTCTGGGCCAAAGACTTTTTCGCGTACCTCGACTTTTAACAAGGGCAACGCTTTGTCAAGCTCCTTAGTGGCAATATATAAAGCAGCCAAGTTGTTCTTTGTGCCAAGTGTTAAGGGGTGCTCGGAGCCTAATTCAGTTTCTTGTATTTCCAACAACTCTAAATAAAACTGCGCCGCTTCTTTATGCTTCCCTTGGTTACGAAGTAGGTCTGCGTAATTTCTTTTAAATAGGAATGTGGTGAGGTGGCAGGGTCCTAACACTCGAGTGGCATCTAAAATGTTTTGAAGCATCATCGCAGATGCCTTCTCTAACTTCCCTTGTCTTCTCAGCAGATTCGCTATAATTGCTTTTGTGATTATGATTTTATCAGAGTTTAAATCAGGATTCTTTTCACGTGCTGCCAACACTTCTGTAAGAAGCTTTAATGCCTCTTCAGTCTTCCTTTGATTCCAAAAAAGAACTGCGTAGTTGTTTTTAGTATTAAGGAAAGATTCGCTTTCAGTGTCTTGAATATTTCGAAAGTCTTGAAAAACTTCATTGAACTGTGCAGCTGCTTCATCGAACTTCCCCAGGCGACGAAATGCATTGGCAATATCGCCTTTTGTTTCGAGTGTCTGTTTGTGATGTGGACCAAGTACACGTGTCTCATCCTCTTGAACTTGTTTAAGTAACTCAATTGATTTCTGATCAAACCCTCCAGCTCTGTACGCATAGGCTAGACTCCATTTGAGTTCAATTTTTTCAAGAATCTCACTTTTAACGTTCGATGCAGGCGTTGCTTGGAAAACTCTTTCGTAGAGTTCAATGGATTTTGTAAAATCATTTGTTCTTCTTAAGACTATAGCAACTTTTACAGCCAAATCTCTAAACTCCTTCCTGTCAAGATTTTTGGACACGTGACTTGTGATGTGAACCAAGTTCTCTACAATTTCACCTCCACGTCGAATTTCGCGGGTGTTTAAAATTTCCATGTAATTCATCGTCTCAGCGGATAATTTCATCAGGACTTCCATTTCGTTTATAAATGTGTTCTCATTAAAAATTAAAGTTGGCTTCTGTTTCTCGTTGGCTCTCAGGTTTGCAATCGTCGCGTCTTGAATCATTCGATGGATGAAGAAACTGTGTGAGTCAGAGTCAGCGGAGTTCAAACATGTGATTAAAGAATAGTTCTATAGAATTTCAAATGCATTTTCAATGGAATCTTGAGCGAAGTCCGTGTCAAACAGAGCGAATAGGAAATCCTGTGGGATTCTTGTAGGGGACAAATAGGCCATGAAGCAAATGATTTTGATTGCTAAGTCACCGTCTGGAAATTTTGCTATTTTTTCCAAAGAAATGTTCCACAGAACCAACATTGTGTCGCTCATGCGCGTGGGTCTCATATTTGCATCCAACGGCTTCTGCGCCAACACGTTTCTGCTTCCGTTGTTGTACTCGTCAATTAAATTTTGAATTCTATACTTTTTTCTTCGTTTTGTTTGCTGCAGAATCACCGCGACTGCTGCCTGAAGCGCGATAGGGAGGCGACCGGAGAGATTTCCAAGTTGTGTCGCCAGTTCCTTGTTTTCAGGTGTTTCTTGGAGTGCAAGTCTTTTAGTCACAAAGACGACGACTTCACTTTCGGTCCACAGATCCAGTGAAATGACTTTCTGGAGGCTCCAGTTTTGGTTCCGTGAAGTGACAACGACTGTGGGCTCAACGAAAAATGGGGACAAAGATTTTGGGAGGAGACATCTGATTCCGTTTAACTTAAGCTCTTCATCGTCTTCAAAAGCTTCTGCATTGTCTAAAACAAGCAGCACCAGGTTGCCTTTTTGAAGCAGTCTTTCAAACATTTGTTCTTGGATCAACTCAAATTCCTTTGGTTTCCCGTCAACATCTGTAGAAATATTTAATTTTATTGCGAGTTGGGTAAATTGGTTTTTTGAGGACGAAGTGTTTTCCGCATCGATCCAGATCACATGGTCGTACTCATGAGCATTGAGTTGAATGTACATGCGCACAGTTTCAGTCTTGCCAATTCCTCCGGTGGCAGCCACAACTGAAATGGGCGCCTGCGTCAGAACTGTTACTTGACCTTCTTTAACGACCTTGTGAAGATCCTCAAGAAACGCTTCTCTCCCAGTAAACGTCTGAATTGGTTTTTCAACTTTGAATCTGATATTTTTTGGCAGAGGATCTTGGAGCTATAAAAAATTAAAATAGGGCTTAAATCTTACACTACGTTGTACTCAACACCACAAAATATACCAATTAGATGAACTCCTCAAATAAAGGTAAATATTTAAATAATAGTAAAATATAGCTAATTAATGTTTGCGCTAGATATAAAAGTAAGTTGACGCTGGTTTTGCTTACCTGATTTGCTATAACAACGCTTACGTCATTAGCAACTAAATTTCCTGTTACGTTTACTCCGGTTAAATTTTGATTCCGCGCCATTATCTAAATCTAGAGTAAACTGTAATGCTGATCAACTCAAGACGTGCGTAGTACAGCAAATGGTACTAAAGGTACTTGAAATTCAATTTACTTTAATCCTGAAATTGGATAAGAAACAATATTTTGAAACCGAATACTATGTTAATTTCAGAATTCAAAAATTG
Organism: Dicyrtomina minuta; assembly: GCA_949802685.1. Taxonomy (NCBI): domain Eukaryota; kingdom Metazoa; phylum Arthropoda; class Collembola; order Symphypleona; family Dicyrtomidae; genus Dicyrtomina; species Dicyrtomina minuta. Next base: position 203,294 of record CATKUY010000042.1, read on the forward strand.
TCAACAGCAGCTTTTTTACTTCGGACCCTTAATAGTCTCAACCTGCGTCTTCATGTGGCTTACGATTTAAATAAAAACAAATGGTTTACTGCTATTGTTAAAGTGACAGTGCAGAGCGTAAGCTGCTATCCCGTTGTTAATCAGACGTTCTTTTGGTCTTGTACAAGTAGTTCTAAATATAACCAAAGGAAATAACAAAAACCACATTTAAAAGAAGTAAACATGTTTCATGAAGAAATATACAAATTATATTTCGAGAAGTGACAACTCAAAGGAAACGGTCAAAACCGCATTTAAAGGTTTTAGAAACCGCGTGGTGTGGAAGTGTCAAAACATTTATGAAAACACACTGACGTCATGTGTGAAGTTCCCCTTTTCTTTTATTCTGTGGTATCGCCACAGATAATGATCGTACATAAATGATGTCATACGTAACTAATTGGGAAAGTATTTTGCATGTAACTCTAGGATTGAACCGATTGTTACCTAAACGTCTTCTACTGACCCTAGACACTTCCACTAGTATAATTATAGACTTGAGTGCATTTTGCGCTGTTCGCGCATGAAAGGCGCGCGCATTTTGAAAAAGGGGTCGACTTTCAAAATGGCCAAATTTTTATGGGATTTAACATGTGAAAATGAAAAAATCCAGGTCCCTTCCTGTGTTTTTTATTCATTTTTGACAAAATCTCAAAATAACTTCAAAATACCAAAAAAAGTTTCAAAAAGTTTTAAATACGAGTTTTAAGCAAACACATCACAAATGCGTGTTTGAAAAGTATGCCTGTCATTCATGTGCATATCGTCGGTGAAGAGTAATTCTGTTGTTAGTCCAGTGCACAGCTAAAATCATTCTGTTGCAAGTCCATTCAATTGGTAGCTGCTGTCGAGGTCGCTTTCGCGTTGTCCTTTGCATTAGGTAGGGGTGGTATGTTACTGACTGTATTGTAGTCATGACGTACACTTAAAGGTCGTCCACAAAAGACGTTATAAACATTCCATTTCCAGAAAATTTTTAAAAACACTTTGAAAAGTGCAAAATGTTCTATTTCCATGTTTTTGAAAAGTGCAAATTGTTCTATTTACATGTTCTGCAAAAGTGCAAGCTGTTCTATTTACATGTTTTGCAAAAGTGTAAAATGTTCTATTTACATGTTTCTTAAAGGTGTGAAAGCCATTGCTTGAATATTAAAATTATAGAACAAAAAAGAGACTCCCTAATAAAGCACCATATTATTCATAAAATATGGTATTTAAAGCACACAGTACAAATGTTAAAATGCCAATTAAAATATGCATCTAAAAACAACTACATGTTAATTAAATTTAAATTTGACTCAGTGATACATTATAAGTAGGCGCGGAGTAAACGTCAATACCAAAATAATTCGAAAAGTTGAATTTTACAGCATTGCATTGGGTCAAATGCTTCCAAATGCACATTAGCGCTTTTGAAAAACATGGAAAAAGAACATTTATCATGTTTCACGACCATCCTTACATGTGTAATTACAGCTTTTATAATGCGACTTTGTAAGCTTCAACATTAAATGTTACTAGTAATCAAGCGGGCAATTTGACCCTTTCCGTGGCAGTATGTTTAGATAATACTAATAAAGTTAAATACAGTGACGTGCATTATTTGCAACAATCCACCCACGCCCCACGACTCATTATTGTTTTCTAATATTTCATTATACGTATTTTTGAAATTTGGCGGGTCACTGTGATCAAACAACGGAAAATGCACTTGAGTTACTATAGATCTATGCTATTAAAAAGTAGCCTGATTTTTTGAAATGGATCTCTTTGAAATCTGGAAGTATCATGTCGCGTCAATCCCTTGTAAGTGTTTTTTCAAGTTTTAAATACTTTATATTTTCTTCTTCTTTTAAAAATTGTAAATGCTCTTTTCACAAGTTTTTTGAATTCAAATTGTTTCATTTATTTTCGACTTCTTGAAGCTTTTCTAATTTAAATATTGTTCTACATATCGTCGGTGAAGAGTCATTATGTCTTAAGTCTAGTGCACGGCTAAAATCATTCTGTCCTAAGTCCATACGATTCTTCAATTCATTCTGTCCCAAGTCCATACAATTGTTAGCTCCTGTCGAGGTCGCTTCCGCGATGTCCTACGCATTAGGTGGGGGTGATTTGTTACTGACTGGATTGTAATCTTGACGAAAACTTAGAGGTCGTTCACAAAAGACGTAATCTTACTATGTTGTACTCCTGATGTACACTTAGGGACACAAAAGCCGTCATGTTACTGACGGTGTTGTACACACTTAGGGATCGTCCAAAAAAGACTTATAAATTTTATTTCCAGAACATTTTGCACTTTCAAAAAACTTGCAAATAGAACATTTTGCAATTTAGAAAAACATGCAAAAAGAACATTTTGCACTCTTAAAAAACATCCACATAGAACATTTTGCACTCTTCAAACTTTTTGAAAAGTGCAAAATGTTTGATTTGCATGTTTTTCGTTAGTGCAAAATGTTATGGAAATAGAATTTTTATTACGCCTTTTGTGGACGACCCCTGAGTGTGTACAACATAGGCACTAACATAACGTCTTTTGTTGATGACCCTTAAGTTAACGTCCTGAGTACATTCCAGTCAGTAACAAACCACCCCCACCTAATTCTTAGGACATCGCAGAAGCGACCTCGACAGGAGCTAACAATTGGATGGACTTGAGACAGGATGACTTTAAAAATTGGATTGACTTAAGATAGAATGACTCTTCACCGACGATATGTACCATGCAATAAAAATGTTTAAAATGTTCTATTTGCATGCTTTTGGAAAATAATATTGCTCCATTTAAATGTTTTTGAACAGTTCAAAGTATTGTATTAACGATTTTTTGAAAAGTGCAAAATAATATATTTCCTGTATCTAATACATAACTCTCTCCAGGAGTTAAGTCATACCTACCCACAGACCAAAGGGAATTAATTAGAATAATTCAGCCCTATGTGTCGAAGCCCTAATAAAAACAAATTACACCACCCAGGATTAGTCACACACACACCCTAGCCCTGGATTCATAGGTGGCGCAGGACTATTTAGAAACCCAGAAGGAATTAAATGAAATACAGTAAATCTTCCTTAAACGGGATGAATGTTCTTTTTCATGCTTCCAGAGTCATGATATTTTTTTTTTACTTTATTTCCGACCGACAACTGCTAATACTTCTAGTGATTAGAGCTAGGCTGGTCCAAATGAGCCGAATAGTGTTTCTGAAAGCGAGGGAGAGTTCAACACTTCTGCTCTATTTCAGCCTATTTTTCAAGGCAGAGGGAGTAATCCCTTTCAATTTACTCAATTTTACCACCAGAAACACTCTTTCTCCGTTCACAACCAAGGGTGACTACAGAGAGCACAGATGCTAAGATCTGCGGCCCGGTCCGTACTAATTCAATACACAGAGCCAACTAGGACTAGCCTGCCAGAGCTGGTGATCGAATCGGAGACGGTCTGAGTCTGGAAGTCGCCAAAATCCAAACTGCAGACCCCGAGCCTCTCGACCAACCTGGCAGGGTAAGCTTATGATTTAAAGGTGGGGGTAGGGGGGGCGCTAGGATTGTAAAAATAAGAAAAAGTTTACGATATTTGTAGACGATCTCCTACAACATTGTAATGTTTTTATACATAATAACGAATATTCATGCTTTTGAAATAAAAATTGTGATCTCTGAGTTTATTGACATAGTGTTTTGACTCGACGTTTTAGGACGTCATGTTTGGGCGCATCCTAACAGCTACTGATTAGCTTTATTTTTAAATGAGTGCTTGTCTTCTAGTTTTTAGAATTGTGCTTTGAGTTTACTAAAGAAACGTGAAGCCTTGAGAATCATAACCTGCCCTGGAAATGCAAATCACAAGTGCGCTGAATATTAAAAGTTAATTATTTCTGATTTTTGAATTTTAATTGTCGAAGCACAAAGCACAACTTTAACCCACGCTTCTCCTTCCGTTTAACTGAATTTTATTGATGAGAACGAGTGAAAATAGAAAGCATGACACCATCAAAAAAGCGTGTAGGTAAATAAATTGTATATTGTCTTTCAAATGCATGTACCTACAAGCAGGAGCATATAGGGTTTAAGGAATTTTTTTGGTTTTGGACGACGCCGTCCAGGGGAGGACTGGCTCTAAGGAATTTGCGGAAATTCCGCATGGGCCCTCCGTTTCTTATACATCACGTATACGAGAGCTTTGGGCCCCTTGACCCAGTGTAGGCCCCCTCATCGCCCAATCTTGTAATGGTTGATTCCGCGGCCCAAATAGATCCCAGTCCGCCCCTGACGCCGTCTGCAATTACTTGACTGCAAAACCTCTCATTCTGATTCTTTAGCTGATTGGACGAAGATTGCTACTTACGCATAGTAATGCTGACAATATTAGGAGACGTAGAATATGATAAAACTAAAAAAAATTTTATTACCTCATTTGTGGACGATCTCTTAGAACAATTTATTAAATACAAGCATATTATTTATAAGGTATGTTTTCAAAATAAAAATTGTGGACTCCAGTTTTATTGTTAGTATTTGTCCGCAACGTTTTAGAACGTCATTTGTGGGCGCATCTAAGCGGCCATTGAGCTTTATCTTCAAATTAAATTTTGTGTTGTATTTTTAAACACTGTTTCCTAAAATCGTATGTCCTCTGCTGGTGGCGATGAATATGAAAACATGTATCGCGGTTCTTGTAGGGAGCTTTACCACTCGATTTTGTGCAGGTGAGTGGAGATTTTTAAGCGGGTGGACGACTAAAAATTAAATTTATTGAGGACGTAAAAAATGAATTGGTTTTTAAAAGTTTTTTTATAAGCATTTATTAAAAAATTTTTGAAGTAAAAATGTGACTTACCTGAAATAATGTACCCTCTGGTTAGGATTTACCTTTCCGTGTAATTTTGAACTATATGATTAAACGTGGCTGCTGCACAACTTAATTCTATGCTTTTAAATTGGATGCACGTCTTAAATGTACCTAAGTAGAAGCCACGTCTCAATTAGACGCCGAGTTTGTAATATACTAACTTTACTGATTGAAGTTATACTATTTTATAATTTGATGTTATTCAACCACTTGCATTTTGACTACAATAGGAAAAGCAGAATTTTACTTAAAAGTTGTTTCTGTGTGAAATTAGGTCACATTTTCCTGTTCAACACTGCCTCATTTCACTGTTTAAGTTCAACCTAGTGTAGCCGGAGGAAGGGGGGGGGGGTAATTTGTCCGTCGATACAGTCAACGATTGTATAACTAGGAGGGTGGGAGTAAAACAGGTTGGAAGAAAATGTATACGAAATACATAGACTATAAGAATTATTTTATATTATTTGCTTTTAGTTTTAATTTGGTTGAAAATATTAAAAGACAGAAGCAAGGAAGTACAAACTCAAAAATCTTTTGATTTAACTTGAAGCATTTTTATTTGTTTCGATATTTTGAAAATGTCTCACATTTTTTATATATTTTTTTAACAAAGTTGTTTCTGCAAAATGTGGAAATAAACCTAACTAGAGTCACAGCATTATACACTTTTTTCTGTCGTCTTTTGTGGATTTTGAGTTGACAAGAGTTTCCGATGCAGCCTAAAAGTATCACCAAAACAGAACAGTACATAAATTTTAAACCTTTACTTAAGTAAAAAAAAAACAATAATTAAAGTTAATGCGTCAACGTCATCCAAACCTTCGTGTTACAGTTGACCGCTTCTACCTCAACTTCAGCATCAACGGACTTCAACGTCACAAAGTTTTCAACTAATTCGTTTTGATCGTCAAGAATTTTTCTACAATATGTGAGCCATTCCAATGTGTTCATTGTTCCAGGATGGTTTTTTCCCAGCACTTTCTCACGACGCTGCAAAACATCTTGAAACACTTTCGCAGCCTCGTCCGATTCTTTCATTATGTAGTGTGTGACACCTATGTTGTACATTGTGTTCAGTGTCTTTGGATTATTAGGCCCTAAAACTTGTGTACGAAGTTTTAAAGATTTGTTGTGTAGTGACAAAGCCTCCCCAAACTTCCCTTGTTTCTCCATGACAATTGCTAGGTTATAGGCTGTGTTCATTATTTCCGGATGCTCCAGGCCAAAGACTTTTTCGCGTACCTCGACGTCCAACAAGGGCAACGCTTTGTCTAGCTCATTCGTGGTAATATATATAATAGCCAAGTGGTTCTTTGTGCGAAGTGTGTCTGGGTGCTCGGAGCCTAATTGAGTTTCTTGTGTTTCTAACAACTGCAAAAGCAGCTGAGCTGCTTTTTTATGTTTCCCTTGGTCACGAAGTAGAATTGCGTAATTTCGTTTACATGCGAATGTGGTCAGGTCGCAGGGTCCCAGCACTTGGGTGGCATCTAAAACGGTTTGCAGCATCATTGCAGACGCCTTCTCAAAGTTAACTTGTAATCTCAGCAGATTCGCTATATTTCCTTTTGTACTTATCAGCTCCTCCAAGTTAAAATTTGGATTCATTTTGCGTTCTCTTAACACTTCTGTGAGAAGCTTCAATGCATCTTCAGTCTTCCCCTGCTCGTGCAATAGAAGTGCGTAGTTGTTTTTAGTTGTTAGAAAGAATTTGCTTTCAGTGTCTTGAATATTTTGAAAGTCTTGAAGAACTTCACTGAATTGAGCAGCCGCTTCATCGTATTTCCCAATTTCACGAAGTGCATTTGCAATACCGCCTTTTGTTAAAAGTGTCTCTTTGTGATTTGGGCCAAGAGCACGTGTCTGATCCTCTAGAACTTCTGTAAATATTTCAACTGATTTCTGATAGAACCCTCCATCATAGTAAGTTTGACCGAGGTCTCGTTTGAGTTTTATTTTGGCACAGATCTTATCTTGAACATTTGATGCAGGCGTTGCATTGAGAACTCTTTCGTAGAGTTCTATAGATTTTGTAAAATCATTCGTACTTCTTAAGACTCCAGCAACTTTCACAGTCAAATCTCTAAACTCTTTCACGTCAAGATGTTTTGCGACGTGATTTGTGATGTGAACGAAGTTTTCTACGATTTCACCTTCACGTCGAATTTCGCGGGTGTTTAAAATTTTTATGTAATTCATCGTCTTAGCTGATAATTTCATCAAGACTTTTATCTCGTTCATAAATGTGTTTTCATTAAAAATTAAAGGTAGCTTCTGTTTCTCGTCGGCTCTCAGATTTTCAATCGCCGCGTCTTGGACCATTCGATGGATGAAGAAACTGTGTGAGTCAGAGTCAGCGAAGCTCAAACACGTGATTAAAGAATAGTTTTTTAGAATTTTCAATGCATTTTTAATAGAATCTTGATCGAAGTCTTCAATAAACAAAGCGAATATAAAATCCTGTGGGATTCTTGTGGGGGACAAATAGGCCATAAAACAGGATTTTGATTGCTAACTCACTGTCTAAGAATTTCGCTATTTTCTCTAAGGAAATGTTCCACAGAACTAACATTGTGTCGCTCATGGGTCTCATGTCTGCATCCAACGGCTTGTGCGCCAACACTTTTCTGCTCCCGTTGTGGTACTCGTCAATCAAATTGTGAATTCCGTAGTTTTTGTTTCGCTTAAGTTGCCTAAGAATGACGGCCACAGCTGCCTGAAGCGCGATAGGGAGGCGACCGAACAAATTTCCAAGTTGTGTCGCCAGTTCCTTAGTTTTAGGTGTTTGTTGAAGTCCAAGTCTTTTAACCACAAAGTCGACGACTTCTGCGTCGGTCCACAAATCCAGCTGAATAACATTTTGAAGGGTCCAGTTTTGGTTTCGTGACGTCACAATGACTGTGGGCTCAACAAAGAAAGGGGACAGGTATTTTGGGAGAAAGTATTTAATTCCATTTAGGTTCAGGTCATGGTCGTCTTCGAAAGCTTCTGCGTTGTCCAAAACAAGGAGAACCATGTGGCAATGTTGAAGAAGGTTTTTAAAGATTTGGCCTTGAATAAATTCGAATTCCTTTTGTGTCCCTTCAATTTCCGTTGAAATTCCCAATTTCTTAGCGAGTTGGATGAATTGATTTCTCGCAGACGAATTCACTTCTGCATCGATCTAGATTACGTGGTCGTACTCATGCGCATGGAGTTGAATGTACATGCGCACAGTTTCAGTCTTACCGATGCCGCCGGTGGCAGCCACAACTGAAAACGGCGATGTGTCAGAACTGTTACTTGACCATCCTTAACGACCTTGTGAAGGTCCTTAAGAAATTTTTCCCGCCCAGTGAATGTTTGAATTGGTTTCTTTTTGAATTTCGAACATGACATGTTTTGGGGGGGTTTCCCTGGGCGCAGGGGAAATGTAGTTGTTTTTATGCACGATACTCTGTATTTGGTGGAACAAAATTTACTTAGTAAGCGTGCCATTTAATGTCACACTCAAAATAAAACCATACAGCCGCTAAAAACTATTTTGCCTAATGAAAACGTAAGTAAAAACTGGTTTTGCTCACCTGTGACCCCATTACAACGGTAATGTCACGTGCAAATAAATTTCCTCCGACGTTAATCGCTTCATTATTTTGACTGTCCATCATTCTTAAAACCAAGACTCAATAAACGTGTAGATCAACTTGAGAAATAGGGTGTGCTGCAGATGCTGCTAAAAGTACATAATATTATACCTCAGTCAAGTTCACGTCTCGAAAAAAATGAAACACGAAATTTTGTTAATTTTATTACTGACTTGTGTGTCGGTAACAGCAGCCACTTCTTTGCAGATGCCCAATAATATAAACCTGCGTTTTTCTACGCGTAGAATAGCAAAAAATTAATTTCTTCCAGCACCTTCAATTCAAATCAGAAGCTGCTGGGCTCGAAATTTAAATTGCGAATCAAATATTCTGGAAACTTCTGCAAAAATAAATAAAAGTAGGTAAGTTTTGCTTTTATTATATTCTTAGTGTCAATTTATAATCCTTTAGCTGTTTTAAATTTTACTTTTGTAATTATTGCTTTTGAAAATATATTTTGCGTATTTAGTTACATGCAAATTAAAAAGTTAGGGGTTGAAGTATATTCACATTTACTAGGAATTGGTATGTGTTATTGCGCTGTCAAAAATAATTTAAGTAATTAATGCGACTACTTGGTTATATTGAACTGAATAAAAAATGTGAATCTACATGAGCCATCAAAGCCATACGGATCCGTTATCTCACCTGACGACTCATATCAGGTGAATCGTGGGATAAGCCAAAGTCCAGTTTAATGTATTTCGCAATTTCAGCATCTGCCCGGATGAACACATGATGTATGATATCCAGTGCTAAATGAGTCATTAGAGATGAGAGGTATTTATATTCTAATGTTTGTGCGGTGCATATCGTTAAAAGTTGTAGTATGTGGCTGACGGCAGCTCAATATGACATTTCATGTTGTTGATTATCATTTGCTCAATGGTTGAGCTGATGACATGGTGGTCATAGAAAATGAAAAAAAAAATGTTTATGTGACGTCATATGTAGACGATCTCGTACAACTATTCAGTTTATGCATACATCATAACTATAAATGGTTTATAAAATAGGACTTGTTAATTCCAGTGTTATTTCTATAATATTTTGTGGTGCCGATGTAGGACGTCATTTATAGGCGCATCTTAGCAACTATCAATTATTATCTGTGAATTAATTTTTGTGTTGTTTTTTTAGCATTTTTTACTGACGTCGGCTGTCCTCTGTTGGTAGCCAAAAATTTAAAACGTTGTGTCCACTAGCTGTAATAATGCACAACGGATAAATACGATGTGAGTTATACAATAGGAATCTTTGGTTACACAAAATCAATATTATTATTATTAATACAGCTAACAAACAGAATATATTACATTTCAATTTCATTAAGAAATTCACAAATAATATAAATTATGTAGATAGGTAGAAATAATGGAATATTTAAAATTTGAGTCTCCAGCCAAACCTAAAATATCAAGTTTAGACCAGTTATTATCTTAAAATATGGACACGTTCCAGATTTAAATGACAACAATGACGAGTTGCATCAAATTTATCAAGATTGACTGAAAAATGTTAAAGTTAATTGTAGTGAAAATAATATTTAACAAAATGATTTTTAATTTTCAAAACGTTTTATATTTTAAATTTTTCAGGAGCTTCAAAACAGTATATTGCAGGTCTTATTTCCTTAGGAAATGCAAAGATCATGTAAATTAGAAACATAGGTAGGAATAAAAATTTTCTCGCAAGGTTTAATTATTTTAATGGCTTGATTTTTTCCTTACACCTTGTAAAGGCTTAAAATATTAGTAAATGATAAAAGAAAAATATTCTAGCTTTGTACTAAGCAGGAACTTGGAGTTTTGAAAAATCTGAATTCCCAGGCTGTGAATTGTAGAGTTCTGAAAAGTTAAAACATGAATAATTCGAAAAAGTGTCAACACGCTAAGCTTGCCGAGAAAAACCTACTATCTTTTCGGCCAAGGTATATCTAATGACACCCCAATTATGAGTAGATTCGTAAAACTGTGAGACAAGCGGCCACTTTATTATTAAGTTGTACAACATAACACAGCATTTATAGTAAAATTATTAATTATGTAAAAGTTTGGACCAAAATAATTATAAACCATGTCATTTTCATCTGCAGAAATTTTCCTCGAAACAGTTATTAAAGACTTACACCCCTCCCCCCTCCCTCGTACTCTTTTTCAAGGTGCTAGAATGCACATTGATATACTATGAAGTGGTGATTTATTGAATACTTTACGTCCAAAAATGTTTTTATTCGTGCATTTAACACGGCCTGAAATGCAAAACTTGTATTTTTTGATGTGACAACAGAAAAGCAGTTTTCAACTTCCTAACCATGAATAAATTTTCGTTTAATTACTCCAAATTAAATTTAATTTCATCTTTATGTGCGAACAAATGTCATTCTTTTCAGAAACTGTCACGCGCGTAATTTCAAATAACAGCACTTTTTCAAACGTTTATTTTTTAATATTTGTTAAATTGCTAAAATGTAAATTTTACAATTCTTGTCTGACTTTTTAAAACACAAAATTGCAATTTTGTGATCCTTGGAACAATACCTAGAGTTTGATTTTTTTGTTTCAATAAATCCAAAAAAGTTATGTTTAAATAAAAATTTTTAAAAAATTTTATTTTATATGATTCAAAACAATATCACATTTTTTAAAAACCATTCTTTAAAAACTAAGAGACCTAGAAATGGTTTTTAAAATATTTTCTAGAGATCACAAAACCACAAATTTAAAACAAGCATCGTAGGAGCTACAGGTTGGCAAAGACATTTGAATAAATCAAAAATACCAAATGTATGTACTGGTACTTACCACAAAATTTTAGAAAATCGTTATGCAATTTCCATATTATTCATTTTTTAAACTTTTATGTCATGTGCTTGCTTGCAAAGCCTGATAAAAAACATGAACTATGATGATAGATTAGGATACAAAATTCAAATTTGATTTGGACAATGTACAATTCAAGGCACTTTATTACACAATAGACAAACATAATAAATAAGAGGCTAAAACGTTGTCATTTGTAGTAAGCGCCGGAATAACTGTGAAGCATACGAAAGTAGAAACAAATGAGTGCTGTGCAACAGGAAAAAAACTACCTATAATTTGAAATTACATTTGTATTCAAGGAAATTTTGATATATAGTTGCATTAAGTTTGTCGCCAAGGATGAAAAAACAGTCATATAATATTCTTTGTCGATTTATACCGTCAATGAAGGCCTGAAATTGTCTATTTTAATTAATAACTAAAACTAAAATGCAACATCTACTACACAATATGTACTTTTATCGTAAAAACATGTGAACTCGACATTAGGCACCTTTCTAAAACATTTAAATATAACATATTACACCTTTTAAAAACATGCAAAAATATAATTTTGCACCTTTTAAAATTTTTCTAAATTAACATACTGCACCGTGTAAAAACAATACATTATTATAAAATAAATTTTATGAACCATAAAATATGTAATACGGAGTATTTAATTGAAAAAAGTACACATGACAGCTGGACACATAAAAAAGAGACAAATTGCAAAGGAAAAAAAACACCAAGTTATTGATCAATTAAAAAGGCAGACATGCAGGAAAAAAGACAGTCTGAGCGTTTAAATATTTAATAGTTTCTCAAAAGTAAATTGACAACTTGTACAGCATACACGTGTACAAGATATGACTGGGAGAATCTCAATTGATCAGCACCTACTGCCAATTGAACGATTAAACAAGTTTCGTTCTTAGAAATTAACTCGTGAGCATGGTTTGTAAATGCGGCGCGACTGCTTGTGTAGAAACCAGAGGCTTTCATTGCATTTACCATGCAAGTCACTATTAAATCCATAGCTGTCCTAGACACCCACACAAAAAAAGTGTAAACAATCATAATTACAATAATTAAAGATCACACACCTCCAGCTCTCACTTTTAGCGTCGAAAACATTCTAAAAAATTCCTAATAGGACTCTCAGAACGGAAATGTACTGTGTAAAGTTATATCCTTTATTTTGTATCATTCTCAACTTACACGCATTCTTTAAACCCCGCTCCTTCTTTACTTGCAGCCCTCACTGCGTCCAACACACAGGCAGTCGCGTTCCCAGCCACACTTGGCGGACTTCCGAAACGCTCAGTAAATGCAGAATTGATTATCTCTGTGGGTGACAAAAAAAATCATAATATGTCTTTTTATATTTATGACGCACAAATATCTCTTGTTTTGAATTAAATGGAAACTCAATCTCTCTACAGTGTTTAAAAATTTTTAGTAAAAATTTGATTCTTACGCTTTCGTTCCGTATCTGTTTTATTTAAAACAGTTGCCTTCTCGCTTTCTGAAAGTTCCTTACGTTTGGCATACGCATCCGCATTTACAACTAATAAAATCAAACACAGCTTGAACATAGTCTCTAGACGCAAGTTCTTTATTTTGGTTTCGTACATTTGTTCTGTGTTAGAGTACAAAATGCTACGAGTTTAGCTTTTTTAAATCTTCACAGTTAAATTAAGTGCAGAATCAAAGCAGAAGTTAGGAGGTAATATGAACTGTTCTAACGATGTGTGCTTTAAAAAATCGATGGTAGGTGACTGAATATAGTTACGCTTAGCAAAGTCAAGTATTTATAGGAGCAATTTTTGTGTAAAGGAAAAATCTTCAAAAAATTAAATTTCTATATGTTCTGTTGTTAAAAATGTAATTTTGCAAATATTTGACACTTGTTTGTACGTCAGCAAATTTATCATTACAAGGGTTGTCGTAATTAAAAGATAAATTATCATAATTTTAAATTAGTACCTCAGTTCTAACCTAATACAAATATATCACCACACGGGTTTTAATATGGCAGACAATTGCGTATTTTAGTGTTAGTAGGTCAATGAATTGTTCTCAATACGCTGTGGGTTTTTCATGACGCTTACTACAATCAGTTTAAAATGCACGTTATCAAATTACTGTGGAGAGATTTTTAATGCAGACGCAATGCGAACGTATGTTTTTGTGTAAACGTATTTGATATAGGTTTTAACCTTACAAATAACTTTGACGAACTTGAGTTGTGAAATAGTTCAATTTTCAGTAAATGTGATTACATTTTCTGAATATGTACGTTTAATATGTAAAAGAATTTAGTTTAATCAAATGTTTATTTTTCCATTTAATATTTAGTACTCTAAATTTCAGAACCCGTCATGCACTCACGTCATTGCCTTTTTTTTTAATTTTGCGGTTTGGAGAGCAATACACAATTTTTCAATTACTTCCTAGTCAAACAATTTGTAATGAATTTTTACGATGAGTGTGGGATGTGCAAGTTTTGCATTTTTTTGTAGTGACTTGATACATATTTTGAGCTTGACGTACCTATACAGTAAATTCAATTCTATTTTAAAATAACATTTTCTCGCGTTACTTATTATCGCTTTCTTTCTCAACTATTGAATGATAGAATTTATTGCGAAAAACGTAAGTGTGGAAGTTTAAAACTTGATCAAACAATTGATGCCTAATGCAAGGAGATTTCATTTCTTTACGCCCTTATACGGATTATGTCGTTCAATATGAATCAAAATATGGATTTTATAGAGATGCTTCATTTAACAAATTACGATACAAGAATAAACTTTTTTGCTTGTGTATACATTGCTAACAGTAATATACATCTTTAAACAGGAAAATAAAATAAGTATTGGAAACTGGTAATTTAGAATAGCGGTAAAAATAAATAATTTCTTCACTAAACTTGCATTAAATATTTAAACCTAGTAGTTTATGGGAATAGATATTAAAAATGATTTTATTTTTTAACTGATTGTGGTCGATTTCATTGTGGGGGCAATAATTTATCAGCCAAAAATTTAGGATTTTGGATTGTGTCCTACAAAATTAAAGTGTAAGGGAGTCTGATTTGTTGCAGATGGAAGCTCGATGTTCCCAAAATCAGATATTAATGCAATTAGTTCATTTTAATTTAAATCAGTTGGGATTTATATTTGACATTATTTGTGCACACTCCTTTAGTAATTTTAGCTAGAACTTTCATTAAATAAGGATATCGAAAATTAAAATGGCAGCAGCACTTAACAAACTGGCCTATTCAGTTGAAGCAGAAATGAAGTTGGGATCATGGAAGGCCTTTTCCAAGACTGAGTCCGCATTCGAGATCAAAATATATTCTGACCTTGACATTAAAGTTATTCCTACTACATTAGATCTGTAATTTCTCATACTTTCAAGGACAGTCCTGACGCGTGCATTTTTCTTAAACGTAGTAGATGCTAGACCTTTGACTTATGCTTACTTGAGGTTTTGACACACTTTAAATGCAACTTCTGCTCCCATTCAGTCAACATTAGTTGCTTAGCAGCATTGACTCGCTCCTAAAGTTTGTTATTTTTCTTTATTTCTTGCAACTTTTCCTCTCGTTTTGAAATGTTTTCCTCCGACTTATGAAACGAAGATTGAATCTCTGCAATTTCTGCCTTAAGTGACTAAAGAGAAGCTTTCTTACTCCTCATCTCCTCTGCTGCAGCTTTGAGCACGCGAATTCTTCTGTATATCCTAAACTTATCCCCTGTGTCAAAGCTGCTGCTAACTCCTTAAAAACAAGAATGTATAGTCGTTAATATAATATAAAAGTGTGATTTTACTGTTTTGAAACCAAAAATACTGTACTTTGAACTATTTTTAGTAAAACTGTGATGGTATATATACCATAGGAGGTGAGGAATAATTTCAAAGTATGTATTACCTTTATCCATTTCTCCCCCGTTTCAATGAGGACAGTGATATTTCACAGACAATGGTGAAGGTAAAATTTTTAAGTTAATCACTGGTGTACTTTACTTTATTTAAAGTATTTCAAAATTCAAGGACCTAAATTATTTTTAATTTTCGCTTTAGCATTCGAGTTGTGGGAATGCAAAGATTTTAGTTTTCACTGTGTCACTCTTTTTATTATTGGGAACGTTAAATACTAACGTCATAACATTTATTAGTCATTTTGCCTCACCCACTCCTCGTTTCGTATGTCTAACATACGGCTTTACTCTCTAGTCTGGCACACATACTAACCAAAAATATTTACATCATTGGTCTAAAAAATGTTTATATTTTCAACGCAGTTTTGGAGGTACTCTTTCTTTCATCCACATTTTTGCCAAAAGTGTATGTGCGAATAGGTTAACTGTAATATATGCCAACTTACTGCCGCATTTGAACTCCGTGTATGTACATATTGCAGTTGCAATACATACGCAATAATACATCGCAGAAAGAAAAACTTTACTAAGTCACTGTTGCACAATTGCAATAGCTATACAGCTCAGTATACATACCATCAGTTTCTTAATTGACATGAATAAAGTTTTTAATAAGTAAGTTTATACAACTAAAGTTAAACATATAAATGATGATTATAAATCTGAATTGATCCTCTTGGGGCAAACAGTAAAATGTCATCTAAAACTGTCTGTTTTATTCCAAACGATTTAGCCCAAGACTTGAAAAAACTTTTTATCGTGCCTCGTGCTCCTACATACAAACCAACGACTTCCACACTACGTAAACTCCATTTTTCCATGAAATACTTAACACAAGGCTCATAGATATAATTTTTTCCCAAATCCACTGCAGTCGCTTGCTGCTCACTGTCCCCATATTTAAACTGTATTGTAGGATCAAGAATATATCCAGTTTTAGAAGACCAATACGCTATAATATCAACTCTCCTAGTTGACCTATTTTCAGCAACACAATGAACTTCCTGCTCCACCACGTATCCTCTGTCAAGAAATGCTTTTGCTAGAATTTCACGAATACCGTGATGTCGATTGTTGCGTATGAGTTCTCCCAGGACATAGGAACCTAATACATGACCAAGACTTCCTTTCTCAGCGCTGCAATGCCGGCACTGGGTTACGTCTAGGCTCCTCCCTGGAATTACTCTTACACTAGAGACATTAGCATTCATTTTTAAAGTAGTGACCTATTTAGAAGTAGTAAGGCCACTTTTATTCATCAGCAATTTGTTGCCATTTGGATTGTCTTTGAATTGGCACACCCCTGCACCACGTAACCGCATCTAACTCCACGTTTTAAATTCTTTTTCACGAAGCATGATGCGCATTCTTCGGGATATTTTACTTTTTGCTTTAGAATTGTTCAATTCATCTAATTCTTCATCACTGAAATTTAATGCCTTTTCACACTTATTTAATTCGTCTTCAACATCCTTTGCATATAGGACATACATGTCATTGGAACCTAATAAAACCATGCATATGTTATAATGTTGTAAAAATGCCTCCCATTCTGCTTTTGTTATGGAAAGCCCCCTGAGGTTTTTCGAGGTGTACAGCATAGCATTAGGAGTATCTGTTGGAAACCCTAAAATTTCTTTGACAGAACTTCGTATTATTCGATCCACATCCATTGGAAATGATTTTGGCAGTTTATGCAAGGGTGCCATTTGAAGGGAATAAATTAATACTGGCCAGATATAATCATTAATAATAATTATTTTCTGATGTAGCCGTAGCATAGGTGTCGAAACAAGATTATTTAGCATCTTAGTTAAATTATCAATAATTTTAGACGGCCCAAAAGTAAGCTCAGAATTAAAGTCGACTTCCAAATATTTTACAGTATCACGCTCCTGTAGAGATGAAATAGAGTCGTCTCTTGATAATCGTACATTATATGTGACTAGTACTCCGTCTTTAATGCAAATGCATATAAAATTGTCAGGATTAATTTAGAGTCCTGAAAAACTGAATAACTCAATCGTTTTTTGCACAATTTTGATAAGCCCTTCTTTTGAATCCGCTAAATTTGCAGTGTCGTCTGCAAAATTCATAGCTGTCAATTTTTGAACTTTATCATCTAGGCTAAAACTATAAGCGTTTGCAAAGTCTGGATCTGTAATATCTTTCAAAACATAATTAATTGCCAGATTAAACAAGAGCGGACTAAGCGGAGACCCCTGCAAAACCCTACACTTGAATTCAATGGGCTGCGTAGTAACTGTTCTTTTCTGTATTATAGTATGATTATTTAAGAGTAGTGCTTTTGTCAAGTTTCGTAAATGGGATAGAATCTGCTGAGAATCAAGACACTTGAGTAAGTGAGCATGACCTACTCTATCAAAAGCTTTAGCTACATCTAGCAATGCAACAAATAAAGTTTTCTTATGATTTTTGGCTTTTTTGAGGCACCCTGCCAATATTGCAGTGTTGACAAATGTCCTAGGAGAATTAGTAAAACCACGTTGATTCAGATTCAAAGCAATGTTATTACGTAATTTTTGGTCAATTACTTTTCCCAAGATTCGGCGCAATAAAGAACATATGGAAATCGGCCTCCAATTTGCTAGATCCATCACATCACTTTTTTTTAAAATAAGGACAGTCCGGGCTCTTCGAAACGATGTAGGAACAAGTGTTCACTTTATCATAACTGTACCTATTAGAGCAAGAATTGGATGGCATTTCGTATACCTTACAGCCCTTAGCAGAACTTTATCAGATCCGGCAGATGTATCTTTACGGATACTTTTAATGACACTTTTCACAGTTTTTGAATCAATGGTAACGCTAAAACTGTCATCTAGCTTGAACTGTACCTCTTTGCTTACGACAGGATAACTCTCCAGAACAGAATCGTTTGGAATTTCCCAACGCTGAGTGTAAGCCTCTTGAATGACATCGGACGATATTGTACAATCAGAATTATTTTAGTTTTTCAACATTCGATGAACCACTTTCTCACGTTGGTTATAGAACTCGTGCTGGATCAGGTCATACATGTATTTTTCTTTCCTTTTTTCCCTGTCTCTCTTCGACATTCGAATAGGATTAGATGACTGGCTATACTTCCTGTCAGACTGTCTAAATAGGTTGTTTTCCTTTCGAAGTTTGTAAAATCTTGCAGCCGGGTGCTGGGGTCCAGGAATTAAAGAAATAACATCAAGAAGGAAATCAGAAAATTTTTCTACCGCGGCATCAAATTCCTGTTGGTCAGGTCTATTCTCAACTATTTCTTGCAATTTTATTTTAAATGGCTCCAATTGTTCAGAAAAATCCGTTTGAGATTCAAGCTTGGGGTCGTCTGCTTCAATTTTTTCATTATTATTTATTGGCATAGGAGGTACATACTTATCCGCGATAATCGTCTTTTGAACATCTTCGTGTTTTCGGGATGTATGTATTGAAACTCCAACCTTACTCTTACATACTTTATTACAATTCTGGCGAATATTAGAAGAGGGTGGGTCAGTGGATGGGCTTAAGCTGATATTGGGCAGAAGCGAAGTACATGAAGTCGGCACAGTCAAATTTTGAATTAATAGAACTTGATTGAATTGAGTAGATGAATCAGCACATCCAGAAGAATTTATCTCTTGAGATTTTTTCTTCTTAGACTTTGACTTTTTACTGGGCATTATCTCTACTAACAACCTTATCGGTGTACAATATTTATTATTTTACATTGAAATTTTTAAATATTTATTAAATTATAAGACAATTTATATTTTCATTTTTATTATTTTCAAATTTTGATATTACATACTTCATGTCATATTGATTATTTATATTGTAATTATTTTCAAATTTTGATATTACATACTACATGTAATATAGATTATTTATATTGTAATGATTTTCAAATTTTTATATTACATATTACATGTTATATAGATAATTTTCTTTGTTTTAATTTTAATTTTTTTGTATATTACATATGACATGTAATATAGATAGTGTTTCTTTTATTATATTAGTTTACAATTTTCAAAATACTTCCAATAGATTTTTTTTTATACACAAAAGGATTTATTTTATTTTATTTTCATTAGATATTTTAAACCCTACGGTAAAAATATAGTCATTTTTTTTCTCCTTTATTCCATTTTTACTCTTCTTTGATTTTACCAAGTAGGTAACATATAGGAAGTTAATTTTTTTTAAGTCCTAGATACTGATGTATGCGTACACAGTATAGGATTTATTTTCTATCTCGGATATTTAACTTCATGATTGAGTATATTCCGATTTTATTTTATAATTTCAATTTGTAAATTGTTTTAATGATATTCTATTTTTATTTTTAAAATAACAATTATAAATTGTTATTTTTTGGTTATCATTGTGAGTACATTAATTTTATTTTGCTTAGTTATTACGCATATGTATGCATGATATATAGGCATTTTTTTGTTTTGTTTTATAACTGAACTTATGATCTATTTTATCTGTATATAAATATTTTGGGCTTCTAATTTTCATTAGGTAGAATAACGTACGTATACACTTTATATTTTAATTAACATTTTCACTGATAGACTGATAGGAGTCAAGTATAGTATTCCATTAGCTCACGCGTTCCATACCATATCCTTTTATAGCTCATCTATCCACCTTTACTATTTATTTACGAATCAATTTTCTAGTTTTTTTAAATTATCATTTGGCAATTGCATTCACTCTCAATATACATTTTCCTTAATTTCAATCATAACTTCATTTAGTATTTCAAAATTTTTTCTCCATCTTAGATTTTGTTAAATGAGTTATGCATTTAAAATTTAATTTTGTTTTTAAAATACATTCTCATAACATAAATTTAATACTAAATTAGGAATATCAGGCTCATTTCATCGCCGCTTCTGCTTCCTCATTCAAACTACCTGAAACAGTCGCAATCGTTGGTCCCACGCCACGCCCACTACCACCCTCCCCCAACCTACCTCAACCAAACATCCCGATTGTACAACCTTATGCTCAACCATATGAAATAATCAAGATCGACCACGACGACGAACTTAAAGTCATTGCCCAAACCCCACCAACTCCTCAACCACTCGATCCATTAACTGATGACAACGAAGTCTACGTTTATACGCCATCACCTCCACACTTTCTGTTATTTAGGGGATAATCATATCTATCCTCGTACTTTATCAGATGGTCCGATCAAGGTCCGTCTTAGGTCAAATGTGAGTGTTAAATTAGGCGCCATTTTGTATCAAGAGTTTGAAGGCAAAGCACACGAAATTGCCTATGCCTCGCGTTCCCTTACTGATGCAGAAACTTAATACTCAGCCACTGAACTTGAATGTCTTGGTTTAGTTTTTGCAGTTCGCATGTTTCGATCATACATATACGGCACAAAATTCATAGTACGAACTGACCACTGCGCCCTCTGCTATCTTAAAAGTCAGGAAGATCCTAATAGTAGACTTACCAAAATAGCTCTTAAGCTTCAATCCTACCGATAAAAAATTTTTTATAAATCTCGAAAATCCTATGTGGACGTAGACTGTCTTTCCCGAGACCCTGCCACCAAAAGTACCCTTGCTGACGAAAAAAAAGACCTTCGTATCCCAATTATGACTCTCCAAACAATTCAAAACGCCTACAGTATATCACAAGCACAACTTATTGATTCTACTTTATCTAAAATAATTGAGCACATAAATGACGAAACCGCCAACCCACAAATTTAAATCAAAAACAAAAATTATTTGCACTTCTATTGAACCACTGACAAAGTGTTAATGCTTTCTTTACCACCATACTCCAACCCTCGCCTAGTTTTACCCACTTCGGTTATTTCCATTATCTTACAAGCTTTACACGATTCCATACTTTCTGGTCACAAAAGTTTCCTACAAGCTTTTCACAAAATTACTTAAAATAACGTTTGGCCCACAGTGCGAACTGACGTTTTTAAATACGTTTAGTCTTGTGAATTTTGTCAGAAAAAACATATAACTCTTGCCCCAGCAGGCATTCTTAAACCGATCCTAATCACACAATTTAAAGCTGTTTTTGCTATGAACTTGATTTAAGTTCATTAATCAACAACTGGTAACCATTTTATAATTGTCGCTACTGAATATCTCTCCAAATTTGCCTTAACTAAAGCTATCAAACACAAAACTACAGCAGAGATAGCCGATTTTCTTTTAAATAAAATAATCTTTAAAATTAATCCTTTTTAACATTAAGTAACAGATAACGGTAAGGAATTTAACAGTGCACTGATCCAAAAAATTACTTCGCTATACAGCTCAAATCATGGTGTCAGCACGCTATTCCATGCAATATCTCATAGAGTTGTTGAGCGTCTAAATTAAACTGTTGACATCATGCTAAGCATGTATCCTAATAAAAACCATGATACCTGGGATGATCTACTCCCGTATCTAACGTATACCTACAATACTTCTCTCCATCAAACAACCCACGCAACCCCTTATGAGGTCGTGTACGCCTGTCCACTTACTCTACGAATTGGCTCAGCGTTTCTTGATATCAAATCTTCTGATCCAAAATTCCAAATTAAAACCACACAGCTTCCTTGCTCCCAAATTGTAGAACGAATACAAAAAGCCCAAGCTACGGCCAAAACACAATTTAACAAAAAACACAGACCAACCTTATTTCGTCCTGGAGACTACGTTCGCATTTTGAAACCGTTTCAAATAGTTGGCAAAACAGCAAAATTTTTGCACCGTCAACTTAGACCATACGGAATCAACACCCTAATAGAGCCTCTTGAAAAGTGGTTTGAGTGTGAACGGAAAGAAAGAAGCAAGCAACTATCGATTCGGTGTACATGTTGCCTTGCAGCATTTGATTTTACGTGTTTAGTGCCAGTAATTAGGTACCGCCAATTAACCAAATTAATAAAGAAACATGGAAGTGTAGATACTGTGGCGTTGAACCAACAGCTGATACAGCAAACTTAATTTGTGAACTACCTCCACAATCAGTTCATGAAGTATTTAGCCCCAACGAGATTGATTCCCCATTGTTACCTAAGCCTCGTAATGAAATCTTGGTGCTTACTCAAACATAAGGATTAAAAGTGGCACATATAAATATTAACAGCCTTGATCTTGTTAAATTGGAGAAAATAAAACTTTTACTGTCAACTACCTGTCTGGATGTGCTAATCTGTACTGAATCTAAGGTAAACTAAGAAAACCCTGACTACCTGTATGCTTTAGACAACTTTGCAGTAGTACGACATGACCGTGTAAACCGAATGGGTGGTGGTACTATTTGGTTTATCAATAGGAAGTAAAAATTTCTTGAACTTGACTTTAATATTAAATTCCCACATGAAACAGAAGTACATTGTTTGCAAATTTGGCCCTTACACACAAAACCAATAATAGTTGTTTCAGTTTATAAGCCCCCTAAAGTAAATATAAACTAGTTTATCATTAAATACGACGAACTCTTAAGTGCGCGCAACCAAGAAAATATTGACATCTTAATTTTGGGTGATTTTAATATTAACCTTGTGGTCTATGATGACGTAACTCATAATCTACTTAGTACTGTGAGAGGCCATAATTTTACTCAGCTTATTAAGCAACCGACCGATTAAAGGCAAAACCACCTACTTTAGCTGATAATGCAAATGAATTTTTCAATCTTCAAAATGATATAGCTAGTACATTTTTAAAATACAAAGTCGAAAGGAATAAAGTGACTCAAACTATTAAACGTTGCAAATCGGAGTACTTTTATTCTGAGTTTAAGAAGTGCGACAACTCTAGCTCTGTGTGGCAAATCTTTCATGATTTTACTGGGAATAATAAAAATCTCCAGTGCGTTAACCAGCTGACTAGTAGTACTACAGGTATAGCTTCATGCAGTAACGAAAACATCGCTGATGAACTTGCTGATGCATTTGTTATTGATAAGTTAAGTGATAGGACCAAGCTAGAAGAGTTCCATCAATCTATTCAAGTGCAAGAGAACCCTTTCATCATTTCCTTGGAAGATGTTAATGATGCTGTGCGAACCCTTAAGCAAAAACATTTGAACTCTTCAACTATAATTCTACAAGTATTACTGCTATGTTGTGTTTCGTCCCTTTCGCTGCCTATTTCAATTATTTTTGCCCAGCTCCTAGCAATTAGAGGATTCTCAGCTAAACTAAAGTGTGCTGTGATAAGTCCAGTCTATAAGAAGGGTGAAAATTAAAATTTTGCATCTAGCTATAGACCTATATCTACCTTACCTCCAATGTGTAAATTATTTGAAAAAATATTATATAGGATTAATTTATCTACAAATAGCAATTTACTCTGTGATAACCGGTTTGGATTCCGGCAGGGCAGGGCATGTAAAACTGCTGTACAAATAGTGACACAGGATATCTTTAATAAGATAGATAAGACAAATGGAATAGTGCTAGCTGTATGCATAGATTTAAGAAAAGCGTTTTGACTCCATATCGCATATATCGCTACTCCAAAAGCTGCAACTAAAGTATAAGCTACATGGTAGTGTTTTTAAAATATTGTCCCATTATCTTTTGGACACGAAATTCAGAATTAAACTGGATTTATTTGTATCTTACATGTATTCCTTGGAATGGGGTATACCACAAGGCTCTATACTAGGTCCTCTACTCTTCATCATGTATAATAATAGCTTAGCAGCTTTACCTATAATTATGACTTATATGTGCATAATTTATGCGGACGATATAGTTTTGTATACTGACGACACTAATGTAAATGATGGCTTAGTGATGCTACAAACTGCTTTAGAAAGTATAGATGCATGGTGCAAGGAAAACTATTTAAAAATTATATATGATAAGACCAAGTTTATAATATTCTATAAGCCTAATAATAACAAACTTTCAAAGGATATAAAGCTGTTCTGTAATTCAGTTGAAATTAAACAGGTATATAGTTATAAGTACCTTGGTGTTATCATAGATGCTAGTTTAACATTTAAGGAGCACTTTGTTCATGTCAAGAGCAAAGTTGCTAGCTCGCTTACAGTGCTGTATAAACTTAAACCTTACATCTCTCTTGACATGTTAAAGCTTACTTTAAATGCATTTGTCCTATCTTATGTGGACTACTGCAGCACTATATGGGCATGCAGGCCTGAAAATGACTCTTATATTCTTCAAGATATGATAAATAGGTCCATGTATTCGTTAAAGTATATAATAAATAATAAACAGTGTAAGAGTAATGTTAAATACAATAGCCGTCGGAAATTTCTAGTAAATAAGGAAATGGAAGGATACATACTAGACAAATGTAACTTGCTATCTGTTACTGAAAGAATCTTCTATGATACGGCTCGAAAAATGCGGACATTCCTTAAATTCACTAATACTAGTTCTATGTATAGCGAACTGTTTTTGTTTACTTTCAATGCTGTATAGGGTATTCATTTAAATACTTTGAAATCCCTTAATAGAAATTCTGAGATGTTTAGCAAAAGTGTAAAGTGCAGGTTTATAAAAGTGTGGAATTCTCTACCCAACTCACTTCGTGATTTGGGAATCCAGCCAAGCTTCCACAGTGACCTTACAGCGTGGATCAATAATAAACGCTTTGAATAAATTTTGAATATCTTGTAAATACATATTTAGTAAAACATAAGCCAGAAGTAATTTTTAAATTTAGTAAAATGTATGCATCCATTTTTTTTACCTTGAACTATCCCTAATGTTGTCCGGTTTTTGAAATTAAAAATTAGTTTCGTTGCAATTCTTGACAATTATTAAAATAAATACAATACAATACAATACAATACAATGAAGCAGTGTTGCACAGGAGAATGTAAACTGAGTCGATTTTACACGAAATGTTACATGGAGGATTTTTAACTTTTCAAAAACTTTAGAATATAATATTCTGCTTCTCCTTTTTTTATGAAAATGCGTTTAGCCTAACCTAACCTAACCTTACCTAACCTTAAGGCCATAGTTCGTGTAATTGAAAACAATAAATGTAAAGTCAAAATGTAGGCAATTTAATTTCGTACCGATTAGTACATTGCTGAGTATCATTGTTAAGGTTTCTACCTAACAGAAGCCCGCAAACTGTGGCAAGGTTTCTAATCTCCAATTAGTTATAAAAAATCTCATTTTAGCACTCCGTAGCACAATTAATGTGCATATTTAGCTCATTGTTGTTATATTGTACGTCTACACACAAATTATGGGTTAACGTTTTCAAATTAATGGGGTAACCCGACACAATACCGGACGCCGGACACCTGAGTTCGGATTCTATGATTTGGATCAGTGATTTGGACAGTTTTTGATAATTGTGGTAATTCTCTGTTTAAACACGTAGCCAGCGTATACAGAAGTAGCAAAGTTCATTTTTGTATCGTAATTTGTGGAATGAAGCATCTATGGAAAATCCATATTTGAATTAATATTAAACAATACAACCCGTTATTGTCAGTTTATTTTAAAAACAAAATTAAATTATTATTTAGTTATTTTTTAAAGCTTTAAGGTTTTCCTCAACGCCAAAATAACTTACTTTAAGCATTTAATTAAATTCATGTCGGAGAGGAATTAGTCCTGTGAAAAGAGCGACCTTCGGCAAATTAAACGGGCAAAATTCAAAGTTTTGGCTACGCACTTTAATGGTTACAACCAGCTGTTCAGGAAAACCTAATCAAGGAGGCTATAATTAACCGAATAGCCACATTTATATAGCAAAACAAAGACGGTATTCTTTAATAAGAAATGTATCATACACCTATGAAATACGGGACAGACGGACGGACAAAACCATTACATGCAAATGATGCAACTGAAACTAAGCATGCAAGTACGATCCTAAGTTACTCATGTTGCTTAACTTTGGCTGTCAAAAATAAAATTAAAGTACGTAAATCTCAAAACATAAACCAGGTCAATACAAAAAATTAAAAAATTGTTCTACATACAAAGTCGTGTAATTCCATTACAAATTGCTTTACTAGCAAATAATTGATAAATATTGTATTCCTCTCCAAACCGCACAATTATAAATTAAGGGCAATGACGTGCTTGCATGACGGCCTTCGAAATTCTAAACACTAACAAATAAATGAAAACACTAACATTTAATCTAGTAGAATTCTTTTATTATTTGTTCATACTCAAAAAATGTAATCACATTCACCACAAATTGACTTAACCTATTTAACAACTCACGATGAGTACGTCAAAGCTACTTCAAAGGCTAAAACGCATACCAAATACATTGACACATACACATACGTTTGTATTTTGTTTGCAGTTGCAGTCAAAACCCCAAGTAGGAATCTTTGGGAAATAAAATAACCTACTTCAATTACAAATTTGCAATTCCTAGTTACAAATCAAATGCACAGTCAGAATCACTTTTATATTAATTTAAAATTGCATTCAATCATTCTCTCTCATTTAAACTCAAACCCTGAAGGTATTTAGATCGCGTGCAATTAAAACTAAGTGCCTGGAGCGTGAGGTGTGAGGGTCATGAAAAACCCACAGTCTAGTCAGAGCAACCTATTGACCTAGTTACATAAATTTACTCGAATGACGGCCAACTATAGCGGGTGGAGTGATAGAATTGTAGTTTGTTAGCACTAGGACACTAATTCTAGATTAAAATGATTTATGCTCTAATTACGACAGCCTTTGAAATAATGAATTTAATGACGTACAAAAATCCAATAGGTGTCAAAGATTTGCAAAATCGCATTTGCAGCAACAAAACATATGGTAACTCACTTTTTTGGAATTTTTTCCTGTACACGCAAACTTGTTTCTATAAATACTCGACCTTGCTAAGCGTAAAGTTAGTCACATAAAATCGAGACTGCAAAGTACTTTTTGTTGAAACAGTTGTTATTAATTTTCTACTACTGCAGTAGTAGGCACTGCCTTGATTTTGCACTTATTTAAACTGTAAATATTTCCAACAAGGCCAAAATAAAACTAAAACCCAAATCGTATTTCTTGTTATTTCAACACAACAACAAATAACAATTCAATAATGGAAAAGTTGCGTCTAAACACTGTGATTAAGCTAAGTTTGATTTTACTAGTTGTGAGTGCGTTTGCGTACCGCGCACCTAGGTCTGAAGAACTCATAGAAATCGAAAACACATTTTTTATGATTGGATCGTTACGAAAGGGTACAAATAAAATTACTATTACAAAAGAAATGTAAACAGGTAGAAATAATTTAAACATTGTGGAGAGAATGAGTCTCTTGTAATTCGAAACAAAAGATGCTCGTGCGTCGAAAATTTAAAAGTTTTATGTTATTCTTTTTCCACAGAGTACCACTGTTTTGGACTCCCTAATCGTTCCATAAGTCTATCAAATGTGGCTTGGAACGCGACTGTCTGTGTGTTAGACGCAATAAAGACTGCAGGTGGCGAAGGTGCGGGGTTTGGAGAATGCGTGTAAGTTGAGAATGATACAAAGTAATTTTACACAGTAAATTTCCATTCTTGTTCTTGAAGTTCTATTAAGGAATTGTTTTAAATCTTTGCCACGTAAATAAGCAAAAGCTAAAAGTGCCCTATGCATAATTTTTGTAATTATGATTTTTTTACACTTTTCTTGCGTGGATGTTTAGGACAGCTCTAGATTCAGTCGTGCTGTGTTTAGAGAATACCGTTAAAGCCTCTGGTTTTAACACAAGCAGTCGCGCTGCATTTACAACCAATGTTAACGAGTATATTTTGAAAAACGAAACTTGTTCGTGCATGCCATTCATAGAAGTAGTTAATCCAAGAAGAATAAACCAGTCCATTTATTTATACTCGCTTGCGATGTCTGTTCTTTATAATTTGCAAACAGGAGACTGGGGTGAACCTCCGTTCAAAAACACTAATTGTTCAGATCCGGAACGGTTTGAGGAAGCAAAAGTTTCTGCCGAACTGATCAGGGCGGTCCAAGAACGGGCAGGAAAATGGTTTGCCTATTTTCCTACCCGTCCTGGACCTAGGGGGTTTGGTTGGCCTAAACTTGAAAATTGTGCAGATCTCAATTGAGTGGCAGTAGACTCTAATATAGTGTAGTTAAAATATTCAGTTATTTAATGATTGTAAACTAAGATCTACTAAAAAGCGTGTCTAACAGGCTTACTTTGCTATGTTAAAAATCTAGTGTAGTTTTGTTTTTTACATGATAGGTAACGTACTTTGGTATAACTACAGTTGTCATTTTCCACCTAGAGGCTGTCTTATGACGACTTAAGTTGATTCGAAAACATAAATTCTAATTAAAATGATTTTCATAATAAGCAGTCAATAATGTTGTAGTCTGAATTGAGAATACTATTGGTTATCTGTAGGAATCTAAAAATCATCAATAAGTAATTAAAGTTTTAATTTCGAGGATTTTTCTTAATTTTAGTTTTAATTCTTCGACTTCTCAAGACACTTTGGTATAAAAGCTTAAATCGGAAGAAGTAATAATATTTTCCTTCAGTTATTAGTTGTTGTCGATACAAAATATTTTATTTATTCATTATTGTGTCAGTAAAAATATTTAAATTTTAAGGAATAATAATTATGTAAATCATTATTTTGTAAGAAATGAAAACGCACCTATTTTTGATATTAGTTAATTAAAGTATTTAAAATAGAATGTAGTTTGACCAATGTCTATATAACATCTATAGGCTTATGTGCTTATTATTTATCATAGTACAGTTGATCCTTGCGCTTTCATGATGTATTTACAACCAGGCCCTTATCATATACTAAAAGTCTCATATCAGAAATGCAATTTTCCGGTCCCAGTCGGACCAAGCTGAGCTCATTATACTAGAGAAACAATTAAATAATTGACGAGGTGTATTTTGTATTGCATTTGTTGCTTTTTAATAATTAAATATTTTTATTTATTAAAACAACTGTCATGTGCACATTTCTTTATCTAGTATTTCATATTACACATAATATAATACATCTAATTTATTTTATATTATTGTGTTGTTTTTAAACGTGCTAAATTTTGTATTTCTATTTTTTTTTGAAGGTGCAAAATGTTATATTTGCATGTTTTTAAAAGGTGCAAAATGTTGCACTTACATGTATTAACGATCAAAGTACATGTTTGGTAGTAAATGGTGCATTTTAGTTCTATAGCCCTAAATAAAAATAGACTATTTTTTATCCTTATTCAGAGTATGCATCGCCATAGAATATTAAATGACAGTGGTTTAATTCTTGACGACATATTTGATTTAATTATATTGTAGCATTTCCTTGAATGAAAATGTTACTTTTAAGTACCAGCATTTGTTTCCTGTTGTACTGCACTAATTTGTTTCTGCTTTTGTGTGCTGCTGGAGGAAACTTACAGTCAGGAAAGTCAAATGTGTAATACGCTTCACAGTTAATTGTATTCTTGTATGTATTTCGGATGACATCTGAGCCAATAACATATTTAATATACATGCCTATTGTGTGATAAAGTGCCTTGACTTGTACATTATTTGCATCAATTTTGTATTTTACATCACAATCTATCAACATAGTTCATGGCTTTGTATCCGACTTTGCAGGTGCATGACTCACAGATCTAAGACATACATGAGAAATATTTATAGAAATCGCACATTTCTTTTAACTTTTTGTAGTGAATAGTAATACATAAATTTGATATTCTTTAATCTTTCAAATATCTTTGCTGACCTGTAGCACGCACAATTCTTGTCTGATGTTTCAAACATTTAAAGTTCTGTGATCTTTATTTAAAATGCAGTTCCCAGGTTTCCTTATATTAAAAAACAAATGTATGATGAAAAGTACAAATGTGGTATTGTTTTCGATTATATAAAATAAAAACATTTCAAAATTTATATTGCAACATAACATTTGTGGAATTTTCCAAAACTTAATAAAGCTTAAAAATTCCGCTTTAAGATACTACCTTTAAATCACATTTAATTTATGAATTTTGTTCATCGAAAAAGTGATAATTGTCAAGTGTGACGCCACAACTAAATAAGGACTACCAGAAACTTTGTTTGTTGCATAATGAACGTCGAGCCTACTTTAGCATTTAACGCTTTAAGCGCCGCCACAGTGCGACGCTCTAATTTTTTGCATCCTCTCCTCACCAAAAAATCTGACGTCGTCGCTCTTCACGACTGCAAAAATTGATAAAAAACATGATTAACAATTTTTACTGTGTTGAGCAGAATGCACTCATTCGGAGTGGCAATTGCACTTATTGTTTATAAAAGTAAGAATAAAATAGGACTCATACGGCCATAGAGGATAACCGTGCCATAGAGTCCAGCTGTGTGGCCATGTAGCAGAATCAAAATTATAGAGTTGGAGGGTTGAAGATAGATAAAAGGGTTGGAAATAAAAAGTTTTACTGAAATTTTTAAAATAACAAATTTTTGGGAACGCCGCGTGGTCATAGTCAGGTTAGATATTTTGTATATGATATGAATTTCTATAAATTTTATTTTCATAGAATTTCATATTTTGTATTTTTTATGAGTTTTAAAATGACATATTGCACAACTAATTTGATTACGAATTGCCAAAGGTTGCTAACCTATGTAGATAGGTAGGAATATTTATGGCAGGGCATTTATGCTATGCTTTGGGGATGCCTTTACGACGAATAAAGAATATAATTAGGAGCCTTCATGAATGCTTGTATGATATTTTTAGCAATGTTAACGCACTATTTCTCTCTTTTCCTCACCCCCACCCGACCCTAACCACAAAAAACTACATGTAAAAATGCTGCTACAAGTATCAATGCTTTATAAAGCGCCACTTTCAGTTGTGGCTGCCACCGGAGGCATCGGCAAAACTGAAACAGTGCGCATGTACATTCAACTCCACACACACGAGTACAACTATATAATTTGGGTCGATGCAGAACAAAACTCCTCCTCAAAAAACCAATTTACCCAACTCGCCACCAAACTGAATATTTCCACTGATTTTGACGGGAAACCAAAAGAATTTGAATTGATTCGAGAACAAATCTTCGAGAAACTGCTGCAACATGGCAACGTGGTTCTTCTTGTTCTTGGCAATGCGGAAGCTTTGGAAGACGATGAGGACCTCAACGTAAATGGCATCCGAACACTTCTCCCAAAATCCCTGTCCCCGTTCTTCGTTGAGCCCACAGTCATTGTCACGTCCCGCCACCAGAACTGGAATCTTCAAAAAGTAATTCAAATGAATTTGTGGACCGAAAGTGAAGTCGCCGTCTTTTTTAAGCAGAGACTTGGACTCCAAAATACACCTGAGAATAAGGAACTGGTGACTCAACTTGGAAATCTCTTCGGGCATCTCCCTGTTGCTCTTCAGGCGGCTGTGGCCGTCATTCTCCAGGAAATTAAACGAAAGAAAATGTACGGGATTCAGAATTTAATTGAAGAGTACCACAACGGGAGCAGGAAAGTTCTTGCGCAGAAGCCGCAGGTAGGAAATATGAGACCCACACAGACGAGCATCCCTATGTTGGTTCTGTGGAACATTTCCTTGGAGAAATTAGTGAATTTGTCAGATAGAGAATTAGCAATCAAAATTCTCTGTTTCATGGCTTATTTGTCCCCTACATGAATTCCACAGTATTTCCTATTCGCCCTTTTTCAAAAAGACTTCAATCAGGATTCCTTCGAGAATGCAATGGAAAATCTGCAAGATCACTCGTTGATTGCTTCTTTAGGCTCTGCTGAGTCAGACTCCCACAGTTTCTCCATCCATCGCATGATTCAAGACGCGACGATCAAAAATTTAAGAAGCAACGACGAACAGCAGCCACGTATTATTTTCAACAAAAACACTTTTTTGAACGAGAACGACGTGCTCTTGAAATTATCCACTGAGTCTACGAGTTACATGAAAACAGTAGACACACGCGCAGTTCCACGTGGAGGTGAAATTGTGGAAAACTTGGTTCAGGTAACAAGTCACGTGTTCAAATATCTCGACGTGAAGGAATTTCGAGATTTGACCGCGAAAGTTGCTATAGTCTTGAGAAGAACAAATGATTTTACAAAATCAATTGAACTCTACGAAAAAGTTCTCAATGGGGCCGCCTTCGGCGGCCGAGGAAAAAAAATAACCTAACCGTTTCAAGTCAGCTTCAGGAGCCTGGGTCAGTGTTAACTCCGTAAAATAATTACAATAATATTATGTAAACCTTCAATTCAAAATAATTTTGTTCGTAGGTCGAATGGTTGATGGCAAGTGGCTATTGGGAATGGTCGAGATGGTAGAAGATGGTGCCAGAAAAGGAGGGACTGTTCGGGTCGAAATATGTCTAAATAATAGTCGTGATGCTGCCACCCTCATACCATTATTTCAAAAGCACGTGGCAGAAGGAACTACCATAGTTTCGGACGGATGGGCAGCATATTCGACACTCTCAGATCTAGGCTACACTTACTCCGTTGTAATTCACGAAGAAAATTATGTTGATCCGGAAATGATTACTGTGCTTAAAAATATCAAATAGTAATTGCAATAAAATATTAAGGACGAAGTATGATTTTGTTATGTATCACTGTTTTTGCATTTTCCCACCCTTTGCATACCCCATTTAATATTATAAACTTGGAATTGATGTTAAGTAATTTTTTTATAACTTTTCACAATTTTTTTAACCGGGCGTGACTTCCCGTTTGGGGCAGGACTTACCGTTTGGGGCAAGACTTCCCGGCATGGGCAGGACTTATCAAACAACACCCAAGTAAAGGTTCCTATTTATTTCCTTTTGTTTTGCTAACACATATAGGCTGCACTTGGCATTTTTTCAACTCCAATTCCACGGAAGACGTCGCAGGTTTGGAAGAACAGAGCGAATCGTAATTTAATTTTTTAACTGACACAATCAACTTTGCAACATTCAATGAATTGAATCTAAACGCATAATTTTGAAATATTGTTTAATCCACAGAGCTAGAGCAAAAACTGATTTGGAAGACCAGACTTTGAATGGTAATTTTGGCAATACAACGAACACCGATCAGTTCCAAGACATTGCGGTGCAGATGGAAACAGTCTCCCCTCAGCAGCGGGCTTTCAAACAGGAATATCCTGATGAATAATACAAAATGTGTAATGATGTTACTCGCTAATAATGTTTAATCGTGTAGTTTGCAAAGAAATACTTAGTAAAATATAATAAAACATGCGGGACATTTTTTAATTGAAGAAACGAATAAAAGGCTGGAATTTGAAGCGAAAGATGTTTGTGTTTGAACTTTGTTGCTTGCATTTTTTAATATGTTTAAGAAAAATACAAATAAATGATTATAACTTGCCTGAAAGAAA
The DNA here is from genome assembly GCA_949802685.1 of Dicyrtomina minuta. Classification (NCBI taxonomy): domain Eukaryota; kingdom Metazoa; phylum Arthropoda; class Collembola; order Symphypleona; family Dicyrtomidae; genus Dicyrtomina; species Dicyrtomina minuta. The sequence continues at coordinate 236,895 of CATKUY010000042.1, forward strand.
CAGTAACAAATATACATTGTAACAATCGTGACCATGTACAAACTACACCCCTCCCACCTAAAGCAGCTTTAGCAGTAATATGTGGGAGTGCTTAACGCACCAGGAGCAAGCAAACTAAATTAATTGTATAAGTAATTTAACTCGATTCTGATTTATCAGTCAGTTGTTTTTTCAGAATTTGATAATTTGAATTTGGCGTATTATTGAACTTTAGAATTGACTCACAGTTTTACTATTAAGTAGAAGTGGAAGAAAGTAACCAAGTTTTAACGTCAGGGATCGGCCATAAATGATGTCACTGTTGAGGCCAGTGAATCTAGTTAGAGTTTAATCACATCAGGGCCGGACGAGCCACTTTGAATTTTGGTCCTAACATTATGGTGGTATAAACGGCAATTTGTTTAGTTGGGACTTTACACTCAGACCGCCCTCGCAAATTCAATTCCAAATCCACCACTTTTGCAGCGTATTAGGCTAGCAAATCATGGGGTTGCATTTCGTTTAAGAATAAGCAAAAATTACCCATTTCCAATTTAGGGTACAATCAAAATGAGCTATGTCATAAAACCAAAATATGAAACATACGTAAAATGTTAACTACGAGTTTTGGAAAACGTAAAATGTTCTATTTTCATTTTTTAACACTGTAAATGTCCTTTTTACATGTTTTTAAAAAGGTTCAAATTGTTCTAATTCCATGTTTTTGAAAAGGTGCAAAGTTTTATAATTCCTTGCTTAAGAAAAGGTGCAAAATGTTCTAATTTCATGTTTTCAGAAAGGTACAAATATTTCTAATTTAATGTTTTTAAAAAGGTGTAAAATGTCCGAATTTCATGTTTTGGAAAAGGTGCAAAATTTCCGAATTCCATGTTTAAGAAAAGGTGCAAAATTTCCAAATTCCATGTTCTTGAAAAGGGGAAAAAGGTCCGAATTTCATGTTTTCGAAAAGGTGCAAAATGTCCGAATTCCATGTTTTTGAAAAGTATTCAATGCTCTATTTAAATGCTTTTCAGACATATTTGAATATTTTTGTGGATAGTTGATAATGTTGTCAGCTAAAAATGGATATGGGTCATTTTTGTTCGGCACATAGGACATGCTAGTCTGAATATTGTTATTTGCGGTGTTAGTGGTGAAAGGCCACTTGTACACATTGAACATTTCCTACAATTTCATTAATTAACCCCTTATTGGAGTGTCTGTCGTTGGGCATATACTGTTCTTAGTGTATGTAACTCCGGTCTTGAAAGAATTATCGTTTCGTTTTACCTCGCACTCTTTCAAAATATTTACGTTTTAACGTCTTAGCTCTCTACCAATTGTAGTCTGAGAATTTAATTTTTTTCAATTTTGAAGGTCTAGATTGGTGCAGTGCTAGATCATTAATTTCATTGTCATCGTTTACAAACATTGTATGCATGAAAAAATTAACATTTCAAGCAAAATGTTCCAGCCGATAAAAAAAATTAAACTTGGCGAGAAAATAACAACTCCTTCATCACAGCACCCACACTAAATTATAGGCTTAGCTTCGTAATAAAATTGCCCAAACAGAATTGGTACTAACAATTTTTTTTTCACTTTACACATGGCGTCAGAAATTCTTTTTAAATGTTTTGAACTATTCACAAGACGCGGTTTCTAAAACTCTGAATGCGGTTTTGACTGTTTCTGTTGTGTTGCCACTTTTTAGAATTTCATTATTATATTTCTTCATAGAGCACGTTTGCTTTTGTTTTAAATGTGGGTTTTGCTATTTCCTTTGGTTTTATTTAAAATTACTTCTACAAGACCAAGAAAACGTTTGATTAACAACGGAATGGCAGTCTACACGCTTTGCACAAATATTTGAACTATTTAAACACATTATTCGTGACCCCTTGATTCTGTGATTTTATAATGTGAGCTTATAAATATTCCTTCGCAACAATTTTCCATTTGTTATTCAATCCACTATACTAGATTTGCCGTATTGTATATATTTAAATTATTTTCGATTTAGCAACGCGTTAAGTCAAAGCCACGTAAGTGCACACAAAATTGTACCTTTACGTTTCCAACTTGCATGTTATAAAATAATTAATCATAAGAAGTTAAAAAATTTGCTGTCGACAGTACGTAATAGGTTCTAGAATAAAAATCGTTGTCTGTTTCTAAATATCGTTTTTAATCAAATAGCAGGATTAAAATTAATTGATTTTCCCGTACCTCTAGTACCACTTGCTGTACTACGCACGTCTTGAGTTGATGAGCATAACAGTTTACTCTAGATTTAGGAAATGGCGGGAAATCAGAATATAACTGGAGTAAACGTAACAGAAAATTTAATTGCTAATGACATAAGCGTTGTTATAGCAAATCATGTGAGCAAAACCAGCATCAACTTCTTTTTTTATCCAGCCCAAACAATAATTAGCTTTATTTTAATATTATTTAAATATTTGCCTTTATTTGAGGAGTTCATCTAATTGGTATATTTTGTGGTGTTGACTACAACGTAGTGTAAGAATTAAGCCCTAATTCAATTTTTATAGCTCCAAGATCCTCTGCCAAAAAATATCAGATTCAAAGTTGAGAAACCAATTCAGACGTTTACTGGAAGAGAAGCATTTCTCAAGGATCTTCACAAGGTCGTTAAGGAGGGTGAAGTAACAGTTCTGACGCAGGCGCCCATTTCAGTTGTGGCTGCCACCGGAGGAATTGGCAAAACCGAAACCGTGCGCATGTACATACAACACCACGCGCATGAGTACGACCATGTGATCTGGATTGATGCGGAAAACACTTCGTCCTCAAAAAACCAATTCACCCAACTCGCAATAAAATTAAATATTTCTACAGATGTTGACGGGAAACCAAAGGAATTTGAGTTGATCCAAGAACAAATGTTTGAAAGACTGCTTCAAAAAGGCAACCTGGTGCTGCTTGTTTTAGACAATGCAGAAGCTTTCGAAGACGACAAGGACCTCAAGTTGAATGGAATCAGATGTCTCCTTCCAAAATCCCTGTCCCCATTCTTCGTTGAGCCCACAGTTATTGTGACGTCGCGGAACCAAAACTGGAGCCTCCAGAAAGTCATTTCACTGGATCTGTGGACCAAAAGTGAAGTCGTCGTCTTTGTGACTAAAAGACTTAAACTCGAAGAAACACCTAAAAACAAGGAATTGGTGACACAACTTGGAAATCTCTTCGGTTGCCTCCCCATCGCGCTTCAGGCAGCAGTCGCCGTGATTCTGCAGCAAACCAAACGAAGAAAAAAGTATGGAATTCAAAATTTAATTGACGAGTACCACAACGGAAGCAGAAACGTGTTGGCACAGAAGCCGTTGGAGGCAAACATGAGACCCTTGCGCATAAGCGACACAATGTTGGTTCTGTGGAACATTTCCTTGGTAAAATTAGTAAAATTCCCAGACGGTGACTTAGCAATCAAAATTCTCTGTTTTATGGCCTATTTGTCCCCCACAAGAATCCCAAAGGATTTCCTATTTGCTCTGTTTAATACAGACTTTCTTCAAGATGCAATTGAAAATGCATTGGAAATTCTGGAAAACTATTCTTTAGTCACATGTTTCCGCTCTGTTGACTTTGACTCACACAGTTTCTCCATCCATCGAATGATCCAAGACGCGACGACTGAAAACCTGAGAGCCAACGAGGCACAGAAGCCACCTTTAATTTTTAATGAAAACACATTTATAAACGAGATAGAAGTCTTGATGAAATTATCAGCTAAGACGATTAATTTTATGGGAACTTTAAACACCCGAGTAATTAGACGTGGAGGTGAAATTGTAGAAAACTTGGTTCACATCACAAATCATGTGTCAGAACATCTCGACGTGAAGGAGTTTGGAGATTTGACTGTGAAAGTTGAAGGAGTTTTAAGAAATACGAATGATTTCACAGAATCGATTGAACTCTACGAAAGAGTCCTTAATGCAACGCCTGCATCGGATCTTGAAAGTGAGATTCTAAACAAAATTCATCTCAACGGAAACCTGGCTTACGCGTACAGAGATGGAGGGTTTGACCAGAAATCTATCAAAGTATTCAAAGAAGTTCTACAGGATCAAACACGTGCACAAGGCCTACATCACAGCAACACACTTAAAACAAAAAGCGCCATTGCAAATGCACTGCATCTTTTGGGGAAGTACAATAAAGCAGCTGCAAAGTTCAGTGAAGTTCTTCAAGACTTTCGAAATATTCAAGACACTGAAAGCGAATCCTTTCTCACAACTAAACACAACTACGCACGTCTTTTGTTTGATCAAGGGAAGACTAAAGAGGCATTGATGCTTCTTACAAAAGTGTTAGTAGAACGTGAAAAGAATCCAGATTTGCATTCTGAGAACATCATAAGAACAAAAGGAAATATAGCGGTTGTGCTGAGAGAACAAGAAAAGTTGGAGGAGGCATCTGCGATGATGCTGCAAAACATTTCAGATGCCACTCGAGTCTTCGGACCCTTCCACCTTCACACGTTCAAATGTAAAAGAAATTACGCAGACCTACTTCGCCACAAAGGGAAACATATAGATGCAAAACAGCTTTTTTTGGAGTTGTTGGAAACACAAGAAACTGAATTAGGCTTCGAGCACCCTGACACACTTTACACAAAGAACCAATTGGCTGTTTTATATATTACCACGAAGGAGCTTGACAAAGCGTTGCCCTTGTTGGACGTCGAGGTACGCAAAAGGGTATTTGGCCTGAAGCATCCAAAAACAATGATCACTGCTAATAACTTGGCGCTTGTCATGGATAAACAAGGGAAGTTCGGGGAGGCTTTGTCACTACACAACAAGACTTTAAAACTTCGCACACAAGTTCTAGGGCCAAATCATCCGGATACACTGGACACAGTGTACAGCATAGGTGCTGCACATTACAAAATAAAAGAATTTGACGAGGCGGCGGAAGTGTTTCAAGTTCTTTTGCAGCGTCAAGAGAAACAGCTAGGAAAAAACCATCCTGAAACAATGAAGACATTAAAAAGGCTCACAGAGTGTAGACAAATTCTCCGCGAGCAAAACGATCGAAAGAAGTGTATAACGCTGTGACTTTAGTAAAGTTTATTTTTAAAGTTTGCAGAAACAACTTAGTAAAAAGAATATGGGAAAAATGCGAGGCATTTAAAAACATTTAAATAAATAAAAAAGCTGAAAAAATCAAAAGAAAGTTGTGTTTGTGCTTCGTTGCTTGTGTCTTTTAATATTTTAAACCTAAATAAAAAAATGCAAATTTTAAAATGAAATAATTCCCTCAGTCTATAATTAGGAAAGCAAGTGGGCTCAGTGGTGCACGGTGCACGTCGAGATACGGGCTGTCGATGAGTGAAAAGCATATGTAGTAATATATTTCGCATACGAGATACCCTGATCCACTTGTCTTCACGGAGCAGTTTTTTCTGCAGTCTCTCTATATGAGCTGAAAGGAGGGGAAGTAGAGCTATAGTTTAGGATGGACAAGGAAGTAAGAAGAGGCTACATGGCGAGCGACCACGGATATCTGTAAACAGGGGCATGTACTTCTAGTATGTGAGCACCCTGACCGTGACAGAGCTGAGTCCTAATAGAAGGAGAGTCCTCTTACTCAAAGTGATACGCTTGCTAGAACTTGTACCATCCCTATACTGTATCCTCTCTTTCTCAAGTCGATTGCACTGACGGAGGACGTACATTACAAAATCTGCTTCATATAAGGTAGGCAGGTGAAGAGGTGACATGGAGTCCGCTTTGGCTATGACGTGATACACCATAGAGACTGAGGATAATTTGAGCACCATGGCCTGGGTAAATACCCAGTAAAACTGTCTCCTTAACCAGGAGCTAAAACCAAGGATCTCAAACAGCGCGACATTTAAGATAGTCTGTAATCAATAAGTAAAACTTCCCAAGTAAAGTTCAGTTTAATTTACACAGCGAAAACTCAAAAGGGTACACTCATACTTGTCTGTATAGTGTACCCCTGAGCAATAAAGCGGCAAAGTAAATTGTTTCGAAGTGTACATAGGCTTTGGTCTGAAAGTACGATACTTCAAACATACATACATACATACATACATACATACATACATACATACATACATACCTTAGTCTATAATTATATCTTGTATAAATTTTATTTGAACTTGTTTTACCCCCACCCCTTTAATTATACAACCGTTGACTGTATTGACTGACGAATTACTTCCCCCCCCTGCTACGTCAGCTTGAACTTGAACAGTAAAATGAGGCTGTGTCGAACAGGAAAATGTAAACTAAGTTGGTTTTACACGGAATGGTACGCGAAGAATTTTTCACTTTTTAAAAATTTTTAAATAGAATATTTTGCTTTTCATATTGTTACAAAAATGCAGAAGGGTTCAATTAAATTAAATAAGAAAATAGTATTACTTCATGCGGTGAGGTTAGTATGATAAAAACCTGGCGTCTAATTGAGAAGTGGCTTCTACCAGGGCAAATCCATATCCTTTCGTTTTTTTGTAGGTGAATGCAAAACTGTATATTGTCGGCGAAGAATTGAATTTGAGCATCTCCATTTCGCACTACCGGCATTTTCGTTTCACAGACCAACATAATTAAAGGCTGTACCCCCGCAAAACTATTAGTTGGGATCCTTCATGAATTTAATTTATTTCTGAAAATAATCTAGTACATCATATATGATAAACAGTTTACAGAAAAATGATTTCAGTAATCCCAAAGGATTTGTAGTGTATAAAAATATGATCTATCACATCCTATGGGATGAATTCCCAATGCTCTTTTTATTTATAATTTGCTATTAGATGTACTATTTGTCATAGCCTCTATCATAATACAAATTGTTTAAAATTGCCACTAACTGCCCTAGAATTTAAAAACCTAATTATTTCAAATACTTGGAAATGCTGCAATTGTAATCAAGATAATAATTTTAACACTAATTATGATCCGAATGTATCATTTCTACTCCAAGTAGGTAGTAATAACGACTCCTTCTTTATTTGTGAGGACAATTGTCATGCATTCAAATTTATTCTGCCTTAACCATTATGCAGAGGGTTCTCGGTAATGCATATAAATATATGTAGCCTACGACATAAAGTTGATCAACTGTCTATAATTATGTACCAATACAGCGTTGATATTATGTGTATTACTGAAACGTGGCTCAATGAAAATATTACAGATAACGATATTTTGGTACCTGAATATGTTTTTCATAGGAAAGATGGAGGCTCAGCAGGGGGTGGTGTAGGCATATACGTTAAGGAAAATATTATACTGAAATTATTTCCTCAACTTTCTATTCTGCTGAATGTATAACTATGCTTATCAAACTGCCAGGTAGTAAACCTTTTGCTTTAATTAACATTTACCGTCCACTAGGCCACTTAGTATATGATGATAATTTTTTTTATGAACTGTCTGATCTTATACTGTCTCTACAAACACGATGTGTAGATATACATATAGTTGGTGATTTTAATGTTAATATACTTTCAAAATGTAACAATTCTTGCTATTTATCACTCTGTACAGATAGAGTTAATCTAAAGCAAATAATTAAAAACCCTACAAGAACTACACTGTTTACAAAAACTCTTATAGATCATATATATACTAACAAATTTGAATTTATATCTGCATCAGGAGTAATTGAATGTGGTTTGTCTTACCACGATATTATCTTTTTTGTATGTAAAAAACCAAAAATACATTTAGCTGGTAAAACCATTGCAAGTAGAAACTATAATAATAATCATAAGGAGCTCAAAGAACAGCTTGTAAATACAAAATGGTTTATTTTAAATAATTTTGACATAATTGACGATAAGGTTAATGTCTTTAAAACACTAACTCATTGTGTGCTTGAGAAATGTGTTCCTATAGTATCTAGACGAATCAAAGCCAAACCGAATGCATGGCTTTATAGTAATATTAGGAAACTAATTTATAATAAAAATTATTTGAAAAAGCTAGCAATCAAAGCCAAGACTGTCATTACTTGGGCAGAGTATAAAAGTTGTCGTAACAAGGTCAACTCATTAGTTAGATATGCTAAGATTAACTTTTATCGCTCAAAGTTTGACAATTGTAAAACACCGCAGGAGTCTTGGGACACATTCAAACTTTTGCTTAGAAACAAAGTTACATCTACAAATATACGTGAACTTAAAATCGATAACCCTATCATTACTGACAAGCAAAAGATTACTGATAGCCTCGCGGACTCCTTTGTTGTTAATCATTCTAATGAAGACTCAGAACTTCTAAATATATCTAATTTATTTAAAAATGATAACCTGTCATTTTCCCTAGTAACAAATGAAAAAGTAATTGAATTAATTAAGGCCACAAAAGGGAGCTCTTCGTCTGGAATTAAAAATGTACCATCTAAGTTAATAAAACTATTTCTGGAAATATTTGCCCCTATACTTACTGATATATTTAATAATGCACTCTAAACAGGTCAGTTTCCTCAAAGCTGGAAAAAAGCTTATGGTACTCCTCTGCTAAAGCCTAACTGTAACAAACTACTACCTAACTCGTATCGACCCATATCAATACTTCGATTCTTGTCCAAACTTTTTGAATCAATAATAGCTTTACGAGTTATGAAATTCGTAGAAGGCAATAATTTACTTTCAAGTATGCAGTTTGGTTTCCGCAGAGGCAAGTCCTGTCTTCATGCTCTAATTGAGTTATCTCAACTTATGTATGATGCACTTAAAAATAAAAAGCTTTGTGCTGTATTATTTGTTGACCTTCGTAAAGCTTTTGATACAGTTAAATATGTGAAACTTGTTTGGAAGCTTCATAAAAGGTATACACTTCCAGCCTACCTTATAAGAATATTATGTCAATATCTATCAGGTCGTGAATTTTCTATTAAACTCGGTGATTACTTATCTAAGCCCTATCCTCCTAATGGTGGAGTTCCACAAGGAAGTGTCCTTGGTCCAGTTTTGTTTATCCTATTTTTTGATGACATATCAGAAGTACTTAGGAATTCAGCACTGTATGCTGATGACATTGAGTGAGTATGCACTGCAAACACTCCATTAGAGCCTAAAATGGAACTAGAGAATGTCGCTGGTAATATTCACAAATGGTGTAGCACTAATGATATGGAAATTAGTTTTCTTAAAACTGTGTACATGGAATTTTGTAAGTATAAATCTAAGCAGCGCTGTAATTTTAATTCTATTTTGTGCAACAATAACACTATTAAAAAGGTGGATAGTTTCAAGTACTTGGGAATTTACTTTGATAACTATCTGAAATTTGACATTCATTGTGATCATGTCAATTGTTAAATTACATTTAAGTGCTCTCAATCAGTTAAATATAAAAGATTTATGAATTATAGCCTGTTACAAATTGTTTTCAAATCACTAATATTCTCTCAAATTGATTATGGTTTTCTTGTATGGGCTGCAGTATCAAGCAGTCTTCTTCAGAAGTGTCAGAATAATATTGACCACTTTCTTAAATGTATTTATTATAAAAGCTTTCATTTTATTTTCAACATGAAACATGTTTTATCTATACCAACTAAGTATCGAATGAAAAAGAAAAAGTTTGACATGTATAAACTGTATTAATCATTTTCTATTTTAACTGTATTTGAACGTCTAGCATACATGACTATATCTATGACTCGTATATTCCTTCATCAGTCATTTAACTGTCATGCTTACTAGCAATTAAGCGTGAAGGTAATGAGAGATCTTTGCGTCATGCTCATTTTCTTAAAATAATCAAATGTTCCTCTTTTAATCATAACTCGTACCAATATCGTGATGCAAAATTATGGAATGCAATTCCATTTGCTGTACATGCTTGTAATAATTTAAAAGATTTTCAATTTAATTTAAGTAAATGGTTAATTAACTTAAGATAATCCATGTATGCTGTGAAAATGTTGTATGTTGTATTACTTTTTAAATTGTTTTAATTTTAGTTTCTAATTATATTGATTAGTTTGTTGTATGACTGTCTGCCTATGAAAATCAGTGTTTATCGCTGTTAGTTTTGACAATAAAGCCTATTACAATACATTTAACGCTAACCGACAAAAATCATTCCAACGCGAGGTTTTGTAGTGCATGCTGCTTCGTCAAGCTCACAGGCTTCGTTTCTGTAGTATTACTGACTTTTGATTGTGATTCAGTGATATTAACTAGTTTAAGTACTGTAAGTTAAATATTGGTTATTTTGAGTGAGTAGTGGCATAAGTTGAATTAAAATGTGATTTGAATTACTGTAGTATGGTTGTACAGATAAAATGTTGAAACAAGAAACTGTTTTACGATGAAAGTGGTTGGATTCAAGCTGAATCAGATATTTTGTTTTGTGTTAACAAAGTGTATTGTTTTCTGCTTTGATCAGAACTTTACACGGAAATTAGTTAATGTTTCATTTTATTACCAGCACAACGCAATTTTAAAAGAACTTATTGGTGTTAGTTTATAGTAGTTTTTAATCACGCTGGTGTAGCTACTTTGTAAAATCGTTGATGTTTTTATCTTTGATCATATTGCAACAGTGAAACTACGTTACTCTTAGAATTTCACATAATAGTTCAAGTTTGACAGGTTAACTATATTTAGCTTAGCTATTATTGAAATGAAATACCAAGCCTACCTACTTGCTATATAAAATAACTAATAGAACATTAACATATGCGCTAAATGATGATGATTCAATGCTGCTGTTAAATAAATGAAATGCTACCATTAAATTTTGTTGTTTAAACTTATAGGTACTTCTGAATAAAATGAAAATGCATATGAAACTAAAACTAAAGAAACTATAGTTCATGTCCCATATGAAATAAGGAAAAAATTCATAAAAGATTATTGCTATAGGAAAAGTTGATGATGCAGTGTATATAAATAATGATTATGGAATCGTCTGAAATTTCCAAAAACCAATCATATACGCGCCACATAAAGGATCCTATATCTCAGTTTTGCAGGAGTATGCAGCTGCATAAAACTGCACACATTTGTTATTAGGTGCCTTGCTAGGGTTGGTACAAAAATGATGTTACCGAAATTATTCCAGTATTAAAACTCTTTACAAGATTCGCGACACATTTCTTCACATTTATTGCCACCAGCAGAGAACATACGAACTTGGAAAACAGTGCTAAAAAATACAACACAAAATTTAATTGAAAAATAAAGCTCCATGGCCGCTTAGATGCGCCGACAAATGACGTTCTTAAACGTTGACGCGAAATACTAAAAAGAAAACTTGTGTCCACAATTTTTATTTTAAAAACATTCTTAATAATCATTATGCATGTATTTAATAACTTGTTTTAACGGATCGTCCATAAATGAGTTTATAACTAATTTTCTATTCTTACTATATCTTATGTACGATACCCCATATTGTCAGCATATTTATGCCTAAATTGCAGTCTTCGTCCGATCAGCCAAAGATTTTGCGGTCAAGAAACTGCAGACAGCGTCGTTTAAAACAAAAGAAAGTCCTCAAACTTGATGCTTCTGCTTGTAGGTACATGCATTCAAAAGACAAAATAAAATGTATGTTCCTGCACGCAATTTGCGATGGTGTCATGCTCCTTTTTATGTTCGTTCTCATGAGTATTATCCAGTTGAATGGAGGGAGAAGTGTGGAATGGAGCTGTGCTTTCTGCTTCGTTAATCAAAATTTAAAAATAAAAAATAATTAACTTTTTTTATTCAGCGCAATCGTGCTTTGCATTTCCAGGGCAGATTACTATTCTCAAGGCTTCAAAAACGCGGTAGCCTCCTATTTCCTCACCCACATTGACTGGTTGAGTCCGGTTGTATGAACTTCGGTTAAATCGACCCAATGAATAAATTATTATTATTATTATTATATGTTGAGGTCATACGTCCACCTAATTTCGGAACTAATTACAGTAGGGATCTCTAAAATAGTAAAATTTGAATGACGCCATTTACGGACGATCCCTGTATGTAAGCTTGTAAATTCAATGTTGAGTATATAAGTTAACTTAATTTTAGAACTAAAGGCATGTGAATTTCTAAAATGGTAAAATTTGTATGACGCCCTTTATAGACCAACCCTGCATGCATACTAGTAAAATCTTATGCTAAGGATATATGTCAACCTAATTTCTAAACCTATGACAGTAGGGATCTCTAAAAAAGTAAAATTTGTATGACGTCATTTTTGGACGATCCCTGCATGCATACTAGTAAAATCCTATGTGAAGGATATTATGTCAACCAAATTTTTGAACTGTTGACAGTAAGGATCCCAAAAATAGTAAAATTTGTATAACGTCGTTTATGGACGATCTCTGCACGCATAATACTTAAATCCTATGTTAAGGATATATGTCAACCGAATTTTTAAACTTATGACAGTGAAAATCCCTAAAATAGTATAAATTGTTATAACGTCATTCATGGACGATCCCTGCATGCATAATAGTAAAATCCTATGTTAAGGATATATGTCAACTGAATTTCTAAACTTATGACAGTGGGGATCCCTAAAATAGTATAAATTTTTATGAAGTCATTCATGGACAATCCCCGCATGCATACTAGTAAAATCCTATGTTAAGGATATATTATGTCAACTCAATTTCTAAACTTGTGACAGTGGGGATCCCTAAAATAATAAAATTTATATGACGTCATTTATGGAGGACCCCTGCATGCATACTTGTAAACTGCTATGTTATGGATATATGTCCACCGAATTTGTATACTTATGACAGTGGGGATCCCTAAAATAGTAAAATTTGTATGACGTCATTTATAGACGATCCCTAGACTGCATTGTTAACGTCTGTAAAATGATAAGGAAGGAGAATTCCGAATGCCTGAGCTGGTATTCGAAGAGTGGACCCCCGTCATGAGAACGCATATTTTCCAATTTTACATTGCAGTGTCAAACCAACGACCACTATACCAGTCTGCCCTGTGAACGTACATATGTCAGCAGTACATTCACTTGTAATAGATATTAGTGAAAATTTTCTATGTGCATTTCTAACGGCGAAGCTTGACAAGCTCTCAGCTCCATATGTACCTTCTATGTATTATCAGCCCTTTTTTAGATGCTGAGCTTAAGCATCTATTGTAATGGCCATGTCCGTCCGTCTGTCCGTCCGTTGGCCGTACACTACAGGTCACAGGTTTGAACGGATTTTTGTTTTTAAAATTATATATGACCAGAAATGCGACTGAGCAGGTCTGTATTGTTTTTTCGTTGTAATTAGGCTAACCACTTATTCACAATAAATTGATTACTGGACCTGTGTCAGGAATTTTTAAAGTGAAGAGCTCAAAAACGGGCAAACCAAAGTGCTGAGGCAACCGAAAGCGAAGAATGGAAAAGATAAAGCTGCCATTGTTTGCATGCAAAATTTATTTATGCCAGCCTTGTCTTTCGGTTATCGCTACAATACATACCTGCCACTGAACCTACGTACCTAGGTACGTATGACGTTCGGCGTACGCTTCTCACTCTAAGCATTGCCTTTCGTGTGTATAAATACCATACGAAATTGAATGGTAAGGTGCGTTTACAAATGATGCTATCTCGATTGATCAATTTTCTGACCCCCCTACTTATTTTCACTGATGTTAAACATACTGCAAACGGGGAATTTTCATATGCACGTACCCATTCAAATGATATTATTATCAACTGTAAAAATAGCTTGTAGATGGTGACGGATCGTCCATAAACGACATTCCTCAAATATTTTAGTTTTATGTACTTCCCTTTTAAACGTTGATTTTTTTTTCTAACCTGGTTGAACTACATGTAATGACCTTACCTACCTATATTAGTTATGGATATTAAGGGATCGTCTATAATGACATCCTTCAAATATCATAGTTTTAGGTACTCCTATTTCCACGATTAAAATTTTTTCCAGCCTATTTTAACATACATGTATTGAACTTACCTATATTATATAGTTATAGATATTTTTTAATTGAGATCACACTAATAGTTTTTCCAAAATTAGTAGTTGAATAAAGCAACTCCGAAATTTTTCCATGTACACACATTGTGAGGAATCGTCCGTTATTGACGTTTCTCAAAAATATTATAATTTTAGGCCCCCCCTCCCTCCCTTTAATTTATTTAACCATTTTTAGATGCTGAGAACATAATGACGTTCTTCAGTGTTATTGATATTCAGGGATCGTCCATAATGACGTCCTTCAAATTTCATAGCTTTTACAAATCCCAGTCCCAACATTTAATTTTTTTTAACCTATTTTAACTATATGTAACGGACTTACCTAAATATGTTACAGATATTCAGGTATCGTCCATAATGACGTCGTTCAAATATTATAGTTTCTAGTACCCCCAGTCCCAACATTGAATTTATTTCCAACTCATTTTAACTGTATGTCACGGACGTGCCTATATATGGTATAGATATTCAGGGATCGTCCATAATGACGTCGTACAAATACCATAGTTTCTTGTATCCCCAGTCTCAACTTTAAATTTGTTTCCATTCTGTTTTAACTACATGTCACGGACTTATCTATATAGGTTATAGATATTTAAGGATTGTCCATACTGACGTCATTTAAATATCATAATTTTTGAGACCCCCATTTTCAACTTCAATATGTTTTGCAACCTTTTTTTTAACTGCTTGCCACGTACATTCGTATATGGCTTATTGATACTAGGGGACGCTCCAAAAATGACGTCATTTGTAAATCATGCAATTCTCAAAAATATTTTAGCGTTTCTGAACTACATGCCACGTACTTCCATATATGGCTTATTGATGGTAGGGAACTCTATTAATGACGTCATTTGTGAATGGTGCAAAAAATTTCAGCTGTATTTAACTACAACCTACGCACATTCGTATATGTTTTATTGATTGTAGGGGAACTCCCATAAATCTAATACCATCTTTAAGCGTAACATAAATTGTCTTGCGAATTTGATAAAGCTCAGCATCTACTTCGGGCCCGCCCACGGTCGACAAATCCGGCGCAAAGCGCCGGATTTTTTTATCTTGAAACATTGATTTTATTCTTGGTCGGTTTAACTGCTAATTGCGAAGAAACTATAACTTAAACAATAACTAAAATTCCGGCGCTTCGCGCCGGATTTGCCTACCGTGGGCCCGAAGTAGATGCTGAGCTTACAGCGAATATTGACTTCAGTCAATCGATGCATCTTTTCACATTATTTACATAAAATACACTCTATACCCTGTAAAGTGCAATATTTTAGTGACCACATTGTTGGACGATCCTAATGTATACAATAATATTATTTCATGCTTAAAATACTATTTTACATGATGTTTGAACTGATACTGGGTGTTTTTTCAAATGATGACATTAAGACGACGTCATTTATGGACAATCCCTGTGTGTGTACTGGTAAAAGTAGATTTTAAAGGTATAAATCTACCAAATTTTGCATTAGGCGCTAGCAAGGATCCTTAAAATAGTGATTTTGTGATGACGTCATTTATGAAGGATCCCTGTATGCATGACTGACCCATTGCTGTTCACGGGACTCTAGGTGTCGCGAGCTCTATTCCAACCTTGGCTTCGAGGCTTCAAATTTTAGGGACGTATTTCACGATTGACTATGAATTCCCCATCCCCCGCCCCGAACCTAAAAGGGATGATTTGTTAAGTAGGGGAGCATTAGTTTGCGGTTAATAAAGCATTAGGCATAAGACATATTTATATTTTTGAGATTCTGACTTGTTTTAATTCCTAACACCTCCTTTAAGAGATAATTTTTGGGGTTGGGGGTGCAATTATTTAAAGTTTTTTAAAAGTTTTAGCAAAGAAATTAAGATTTTTGGGACGTCATTTGTGGGTGACCCTCAGTACACCCCTCCTCTCTAAGGGAATACTTAGTGGGTGGGATGTGCTAGTATTTAAAGTTTTTTAATTTGTTTAGCAAAACTAGTTAAATTTTTGGGACGTCATTTGTGGGTTACCCGAAGTACACCCCTTCCCCTTAGGGGATACTTTGTGGGTAGGGAGTGCAAGTATTTAAAGTTTTTCAATGGTTTTAGCAAGAAAATGAGGATTTTTGGGACGTCATTTGTGAGTGACCCGAAGTACACCCCTCCCCTGAGGGGATACTTTGTGGGTGGGAGGTGCAATTTTTTAACGATTTTTAATGGTTTTAGCAAGAGAATTAAGATTTTTGAGACGTCATTTGTGGGTGACCCCAAGGACACCCCTTCCCCTTAGGGGGTACTTTGTGGGTAGGGGGTGCAAGTATTTAAAGTTCTTTAATGGTTTTAGCAAAAAAAATTAAGATTTTAGGGACGTCATTTGTGGGTGACCCAAAGTACACCCCCTCCCCTTAGGGGATACTTTGTGGGTGCGGGTAACTTCTGCTGGAAACTTCTGCGGGTAGCCTGTTCCGATGACTGGTGCATGTTGCTGGTGCATTGACTGGCGCCTGTAACGAAACCATTTAGGTTGTGCACTTGGCTGGTACAAAGAGGCAAATTAAAATTTCGACTGGTGCTTGTCTGGTCTATATAGCTGGTGCATTTGCCTGGAGCAAAGGCAAATCACCCGTGAAAAGGCCTGTTCCGATGACTGGTGCATGTTGCTGGTGCATTGACTGGCGCATGTAACGAAACGATTTAGCTAGTGCATTTGGCTGGTGCAAAGGGGCAAATTGAAATTTCGACTGGTGCTTGTCTGGTCCATTTAGCTGGTGCATTTGGCTGGTGCGAAGCGGCAAATCACCCGTTTTTCTCAAATGCTTTTAGATGGCTAAAAAAGTTGGTCCAGTCAACTGTTAATTGTAAAAAACTGGTTAGTTTGATCTCTCTCAAAAACAATAGGGCACTTCTCATTTGCATTTGTGGCCGTTTAAAAAATATTTGACGAATATCGCTTAAAAACTGTGACCTGTAGCGCATAAAGAACAGACAGACAGACAGACCGACAGACGGACAGACGGACATAGCCATTCCTATAGATGCTTAAGCTCAGCATCTAAAAACCAGTAAATTTTAGCATTAGCGTGTAAAGGTATTTAGAGAGGAAAAATTCAGCTGGTGAAGCTTCGTTTCTTCAAATCAGCCCGCCACTAAAGTAAAAAAACAAGTGAATCTTGCTGCATTGTTACTAGCTTTAACAAGCCAGTTTCAGTGGGAGGGGGGGGGTGAACGGGGTGGTCCACAAATGACGTCACAAAAAATATCACTAGCATATTCGGAACGTCCATAAATGACGTCACAAAAATATTACTCGATTCTTAAGATCGTCCGTAAATGAAGTCAAAAAAAATATTACTTGTTTCTTAGGATCGTCCGTAAATAACGTCACAAAAAATATTACTCGTTTCTTAAGATTGTCTGGTAATGACGTTGCAAAAAATATTACTCAATTTTCGGGATCTTCCATAACTGACGTCACAAAAAATATAACTTGTTTCTTGGAATTGTCCGTAAATGACGTCAACAAAAAAATATAACTTGTTTATTGGCATCGTTCGTGAATGACGTTACAAAAAATACAAAAAATATAACTTGTTGATTGGGATCGTCCTTAAGTGACGTCGAAAAATATTAATCGTTTCTTGGGGTCGTTCGTAAATGTCGTCAAAAAAATATAACTCGTTAATGGAAATCTTCTGTAAATGACGTCACAAAAAATATTACGCGTTTCTTAGGATCGTCTGTAAATGACGTTAAACAAAAATATAACTCGTTTATTGGGATCGCTTGTAAATGACGTCACAGAAAACCTTACTTGTTTATTAGAATCGACCGTGAATGACGTCAGGAACAATATTACTCGTTTATTGGGGTTGACTATAAATAACGTCGCTATGAATATTACTCGATGTTTGGGATCGACTGTAAATAACGTCACAAAAAATATTACTTGGTGATGATGATCGTCTGTAAATGACGTCACGAAAATTAAAACTTTTTTACTAAGATCGTTTGTGAATGACGTTAACAAAATATTACTCACTTATTGGGGTGATGTGTGAATGATGTCACTTGAATTATGCATCAGGTAAAGGTTTTTCTTTAAGCCATCAATACCGAACTAAACCTATTGACCAGACAATATAAGTTAACATGTTATGTTATATGTTATATGTCATTGTTAACAAACATAGCCGTACCACTCGTCCTTGTCCACCAGATACATCAAATCTCGTTTCCTAAACACTGGTACAGGTGCTTCTCTTGCCATGATCCCTCGCGTTGGCACTAGGCGTACTCAGGTAACTATAGCTTGCACAATTTTTTCTCGTAGTAGTGCAATATTGAACAAAATCTTTCAAGTCGCTTGTACCCTGCCAAATGGTACCAGCAAAGTTTTCACTTAGCACACTCGTACCGGCAAACCAACCCAAACCTGTGCTGTTAGAAAACCCACTTGTACCAGCACCACTCAAATACTGTCCATTTTTATCAGCACAACTTGTAACTTAGCCCGCTTTTGTGGACATTAACTGCAAAAACTTTATGTTAGCCTTCCTGTATAAAACAAAGTTTTCCAATGATTAAAACAATTCGCTGTAAGCTCAGCATCTACCTCAGGCCCACGGTGGACAAATCTGGCGCGAAGCGCCGGATTTTTATAATCCACGTAGATAAGTTACACTTTCGGGGCCGTCTAATAATGACGTTATCAGTAGGATCAATGGGTCAGCCCAAAGATTAGTAACATTTAATGGTACGTGCTTTTGTTTTTGTAAAACTGATCACCTTACCTTGATACCTTTAAAAAATTGCAGTATTTGAAGGACCCTATTTATGAACGATCCCCTATGATTACCCAGCCTTACAAAAATGTACGTAGCATGTAATGAGTAAATGAGTCCCGCTTAACCGGGTTTCCCTTTAATCCAAATTCCTCTTGACCGAGTTTGGTTGCAATTATATTTTTATTCAAAGTAAATGCATACATGTTTTATTAAGTATTCATCACATGCAAGCGCATTGTTCTGTAAGATTTTGATTTACTCATTATATTTCTATGCTAATGATTCTTTGCCCTTCCTGTTCCCAAATCAGATTTTATTTAATAATTTTAAGCAATGCATCATTGTTTATCTTCAATTTTCTGTGATTAACCGTATAATACTGATTCGTTCTTGACCTACTTGTGCATTTACATGAACTGTATATAAAATTTTTGAGTATAGGCAAAATTTTAGAAAATGACTTCAATTAAATCAACCGAATAACAAAATAAAAAAACATTTTATGAAATCACTCTTTAATTGGCTACTAATTTGTCATTTATTAAATAAATAGGGTTCTAAATTAATTTATTAGATTTAAAATGTTCAGTAGCAGCAAAATATTATTATTCAAGTAAATATTTCTGATTAAAATTATTTGTGCCTTCAATTATTGCTACATAGTGGATATTTTTTTATCTTTTGGCCGAATAAAAAAAAATTCATACTGTTGTTACTCTTGATTTTTAAAAATTACCACGTTAAATGCTATAAGAAAAATCAGTTTTGTAATTTCGAGGCAAACTATCAAAGTTTGAATTTTTTGACTGTTCACTGCGACCAACCAACGCAACGTGCACTTGAGTTACTTTAGATCTGCGCTTTTGAAAAGTATTGCGACATTAAGAAATGAGTCCTTAAGATATATGGGTTTACCCTGTTCCACGTCATTCACTGTTGTAAGTAGGTAATAATTTGGTTGACTTCATCAACATTCTATCTACACTTTACACATCATCTACGTTTATGTAACGGTTACGTTCATGAAACAGGGATCCGGAAAATCGTGATATTTGTATAACGTTATTTATGGACGATTTCAATGAGTTATATTTGCTCAATGACGTGTGTTCTTACCACCTACTAAGCTACATCTTTATGTTCCTATGTATTAACGTTTGGGAATTTCTATATTGCATGTAGATAAGTTACACTTTTGGGGCCGTCTAATAATGACGTTATCAGTTGGATCACTAGGTCGGCCAAAAGACTAGCCACATTCATTGGTACATAGGTACATCAGTTTTTGTAATAGTTACACCTTAAAAAAATTGTAGTATTTGAAGGACATCATTTATGGACGATTTCCTATTAAAACTCAGCCTTACACAAAAGTACGTGGCATGTGATGAGCAAATGAGTCCCGTTAAACCGGGTTTCCCTTTAATCCAAATTCCTTTAGACCTTGTTGGATTGTAATTTTAGTTTTATTTAAATTAAATTCATTTATGTTCAATAAAGCATTCATCACATTCAAGCGCATTGTTCTGTATGAATTTAAATCACTCAATTAATTTCTATTCTGAAAAATATGCATTGCAATTCCTGTTCCCAATTCAGATTGCATTCAATAATCATAAGCAATTTATTATTGTTTATCTGCTGTGATTAACCTAATTAAAATACTCGATTGTATTTAGTCCGAAATGCGGATAGTTAGATTTGATTTTTTACCGACTATATTCTATTTTGCATTGCTCTAGCATTTCAATAATTTTATATGCAAAAGTGCACAGGTTCGAGAAAATAAGTCGTTACCTAGCGCGGTACATCGGCTACCGTGGATATCTACGGTCAACCAAGCCTGCGAGAAACTTCCAATCGGCCTTCATACACATAAGCCGTAAAAGGCTTTATGGTTGGGCATAAATGATGCCACGCAAATTATCTTTTAAAAACCACCCACTCACCTGTCAACTTTACAAATCGCCCGCGCATTGCTGTATAGTTTTTGGTCAAGATCGCAGAAGGACGTTTTTCGCAGCTAACAGTTGAATTAGAAATAGAGCAACTTATTTTATTTTTTTTTTAACTTTTTTCACTTAACCAAAAACTGCCGATGACGTCAGATTAGCGTAAATACCTTCTATTTTAGCATTTATAGCATTTTTAAAAGTATTTCTATTTTGTTTTACAAAATTACAAAAATAATGGTTGTTTGAAGCTGCCAAAAATTGGAAAAATTTTTAGCGCATTTTCAGGGTTAGTTTATAAATGGTGGAACCCTTTAGGATCTACCTTAACCGTGTCTCGACATTTTAACATTGCGTAATTTGCTATCTTTAACATTGTATGTCCATTTTTCAACTGAACTCTTTTACCCATCCAATGACTTCATTTATAGACGATCTGTAACAATTTATACCATAATTGTAACTTTATGCCGTTATACAGATTTTCTTTTTGTTATCTTGTGAAAAGTGGAGATAATCAGATTTGCTTTTTAGTACATAGAGGTGATAGTCAGTATTTATTTTAGGAGTAAATGGAGATATTCAGATTTGAATCTTTGCCGACAAATATTGGTTCCGTTCCGTTTTCTGTCAAGATTTTATAACTTGTATAACAGATATGGCTAAATGACAGGTCATATTAGAGGATCATGAGAACGGGGAGTTTTTGATGACGCTATTTGTTGACAATCCCTTTTGCAGCAAAACAGCAGTTTGTTGCATACATGTAACAAAAAATATGCCTTATTGCTTGTGTTTTTATTGGAAAAATTTGTTAATACTGTTAGTCTGTATCATTTTATTAGTGAAATAAAATTACAACTTGTCAAGCCTATAGTGTGTTATATCCATAAAGGAAACCCAAATTTAAAGTGAAATTCTAAAAACAAGAAAACTTGCACTAATTTAAAAACAAACTTAGGCAGTAGCTGTTGGGATGCGCCCATACATGACGTCTTAAAACGATAAGTCAAAATATGTTATATGTCAATAATACTGGAGCTCACAATTTTTGTTTCAAAAACATAAATATTTGTTATTTTTTTATAAATTAAATTGTTGTAAAACATTGTCCAAAAATGATGTCGTAAGCCATTTCCCATTTTTGTCATCCTTGTGCTCCCCCTCGCTTGGCATAAGTTCAACCATTGTAATAATAGTAAATTATTGGCAATTTCTAACATGAGGTGGAACAACTAAGTTCACCTATTGATGCTATTCATGTGATAACGTAATATGTGGACGATCCGTGATGACGTACTATCTACGCCTATCTACTACCTACGCAATTGGCAAAGGGACCCAGGCACCTTTCGTCCAGACCGAGAAGCACACATTATACGACTAGCACTTCTTATTTTATATGAAGTAATAAATTTAGATACTTCTCTATGTATTCACTTCCTTAATGCATGGTGTGAAATTTGTGGATTCTTTTTGTAACCATATTTTTGTAATTGGATTTTTTTTTAAATACTATAGACTTGATATATTGTAACCGAA
Source organism: Dicyrtomina minuta (assembly GCA_949802685.1). Lineage (NCBI taxonomy): Eukaryota > Metazoa > Arthropoda > Collembola > Symphypleona > Dicyrtomidae > Dicyrtomina > Dicyrtomina minuta. The sequence goes on from CATKUY010000042.1 coordinate 259,120, forward strand.
TACTGTGTCTGTTTACAGAATAAGGTATGTACTAACTAAAAAAGTTTGAACTGTATAATTTTTCACTTAAATAAAGCTCACAAAAAAAAACAAACAAACAAATAGCTTGCATTCGCCTATAATAAACTAACATGTAAGGTGGAACTGGAAAAAAGAATCGATAAGGTTGATTAATAAATTATTTATAAATGCTTTATTCTTGTGAATATCTAATAGGAAATGTTTTCAAGATGCTCAAAATGTGTCCTTATGTTTTTATAATGTGCAAACTGTTCAGTTGTCCTGTTTTTTAAAAGTGCACATAGTTGCATTTACAAGTTACCTATTTAATTAGATAATTTAACTTTCGAATTTGTAAACATCAGATGCAATCAGCCCGTACTACTATGCAATGCAAACAAATACCTGTTTCTGTGCAAGACGTACTGCCCTGGTAGGCTGATTAATGAAATGTAATAATTGGCTTTGTAGAAAAACGAAAGTCCTTACCTGATACCCTCCGAACGGTACTCCTATGCCGGCACCACTCAAATTGGCATTAGCTGTGCAGCTTTTACCTGTTGCAATTCGTACATTTTTCCCTAGCACAGAGACAAAGATGACTCACTCAGACCTGAACCGACACAGGCACACAGGCATTTGTAAAGGCACCACTTACCACACCTACCTAGCTATTTATTACTAAAACATTGTTTTAGAGCCTACACTGACTAAAAATAAAAATATGCGTTTTATACTTATTTAACTTTGCACCTCTTGTGGCAGCGTAATTCAATCAGTCATCACATCTACCCACAGACGGTTTCAGATCGTTCTTGACCAGGCCAGACTAGGTAAGAAAAGGGCGGCCCTGACCAGACCTTTTTGGACCCGACCAGATCAGTCTAGACTAAACCTTACCAGACCATAATACACCAGACGAGACCATACCAGATAATATCACACCACAGCAGACCAAGTTGCTTACTAAACGTGTCCTGTAGCGTGTGACCAACAGCGATGCGTACAGACAGACAGACAGACAGCCAACACCACACAATTAGACCAACGACCAACAGATGCTTGCTCAGCATTCAAAAACTAGATCTTACTTAAAATATTAAATTGATTCTAGCATTTATGTGTGCCTTTTAAGTTTGAAAAAAGCCGCAATTTTAATCATTGTTTTTTATGAAATATATAAAGAAAGCGGCACTTAAAGAGGAAAAATACACAGATATCATAAAACTACAAACAATTAAATATTATAATACAGGAAGTCTTAAAGTGATGTTTTAGTTTGCAATATTCTAAAACAACATTTTGCGAATAATGAAAAAGTAGATTTAAAAGTGTGTTTTTTCAATCGTTGGCAAGATCAGCAAATAAGTGCAGTTGCAAAGAAAAACTTTAGTATTTACGCAACAAATTCTCTTTAAACCAAAACCATACAGCCTGAATAAGTATTTCTGCGTTTACCATTTCGATCTTTATCACTTATATTTTTACTTGCAGATATGTTTGCTGTGGTTCAACTTCGAAACCTATTTCTGCGACAACTTAAAATCTCGTCCATGTGCCTACATACAAGAGTATCTTCGAGAATAGATATTGATACAGGAATAGAAGGTTTTGAAAAAAACAAAAAGAAATATCGCTCTCCACACAAAAAACCCCTTCCGTCATGGTTGGATAACGCGCAAAACTTATTCAGCGATCAAGAGTTAACTAAATTGTACGATGAGTTCAAAACAATTGTTAACGATATGACCACTATAAAATGGACAAATGGAGGAAGACGAGGAAACAAGAGGACAAAGGATATGATGGAGTACGTACTACCGTGGACACCTGTGTGGTAAAATTGTTTTTAAATTATTATTATAAGGTCATACAATACTTTTTTTAAATATGTTAAAAAAACGTATCACTAAAGAATTAATCAATCATCCAATCAATCAAAATTAAGAATAATTTAATTACAGTGCTGTGCAATTTTTAATTGGTAACGCCTACTATACTAAGTTGCGTCAGGCTTCCGGAAAAACGTTGGCAAATGAAGAAGAGCATTATCAGCTGTCGTTCAAACTAGCTTGGGCTCTTGAAATGGTTTTTGCAATAGCAAATATTTTATTTTACACTTTAAATTGGGAATGTGGCAGAGTGTATATTTAATTTTCGCATAGCGTTATAGTACTTATTCGCAATACTTTTAAGCAAGGCAACAAATTCCCATATAATAGTTTTTTAAATTTAATTTTTTAAAAAAATGTACAGATTGCGAGGACGCCTTATATGATTGACGACGCAATAGACGAAGGAACAGTGAGACAGAACCTACCGTGTTGGAAGACGGTGCCAGGAGTTGGACTTCGGGAAGTTAATGATATAGCTATATTAATTCATGGGGGTTACAGCATTCTAACAAAATACTTTTTAACTAACAGCATTTTCCCTTATTTGATAAAACTTGTCTCTGAATGCTTCATTACGACAGCAGTTGGAGAAAATAACTTGTTTCTTTTGTCGTGCGAAATAAATTCTCCAAACTACGTGTAGGTTTAATTTCTTAAATTAATTAAAAAATGTATCATATAATTATACTAACATGATCAGTTTTTTAATCAAACCCCCTTGCACACAATTTGTACTTTTTTGTAAACCTATTTAAGGTACGAGGAGAAAGACTTTATTCGGGCAAAGGTACTTCTAAACGCAATACTTTTACCAACAATGCCAGTTGTTGCAGCTATGGTGTATGTAAGTTAATAACTAAAATTGTCTAATAAAATGATAGAAAATCGATAATGACAATTGTACTTTCAGCTATTTAAAATGTTGTTCAACTAATCACGTGTACAAACAAACTATGTATTAGAATGGAATTAACGATTCAGCCCTCATACAAAAAGCAGTTGAAATTGGAGATATGATAGCAACTTACTACACAAAAGGTGAAGACTGGGTAGACGTCTACGGAGGAAACGCAGGAAATGAAAGAGAAAGCCGTGATATTCAGGAAGGATACCCGTCATGGCTTTTTTACGCAGCGTTTAAACATGCAAACGAAAATCAGCGGAACCATTTGATTGTAAGAACGCCAATTGGTTTTTATAGAAAGCAAATTTTGTACTTAATAATTATTATGTGCGACATATAAGAAAATATACACAATGCAAGGATGACTAAACAACATTTAAAAACATTTTTTATTAAAGGCAAACTACGGAAAGGAAGACCCAGCTGCAGTAAAGGAAGTACTCAAGATTTACTCAGATTTACATGTTTCTGAGATTGTGTATGAAATGGGGGAAAAAGATCTTTACAAATTAGAATTACAAATATCTCAACTTCCACGCGATACGTATCCCAAAACAGTTTGGTTTAATCTACTAAATCACTACAAACAAGCATTACTTGGACAAGCTGCAAGATGTTAGTAAAAGACACGACAATTTTACAAAAAGCATGTACAAATAGGTTGAGTAGTGCTACATAATAGTATTTTTAAAGAGACCTTTTGATTTGCTACTAGAAGTATTAATTATATTTCTAGGTATTCTAAAAATTTAAAATTTTCAATTTGTTCCTATGAATTTGCCACTGCAAGTTTGGAAAAAACATATTGTTGTAAAAGATTTATTTTGTTAAGCATTGTAACTTCCTTACTTTCATTTGGTTTTTAAAAATGCTGTAGTTTATCAATATAACGTTAATAAAAAGTAAATTCTAGGTTTTAAAATAACCAATAATGCAAGTGTATGTACTACGAAATGTATGTCGACCTACTGTCGTTTGCTTTCCATTGTCGTCAACGCAGCAATGTCGTATGGTGAAATGTTGTTTCCACTCATCGTCAGTTTCGTAATATTTTCTTAACCTACGCTGCGTATACGCTATATGGATTGATAATTAACCAAAACGGCTAAAATTTTCAATTTTGTCTCGATTCGTATGAGTCATTTTATTCTCTATTTAATTGGTAATTGGACTATAGTACTATAATTATATTAAACAGCCACACGGAAATTGTTGAATTCAATCTATTGACAATTACCCATGTAATTTAGTATGAATAGGGTAAACACAGTGTTAATGATGCATAAAAAAATACTAATTTAACTGTGACCTGCTTGAATTTATTTATGTTGTTAATTATTGCCATGAAATTGCGCAGGTGCATACTAAAAGACCTGACACCATAACGTCGATATTTATTTATCTGCCCTTTTTTAACGCGTAGTTATTTTAATTTCAAAAGGATGTGGTGAAAATGAAAGTCCAAAATGACCCTCATTCGATGGAACGTTATCAACAGAAATGGGTGAAATTTCAAATTTCTGAAAAAAACTTGTTAAGATTAAAAACAACTCATTTCGTGCAAAACCTTCACCCGGACAACTTCGTTTACCATAACAAAATGGAATAAAATTCCTTGTTAATGATGTTGGTGTTTGATCTAATGAGTTTGTGTTTAAAAATCTTTCAGGAAGGAATTTGTGAGGCTCTGACCAAATTTCTGGGTCATTATGAACTCCCAAAAGATTAGAAATGACCATTGTACCCTTTGGAATAGCAAAACCATAAAAGTCTGGGATATCCTCAGTTGTGACATGAAAGACTGCCAAAGGAAGTAGTGTTGCAATGCGGAGAATTTCATTGATGACAGCTTCTGTGTATGGCATTTTAGAACGATGTAAGATTGAAGGGTTTTCAAAGGTACTGTTCTTAGCATTAGCGAATCCCATAACGGCGTCAATTTCTTGTAAAAGCTTTCTCTGAACTTCTGGTTCTCTGGCCATGTAAAGAAGAAGCCAATCTAGTGCTGCCGTTCCAGTTTCAATAGCGCCCAAATACACGTCCCCAGTCGTCGTTACTTGTTCACTTCCTAAATTAAATAACGCAAAAAATTGAATTGATTTTCATTTAAATTGACTGAGTCAGATGTCGTTTGTGAAGAGAACCATATGACCCAAATACAATTTAAGCTAGAATCAAGAATCAAAATGGGCTATGCTATGTCACAAAAAATTATTAGGTAACAAGCATAAACTGTTGATTTTTTGTTTTTGAAAACAGTCAAATGTTCGATTTAAATCTTCGTGAAAAGGTGCAAAAAGTTGTAATTTCATGTTTGTAAAAAAGCTCAAAATGTTAAAATTCCATGTTTTTGAAAATTTGCAAAATGTTCTAATTCTATGTTTATAAAAACGCTCAAAATGTTTAAATTCCATGTTTTTGAAAAGGTGCAAAATGTTCTAATTCCATGTTTTTAAAAATGTTAAAAATGTTTAAATTCCATGTATTTGAAAAGGTGCAAAATGTTCTAATTCCATGTTTTTAAAAAGGTTAAAAATGTTTAAATTCTATATTTTTGAAAAGGTGCAAAATGTTCTAATTTCATGCTTTTGAAAGGGTGCAAAATGTTCTAATTTTATGTTCTTGAAAAGGTGCAATATGTTCTATTTACATGTTTTTAAAAAGGTGCAAAATGTTCTAATTCCATGCTTTTGAAAGGGTTCAAAATGTTCTAATTTTTTGTTTTTGGAAAGGTACAAAATGTTCTATTTACATGTTGTTGAAAAGTGCAAAATGTTCAATTTAAATCTTCTCAAGGAATGTTTAAATATTTTTGTACATAGCTGATATTTGTTTTTAACTAAACATGTATATAGGTTATTTTGGTTCTTCACAGACAATATTATTATTTTGGTTATTTAAAAGGCAGGTGAACTGGAAACAGACTAGACTGACTCGACTCGTGGAATCCTGAGTTAATATCTTTGGTGATGGCAATCTGATCAAAGTACGCATGCGTAAAGTTCTTAGGATGTCCTGGAACATAGTCCAATTTGCCGTCTTCAATAAATTTTCCCATTTGAGAATAAAATGTCCGCATTCCACTTACAACTAAATTACGTCCAAGAAAACAGAGAAGCTTGGACACCCATGGGATGAACCATGACACACCTACCACTATACTACTGCTCGTGTCAAGAGCTCTGTCGAATCCAATATAAGTGGAAATTAACGTTATAAACATTTGCTACAAAATCAGAATTCATTTTCAGCTGTTTACATCTATACTTAACACTAATCATTCATATTGATCGGTTTTCAATACGCATAATTATACTTTAAAATCATAACTAAATGTATATCGTCGGTAAAGAGTCATTTTGCGGTAGGTCTAGTGCACAGCTAAAATCATTCTGTCGCAAGTCCATTTAATTGGTAGCTGCTGTCGAGGTCGCTACTGCATTGTCCTTTGCATTAGGATGAAGTGGTATGTTACTCGCTGCATTGTAATTACTAATGATGAAAACTTAGGAGTCGTCTACAAAAAAAGTGATAAAAATTCTATTTCCTGCACATTTTGCACTTTTTAAAACCACATTTCAAAAAGTGCAAAATGTTGTATTTCCATGTTTTTGAAAAAAGTGAAATGTTCTATTTACATGTTTTCAAAAAGTTCCTAATGTTGTATTTTCATGTTTTTGAAAAGTGCAAAATGTTGTATTTCCATGTTTTTGAAAAGTGCAAAATGTTGTATTTCCATGTTTTTGAAAAGTGCAAAATGTTGTATTTCCATGTTTTTGAAAAGTGCAAAATGTTGTATTTCCATGTTTTTGAAAAGTGCAAAATGTTGTATTTCCATGTTTTTGAAAAGTGCAAAATGTTGTATTTCCATGTTTTTGAAAAGTGCAAAATGTTGTATTTTCATGTTTTTGAAAAGTGCAAAATGTTGTATTTCCATGTTTTTGAAAAGTGCAAAATGTTGTATTTCCATGTTTTTGAAAAGTGCAAAATGTTGTATTTCCATGTTTTTGAAAAGTGCAAAATGTTGTATTTCCATGTTTTTGAAAAGTGCAAAATGTTGTATTTCCATGTTTTTTAAAAGTGCAAAATGTTGTATTTTCATGTTTTTGAAAAGTGCAAAATGTTGTATTTCCATGTTTTTGAAAAGTGCAAAATGTTGTATTTCCATGTTTTTGAAAAGTGCAAAATGTTGTATTTCCATGTTTTTGAAAAGTGCAAAATGTTGTATTTCCATGTTTTTGAAAAGTGCAAAATGTTGTATTTCCATGTTTTTGAAAAAACACAAATTTTTGTATTTCCATGTTTTGAACAGTGTAAAATGTTTTATTCACATGTTTATGGAAAGTGCAAAATGTTTTAGAAACGGAATTTTTATTACGTTTCTTATAGACGACCTCTAAGACTTTGATTTAACTAGCGTTTTTAACAATTGTTAACTCTAACAACATTAAGCTAATCACTCATTTGTACGTGAAATGTGAACTAACGATAATTGTTAAGCACTTTTTTAACTATAATTAACTTTTGTAACTAAAAATTGGTAATGTATGCAGTAAAATCACGTTAACGTTTGTTAAACTTGACTATTTTAAATTTTAGCGGGATAATTATATATATGGCTAACAATTGTAAATTATGTAGTGAAATCCCACTAATCGTTAATAGTTTAAGAATTAGTAAGTACTTGTAAAATCGCAAAGTTACACATTGATAACTTAGCCATTGTTAACTAACAGTTGTTAAAGTCGCTAGTGAAACCAAGGTCTAACAATAAGTGCACGTTATGAGCCACCCCTACCTAACGCAAAGGACAACGCGGAAGCGACCTCGAATACATCTACCAATTAAATTGACTTGCAACAGAATGACTTTAATAAATCGTATTGACTTGGGACAGAATCATTCTTTACCGACAAAATAGTTATTTAAGGTCAAAAATCAACGTAGTTGTTGTTACTTGTCAATATGAGACACGAAATTCGTAAGCATGGGATCATTTTCATTAAATCTTTGCCCCACCATAGCATCCCAAAAGACGTTGATGACAGGGGCTTGAAAGAATTTTTTGATTTGAAATGTAGACGTCATTTGGATGTTGCACGAACTTGAATTTAAACTTGTAATTTTGTTTAACCTATTTTTTAAATTACTCGAAAAAATTGACATTTCATCCTTAACTCTGTATTCCATTTCAGTTTTTCCAACACCTACAAAATCTCGAAGGGATTTGAGAGTGAACTTTCTTTGTTCTACTTGACGGGGCCCAGCAGATGCGAAACCAAGTCCTTCACACGTAGTACCTATACGAATCATGTGTTTGATTGTCAATTTAAATTTTATAATACGATATGTACATACATAATATAATTATTAATTTTACTAAAAATTTAAAAACAAATCTCCCAAGTTTTTTTCATAGTTTTTTTTGTTTTAGTATTTGCAAATTTCACACCTTGACTCCTTGTCATCTTAATCCAGTTGTTAAGAGGCGGACGCCCAGAAAATCTTTCCTGGCTAAATGCATGTTTGATTATCTTTACGTCATTGAGAACGACGGTTCTATATAAAACCAAACAATTAAGCTATTTCAGCGATTTTTGCATAAGAGTTCAAGTAAAACTTTGGCAATTAAAATCACGCTACGCGCGGAGTGTAGTCAGTGCAGTGCAGCAATAATTTCAATATTTTAATTCAAATTTTAGATTGTTTCGTATCTGTCGTAATTATATTTGACATAAAACCAAACTTACGGTATGCTACCAAATTTAACAGAAAATATGGGTCCATAAATCTTTTTCCACTCTATAAACTTCATTGATGGGTTCTTGCCTAAAAGAGGAAGATGACCCAAGATTGGGAATCCCCATGGCCCTGTTCATTTTGTGATCAGCGTAACATTTTGAAATAAATGCACAGTTAAAATACTACATTTATGCATGTTATGATTACAAACTTACACAAGAGATAATATTCCTTAAGTGTAAAATTTGAAATAAAACAATAGATATTAATGAAAAGGAAATTCTTGAGCTCCTTGGAAAGAAGATGCAGCAGTACTCGAGAAAGGTACCGAATTCTCACGTGACTAACGGTCAGAGATTATAGGAGCGAGGAAAGAAAATTCCAGACAGTAGATTTTCTATTCCAGACCGTAGGATAGATTCAAACAAAAGAAGGACGCTCTCATACGAGCCTTTCTCAAGCTGAGATTCGTAAAATCCCAGTCAGTCAGTCTTTCGCTATTCGATCCTTAACAATTTTTAAATTTTACTCTCGATATTTCGTTCGTAGCTTTCGTAACTTTCGTATTTTGAACCAAAATATTTCTGACTCTATTTTGTGTCTTTTTCGTAACTCGTAATTCTTTTATAAATCACGATTATTTTATCCTTTTCGAAAGTAGAATATCTTTGAAGTTAGATTCACAATTATTTGAACGTAGTTTATTCGTAGTATTATAAATTAGTGACAAATCTGTAGCTGACCCAGCCGACCCTCTGACCAAAAGTACGTGCGTTAATTCTGGTATCGTATCTTTATATATTATTATTGATTATAAATAATTTGGCCGAATTCATAAAAAAAAAATTTAGCTTTTCCGTTTCGTTTCATTTTCCGATAAAGGTAAACGTATCATATTATTAGGAAATAATTTGTTTTCGGGAATTAATCCTATTTTCCTTTCCGTTGAATAAATTCGTAAAGTAACGTAAATTAAATTAATATAATTTATCTGTGTTCCTACGTCCATAATATTATTGCATTGTGTATTCAATTACTTACTATTAACTATAAAGTTTTAAAAGCATACATAATATAATATATTCATTCGATTTCATCCATACAGATATTAGTAAGCAGTAGCTCACCAACTCACCCACCATAATCATAGCTAAGTATATAATTACTGGGTCCTTAATACATATCATATTCCCCATCGCTCATACCTCTCATATTTGCCATAAGGATATATTGTATTTCTTGGATTTGGGTTTTCAGCACTTCTGCCGTTCCCCCAGCATCAAATATAATTGTTTCCAGAAAGTAGGAAAAGTCCACGTTCGTTTTTTTTCCCTTTCAATTAAGGTGCGGGGTATTTTGATACTGACCCCGTAACCCGCGTTTGACTCGTAAAAATATTTTAGAAACAATAGATATTTCGTCCAAAACCGTTAGAATAATTTAATTTAGAAAAAGTAAGTGTAAACTGAGGCACTGCCAGTCACCGCAAGTTTGATTCTGACACTTGCGTTGGTAGTAGAAGACGGTTACTAATAGTTACAGTAAAAATTGAGAAAAGTGCGAATTAACACTTGCGTGAAGTCGTAGCAAGTAGTTGTTGATTAAACGCGGCACTTGCGCCTCTAGTAAACTGCAATTAAATATAATTAAGGTAGGTTATTTTATAATTCCGAATTTAAAAGTAAACTGTAACTAAAACTAGGAAATTATAGACATCGTAGTGTTAAACCACGGAAAGCATTGCGCTCTTTTTGTGACGATATTAGGTAATTTGATACACCTAGCTGTAGTGTATTCCAATAGTAAAGCTTTAAAATTGTGAATTGTGAAGGTAGACAATAGTGGTGGTAAGTTAGCGTTACCCACGCCTTTCACTTTCTCTCGTCCGTTAGTTTTGCCGGCTCAGAAAGACAAGCCAGTCTGCCGCTAGTATTTCATCATCCCAAACTTATTGCTAAACTTGCTGACTATTCGAATTCAGTTTCGAAACTTAAAAGTTTAAAATCTCGTATTATTGTTTGATTTTTAAAAGTAGCCATTCAACAGTGCGAAGCTGATATTGAACGTAGGCTCATTATTCTATTTTTAGACGAATTAGTTATCGTAAGTGACAAATCTCTCGTAAAGTCGAAACAATTGCAAAGTGCCATTTTACATTCGTGAGTCTGTGACCGTAAGTTTTTGTATCTTTTCCTATGCACCCAGTAACTCGTCACTTGGCTGCCGATATTTTGAACGCAATTTTGGACTTTTATATTTTCGTAGGCTTCTATAAATAACACTACGAAAACTTTTTGCCCTTATATCTCGTAATTTTATTAAGTTTTGTAATCGTTATAAAAATTTGCGACTTCTCAATTCAGCCCTGTATTTATAGACCAATCGTAAAACCTAAGCATATCTGCAAATCGCTGCTCCGTAAACCCAAATCCCGTAGGATTATCTATTATCGTCATTTTCGTTATAATCACGGTTTTGCTTACCGTGGCTTTCGTCGTAATCAACCGTTTAACTTATTAGACTGAAACCGATTCATTATTTGTCCGATAAAAAATAATTTGAGGTCAAATTATTCGCTTAACAAATCGTAAGAAATATTTCGTATTAGTTCTTGTTCGAATTTCTTTTCGTTACCGTTTCCGTTTCGTTATATTAATGAATTACGTTCCGCTTATATTCGTAACTCGTATTCAAAGGTCAATAAAATTTACACGTCGTTAAAATATATTACTTTTGTTCGTTCCGTATACATTAGCTCGTTTCCGAATAAACCGAATCGATTTCAACCTAAATTCGAGGTCATTGAAAAATATATGCTTACGTATGCGCTAATTTTACGTCTACACTCGAATGTGTGAGGTCATTTCGTTTACCGACAAAACTGTTAAATTGCGACTATCGAAATAACACTATTATTTACGTCATGTTCAAAAGTTTATTAATTGAAATTTTATGTTCTATATTTTAGTTTAGAAAACTGACTATTTTGAAGCTTATCCGAGTAATCACTTCCGTATTATCGAACGTAGAGGAAAACTTCCGAATTTCACCCGCTGACCAAGGACCGAGAGCCAAATCCGTATCGTTTCGAATCTTTTACATCCGATCGTAGGGAAGAAACCCTAATTTATTCGAAAACCGAATTTTTGAGAGCCGTATCATTTAAATTCCGTTCGTAGTCATCGAATCGTCAGTAAAACCGTGATTAATCGATTTAATCAAACGTATTAAATTCGACCCAAGGTACATAATACATTATACGAAACAGATTATCATTATACACATTACGATAAAATATTTTGCTTGCTTTCGTAGAACGCTTATTAAAATTTAAGTGCATTAAAATTGTGTATGTTGCGCGAGCCGACCGCCCGTATCTCACAGGCTAAGTTTTAACCCCATAAGATATTGCGTTTCATAGATTTTATACGAAATTACGAACTTTGATTTTTTGTACCTTTATATTATTCTTTTCTATACGATCGTAGGACCGCATCGACCGTAGGCCATTGCATTTACCGCGCATCGTTAACGAATACATATTACATCGAACACGCCGCTTCTAACGACAATTTATATCGACGTAAATATCGCCTATTCGTGAACTTACTTGACCTTATCGTGAACTTTCGAATCGTATTATAAAATCTAATTTCGCTGTCGCCACGAATTAGCATAAAATAACCATTATCGATTATCTTCGTCTACGAACTCAGACAGTCTCGAAATAAATTATTAGCAGTCTCGATTTTCTTTTGTCGAGCGTACATCGACCCCAGTCTGGAATTTAAAATCTTTGTTCGATTTCCCTAATCTCTTTTGAACTCAAACGAGACAATAAGAAAGAATTTTCGTTTCCGCTGATAAAGGTTAAATCAGCGCACAGAACTGCTTAATAGTCATCATTTAAAATAATTATCGACGTACTTCGAAATTCTTTACATACGAACGTAGCTTAATTAAATTAAGTAATTAGTTACTAGTCATAAATAGCTTTAGTCAGTAGTATGCTTTGAAGCATTACTACATCGTAGGTACGAACCGTGGGGATAATCAGAGAAAACGAAGGAACTCCCTTTTGCTTCTTGACTATTAATTAAGTATATAACATTATCGTTTAAATCATAAATAGATACATACTATAGTAGGTACTTTTGAAAATCTAAGAAAAGTAGGTACCTATATAAACGACAACTTACATCGAACATAATAATTTCTTTTCGTTTCTTGTTATTGTGTATGGCCCTCAATCATTTACATCATACGATCTACCGACCTGGTATAAATGCTAACGAATACGTAATTAATCGATTACACGCATTAATTCAGATTAACCCTAACGTAGGCAACGAAGCTAAATTACAAATTCTAATTCAGGGACTGCCTGACTGCTTTTCCCAACATGTTATCGCCTGCCCGACAATAGACAGCTTGATCAAAACGCTGAATCGCTTACTTGCTAGATCGATCTATGTACAATATTACAAATTGTAAGTGACGATAAAGTATATTATATTACAAATACTCTGAATTTCCAGAGTCCGATTCATCGTATGTCTTGCTAAAATACCGTATGGAAGAACAAGCCTTACAAAATACGACATACCGACGTGGACAGACTGCATACGCCTACGTCCAAAACCGCCTTCGAACTTTATTAATTCATTTTCCGAATTTAAGGACGTCCCTTCAAATTCAACTGTTGATACTTGGATTGCCGCAGAATTTATCTGAGGAACCATTCTTTTCTACGACTATCGACGATTTTGTAGCCAAATTAGATAATCGCATTAACGAGTTGCGAATCACGATTTGGTAAGTTTAATTTTAAATCGACATCTCACTAAATATAAAACATTACGAATCGTAGGTATAGCCTAATACACTTAGTAGTAGCCATAACCATACAGATTTATCTGCCGACTCAATTTATTAAATCAGCAACTCGGGAGTTTAATATCTCCGAGATATTAACACCCTGGCCGACTCAAAGAAGCCCATTCTCGATAATAACGATGAAGAGACAGAGAAAAATCAAAATTCTCATAATTTGGAGTCTGACGTTAAATCCGAATCTCCACTCGCCGCTGAAATTACTGATTTTAGTGCTTTCTCGCTACACGAAGAAACGACTTAAGAAAGTCTTGGTGCCGATCTTTATCGGTTACCTGGTGAAAGTGAATCCGATCACCTCACCCGCTTAAATCGCGAAGCGTTACTTTTCCATAGGCAAGTGGACGATCTGTTCAAAGCCGGAAAAGTAGACGAATTCGAAGCGGACGGTAAATTAGAAGAATTATTTTTCGAACGCGATTCGAATATTATTAATCCTACGACCGGCCGACCCATATTCAAATTAAAACCGATCGAAGTAGCCACTGCTAACGTATCTAAATTTTTCGCATCCAAAATGCCCGGGAACCAGGATGGACAAAATGCAGCTGCTGCAATTCCGGGTGGTAATACTGTTGTTACCCCTTCTACAGCTACTGCCGTCCCAAGTACGAATCATTTGACAGCTGAACATATTGCGGCTATCGTTCAGCCCTTCTATCAGATATGTTTAGGAGGAATGGACATGACGCAAATTCGTTTGATTAATAAGCAGAAACTCATTGAGCCTATCGGTCACTTTCGAAGTGAGCGAGAAGCTGCATATTGGCTCATCGACTACAAAAAGGAAATATTAGGGCGTAATATTACTGCATATTAAGCCATTATGTCGCTTAATCAACTTCTTAGAGGCCCTGCGAAAAAGTGGTGGGACTCTGAAAAAGTCCATTATATTCCCACTTTAAACGAAGCTAATTTAGACGAATGCGAAGAAACGTGGAATCGCATTATGGATGCCATGGTCCTACGATTTGACCGACCCCATATGTCGACACGAGCTGCAGCTGACCTGCCTAAGACTTTATACCAACCTGGTATGAGTGGTAGTGACTATGTAGCCGGACGAATGCAAGTAATGGCACAAATCGACCCCAACATGCAATTAGAATCGAAAATTAAATTGCTAATTGAGGGACTTCCGGATCTCTTTGCCGACAAAGTAATGTCATGCGCTTTGATTGATAATATGACGAAAACATTAAATCGAATCATCGATTTAAATTCAAAGAAAATCCAGCAAGTCAAACAGACTTATTTATATGACACATTAGCTCAGAAGCCTGCTTTTGCCCGTAGCAATAAAATAGTTAATGCACTGGACATTAACAATGCTGCAAATTTTTTGGGGCATCCCAATCATAATACCAACCGCAATAACAATAATCGTAGTAACAATAATAATTCTAATCGACAAAATCCTAATAAATATACTGACGTCCAATTTACGAACAGTTTTTCGGCCGAACACAAAGCTTCATGTGTTACTCCAGACGGGAGGCCGACTTGTTTTCGATGCAAGAGCCCACGCCATAGCGTATGGAAGTGTTAGCTGTTTATGGACGAAAACAATATACCATTACCACCAGAGGCGAGTGGTTGGAAACAGTATCGATCGGGAGGAAATAATTCAAACTCCAATAACTATAATAACTCTAACCGGAATAATAACAATTATAACAATAAAAACAATTATGATAGTCGGCGTTCCTACAATAATAACCAAAATCTAAACTCTGGCTATATTAACAATACGAATCAGGGACAACAGAACGTAGGTATGCCTACACAACAGGAATTTGCTCGTTTATTCCAATTATTTTCACCATATTTAGCAAATAATAATTCGCAAAATAATAACACTATCATTACGCCCGTAGATAATGACACTGATGTAGTGCCACATAATTATCAGGTTCGTGATCGTATGGCTCATAATCAGCCCAACAATAATAACATGTACATGCGAATGTTTAATCTACGTATACCTAGCGACCCAGCAGTACTTACTTACAAGACAATACAGAATACCATCGCCTTTCGCAAATTACAGGGACACGCTATGACGGATAGTAGGAACCCCTCGAGCTGCATTGTACCCGAATCTTTATTAGAATTCCCGGACACTAACGAGGTCCACCATATTCGCTCAAACCGACTTTTAGGTAAAGAAATCAAACGACATTTCACATTTCAGCATATGACTGGAAAAGGATTGAAAATTAATGTTCTCACTGATACCGGAGCCTCTAGCAGCTCAATCAGTCCGTTCGCTGTTTCATGCCTTGGCATGACAGACTTGATTTAACCGTGTCGACCCATTCAAGCAGTTCTATCTATCGATACTGGAACTCCTTAATTCGTAGACAAATTTATTTTCTTACGATTCCACATCCCAGAATTGGATAAATGGATTCTTTGGGGATTTTTCGTTATTGATTCCCCCAGTAACGACGTTGTATTTGGCATAGATTTAATGACTACGTACGACGCGATAGTTCATTGTAGACTAGGTATAGTAAAGTTCACGACAACTAATCAATATATTGCTGATAAACCAGAATTTTACCAAAATTCTGCACCTGACCCCGTTTTACCCAGTAATCGTAGAGTTGGTCGCGTACGTAAAATACAACCCACTGAGGCAAATAAATCGGAAATTGCATCATTAATGACTAATAATAATGACATAAATTCAAGGAGAAATCTTCCACCGACATTAGCCATATCTGATCCACTCAGTACCGCCGTTGCATCCGCTGTAGGAAAAATTACTGTCGACTGTTTATCAGAAATATAAAATCTGTTAAATTTACCATTTAAGCCTGTAGTAACGCCCTAACATAGGACACCCACACAAATTGGAGGTACTAATACGATTCGCCCCGAACTTGAAACTACAAGTTCTTTTGACGAGGCTGTACGTAGTATTGACACGTCTATTATGTCCAGCACGGCCGAAGCCGAGCTGCCTAAATTTAAATTACGACTATTTACGACTCATCCCGTACAATTGAATGTAGGAGAATTAACGAAAATTCCCATTTATACCGCCAATCGAAATTATTCTGGCCCGATCATAGTTGAGCCGAATTTTCATTTATTCATTAAATTCGGTGCTCTCATTGAAGAGAACTGAATTGACATTGAAAATAGTACTGGCTACTGCCATACCACAAGTATTGACGACGATTTTATTCTACCCAAACAGGGAATTTTTAGTACGTATCGCCCGATCCCTAAATGTTATGTACGTAGCAACAAAGTTCATATTGACAATCAACAATGCCCAATAGGTGACGAAACTAAACCAGTACCCGACATAATTCCAGGTAGTCAGGATCTTACGGATGACGAATGGAATCAATTCAAAATTTACAAGGGATTGTCTGTTTTCGAAAAACTACAAGTCCGTATTTTACTTTCACGTTATTATCCCGTCTTTGGTTGGAAACCCGAAAATTTCCATACCTCAATCGTTGATCCACTGACAGGAAAAACTATCCAAGCGACAGTAGATCTCCTCGATCCGACGCCCCTCATTAATCCGCCTGCTGCATTGTCGAATCTTTTCAAAGTCGTTTGTCGCGATGATACCGATGACCTGCTCATGAAACAAATTATTGAGCCATGTCATTCTAACTGGGTATCACCACAACGTGTTGTAAGAAAAGGTACGAACGGATGGCGCCCAGTAATCCACCTACGAGAAATAAATAAGAGAGTGAAACTTATCGCTGTTCCCCTCCCACCGATTGTAGACGAAATAAATAAATTATCTGCATGCACTCATTATTGTCAGGTCGACATGGCAAGCTCCTACTAGCAAATCGAAGTACACGAAGACAGTAGGAATTGTCTAGCATACATTAACCACTGCGGTACTTGGCGAAATAAACGACTTCCTTTTGGCTTTAATAATAGTGGCGCACTATTTCAATCTGTTATGTCTTAAATATTAAAACCCTACATTTATAAATGGCTAAGTGCATATGTAGATGACTCAGGTTTTGGCGGAAAATCCTTCGACGAAATGTTGCATCGTTTAGAATTGTTATTATGGTTATTTGTTCAGGCTAATATTAAGCTTAAGCCTTCGAAATGTTTCATAGGATTTCCGAGCATCATTTTTTTAGGACACCGAGTCAATGCCAAAGGTGTTTCTATCGATGCCGATCGCATTAAAACTATTGTAGAATACCCGTATCCTACAACCACGACTGAAATCCGTCGTTTCATTGGGATTTTGAACTTCTTTCGCCGCATGATCCACGGATATTCTCGGTTAGCACGACCACTCTATCATTTACTTATGAAAGACGTGCCCTTCATATTCGATTTTGCTTGCCGTCAAGCAGTCGATAATATTAAATCTGCGATTACTAATGCTCCGATTTTAGCGTTCCCAGACGAGAACGCCCAGCTGGAACTATGGACCAATGCATCCGAATTCGAGATTGCGGGCTATTTAGTTCAGAAAGTAGGTAAACTTCGACGCCCACTTAGATTCGCTTCGCACACTCTCACGACACCAGAACGTAAATGGTCCGTGACTGATAAAGAGTGTTACGCAATCATATACAGTTTGCAAAAATTTCGCAACTTCGTACTTGGTCGCAAGGTACATGTGTACACGGACCATTCGGCGCTTACTTCAATCTTACATACGTCCGAATGTAATAGTCGACTCATTTGTTGGAGTTTAAAACTCAGTGAGTATGACCTGAAGATTTATCACGTCGCCGGGAAATGCAACGAAATGGCGGATGGACTCAGTCGTCCTCCGAGAAACAACCGTGTCCGTGCTCACGAAAGTGAACCCGAAATCAAATCAATTTATATTCGTTCTCTCGTTGATGTTGACTTTATTAAGCGATGCGATAGAATTAAAGGCAATCTTAACCGATTGAAACATTTTCAAATTAATGACAAACGCATCAGTAAAATTATTCTTTCGCTACGTAAGGACATAGAAAATAAATTCATTGGTTATAATAAGTATAGGAAAAACTTTCAATTAAATCCTGACTCCGGCATCCTTGAAAGATTATCAGGTGAACCATTTGGTAAATTATGGGTGCCCGTGCTTCTAGAAAATTTAGCTAAGCAATCTATTAAATATTTGCATGAACGATCGCACCTCGGCCATGAGAAAATTTATGCTGCATTACGGGAAGAATACTGGTTCTTTCAAATGCACAAATTAGTTATAGACGTGTGTCGCTTCTGCGACACATGTCAACGGCACTTCATTAAGCGACGGAGCCGCTCCGGTCCGCTTCACGTCATGATAACACCACAACTTTCTTATGCTAAAGTAAGTATCGATTATTCAGGCCCACTGAACCGTACCTAAAAAGGCAATCAATACATCCTTGCATGCATTGACCAATGTATTTGATACCTCTACCTTTTTCCTACTTCCGGCCCTTCTACAGACGAAACGATACGATGTTTGGAACCTCTCGTCCACAAGCATGAAATACAGGCACTTGTCTCCGATAATGGAGCATGCTTTACTTCTAACGAATATTTTAGATTTTGCGAAAATTATGGCATTATCCGTATTGCCACTTCAGCATGCCACGCCAGTAGTAACGCCTTCGTTGAACGTAGTAATTCGACATTCGGTTCGATACTCAAAAAGTTAAAATTTGATACGGATGAACCATGGGATACTTCACTTCCGCATGTAGCTAACGATCACAATGCTGCCAAGCACAGCAGTACTAGATATAGTCCCTACTTTTTAATGTTTGGTAGGTCTCTTACTCACCCGTATGACCAAGCCGTTAACAAAAGCTCTTCATCTGATGACGACCCCGAGAGGCATCTTATTCGCATTGGTGAACTATTTAAACACCGAATGCAAGCGCATCAAAACTCATGCGAAAATCAACTTAAGCGAAAGTTGGAGTTTGATAGTAGACATCCACATATGAATTATAATATTGGTAATTTAGTACTTCGACGAAATTACACACGAAAGACAGGAACTCCGAGCAAGTTTATGGTCCGCTATTCAGGGCCGTACAAAGTATACAGCCTAATTGAAAATAAGCATGTGTATTTTTTGTGTCCTGCCGAATTCGATCTGAATTCTATTGAAAAACCTAGTAAAGTGGAAATGGTACATGGACACAACCTTATTCCATACATTCCCGAAGTAGCAGAAATCGCTACCGAAACTCAAATTGAAGTCGATGAAAATATGGAATGGCTTAATTTATTTAAGCCCACTCAGGCAGATCATGTTTTCTTTATCGAGCCTACTATCGACCTTACCAAACCACCCCGTGAGGATGGTACAAATGTTTTTCCGGATGTTGTTCCTCGAGGAATATACAATGCCAGTGCGACAGCTCACCGTGAGCTCCCGCCAAGTGCTCCGCCCTACGATTTATTTTCAAGTAAGAGTGATGATTCTTGCCCCGAGCTGGAAGACGATGTCAGCACTGACAATTCGCATCACTCATGGTACGGCCAAACAATTATTGAGAGTCCCGAAACTCGCCCGTCTCCAAACCCACAGGGGGGAGAAAAGAGTAGTTCCGTGTCTGCCGTGACACGTCAGGAAAATACGAACGTAAGTCCCAAAAACAGAACGTGTAGCATTTGAGATCGCTTCGACAGCGCCCAAGAAACCTTCAATTCGCCATCTCCACCTCAAAAACAAACTTCACCTAAAACTAAAACTTCGAAATCTGCAACTCCGTCTTCAATTAATACTAATGCTGTACAGGGTAATTTACAGAACCCCACGAAGGTAAAGTCCGTAGGCATCGAAAATCCAGGCGCTACTGGAACGTCCAGATCTCAAATCCCCGTCCCCGTTCCTGCGGAACCGAGACGAGGAATACGTCAACGAGTGTGGAATAAAAATTTAGATTCGTTACTTTACGACCTTTGAAAATTAAAAATTCTTCAATATGACCGTAGTCGTGAGTTTAAAAAATTCGTGGACTTAATGATTGAAGTCCAAAACAATATTTATAGTGAAAGTAGTCCTGCAGAAGAAAGTAGCGTAGAAGAACGTAGCATAGAAGATGTAGATTAATGCTGAAATCGAATGAACATATTATGAATGTAAATATTCATAAAGGTTTGACTTAATTATGCGTGCAAATAAGATGTCACATATTAGCGAAGACGATTTGCTAATGGCAAACGACGATGATGACGTGGTAATCAATCCGGGCGAGGATGAAAATCTGATTCTGATGGACGTCGACGAAGATAGTCCAGTGAAAGTTGTAAGTTCGGAGGCTCCCGATAGTCCCGACGAGAAAATGATAGAAGACCAGGATCCAAAATTGGGCGAGGATCAGCAAAAGCGTCAAAACTGCGTTGGATGTTCTTTGGCAAACCTTTGCAGAAATCCACAAAAAAATTAAAGACGAAAAAAGAGCCATAAAGTTCTTAGAAGCCGCGACAACTAAAGAAAAATTAGTGGAGAAAATCCCCGATGAAGAATACGTACCGAAATTGAGCGTACCAAAAATCCGGGAATGTCCCGTCTGCATTATAAGAGGACTCCGAGAAAATCTGCGACACGTCTTCGATGAGTGTCTCGTCAAACGTAATCAACGACTCCAGCCGTTTTCTCCGAACGTGAAGTTATGTTAGTCATGTCAGGGACCACACTTGTACTGAAATTGTCCCAACCATAATTAGCAATTTCCAATGTTGAAAATCCGTGTATATACGAACGTAGTTTCTACGAAGTTATAAATTATAAATTAATAATTTATATACATTATTCTATTCAGCAGTACACTCCGGTGAACTTGCACTTTTGCTTTAAAGTAACCAGTTATAAAATCGAAAGTAGTTAGACTAAGCACAAAACGAAAGTAGGTTTAATGTTTTACCGTTCTGTGTCCAGCAAATACAACCGGAGAGTTTTTACTTTTTATTTTTTTTTTTCCTTTCCCCCTTTTTCTGCACCCAGATGGAAAATGATCCGAATGTAGAATCGGCAGTCGAAGCAGTCTTCGTGATGGACCCCGAGAAAAGCAATTTCTCCGGTAAACGCTTAACATTGCACGAAAAAAAGAATAAAATAATAATTTTGATGAACGTATGTATTATATGGAAAGTAGGATGTTAATATTTGTGAGTATTTTGTTTGTATTAGATTACAGAAATCCTCCCCAATATAATGAGGACGATTCTGACAACGAAGGTCTAACGGAAATCGTACCTGAGGATATGCTTCACACAGAGAATCAGTATGACAGGGAACCTTATTCCCGATTCCCCAAGAGTTGGAGCGAACACGAAAGCTCAAACAGAGAAAAGACGATTTTCTTCAAGCACGACAAGCGGAACACTTATGAGGATGTATTGCGTTATACGAAAATCCAAATGCGTGCGGTCGAACTTCACACTAGGCCGTACCACCAATTTGTCCTTACAAAGCCAGTTAGAAGTCCCCAGGTTAAGCGTGAACGTGAGGATGATCTGCCAGAAGATCCGATTAGCCATAAGATTTATATGGTAGAAATGGGGAGCACTCAAACCGAAGTCAAACTTTGCCCTTCCCCTGAGCCGACTTATCCTCCTCTGAAGCCAACTTGGCCGCCGCGTCGGCGAGTTGCAAAGTTTAATAAGATTGTAAATGTCTCCAGCGGCAGGCATATTTTTACTAGTTTGTAGAAAATTTATTCCCCGTGAGGAATTTATCGTTTCTTTTTCGCCCACAACCTTCTGTTGTGTGGCAGACGTAAAATTTTCGTTAATGTATTGTATCATTATTTGCTTGTTATGTACTTTAGGTACTTTGTCGTTTAGTGACGTTTGGTGTGCCGCCTCAGGTACTTACATTTTATTTCGATGTTTGCTTTATTCGTCTCGTATTTAGCACTTGAACGTTTCCGTAACATTTGCATTTCTTGACTGTAGCATTTATTAATGTTGACTTATTTGTTGTTTGACGTTCAATAGTCTAGCTGTGTTCTGTAGAATTTGACATTTCGTATATTTCGTTCCCATCAGCGGGAAACGACAGTCAATCGTAATTATATATTCCTACCATTAACTTAATCGAAGTAATAATGATCTCCGAGAGAAAGAATTTTATGCGTTACAATCTATTATTTGTTTTGGTATTTAGTAAGCAGTGAGGTAAGTGTAATAATAATACCCTCAACCCTTTATTCATTTTCATTTTGTGTTCGTAATCGTAATGATCCCATGAACCGATGGATCAGAGAAATATTTTTGCAAATAAAGCGACCGTAGGAAAAGAAATTTAATTGTGTGTTTTTCTTTTCCATAAAATTTCTTTTCAGCAAAGCATTACCGTTATCGGATTCGTTATTCTTGGCCATCGAGCGCGGACGTCGATACCAGGGCGAGGATTTTGAAAAGAAAATTCTTGAGCTCCTTGTAAAGAAGATGCAGCAGTACTTGAGAAAGGTACCGAATTCTCACGTGACTTACGGTCAGAGATTATAGGAGCGAAGGAAGAAAATCCCAGACAGTAGATTTTCTATTCCAGAACGTAGGATAGATTCAAACAAAAGAAGGACGCTCTCATACGAGCCTTCCTCAAGCTGAGATTCGTAAAATCCCAGTCAGTCAGTCTTTCGCCATTCGATCCTTAACAACTTCTAAATTGTACTCTCGATATTTCGTTCGTAGCTTTCGTAACTTTCGTATTTTGAACCAAAATATTTCTGACTCTATTTTGTGTCTTTTTCGTAACTCGTAATTCTTTTATAAATCACGACTAGTTTATTCTTTTGGAAAGTAGAATATCTTTAAAGTTAGATTCACAATTATTTGAACGTAGTTTATCCGTAGTATTATAAATTAGTGACAAATCTGTAGCTGACCCAGCCGACCCTCTGACCAAAAGTACGTGCGTTAATTCTGGTATCGTATCTTTATATATTATTATTGATTATAAATAATTTGGACGTATTCATAAAAAGAATATTTAGTTTTTCCGTTTCGTTTCATTTTCCGATTAAAGTAAACGTATCATTTTATTAAGACATAATTTGTTTTCGGGAATTAATTCCATTTTCCTTTCCGTTGAATAAATTCGTAAAGTAACGTAAATTAAATTAATATAATTTGTCTGTGTTCCTACGTCCATAATATTATTGCATTGTGTATTTGATTACTCACTATTAACTTAAAGTTTTAAAAGCATACATAACATAATATATTCATTCGATTTCATTTATACAGATATTAGTAAGTAGTAGCTTACCAATTTACCCACCATAATCATAGTTAAGTATATAATTACCGGGTCTTAAATACATATCATATTCCCCATCGCTCATACCTCTCATATTTGCCATAAGGATATATTGTATTTCTTGCATTTGGGTTTTCAGCACTTCGGCCGTTCCCCCAGCATCAAATATAATTGTTTCTAGAAAGTAGGAAAAGTCCACGTTTGTATTTTTTCCCTTTCATTAAAATATATTTTACCCTACCAGGAAAAATAATTACCGTGTGTAAAGAACCAAAGTGACCTATGTACAATTTAAGCTTGAATTAAAATGAGCTATGTCATTTAAAAAAATTTAAAAACATACGTAAAAGTTGTTAATCAGGAGTTTTTAAAGAGCGTAAAATGTTCTATTTGCATTGTTTTGAAATGTTTGAAATGTTCTATGTAGATTTTTTTAAAACGTGAAGAATGTTGCAATTGCAAGTTTTAAAAACGTGTTTTATTTTCTATTTACATGTTTTTAAAAAGTGTAAAATGTTTTATTTTCTTATTTTATGAAATGTGTTAAATGTTTTATTCAAATTTTGGCAAAAGTGTGAAATGTTTTATTCACACGTTTTTTAAAAAGGGTAAAATGTTCTATTTACATGTTTTCGAAAAGTTGTAAATGTTCTATTTTCTTGTTATTTAAAAAGTGTCAAGTGTTCTATTCCCACATTTTTGAAAAGTGTGGAATGTTTTATTCACACGTTTTTTGACAATAGTCGAATGTTCTATTTACATACTCATATTTAGAAAGGTGCAAAATATACTATTTAAATGCTTCTAAGGCATGTTTCTATATTTTTGTATATAGTGCATATTGTTTTTTTAAGCTACAAATGGATGTAGGTCATTTTAATTTTGGTTTTTCATAGACAATATGCTGTAGCAGAGGGGCGCGAGCGTTTGAAGTGACAACAAGTACTTTCCAGAGCTAAAACACTTTAAACACTAAAAACCAAATACCATGGAAACGAAAATAGTAACAACCCTCAAACAAACATAAACATATGCCAAAAATTATACTCTATAACAATCAGATCGAAGATTAGAGTGTCAACAACTAGTTCTTGAAATTTGATCTAAAAAAACGAACGTGTTAATTCCTAATTTCTGCCTCGTGAGAAAAGAAGAATACCTAACAAAACCTGGAACACAAAATCGCCCCTTCACTCCGCTCCACTCCTCTTACAACACGTGCAACCAGCTCCTTTTGCCTAGGTATTAATACCTTAAATAGTGGAACCAAAAGCAGACACGTTGTAGGTTTTATTTAAGCCGTTAACTAATACAACAGAAACATATATACCTACATCAGTTTAACTGGCTGAAAATGCCTGAAGAAACAGATCCACTTGCTGCAATAATGAAAAAACTTGACAAACTGGATAACATAGAAAAAAAGATCGACAAATTGAAAACCATGGAAAAAAAGATCGACAAATTGGAAACCATGGAAAAAAAGATCGACAAATTGGACAAAAACTTGGAAGCCACAGTATTAAAAGCAGTACGCGATGCATTGACTAACATTAACTCAAAGTTAAAGGAATTTGACAGTCGGATACGAGGAGTGGAATTTCGACTCAGTGCTATGGACAAAAACCTCGGTGCCGACAAGTTATTCATTCTGATCCATGAAGCAAACAACGATGACGATCCTCTTGAATTGGCAATAAATGTGATTACAAAAATATTAGAAATCAGACATGTCATGGTTCTTTCCGCAAAAAGACTAAGAAGTAAAACTAATGCCAAGGAAGAGGATAAAAACCAAACACCACTACTAGTACAGCTCCCGAGCAGAAGTACAGCAATTGACGTGTTAATGCAAAGCAAAAAGCTCATGAAAACCCAGTACAAAATTAGCAAAAATCTTACAGTTAAGGAACGGGAGGTAAAAAAAGAAATGCTGAAAGAAATCAAGACGCTGAGGGATGATAAAGAAGTCGTAAAAATTAAAGCTTTTAACAAGTGCGAAGTAGACGGGGAGATTTTTGTTTTTGAGGGAAAGAAACTACGGAAACATGAAGAATAGAACAACACCCCTCTCTCGAAATCAATTTAATTCAACAAACAATACCAATACTTCGTCTTATCTTATCTAATCGCATCTAGTTTCGTAATTAAAACAACATGCTGGAACATCCATGGATTTAAAAACTACTATTTCACTTTGGAACTATTTGGACAATTAACTGATACACAACTGGAACTGGATCTAAACCGCAGCCGGCATAAACTTCCAAATACTACAGTCAAGTTTAATACTACGGTTTCCGGATTTCAAAACTTTCAAAACATCAAACAACTTACCATAGAGACATAAAATCAACAATAATCAAACAACTGGATCTAGATCGAACCCTCAGCTCAACCCGCAGCTGTAATAGACATAATAAACGTCTACCATTAAACTAATAATTAATATACAACTGTATAACCTTCAATATTACCAATTTACTTATGTTAACTTTAATAATTCTATTGTATCAAATATATTTTCAAACATAATTTCAAAAATAACTATGTAACCTTCAATATTACCAACGTAATAATAATATAATTTTTAATAATTCTATTTTACCAAATATAAATCAAATTAAAAAGTACTCTCTGATAACTTTGTGTGATGGGTGTAATGCCTTCAGGCACAATAAAGACAATCAATCAATCAATCAATCAATCAATCAATCGATATGCTGTAGCAGCTTGCGTTTAACTTTAGGGTTTACACTTTAAAAATCTATTTTGTGAGATTATACATAAATTAACCATTATATGTAAAATTAGAAAATAAAATATGTTTGCTACCTGGAGGAAATCTGGTTTGTTTTAAATTTTTAATTTTTCTTAGAGTCCACAAATATTGTGTAATTATGAAAATACCTGCACAAGAAACAACTATTTCTATAATCATAACGATTGCGTATTTTAAATATTTTTTGCAGTTTTTAAAATTCCAAAAGAAGGAGCAATAAATTGTAATTTAAATTTATGTCTTGAAAAAAAACTTTTTTTCTGTCAAATCTTCAAATCACATTGACTTTAACAAACGCTTTACGACAATTAACGCAAGATTGGTAAAAAAATAATAATGGCTGTGGAGCTAAAAGCTTTTTAAATTATTTCTAAACTGTGGCATTGAAATAATGAAAATCAAATCTACTACAACAGTAATTATTACGATTATTTCTGTAATACGTTCTATAGCTTAAAAACTAAAGCGTTAATATTCTTAAGGATAATAAAAACCATGTAGTACACTAATTAAATTTTCCTTTGTAACTCAAAGCGGCATTTCTAACTTTGATAACAACATAGAGATGAACATTGAAAAATGCAATCAGCATTGCAATAATTGTTTAAAATTATATAGTTTACTTTATTTATTCTAACGAGCCTCAGTACTTGCCTTTTAAAAATTAAACTAATTGTTACTTCATTATTTAAGTAGAAAGAAAAGTATTAAAATTATTTGAAGCCAACCGAAATTTCTAAAACACTGTTTTATTTCTTTCGTTAATTATTGTTTTGGTGTAATATTCTCTACTAGAAGTGGGGCCCCCCTGCCTACGGCAGTGCCCCCCTGGGGGTGGGGGGAGAAATCAAGCGCATGGAAAAAATGTAATACCTTTATTCACTGTTAATAGGTGACACACATTAGAAACACCAGCGACAGAGGGAGAGCAAAATGGAACAAATGTAAAGTTAGAAGTTGTATAGCACAAAGGATGAGGGAGTACAAAAATGCTTCGTAGCGACGTTAGAACATGTGGTGCACGTGGGTGGCATCACGGAAGGTTCCCCAGTTTCTTTTTGAGTTGGAATTTTAATGAAGTCGTGGCGGAAGAAGTCCTGTCCTTGGGTTGTGACCAAAGCTGGCTGGGTGTGTTTTTTTTTGAAGACTTGGAGTTCCACTGTTGGGGGAACGGAGCGTAAGCAGAAAAACGCAGGAGGGGTGCGCTGGCTGGCGATGACTTGAGGGGTCGTTTGTTGGGCAAGATCTGAGACTGCAGTAAAGCATTTTGCAGAGTCTGGTTGGCCTGCGTGCAGCATTGCCAGTTGCCTTCCTGCAGATACCACCACGCAGGTTCCACAGCAACGCTGTGGAACTGGGCAAAAGATCATGTGCCGCTAGGGCATGGCACAGTGGCATACGCGTTTGGCCGGAAGTTAGCAGGCGCAGCTATTGTACTGAAATGAATTTACGTGAAAACGAAAGAAAACCGACCTACTTGCGCCTTAAGCGCTTGCATAATGAGAAAGAGAATGGATAGGCAACCTTTTAATGGTCTGGTTATGCCGTAGAAAGAAATGAGTAAACAGCATCTTTATTATTATAAAAATAAGGCACGTAGCTTCATGTGCAGAAACAGCATTACACAATACTATAAAGCACGAGGATACGCAGTCCATTAAAAAGTAGTACACACAACACAAAGGAGCTGCAAAGTGGGCGTGAGCTGTTGCTGGCGTCACCTGTTTGGAAATGCCATGTGACGTATTGGGGCGCCTGAGAAAGAGAATGATGGGTGGATGAGGACTGCTTTGTACCCACCCGTTCCGAGAGCAGCAAAGGCCTGGCAAAGATGCTCGAAGACTCATCGTTGCAAAAACTCCAATTGCAGCTCTGCAAAGTGGAGTTGGCGCAGAACAACTAGTTGGTGTCGCAATTTCACTCAATAATCCATTTGATAAAGCGCCGAGTATTTTTAGCTTGCACTAACTCCAGCAGGCAAAATGTTTGCACTTAGTGGGCAAAATGGGCCAGCTGCCTCTGATTCTCACATGCACAAGCGCGATTGGTTGCCAAGCAAATAAAGAGACACTGGTCGACTGCAAGATAAAACAGCTAATCACCACGGGAAACCGTAATCATGTTAGTGGTAATGCAACGGTAGTGTCTGGAAAACAGGAGGCACGAAGGCAAAATTACACATAACTAACTAAGCGCGGGTTGATGAAGAGTAAAAGCAGTGCACGGAAGGGGCTAGTCTTAAAGTCAAGCCGTGTGAAAAACGTACCTGGTATCGTATTGAGGAATGTTGGTGTTGGTGCTGCGCCGTGGTACAGACAAGGTTGATCTGTAGCAGAAGTAAGGTAAGAACAAACAAGTGCGGGTAGGGACGTCGGCGAAAGATAAATACTAAGGCAAAAAAAAAGGCCTTCAGCTAATTTTTGCACAAGTAGTGCGCACTTCTGTCTTGCAAATGGCTTAACGTTTTGCAGCAACTGCTTATAGCACGTTTAGCTTGGTAACTGCTTTTAGTTGGCTCTGTATGCTACTGTCTCGCAGGTTAAGCGTTGAAACTGGAGCCGACCAGTCGCATTTTAAGAGCTCCTACTCCGACTGTGTCCTTCAGTACTGCAATTCATACACAAGTTAGTGTGCTGCTCTCTGATTTAGTTGTCCGGGTTTGGAGAAAAGGATGTGATAAGATAATCTCGCAATCGGATTCTCGAGTCTGGAGGCCGATAGTCTTTATTTTCATTTCAACTGAAGTCCCAGTGCACGAGGATACAGATATAAATAAAGAAGCTATCAGTGAGGGCAGTTTATTGAAATCATATAAATACTCCTTTCTAGAATGCTACCTTGAACTCCAAGGTATTAGCAGTTGAGGAGGAAAGGCAGATAGAGAAAATCAGTCTCCAGGCTCTCTACTCCGGAGGCTTAAAGTACCTTTTTTACTGAATTCCTTTTAATCTGGATTATCCAAATGCGTGGGGAATCTTGACCGCATTGCATGATCTGTCGGTTATGTAAGGTCTACTCACGGAATGCTTTACGCACTTTACTTATTTGGTATGTCTAAGGTACAAATTCCTTATAACAAATTGTTCTTAGAAAATGGAGCAGCAATGGTTCAGTCATGAAATGGGCTATGAAATGACTGATACGAATTTGTAAGCGTGTGAGTCATGGATCCAATAGGATACATACTTACAAACTGTCTCGTACAAGCTGCAATATATGCAACGGCAAGTGCAATGGGGCAACCAACGCGTGAACACGTGAGTAGCTGCCATTTTGGTCACTGCCTTGGGCAGTTCCTGACAACTAAATAATACAGTTGACAACAATAGTCTAAAGTCTGGGCTACCGAATGGTATACAAATTACCCAGTAATTATCATTAGTTTGTGCGATCTTTTAATATCTAAAAATTGGAAAAATTTCAAACCATCCCCGACCGCGTGTCTGTGCTGGTGAGTAGATGCCGGTAGATATTGTGCATTGTAGGTACATACATATGTAACACTTTAGGTCTGCCTTGGCTTCAAATTGCAATAAGGTCGCAATAAGCGATCGACAACTAATAAAATTAGTTTACATAGTTAGATTAAAGTCCAGCTAATTGTTTAGCCATATATTCTATGCTGTTTGACCATAAGATTGTGTCTGTGTAGTGATTTAAAATTGGTTATATTGAAAAACATCAAACAAACTTCAAAATTGTTCTCCGTCTGTGTTTGCTATCGTGTGTGGAAGCTTGTACATACTTGGTATAGTTAGTATGTACATACGTTAGTTTGTAGCTTTACAACCAAGTATCCTATCGCCACGCCGCAAGCTGATGAGAGCCAAATCAACTCAAGTGGACAACATTAATAACAGAATCTGGCCTTTCTTCTATGAATACCCGTTCAATTATGAAGTCTAGGGGAAATTTATAGTACCCCCTGTGCGTGTAAGTACAAATCAGTTTTCATGTTTCCTGAATTATCTTTTTATTTATTACCATACTCTATCAAACCTAAATGAACTCAGTATACTAATACAGTCGATCGATTTGTCACATTATGTTTCGGTTTTAACAATGGATCCAAAATGATGGCTATCACTTACTGGAAATTTATTACAAATTAAACTCCCGAGAGTATGTTTGGAGCTTAATTATACAATTTTGTATAAGTACATTGGCATCCTTTTGGCAGAACGAAATAAGTGTAAAATCAGAGCAGGGATTAGAAAAATTTGGACAAAATCAAATGCAAGACTAAATCAAGTACGAACTCTAAACTGAAATAAATTTTTAAGCAAGAATTCCTCTTCCTCTATCAATAGTCAAGTCAGTATCCCATACGTGCTACCAAGGATTTTCAACCATAATGCTACCTCTTTAACTCAAGATAAATTAGAAAATTCAGAAGTTATAAGTGGTAATTTTGATGTGCTCATAGTAACTAAAACTTGGGGTAATCAATTAAAAAATATACATTTTAATTATTTTACAAGTTATGAAACAATATGTAAATATGAGTCAGGTGGTATAACAGTGATCTACGTCAAAAATAACATTCATAGTATGAAGTATTGCAATTTTGTGAATCATAATTCCAATGTTTTCGAAATTAAGTGTGTACTGATAACGCTGCAATACCTACCTAGGAATATCTTTGTAATATTATTAGTGTGTGCTAACCTAATTACGTACTGCCTAATAGTAGTAAAGATGTGCAGTATAAATCATACGAAGCCATATTAGATATATATGAGAAAAAACTAAATATGTATCTCCAGGTCTAGTGATTGTGGGCGATTTTAATCACTGGGAATTCAACAGTAATATTGGTAGGACAACTAAACTTAAACAAATTATAAAATTCAAAACATTTTATTCCAGTAATAACAATAATAATAATCCCGTGGATCTCATATATACTAATCTGTCGAAATTCTACAGTACCCCACTTGTAACTTTGCCGCTTATAGTGGCACTGTCTGGACATGTGGGTATAGAACAACTACCAAAAAAAATATCATTGTGTTAATATGCCAAAAAAAGTAATTGTGACTAGACAGTATACTAATGTAAACATAGCAATTTTTGTTAGTCAATTAGAAAAAGCTGATTGGTCTGTATTTTATACCTGTAATGGCATTAATTTAAACAAAATTATTTTAAGTACATACCTAGACAAGGCACTAAATACTGCTTTTCCAGTAGAAACCAAAACTGTAAAAACTGGCAACCCATCATGGATTACCAACAATATTATAGCCTTATCTAGAAAAATTCAAAAATGTAAAGATATAGTATCTTATAACGAGCAAAAAATAAATCTTGGTAAGTTAATCTCAGTAGCTAAGAATAATTAAAACTTAAAGATACAAACAAAAGTACAAAATGGTAAATCTAAACATTACTATAATTTAATCTCCTACATATGTGAAACGAAAGAAAAACAATCTGTTATTGACTTAATCAAACTAGAATCGAATGTTAGTGATACTTTGCCTATGCTAAACGAAATTAATCAATACTTTTCTGAAATTATTAGATCTAATAATCCTATCAATATGCCACCGTGTGTAAGTGATGAAGTGACTGACCCGATCATAAAAGTTAATGAATTAATTGTACTAAAACAACTCGATAAGATAAAGATAAGTAAATTAAATGTACCGAAAGGCCTGTCGGCCAAATTACTTAAGGAAATGGGGTTTTTAATAGCTGCTCCTCTAACACACCTGTATAACTATTGTTTTAAAAATAATGTGATACCACAAATTAAAAAAACAGGCTATATTACTCCAATTCCAAAAAACTTAGATAATAGTTCATTACAAAATCTCCGACTGTTATCCCAGACAGATATATTTTCCAAAATTCAAGAAGGTTTCATGTTTAAAAGAATATATCATTAAATTAGTCCTAAAATTAGCAGCACTCAATATAGCTTTGTCAAAGGTGCGTCTTTAACTCACTATTTAGGTATTCTTATGGATTTTGTATATAGAGTGCTAGAGACTCCAAATTCTTATGTTATTCTTGTCCTCTTAGATTTAAGCAAAGCGTTTGATTTAGTTGATCATAACGTACTAATTAGAGAACTTATATAATTAGAAGTAGAAAGCTGTGACATTTTCTTGCTCGAAGAATTTTTGTTTATGAGAACCAAATGTGTCAGAGAAAGTGACCAAGTCTCAAGTCTTACTGAAATTTTCAATTGTACTCCACAGGGTACCAAATAAGCTTTATTATTATTTATAGTTTTAATATTTAGGATACTCACAAATTTCGAATCAGAATACTAAAAGGAAGGTAGTGACGAAAAAAATGTTCTGAATGGATATGTTGATAATTTAACGTTAGGAGAAAAAGTAATTGGAAATTCCTTACCTCAAACTCAATATAACCTAACTGATAATAATAATTGGGCAAGTAAAATGAAACTGAAGCTTAATCCTATAAAATGATGTGTTTTGTTAGTAAGTGGGTCAAAAACGAAAATAAACATTAACTTACAATTATGACCTAATAATACTTCTCTTTCCGTTGTAAAAAAGGCTGAGTTATTAGGTGTCCAAATTAATAATGAGGTCTCGTGGACTAACCAAGTTGATTATATTACGATGATAGCGTCACAAAAAATATTTATCTTAAGAAAAATGAAATATTGTGGGTTCAACTAGAATCAACTATTAGACGCATACAAAACATATATTCGAAGTAATTTGGAATATGCCTCCTAAGTAATGAGCTTTAATCTAACTAAAAAATTAATTTAAAAGATTAACACTGTTGAGCGTAGATGTCTAGGAATAATCAAAAATTGCTACGTTAGTAAAAATAAGCACCAATTAATAGCTTCTAAGCTAGGAATTGATACCATAGAAGAGAGATATAAAAAATTGCTTAAATTATTCGGGAAAAAAATTGGCAAATCCGAAAGATTCAGTGTATGGCTGAAACCATATCTACGACTTAAAACACGACCCAATAGGCCTAATAAAAATTATAATTTAGTTAGCTGTAAAACTGAAAGATATAGGAAATCAACTATACCGTTTATAATAAAAGCTTTAAACTAAATATGTTATTACTTGTTGCTCTAATAGAATGTACGAAATAAGGTGAATACTATAAGGTAATAATTTAGTAATAATTAAATTGTGAATAGTAATATCATTACCACTCTACTCTATCTTGTGTTATAATAAATGTATTAGCCTAACTTTTCTTTCCTCGGCGCCTGATATATGTCGCGAGGGCTTCTTCATTTTTCCTCAACAAAATTGTTCGCTTATACTTGGAGTATTTGGGTATATATGTTAATGTTAAGCAAATTTTTACCTATCTTTACTAGTACTGTTTTCAAGATTGATTAAACATTTTTATGTGTCTCTTTTGTGTATGTACAAGTTGTAATATGAATCAAAGAAATAAAACCACAAATAATAATAATAATTTTCTTAAGGGGCAGCTTTCTAGTGGCGCCTCAGTAGTAGTAACTGCCTTCTGGCATCTTCCTTGTGGCTACTGCATAAAGAAAATTGTATGCAGCAAAGTGATCGGTGGCAACTGCTCAGGGGCAACTACGTGCTGGTATCTGTCTGGTGGCCCCTGCTTGAAGAACAATCCCTGGTGGCAACTGCCACACGGTTACTGCCTGGTTGCAACTGCTGAGTTGAAACCGAATAACCTAAACTACCTCATGATAACTGCCTTTTTCAATAAAAAGTTCGTCTTCGGGTGGGTTACAGTTTTAGACGAAGGTCTTCGGGTAGCTTGTACTGAACTTATTAGTCCAGGTTGCAGAATCAAAGTATTTATTCAAAAATTCACACGAATAAAAATCCAAATTAACAAGATGAAAATATTATAATATTTTAACTAACTAATCTAACAGAGATAATGTTTTGGAAATGTGAACTGAAAACTAAGAAAATATAAACTAGTCTTTGATGCTAACACAATTGCGGAGACAAAATGAGACGAAATGGTAGTTTTAAATTTTACAACCTAGAATATGTGACAATTCTGTGCGCAACTTACCTGCTTACTAATAGATCACGCAGTATACTTGTTATATTCACTGTTACTGATGGTTTTATCCACTGTTAATAATGATTTTGTGGTTCTGTAATCAAATGAAAATCAAGTCATAATTAATATTGAGTCAACAGTTTTATAGTAACCAATAAAATGAGTATCAAATTTAGAGTTTTTATTCAAAAATCCAAACTAATCTAAATCCTAATTGAAAAAATAAAAGCGTTATAATATTATATTAACTAACTTATCTTACAAAATGGATGCTCTCGAAATGTGAATTAAAAATTAAGAAAATAAAAAGTTGCCGTTGATGCTAACACGATTGCGGAAACAAAATGAGACTAGATGGTAGTTTTAAATTTTAGCACCTAAAATATTTGACAATTCTGTGCATTCTGAAGGGCATGCGTGGAAATGCGTTGAGCTGAACGGTCTATTTTGATACGGCAGCATTTACAAATAATGCCATCCTTCGACTAGTTGCGTGAGTCTGGAAAAATATTTTGAAAAAAAATTAAAGTTGTAAAGGGGATAACTAAATCCCCCTAGATCCTAAATTTTCACTTTTAACTTTACCAAAACATAAAGCACTAGTGAGTGAGTTTTGTAATTAATTAAAGAGAAAATTACGACAGTTAATTAGAGGAACTCAATTAAAAGGCATGAATTACGAATTTTAAAAGATGTTCAATGTTGACTATTTCCTACAGTAAAATGTCACATGTTTAAAAGTTAAAATCTAAGCTAATAAATGTGCAAGTGAAATTGAGAAATGTAAAAGCAAAATACCTAATTATGTAATGTGAATGTAAAAAAACAATTTGAATGTTCGCGCTTCTGCAAGAAGAGAACCAAGTCATTATGAGCGATTACTTTATTCTTTTTAGAATAATTTTCTCAAATGTTAAATATTTATTATTTTAATATTAAAGTTTTTAAGGTGCTTTGTAGAAATGGCAGTTTGATAATTCCCAGGGAATTTGGCAGTTTTGGGAGCGGGAATGTACAGGGAATTTTGGGAGTTTTCAATACTAGGAATTAATTAAAAACTACCTTTGATTGCATTTACAAAGATTTCCAATATGCCGAGAATCTTCAGGGAGGGAATTGTGGGAGTTTTGGATTAGAATTGTATGTTTATTACATTGACATCTACACTAGCCGCAAACATTTTCAATACAAGAGATTCTAACAACATAAATTAGTTGTAGACACCACATTTAACATTTTAATTTTAATCAATTTATTCAAAATTTTCAATCCTGATTATCACACAGCAATTTCGATTTTGATTTTTACAAAAACCATTATATAGCTTCTAGACAACGAAGCTAAGTTAAACGAATTAATTACAGATCCTTTGGACTGTAATAAGATGTAAAACTACGTAATATGGTTGGATCCGGATACCGTAATACATCCTTTTGTACATTTGGGTTTAGACTGTTGTTGTTTCTGTTTGTAAAACTTAAGTTTAATTCTTTAGAATTTCCGTTTTTCGTTGCATTTTTATATATTTATTTATCTCAAACGAACTAATCATACTTTCATGCTACTACTAATTTTGTCTTGCTCAACTAATCAAAATAATGTTTTTTATTTTTTCAAAAAATGTTGTTTCTTCTGTTTCAAGGGAATATTGGGAATATTCCCAAGGAATAGTAGGAACATTGGGAATTTTTCTCTGGAATTTTAGGAGTTTTTAAATAAGGGAATTGTATGGGAATTTTGGGCATTTTTAGGGAATTTTGAGAGTTTTGAAAATGCCGGGCATATTCAGCCAAAAATGGGAATTTTGCAATCCCTAGTGCTCTGAACTTTAATTTTCCCAATTTAAGGTCAATTATTTTCTTCACCTTAGTTTTTCTTTATTTTCATTTCGAACAGATTTGAAAAATTCCAGGATGCAGTTGTTAATTTAGCTTAGTTTTTAGTTCAGTCAGTTCTGTCATTTTATTAGCATTTAAGCATATTATTTTAATATTATCTACAGTGCAATAGGTGTACACGGTCACTAACTACAATCAGATGTGCTTTGACATTTAATTTCTATTCAAAAAAGTGTTCAAAAAATCAAATCCGGCGCGAAGCGCCGGATTTTTCTGCTCTGCACATCTTGCACTATCTTAGTGTCACTTCAGTCGATGAGGAGCTTCCGCTGAGGCAACTTCATGATGTGATTGTAATAGAATGCTTCTTTGGGAGGTAGATGGTCAATATTAAAATCGTTATCTTTTTTAACAAAGCTATATGGATCAACACCTTTTTTAAGTAAAAGCTTAAAGTCTTTAGCCCCTCCACGACTATTCCATTTATCACAAAACTGTTTAGTCACTACAAATTTTTCTTCTTTCTCTTAAAGTTGTATCACAAGTTTTTCTAAAGAACAGTTCATAAATTTCATACTATTAATAAAATTATTATGATCATTTATTCGTAAAAAAATAAATTTTTCAGAAATCAATGGTGTTATTTGAGAATTTTAAATGCATTCATTATCAAGTAGTTTGATAATTGGATGGCTGTCGTATCCAGAAAAATTATGCATTATTACTGTAACTTTGTAGGATATTTAAGATTGCAAATTACAGTATTCATGTGCACATCCTACAAATTTTCCATTAAAGTGTAAATGATGACAGACAGCAATATCTGCACTAATGTTTTCGTCACAAAACCAACATTTGTCAATGGGTATATTCATATCTGCACGAGTAAATATCATATTCTTAAAATCTTTATATTTTGTATATCTTCCTTTCATTACAGTTTTGAGTTTTTGACACACCTTTACAATTTTACGTATAAATATACGTGCAACATCTTTATTGTCATCAGTAGTGTAATAATCATTTTGTAAATAAATATTTCCATCTTCATTTATACATTTCCATAAATATCCACATGGTTTATGTATCTGAGTATACTAAGTAGCACCGGAAGTTTCTCCATCAGTAAATTTAAAGTTGTAATGATCAAGAATTTTCTTTTTTATAATTAGTTTACCACTCACATTGTCCACAAGTATACACTCAAAGTCAGCATATATTCTAAATGGTATTGGAGTCATATATCTATAGTTTCTAAAGTAAAAGTGTGTTTCCTCAGGTTTAGGGAATGTAGTTTTTTAAACGCCAAAGGTAGCACATTTTTGCATATGTGAAAGTAATGTTGTCTCACTGGTTAATTCTTGAAGGCAGTATTTACACATATATCTTATAGGTGTTTATGGAATTCTGAGCAGTTTAAATAATCCTCTATTCTTTCCGAGAGCAACAAAATGTACCTTGTTATTCTTTTCAATTAAAAGCAAATCAATATCAACTCGTGTAGTCTAATTGTATGATGAAATGTAAATTGGACATGTATTTTTGTATATAATGTTAGCTAGTTTCTTTGCTTCTTTAGGTTCTTTTTCACGGTTTCTTGCATTTGCTAGTAAGGGGTTTCTGTTGTATTTATTATCATCATCAATATCTTTTAACGACAACTCTGTCTCACCATGATCTATGTAGTAAAAAACATTATTTCTATATTTAGGATTTTGTTTGTCAAATTTGTATATTTGATTCACTGTCATTGGGAAAACAAGACCTTTTAAATTAAGTTTGCCAGCAGCTTTACGATAGTTATTAATATTATTAGATTTTTGACTTAACTTGCAATCTTTTTCAGCTGCTAACAGTGACCATACAAATCACTGTTTATCTTCATTTGCACTATTATCAACATTTATTAAACAATCTTGTTTTATTGCAAGTAATGGTGGTAGTGGCATGTATGACTCTCCGCAAAATGGTTTAAACTTAAAACATTGTACGTGATATTTATTGATTACTGTTACTGCAGAGCCTGAACCTCCTTTACAAAAAGTGTCGATTTGCTCGAGAATTTTTCCGATGCATGCCTTAACAACAACGTTAATACTGTCTTTATAGAGTAGCTGATGACCCAATGAAGAAATCTATTTTTATTATAATTTCCATTTAACTCAAAAACTACATGCATTTTTAGTATTATTTTTGAACTTGTTTTAAGATTAAGTTCATCTTGTAACACTATAAATAACTGATCTTTAGTAGAAGTAACTAGACCTACTACACTTGTAAATTATGTCCAGTCAGATTTGCTTCATACAAGGTTACAACATCTTCAAAATTTTCTTCAACTTTTACAAAAGAAATAGCAGTAATACTACGTCCTGAACCTAACTGAAAAGATGCAAACATGTTGCTATGCACTGTGAATATATGTCTGTCAGCACTTTCAACATCCCTTAATTTTACAGTACACTCAAGGCAGAAAAGGTTTCGACGAATATGATTGAGAAGTGGCACAAATTCTGGTATGTTTACTTCCACTGCACGACTGTTTCCAACACCTTTAAATAGAGTATTATTCTGTGAACTTTTAAATTCATTCTCTTGCACTTTGTTAAGGTAGTCATCATACGCTTTAAGACACTGTTTATTTTCTTTGACTTCTTTTTTACTTCTGAATAAAGCATACGAAGGAGTACATCTTGACCAGACAACACTTGAGACTGATCGACCACCCCAAATCTTTTGTCCAGCATTTGGAATTCGAGAAGGACAAGCTATAATTATTTAAGAGTACTTATTGTTAATTAGGATATATATATTTATATTTACACATTTATTACACTCATATTAACCAATAGATCTTTATATACCTCAAGAATCTTTAAATATAAATTGAGAAAAATTACCTTGACTATGACATTGTCCGTCTACTCGACTGCGCTTGCTTGGAGGAGATTTAACTTGTTCAGCCATAATGAATCGTATGTAAAGTAATAGGTGTTTTCACGATGAGAGAAAAAATTGAAATGAAATAAATTTAATTTTGACTTGGTACTTATATACAAAAACATATTTAAAAATAAATATATAGAAGTATAATCGTTTTAAAGGATTAAAGTTATGATTATAGTTTGTAGTAATTCGTTTCGTTGTGTAAAAATTCAAGGAATTGGGGATTAAAACAGAAAGCGTTGTGTATAAATTCCATACATTGGGGATTAAAAAAGGAAACGTTGTGTATCAGTTCCATACATTGGGGATTAAAAATAGGTAACGTTGTGTATAAATTCTATACATTGGGGATTAAAAAAGGAAACGTTGTGTATCAATTCCATACATTGGGGATTAAAAATAGGTAACGCTGTGTATAAATTCCATACATTGGGGATTAAAAAAGGAAACGTTGTGTATGAATTCCATTCATTAGGGATTTAAAAGGGTAACGTTTTTCAAGAAATAAAATACAAAAATAAATAATAGCTTACTTTCACGTCCGCCCATCCCTATAAAAGCAGCAGTCAATCTTTAACATGTATTTATTACAACTTTTGTTTCTCTCTGAACAAGTTACTTGTAAAACTCTCTTCTTATTTACGTAGGGAGTACTCCAATTCATCTAGAAAAGCATCACCTTTGTCTATTATGGGTAAGTCTTTTTTTAGTTGTACAATAGATACGTTTTACTTTTGTGTGGTGTACTTTTGTTGTTGAAATCGATTATATTTATTTATTTTTTTATTTTTTTATTCTTTTCAGGAAGACGATATGCACCATACAAAATGGCCGCTCGTGTAGAACCTCTACCAACGCCGTCAACAGCAGCATCAACCGCAACCATTCCACGCTTGCAGTGTTTCGATTGTGGCTACCTTTACATGTACTGTTTGAACGTCGAACCTGATGTCAAAAAATGTGGATTTATATATTACTGCAGCAGGTGTTTCAAAAAACATCTAAGAATTGAGGATCAAGCAAAACCCCTGAATATGGATGATGCGAAGCAGGCTGAGGAAATCACGGATATAAATAATTGGTTTTGTGTGTTGCGGGATTTTTGTACACTAGATTGTACTTTATGCGGTGATGATGCTGTTGATAAACCAATTAATCGAGTTCAGGTACCTGGACATGGATCAACAACAAAGTGTCAACAATACCTTATAATTAAGGAGATTGTCATATGTCGTGCTTGTTTTAGTGCATGTGCAGTTCTGGAAACTGACAAATTAGTTGAAGTTGTTCAAGAGATTATTAATGATATGTAATATAAAGTTTTATTGTTTATATACAATTATTGTCTTCATTGAAGTTTCCCTATTGTTTAAAAGAAAATAAATAATCTTAATAGTTAACTGTTTAATATATGTATTGCTGGGTGAATGTATGTACTTATTTACTTTTCTATATTTTTACTTTTTCATCATGATACTTCTACATACAACTTTAAAATTTGTACAGCATATCATACTAAATATCTTTAACATCTCAATAATACTTACTCATGCATACTTTTTAACTCGCCACATGTCACAATTTACTTGTCATATGTTACTCTACCTACTCTGCAACTATGGATAGCATTATGTGTTTGTAAATTTTATATGTTCTTATTGTAACTCTTTTTGATGTTTTTTGGCTTTTTGTTTTCTGTAATTTTTTTAAAATTTTTACCCCACCCACCCTTTGCATACTTTTTCACCCCTCACACGTCACAATTTACACGACGTCATTTACTAATCCACTTCTGCATCATTTCAACATAAAGTACATATTTATGTACATAGCTATTTCCTAATGGGATTTAACATGCAAAATTCCTGATACGCTTGCGTATATACCTAAACCTACTATCCTGGTAAAAAACTTTTAATTCTACACTAACATCTCCAAGGAGCGGCTTTGAGTATGGCTCTCTTAGTCATTGACATTGACCATATACCTACAGTTGTGGTTATCAAAATAAACTGAAATTTATTACTGAGAAAAATAAATCACTTGCGATTCGTAGGAATTGGGCGTAGTGAGCAATTTAAGATTTACTGGAAATAAATGAGAAATAAAATTCCTTTTTATTTAAATACGCTTGTTCCAAGTTTCCAAGTAATGATATGTCATCATCACGACCAGAGTTAAAATTATGTATGAATGGATTAATTGCATTTTAGGCCGGGACGAGCGGTCGGTGTACTGATTGTATTCTACAATTTGGTACATAATATTTTTTAAGGTATAATATTGAAAAACTAACTAGCCTAATTATTTCTTCTAATTATATAATCTTAATAATGTATTACAACCTCATTCTTTTTGGCTTTTTCGTTTTAGCAAAGCGCAAAATCCACTGCCTGCAAGTTCAATTAAATTTCAAAATACAAGGAAATGTAGCCGTTTGCATTTTTAAAAAAATCATTCAAATGTTGGTTTTAATACTACTTTTTACAACATACATGGAAATAAAATAATTTTAATATCTAGCGTAGCAGTTGAAGTGATTATTAACATTTTATCCTGTGCTTTAAAAATATGGTCACTTGGATAACATCATTTATGAACTATCCCACCACGACGCATGTATATTTAATATTTATTTAAAACATTTATACCGCGATTGTACTGTATGATCTAGAGGTGTTTTCTAGAACTCTGAATGAATGCGCGGTTATCCCCATTTCCGTTGATTTCCCACTTCTTAAAATATAATTCGTATATTTTCTCACAAAATGTGTGTCCGTGTGTGTTTTAAATGTGGTGTTTTCTATTTCCTTTGGTAATGTATTTATAATTAATTCTACACGACCAGGAGAAGTTTTTCTTATCAACAAGAAAGCAGCTCACGCTCCGCACTATCATTTTAATTGTCAATTCCCTAAAGGAAACACCAATCCTAAGCCCATAGCAGTTTGCGATTGAAATTGTTTAATTAAGGTGTACACTAAATTATTTTTTGTTGCTATTCTACAACACAGAATCACACAGTTTGATATTTTTTCATGTTCAAAGTTAATACGCTGCTGTGGACAACACGTTAGTTTGGAAATAAAAATTATTTTATGTTACAAAATATCGTGTCTCATCGAACTGCATGATTGAAGTAAAGTCAATTTTATGTAGGTA
Source organism: Dicyrtomina minuta (assembly GCA_949802685.1). NCBI lineage: Eukaryota > Metazoa > Arthropoda > Collembola > Symphypleona > Dicyrtomidae > Dicyrtomina > Dicyrtomina minuta. The sequence continues at coordinate 301,508 of CATKUY010000042.1, forward strand.
CCTTTAGTAAAATCTGCTGTACTATGCACGTCTCGAATTGATTATCATTACAATTTAGTCTAGATTTAAAGAATGGCGAGCAATCAGAATATAACTGGAGTGAACGTAACCGGGAATTTAATTGCAAATAACATTAACGTTGTAATAGCAAATCAGGTTAGGAAAACCAGCATCATCTTACTTAATTTAATTTTAGATACATAATGGCATCAAATAGTTTGTATGTGAGCTACATTTGTTAACATGCAACACAACATATTGTTAATACAAAGCCCTTTATTTGTTCAGCCCCTTGATCCTCTGCCAAAAAATATCAGATTTAAAGTTGAAAAACCAATTCAGACTTTCACTGGACGGGAAGCATTTCTTAAAGACCTTCACAGGGTCGTGAAGGAGGGTCAAGTAACAGTTCTGACACAGGCGCCGTTTTCAGTTGTGGCTGCCACCGGGGGAATCGGCAAAACTGAAACCGTGCGCATGTACATCCAACTACATGCGCATGAGTACGACCATGTCATTTGGATCGAAGCAGAAGACACTTCGTCCGCAAGAACCCAATTCACCCAACTCGCCATAAAATTAAATATTTGTACAGAGTTTGAGGGGAAGCCAAAAGAATTTGAGTTGATGCGAGAACAAATCTTTGAGAAACTACTTCATGATGCCCACGTGGTACTTTTGGTGTTAGACAACGCAGAAGCTTTCGAAGACGATGAGGAGCTCAAGTTGCACGGAATCAGATGCCTTCTCCCAAAATCCCTGTCCCCGTTTTTCGTGGAGCCAACAGTCATTGTCACGTCGCGGAATCAAAACTGGAACCTTCAAAAAGTAATTCAACTGGACTTGTGGACCGAAGCAGAAGTCATGGTCTTTGTGATTCACAGACTTGGAATTGAAAAAACACAAGAGAACCAAAAACTGGCGGAGCAACTTGGAAATTTGTTCGGTCGTCTGCCCATCGCCCTGCAGGCGGCTGTGGCTGTCATTCTCCAGCAACAGAAACGCAGAAATAAAACGTATGGAATTCAAACCTTAATTGATGATTACGAAAGCGGGGGCAGAAAAGTGTTGGTGCAAAAGCCGTTGGATGGAAATATGAGACCCACACAGACGAGCATTACAATGTTAGTTCTATGGAACATTTCTTTCAAGAAAATAGTCAACTTCCCAGATGGGGAATTAGCAATCCAGATTCTGTGTTTCATGGCCTATTTGTCCCCTACAAGAATTCCGCAGGATTTCCTATTTGTGCTTTTTCAGGAAGACTTTAGTGATGATTCCTTCGAAAATGCGCTTGAAATTCTGGAGGACCACTGTTTAATTGCAACTTTTGGATCTGGCGATTCCGAATCACGAAACTTGACGATCCATCGAATGATCCAAGACGCGACCATTGAAAATCTGAAATTCAACGAGACACAGAAGCCATGTGTCATTTTTAACAATAACACATTTTTAAACGAGACTGAAGTGCTCTTGAAATTGTCAGTAGAGTCTTTGAATTACATTGAAACATTTGACACACGCGGACTTTTACGTGGAGATGAAATTGTGGAAAACTTGGTGCAGATCACAGAGCACGTGTCAAAAAATCTCGACGTCGTTGAATTTAGAGATTTGACTACGAAAGTTGCTGGTGTCTTACGAAAAACAAATGACTTTGCAAAATGCATCAAACTCTACGAAAACGTTCTCAAAGCGACCCCTGCATTGGGCGACGTTAAAACTACGTTTTTTGACATAGTTAAACTCAAAACACTCAAAAAAACCCTCGCTATGACGTACAGCGAAGGAGGGTTTGATCAGAAATCGATACAGTTATTAACGGAAATTCTTGAAGATCAGACAAGCGCACTTGGCCCACATCACACACAAACACTTGGAACGAAATGCAACATCGCAACTGTACTTCCAAATATGGGGAGGTTTGATGAAGCAGGGGCAAAATTAAGTGAAGCTCTTCATGACTTTCAAAATAATCAAGACAATCAAAGCGAAGCCTTTCTAACAACAAAAAACAACTACACACTTCTATTGGATACTCAGGGGAAGACTGAACAGGCATTAAAGCTTTTGACAGAAGTGTTGGAAGAAGAGGAAAAGAATCCAGATCTGAACTCTGAGCGAATCATGAGTACAAAAGGAAATATAGCGACTGTGCTGATAGAACAAGGAAAGTTTGAGGAAGCAGCTGCGATGATGCTGCAAACCCTTTCAGATGCAACTCGAGTCTTTGGACCCTTCCACCTTGACACATTTACATTTAAAAGATATTACGCAAGTCTAATTCATGCCCAAGGGAAACATGAGGAAGCGGCTCAGCTTTTTTTAGAGTTGTTAGAAATACAAGAAACTCAATTGGGCTCCGAGCACCCAGATACACTTTACACAAAGCACGACTTGGCAATTTCATATCTTGGCACTAAGGAGTTTGACAAAGCACTGTCCTTGTTGGACGTCGCGGTTTTTGAGAAAGTATTCGGCCCCAAACATCCGCAAACAATGACCACTACTAGTAACGTTGCGATTGTCATGCTGAACCAAGGGAAGTTTCAGCAAGCTTTGTCATTACATAACAAAGTTTTAAATATTCGCAATCAAGTTTTAGGGCCTAATCATCCACAGACACTGAGCACGATGTACTTCGTAGGTGCCTCACATTACGAAATGAAAGAATTTGACAAGGCTACGGAAGTTTTTCAAGATGTTTTGCCGCGTCAAGTGGAAATTCTGGGGGAAAAACATCCTGAAACTATGGAGACATTAAATTTGGTCACAAAATGTAAAAGCATTCTTGATGAGCGAAATGATTCAATTGTAAAGTTCATGATGATGGTGTCGGTTGATGCAGAACTTGGGCGAAGCTTATTAGAAGCGTCTAACTGGAACACAAAGGTATTACTTTGTGCTGTGTAGTGCCGTAATATTGTAAAACTATTGTAGGAAAAATATTGTATTGTATTGTAAATTAATATTGTATTGTAATTGTAATTGTAAATTACAATACAATTACAATATAAAATTACAATTTGAACTTTTGGAACCTTAATTTGACCCCTAATTAGGATTAAATTACTGACTTGATATTTACCATGAATACTATCATTTAGATACACGGTTTCAGCGTAAAACAAAAGGCTCAGAACACACTGCAGAAAATAAATTTGATATTGTATTGTATTGTAATTGTATTTACAATTTACAATTCTAATTGTAAATGTAATTTTATAAAAATACAATTACAATTACAATTTACAATATTACGGCACTAGTGCTGTGCATTAACTTAATTGTTTTTATTTAAGTAAAAGTACCTATTTATCTTTATGTATTGCTGACACTTTTTAAGGCTGCGCTCGAAAAATTTTTCAACTCGAAGTCTACTAAAGACAACGCAGGTTCAGAAGAGCCGGGCGACGAAGATTTTATCGCGTAATTTAATTTTCCTAACTGACGCAAACCACTTTTAAACAGTTTTTTGAACTCGTATCTCACGCACAATTTTGAAATACTTGTTTTATTAACAGATCAAGTACAACAACTGATTTCCAAAACAAGAGTTTGGATGTAATTTCTGCCAACGCGACGAAAGGCCGTCAAATCCAAGACGTTTAGGTGCAGATGAAAACAGTCCCAAAACGTAATTAGTAGTGCGTTCCACCCTGAAACAACCCTATGAATAAAAAAAACGTTTTTCATGCTGTAAATCGCTAGTTAAGTTAAATTCCTGTTGTTTGCAACAACAACGGTGTAAAAAATGTAGAAAACATGCGGGACATTCTGAAAAATAGAGAAACAAATAAAAAGCTGTAAATAAAGAAAACGTTGTTTTTGTTTGTATTCCGTTGCTGACATTTTAGATATTTTTAACCAAAAACAAAAATAAATGCACATATTTTAATATCATAATGCACTTAGGCATCGTCGATATATATCGCAGAGAGTGCCTAGTAAGACCGCCAGCAGGACATTACTACACTCATACTTATTGTCAGTGCTACTAAAAACAAAAATGAAACCTTTGGCGCTTCGCGCTAGATTTATCTACCGTTGGCCTGAAGTAGATGCTGAGCTTACAGCGAGCTGGTTATATTACTGACAAAAAAACAATTTCTAGTAAAGCAAGCATAAAACCCAGCATATGGCGCCGGTGCAAACGGGCTAGGATGGAGCTATGCTGTTAACAGTAGTCCAGATACATGAACATGTGTAACCGTTTCGAGTGTGTCTGGTTACAATAGTGCAATTACGAGTGAACAAGGTAAGATTGTTGATGACAGGAGTGGGCGGGGTACGAGTGGTGCTGGTAAGTTGACTGGACGCAAGTTACAGCAAACCAAGTGGGAAGAGAATGAGATATTCCGATACGATTTAGCTCTGTAAAATAAGCGCCGGAACGGGTTGTGCTGGTACAAGTTTTACTGATTTATGTCACAGTTCATGTATGGACAGCCCCTTAAAAAAATCAAAAAATCAAAATGTGAACGAAGTAAAAAATTATTAAAGTGACGTTTAAAAGTGTGACTGTAGCTCTTGCCGCAATTCGTTTAACAATAGGCAACCTTTAAATAATTGTTCTATTCCAAAAATTGTGTGATTGTTAATTTATGCTAATTAGGGTGAACAATGACAATTCTACCACTGTGTTCATGCTGCTTCTCCTCTGTCTTTGCATGTCACGTCGGCATAAGTTTTTTCATTTGTTCCCAGTAAAGTAAATCCGCACTGCATTGACGCGAAGCAGTTCAACAACCAGGTAACGAGAGATTGCACTAACCCGAACGAGTCATGTATAAAAGGCGTAGCGAGTGGAACTGCTGACTTATTCAGAGGAAAGTTTGAAGTTCAAATATTGGTTCTCCACTCATCTGGGGAGTCAATGGCGGACGGTTGTACTGACTACACTGGGGTTGCCTATGGTTCTAATTTTAGCATTAACTGGGGTGCGGCTGGAAGATCGCTTCCGTGGGTGTTTACAGAAACTTCACAAGGTCTTCATAGGGCTGTTGAATCTGTATTAAAAGCACACCAATATATTCACTTACAAGACTTGGATGTTACTGGAACGTACTGTGTCTGCGAGGAAAAAGATGACTGCAACGACGCCAAGGGGATTCAGGTGGGCGATACTGGTAATGGTAATACAAAAACAACCACGTCCATCACCGTTTCCAATTCCAACGGTGCCCCTGCCGCCCCTGCTCCTGCTGACCAAGTCACAGATGGAAGCCCTATACAAAACTCTGAGCTGCAGAAACTCGTATTTTACTTCATGGTCTCCGTCATCGTGTGGCTCCAAATTTTGTAAATTGTTTCCGATTTCAACGATATCAGAATCTAAATAAAGAGGGCGAGGACTGAAGCTGGAAGTAAAGCATTCGACGTCGAATTTCCAAGGATCAAGACCAACACAGTTTTAATTATATAACGGCAGTATACATACAAACATTAAGTAAGAATAATGGAACTGATAAATAATTTAATATTGAAAAATAAATGCTAAGCGTTTCAAAAATGCATACAAATTAATAGCTGCCTAATCCTGTGCTTTAGGATTTATATAAATTCTTTAATTTCGCAAGCATAATAGTAGTAGTGTGTACATTGTTTACTGAATAATTATATCCCGGCTCGGCGGCCAAGTGGTTTAACTACTGAGCTGCTGGGTCGGGGGAGTCAGTGGCGCTCTGGATTGGAGTCGGTGTTGGTGATAGAGCTTGGTATGTCGGTGGGGAGTTGAGCTGGGGTGGGAGTGAGAGTTTAAGGGAGTTGGGTGCAGGCTGAAAAAATCCGTGGTAGTTATCTACCTGAGACGGAGTTTCAGTGCTGCTTAATAGTAGGTACCTACTTTGCCTGACTCTCGTACATTCAAATGTATAAACTCAAGATTTTCTCCTCGAAGCACTTCGCTCCTAAGTATACTGCAAGCGTCGCCACCCGATGACATTCAATAGAGTTGCTCGCTGATGGGTTGGCATGGCAGAGCGTACTGAAGTCGTGGGGACCGTGAGAAAGTCGTCTCGATTCTATAAAATACTCTGTTGTGTTTTTCCTCCGAAAGGGAAATATAGGCACTGCGTCTGGTGTAAACCAGCAACCAGCCTAAATATATGTCTTGCATAGTGGTCTACAGAAACACGTAACTATACCAAATACTACAAGTGTAGGTGACAGGATGTGGAGTACTGTAGCAGTTACTATATCTGCTTACGGTGCTCCGACCATCCGAAAAATAAAGTTGTATGAAATCACAGTTGGCCATACCCAAAGGGTGCTTATCCGGCTGTATAAATACAAACATAATAATAATAACAATAATAATAATAATAATAATAATAATACTGAATAATTATTGGAACTGGGAAAGATTTGTTTTGTCTTAAGATATTTTGAATGTTTTCTTAAAAACCAGTAATTTATTGAAGCAATATCATTATTATAAGGTTTTCTCACTGGTTTAAAAAAAACGAGAAGCGACTAATAACCTTACCTAACCTAACGTAACCTAACTTAGCCCAACCTAACAATATTATTGACGGAGACTCAGAGGCAGACTGTCATTGTCAAAAGTGTCAATAGTGTTGAGCTTGATTTTAGCTATTTTTTTCGAGCTACAGGTCAGTTACAGATTTTTTAAAAATAAAAAATATTTTATTTTTCAAATTTAAAATTTTTGAAACTTCGCGCGCGACAGATTTACAAAAAATTGACCCTTGTCCGCATATGAAAGTGATAGCCGAGTTAATTCTAAGCATACTAAAATTCCCGTTATGCCAGTACGTTGAAAACTGCTATCGTTGGAGCACAATCAAAAATAATTACATGTTTTGTCATTCAAGCCATGTTAAATATTCGAACACAACAATTTGCGGCGCAGAAGCAGTGTGTTCGATTGTGTCTAAGATTTTTACTGCAGCTGATCTCTGCCTTAGTACTGGCCACAAAAAATTTAAAGAATGTTAGTACACTTTCAGTTTTTTGTCCTAACATACCCAGCTGTCAAAATTCATTGAAATATTCACTATGTGCGTTGTTACTTACCCGGCTTTTCCGCCGGGAACTATTTTCTCAGCTGTCCTAGGTAAAGGGCATCTGGACTTCATTGACCTGTCGCAGTGACTGATAGTGATTATTGGTGACTTATTCCGTATGTATCTCATGTCTTTAGCTCGACGTAGGTTTGGAAGTGGTGCGTGCTCCAGAACTAATTTTCTAGCCCTCAATGATCTGTGAATTCATTGGAAAAATGATCAAAGTCAAATTCAAGGTCAACTGAAAATTTGTAGCCAAAGCCAAGGGATTTTGAACTTTATCGCAACCGCAATTCTTTACCTCCGCCTCCGTTTTTCGGCGTCTACTCCCCTCAGGCAGCACCATTAGTTCAAACCCTCACATCAAGACACTTCGCCATCGAACGAATGCGCATTTAGGTGCAAGTGTTGCCCTATGCTCCATAGTTTAAACGATTCCGCACCCTTCAAGCTTCCATGATAAATACTTTGTACTTTAATAAACATGGTTTTGTAAACATTGGGAAATGAAAACAACACTTAATTTGTAACTGCGTTCTTGGATCTCTAGAAGCTGATAATAATTTAATTGTAGTTAGTTTTGTATGCAGTTATAACCGTATAAATGTTAAGGCAGCTTAAAAGATGAAACAAGCAGCTAAAATACAAGAAAAGTTACTGACCTGACTTCTATTTTGATATTATGTGAAATTAGTTATGAAAAATATACTACTAAATGTTATGTCAATAGCGTTTGTTAAATAGTAGTAATTGTAACTTATTTCTGTTTAAACGAATAATACAAATGTAAATACAAGCAGGTAGGAGATTACTGGCAAACAGAATTTTGTGGTGTCGTGACTGCCTGAGATTTCACTTGCACTCACAACTTGCACAATTTACAATGCTGCGGACTGCAAAGTTAAAACTTACACGCGAAGCTATATCACTATTAGTAGTCATAAATTGAGATACTTGTTTACTCTTAAAATTCTTTAAAAATGTTTTACAAAATGTTTTTCTGCTTAAAACCCAATTCGAATCACACATTTCATAAATTAGGTTAGGTTGGGTTATGTTAGGTTAGGTTAGAACTAAGGATTAATCATACATTACGTAATCAGAAATCATCATCTTTCTGATAATTCTCCCACTCATCAGGGGAGTAGTGAGTAACTAAAAATACGGCCTAAAAGTTAAAATTAAACGCAAAAAATTAAATTATTAAATGAGCTGCCGCCAGCTACATACCTCAACTTTTAATGATATGTACCATACCAACCTGGTAAAGTAAAAACCTCTAATCTCTGATGACTCATTTAGCACTACGTGTCATGCATCATATATGTTCATCCTGGCCGACGCTAAAATTGCGTAATACTTTGAACTGAACTTTAGCTTATCGCACTTTCCACCTTATATCAGTCGTCAGGTGAGATAGCGAATACGTTTGGCTTTCCATGCTGATTTACTTTTCCAATTCCCATTCAGTTTACCATAACGAAGTAGTCCCATTTATTACTGAAATTTATTTTTAGTAAAAAACAACACAAATCAAAGACCAGTGAATGTGAATAAAATTCTACCTTTTCCTTTGTAATTTGCATTTGCCTAAATACTTGAAATATATTTTTAAAAGCAAAAGTAAAAATTAAATAACAGCTAAACGATAATTAATTCCAATTAAAAATAAAAATAATGCAAAACTTGCCTACTTTATTTATTGACACTGTAGTTTTCACAAAAAAGAATCTTTAATTTAAATTCAAAGTCCAGCAGCTTACAATTGAATTTACAGTGCTAAAATAAATTATTCTGTCACAATCCCACGAACAAAAACACGCAAGTTCTTATTTTTAGGCGTCTCAAGTAAAGTGAATGTTGTAGTTAATACAAAAGTAAGTTCAGAATTTGAAAATATTTTGTTTCAAAATTTATTTTCCGAACATGAGGTCGACTGAAATCACATTTTATTTTGTTTTTTTCACCAGTATCGGCAGCAAAACTAATTTCTCGAGTTAATTTGAGCTACTTTTGAATCTCGATTTTGAAAATAGCGAGCAGTTTATATACAACTGGATTGAGCATAGCTGAAAATTCATCTGCACGTGACAATCAAGTGTAATGGAGTCTCAGGTGGGCAAAAATAGAACTAACCTACTTTTCCACCCTGAACTGACCGGCCCTCCGGTCAGTGCAATCGGTCCTACCGGTCACCGGCTCCGTGTCTTACACTGCCTGAAATCGTGATCCTTGACAAACTACGCCAGTGGATCTTGTAATTGTTGAACAATTCATGCTGTAGACAGCCCTAATGTTAATTTGATGACACACGAGGATGTGTGGGCTCTAAAAGGATAATTTCAAGACATTATGTATGGACCACTCTTTTTGTGGCTCCCTTTACAACCTGGGTAATTCTAGAGCTGATTGATGTGCAAAAGTTAAGGTGTAACTAAAGTTGATAGACCTGCGCCTGCCCGAGTGCCAAAAAATTGACTTAAATCACAAAAGCTTACAAATCCACTGTCTTATTTAATTCCATATCGTATGTGCAGATTCCTGTTTCCTGCTAAAACCAAAACTTGAGACTATTTTAATTTATTATCTAAAGCATATCCTAAATCTAAAGGTATCTCCATTGTTTTAAAAAATAACAAAGTTAAAGGCTGTGTGAAGCTCCATAAAATTGCAAACATGTGTTACTAAGTCCGTGGTAAGGAATGACCCACAAATGATGTCATGAACTATTTCCCATTTTTGTCATCCTATGATGCCGCGTGTACACTGTACTTGTAGTCATATGCCATCTAAACCCATAACTTGCGGCATATTGCAAAAACGCTTACAAATCTACTGCCTTAGTTAATTTATTTTTAATTACATAACATTGTTTGTGAAGCATTAAAATCACGTATCTCCATTTTCAGCTCAAAACAAAATTAACTATGTATAACAAAAATATCATACTTCTGGAAGTATGAAAAACAACATTCTTCACCTTTCAGAAACGTGCACCGTGTTTCGTCTAATACATCATGGCTGACTAAAGGGTCCTGTATCACTTATGCACCCAGGGCCATGGTAAATGTAGGACTAATCCTCGGGGAAGTAAATGGTTTTTATTAGGGTTTTAACTCATATGGCTAGATTTTTTAATTAATCCCCACGCTGTGGGTAGGTTTAAGAAAACGCCAAGAGAGACACAGGAAAAAGTAATTATATTTTGCACTTTTTAAAAACACGTACAACAGAATATTTTGTTCTTTTAAAAATTTTTAAACACAATATTTCGCACTTTTAAAAAATGTGTTAATAGAATCGTTTGCGATTTGTAAAGACACGTAAATGGAAGATTTTGCATATTTCAGAAATATATGAATAGAAAATTTAGTACTGTTTAAAATCATGCTAACAGAGCAATTCAAATTTTTGTGAAAATATTCAGGTATAATTAATTATATTTACCATATTTTTCACGTCTATCCTATAGTATTTTTTTACTTGACACATAGCTTCCTTTGATTCCAACTAAAGCACTAATAGGACATAGTTTCTTTTAATCCTTGGGTGCCTATCTGTTTGTAATACTGATGAAGCAGCATATTAAATTATTTAGGTTTAATAATAATAATATAATAATAATATATGATAATATTCGTAAGGTGTAATAAATTTTTTAAAATTCATATTAAAATCATTGTTAAGTAACCTCTACACTATAAATAAAAACAAATTCACTATATACAGATTAAATTAGAAATAAACAACATAGTAACACACTGGTCTTTACGTCATCTTCCACCCCAGACAGACACACGAGTTCGGAAACAACTTTGTATTCAACAGAGCCGAAGAAAACGTAAATTTACTCATTTAAAACAATGTATGCACAATCCTCGATTATGTACGAAAATAAAAGTTTTGTACGACATTTTTGAAAATTCAAAATACAGTTATTAAAACAATGATAGACCCGTCTAATGTTTAGCCATTAGCAAAACTTCGACCTCCCAGACCCGTGTACAATTAATTTAAGAATTTAAAGGGTCGTGAAAAATGTGTTTTTAACTACTTTATTTGTTGGAAGTTCTAGCTGAAATCACAAAGGGATCGTGTACTAACAACGTCATAAATAAATCCCAAATGATTCAAATCAAAATAAACAATTTCAATTTTTTTGTTTTCGAGAACATAGAATCAACAACAAATCATACTCCCTCACAGTTGGTCTACACTTTAATTTCTTAGGACACACCATCAAAAATACTAAAGTTTCGGCTTTAACATTTGTCCCTAACCAGGAAAACGACCGCAATTAGTCAGAAAAGAATTGGTCCTTAAAAAAGGGCAATATTTAGTAGAATCAACAGGAAAAAATCAAACGTTTTGGCTACACACTTTAGAGTTACATTAGCTGGCGAGGAGAACCTAATCTGGGGTGCTTTTATTAAACAAATAAACTAATAGTCACATTTATATCTTAAAAACAAAGACACTGTTTTATATTGAGATATGTAGCGTACAGCAAAAAAACATCGGACAGACGGACGGACAAAACCATTACATTAGATGGCGGCAACGCTCAGCATGTAATAACAATTCCAAATTGCTTGTTGCTTTAATTTGGCTGTCAAAAAGAAAATTAATGTACGTGAAGCTCAAAATATAGACCATGTCACTACAAAATATGCAAAACTTGAACTGTCTACACTTTGCGTGGAATTTAATTACAAATTGTTTTATTAGCATATAATTGAAAAAAAAATTATTTCTCTTTAAACCGCACGATTAGAAATTACGAACAGTGACGTGCGTGCATGACGGCTTCTGAGTACTGAATAATAAATGGAACTATGTACATTGTATTTAGTAGAATTCTTATATTATTGTTCCGTATTCAGAAAATGTAATCACATTCACTAAACATTGACTGAAACTATTAACTAACTTTGAATAAATACGTTAAAGTAGTTTGCACGGTTAAAAACCCATATTAAATACGTTTACACATAAACCTACGTTTCGCATTGCGTCTGTATTTAAAACCCCAAGCAAGAAATTTTTAGAAATAAAAATAACCCACATTTATTCAATAAATGTAGGTTAATTTTATTAACAATTTCTAGTCCAAAATTACCTGGAAGTTGAAGTTTGTGTTATATTAATTTTAAATTGCATTAATTAAATTAATTTCTTTAATTTTAGCTTCAACCTCCAACGTCATTAAATCGCGTGCTATACAAACTGATTAGGGTGAGCGCTCTGAAAAACCCGAAGCTTATTGAGAACAATCCATTGACCGATTAACATGAATACAGGCTAATGACGGACGACTATAACCAGTATGGTGAAACAATTGTAGTTCGTTAGCACTGAAATACTCATTTTATATTAGGGTAATTTATCCTTTAATTGCGACAACCCTTGGAATGCTGAATTCAATGACGTGCAAAAATCAAATAAGGGTCAATGATTTGGAAAATTACATTTGCAACAACAGAACATATAGTAATTCACTTTTTTAAATAGTTTTCCTTTACACGCAAATAATGTTCCTATAAATACTTGACTTTGCTAAGCGTATATTTAGTCACATAACATTGAGTCTTTAACAAACTTATCACTTGAACAGTTCCATTCCAACTAACCCTTAAATACTGCTTTTATTGTGCACATATATAAACTGTAACAGTTTCCAGGAAAACCAAAATAAAAACCGAAACCAAAATCCTAGCATTTTGTATCACAACACGACAACAATTAACTAGACAAAAATGAAGAAATTGCATCCTAAAACTGTGTTCATGCTGAGTTTGATTTTACTAGTTGTGGATGCAGATGCGTACCCCGCACCTGTGTCAAAGGAACTCATAGAAATCGAGAATATAGGTTATATGGTTGACCAGTTACCACAGAGTAAGAATAAAATTTTTAATTTAAATAATTTAAACATTGTGCAGAGATTGAGTGTCTTTTTATTTCAAAATAGGTGATATGTATTCGTACGTTGAAAATTTAAAAGTATTAAATTTTTGCATTTTTCACAGACGAGATCTGTTTTGTACTCCGTGATCCTTCCGAAAGTCCGCCAAGTGTGGTTTGGAACGCGACTGCCTGTGTCTTTGACGCAGTGATGGCTGCAGGTGACGTGGGAGCGGGGTTCGGAGCTTGCGTGTAAGTTAAAAATGATACAAAATAAATGAAATAATTTTACACTATGAATTCTTATTCTCGTTCTAGGAGTTCTACAAAGGATTTGTTTAGAATGATTCTACGTAAATAAGTGAGAGCTACAGGTGCGTTATGTTTAATTATTGCAATTTAAATTGTTCACACTTCTTTTGTGTGGATGTTCAGGGCAGCTTTAGATCCACTAGTGGTGTGCTTGGAAAATGCTGTTGAAGCTGCTGGTTTTAACACAAGTAGTCGTGCCACATTTACAAACAATGTTCACGAGTATATTTACAGGAACGAAACTTGTTTGTGCCTGCCTTTCTTAGAAGTAGCTAATCCAAAGGAAATACAAAAGTCCGTTTATGTGTACTATTTAGCGTATGAAGTTATTTATAATTTGCTAACAGGAAACTGGAGTGAAACTCCGTTCGGGAACACGGATTGTTCGCCTCAGAGACGGGTTGAGGAAGGCAATGTTTCCGTTGAACTGATCGAGGAGGTCCAGCCACGGTCGGGAAAATGGTTTTCCCGATTTGGACTGAGGGGGATTGGTTGGATCAATGATGAATCTAATTGTACACTGGTTTAAGTCGTCGAGTGGCTGTGAGCGTGTAAGGTCAAGTTAGGTTAACCTAACCTAACCTAACCTAACTTAACCTAACCTAACCTAACCTAACCTAATATAACCTAACCTAACCTAACATAACCTAGTAAAATTTATTTTTGTGCGTCACATGAATGACATGGCTTTTAAACCAATTATTAAATATTTAGGACGATTGTATAATAAAGTGCCTTCAATTTTAAAAAAATCGTTCGCACCAAAGGGTAAAACTTTAGTTAATTTGGAGCATAGTAAAATTCGTTTTAAGTAAGAATGTTGAAAACTGCTAATCTGCTTTGACAACTAAAAAATATTAACATGTTTCACCTTTCAAGCCATGTTACATTTTCGAGTATAAAACTTTTTGGCACGCAAACAGTTGATTTAAATTTTCTAAATAATTTAACTGCATCTCATCTATGTAATTGCTTTTATTAAAAAACGTTAAAAATGAAAGAATAAAAATTATGAAGATATAGTTTTGTTACGCGTCAAAATATATTTATACTAATAAAATTATTAAAATATATTGTGAGCATTTGTTTATGAATGAGACGGACGTAAAACCCCTTCCTAGTATTTTATTATATAGATAGGCGTTATTGGCAGTACGTTGTAAAGTACTGCGCTATCTTTTTACATGTAGATACAGATGACGCTAGAAATGGTATGCGGTCTGCCTTTTTAGTAATACACTAAGTAAATAGACAGGCAGGGAATAGAATGCTCCACACTGTGGAGACGACAATAGGATTTGTAGCATAAGACGTGAGGATCTTCTATCCTCGCGGACCATGACCAAACCAGTTTCTACTTGGACTCCGGCGAGGAAGAAGGTACTCCTGAACCCGACTGTGCTACGGCAGAAAAAGTGCTACGAGCAAACACTCAGGTGCCCACGTGGACCGAGACGCCCCACGAGGGAATTTATATTTGTCGCTACGAGCGAATATTTAGGGAATCAAACGCTGACCCTATGACCCTACGAGGGAAATTATATTTGACGCTTACAAAGCGAATTAAAAGAAAGTTTATTTCACGCTTACGGAGCGAATTTAGGAAAGATGCAATCACCCGAATTACCCTTACGAAGAAAGGTCCTGTGTCCGGCTCATTCATAAACCTACGAGGTAAATAATAATTGTTGATTCTTGTGTACGGCGAAAAGGGAAGCGCTTCACTTTGATTTATTAATGAGTTTGATTTCTTTGGGCTACGAGCCATATAAAAGTAAAATATTCTTTTCATTTTGCACTACGAGTGCCAGTTAAAAAGTAAAAGTATTTAAAATAAATACAAGGCAACCATAAGACCTTTAAACCCTAATTGTGTATGTGTTGTACGGCGTGTGTGATTGCATATTGGATATGATATTTGCACATTTTATAATTAATTAGAATAAAGGATATATAAGTTAATATATTAAATAGTGTAGTTGGAAAAGCGCATCATAACCCTCCACACCCATATAGCATCAGTTAGCGTAAGCTCATACTCTTTGCTACATAACTCCCTCCATTTCATCGTGCATATTGAATTATCACGTAGAACAGGTCCTGAGATATCCAAGAACCCCAAGGCCTTCGGATATCCCGTCGCTCACTCCTAACTCAGATTTAAAAGACCGCATTAAAATCCCTGTTAAAAAAACTTACTACAATTTCTATATTTTGTCACACAACATAATTACTATACTGATCATTTTCATTGAAATACTCCTGATGTGCCGTGCAGAAAATAACTTCTATTGAAAGCCTGCATAAATAATGGCGTACGTAGAGAAGATAACTTGCATGAATTTAAGTTGCCTATTTTGTGCCTATTTTGGACGTACACACCAAAAAATAGAGGTTCTGGTTGCAAATTTCTGATTTTTGAATTATGTCGTTTATGCGTTTCTGTAGAACGTGCGTGTGCCATTTAGGATTTTAGAACTAAGCATATGAGAGTGGATTATGATTTTATTAGACAGTCCTAAGGTACGCCAGCATACTCACTTAGGGTGGTACAAAACTGACGTCATCCAAGAGTTTCAAAAGTCCACCCGAATGTTTACTACGTAAAGCTCGAAATATAAATTACGTCATTACATAAAATGCAAAACTTGCAATACCCACAGTTTTCGTGGAATTTAATATGAAGTTTTCTAGTTAGCAAAGAAATAAAAAAATTTGTGTTCCTCACCAAACCGCACAATTAGAAATTACAGGCAATGACGTGAGTACATGACAGCTTCTGAGTACTGATTAATAGGTAGAAACATAGGCATTTTGTTTAGTCAAATTATTTTATTATGTGTGCCTTTTCTGAAAATGTAATCTTAATTACAGAAAATTGACTAAAACTTTTTCCCAACTTAGGATAAATACGTAGAAGTTAATTGTAAGGTCAAAAACCCATATGAAATACGTTGACACATAAAAATATGTACGTTTGTATTGCTTTTGGGGTCAAAACACCGAGCAGGAATCTTTAAGAAATAAAATAACTTACATTTTTTACAAAATGTAAATTTCAGTTAATTGTCAATGATTTAAAAAAAAATTTGCAACAACTAAGTAAGCATATAGTATTTACTTTTTTGTATTTTTTTCCTTCACACACAAAAATGTTTATATAAATGCTTGACTTTGCTAAGCTTATAGTTAGTCACATAACATCGAGTCTACAAATCACATATTGTTAAAACAGTTTCTATTAACTTTTAACTTTTTCCTGGATTTTACACCTATTTAAACCGTAAAGATTATCAGAAAACCGTAAAGATTATCAGAAAAATCAAATTAAAATCCAGAACCAAAACAGTAGCATTTTGTATTACAACACTACAAATAGCAAGACAAAAATGCAAAACTTGCAGCTAAAAACTGTGTTCCAGCTGAGTTTGATTTTATTCTTTGTAGATGCGGATGCGTACCCTAACTACCTTCGACGAAGATCTGCGGAACTTACAGAAAGCCAGAAGTCATTAGTTTTGAATATGACAGATACGCAAAGACAGGGTAAAAATACAATAATTATTAAAATTGTATTTAAGCATTGTTTAGGGATTAAGTTCTGTTTTAGTCTAAAACCGGAAATACTCGTGCGTCATAAATTTAAAAGTAATTACTTATCATGATTTTTTGTCATTCACAGAAATAATTAATTCTGTGTTCACTGATCGTTTTGGAGGTCCGTTAAGTGTGGCTAGAAACGCGACTGTCTGTCTGTCTGACGCAGTGAGGGCTGCAGGTAAAGAAAGAGCGGATGAGTTGAAAGAATGCGTGTAAGTTGAGAATAATACAAAATAAACGAAATAGTTTGACGAGGTACGTTTTGGTGCTAAAAGTCCTATCAAAAATGTTTTAGAATGTTGTCTACGCTAATAAGTGAGTGCTAAAGGTGTGTGATTTTAAATTTTTCTATATAGAATATTACTATATTGTCCATTGTCCAATTTAAAATTTTATTTAATATTTTTATTTTCTTGAAATTCCGTTGTTAAATATTGAGTGAAATTATGCAGAATTAAGTTAAGTTTAATTTTCAATTAATAATTTTAATTTTAAGTTATTATTAATTAAATCTTTTTTTCCATTAATAGTTATCAAATTGTTTGACGCAACAGTTTTAATTAATTATTGTAACTAGAAACACAAAAACATAATAAAAATAAAAAATTAAAAATAAAATGTCCTTTGGTGTTTGTGTGTATTACATAATATTTGTGCATTTATTGATTTATTTTCATTTTCATAGTGTTACGCCAAGTAGTATTAGTTTAAGTCATATTAGTATTAGTCTTGAAAATTTTTTGTAGGTAGGTAGAATTCACTTTCAGTACCTAGGGGGTTGGCTCAGATTGGGGGAGATTGTGGTAAAAGCTCAATAAGTTGGAAAAAATTTTCCCTTAAAGACCGAGACTATGACCGGAGGAGGTAAAATAGATAAAAAGAACGGTGTTGAACGATTTCCCTCCTCCCGGCTCAGGCTGGCTCAAATTGAGGTAGTTTTTTAAGAAAAAGGGACCCTCGGTCAATTTGTTTTAAGAACTCGTTAGGGACAGATTGTCCTGCACTGGTATTAGTCCTATCTTGTACACTTGTATTATGTAAATGTTCTTATGACCTTGCTTAAGGGGATATTTTAAATAATGTAAAGTCTAGATCAGGTGTCCATCATATTCCGTTTGTTCTTTTTCGATTAGGAAATACCTTAATTTATTTTTAGTATTATATTTTTTTCCGCACTTTGTCTCCTTTTTATGAGCCCAACTGGGATGGGTACGTTTTTTTGTTGGTTATCCCGTACAACATATAATAATTATATTGAATCCAGTTTATTTCATAGTAATGTAGTTATTGCTTTCAAATTTGCAAAATGTTATATTTGAATGTTTCTAAAAGGTACCAAATTTTATATTTGCATGTTTCTGAAAGGTGCCAAATTTTATGTTTACATGTTTCTCAAAGGAACAAAATGCTATTTTTGCATGTTTCTGAAATTTGCAAAATGTTATATTTACGTGCTTTTGAAAGGTGCAAAATTCTATTTTTGCATGTTTATGAAAGGTACAAAATGTTATATTTGCATGTTTATAAAAGGTACCAAATTTTATATTTGCATGTTTCTGAAAGGTGCCAAATTTTATGTTTACATGTTTCTCAAAGGAACAAAATGCTATTTTTGCATGTTTCTGAAATTTGCAAAATGTTATATTTACGTGCTTTTGAAAGGTGCAAAATTCTATTTTTGCATGTTTATGAAAGGTACAAAATGTTATATTTGCATGTTTATAAAAGGTGCAAAATGTTATGTTTGTATGTTTCTAAAAGGTGCAAAATGTTGCATTTGCATGTTCTTACGATAAAAGTACATTTTTTGTAGCAAATAGTGCATTTCGGTTTTATTATGAAATAAAAACATACCATTTTGGGCCTTCACTGACGCTATGAGTCTACATGAAATAGTAAATATGTGACTGTAGTTTTTTTTTTGACGACAAACTTGATATAATGACATTTTAACATTTTCTTAAATGCAAATGTAGTTTCTACTTTCATTTCTATATAGTTTCAGATGCTGAGCTTTAGCTGCATCTATTGAAATGTTTTTGTGTCCGTCTGCCTGTCTGTACGCCTGTTGCCTGTCTGCGTGTCTGTAGCAACTTCTCTACAGGTCGCAATTATGAACTGATTTTATTCGAATAACGTTTATTCGCTTGCAAATGCGAGGGAATTGTGCAGTTTAGTTTTTGGAAATGAACTAAATTATAGTTTCTCCGCAATTAGCAGCTAAATGGACCAAATTTTAAAATTTTAGCTCAAATGGCAATAAAATCCATCAAATATATTCATAGAAGGTACATACGTAATTTTAAAGCCACACGGCAAATTTACACGTGGTACTGCATGATAGACATTGGTACTTACTACATGATGTTCCACAAATAATGTCATTCAAAATATTACGCTTTGAAAAACTGCCCCACCCTCACCTTGCACGGGGTCAAAAAATGTGAATAGTGCATAATTAATTACATCTAATGAAATAATTTTTAATTTTAAAGGAATTTTTTATTTTTTATTTTTCAAGGGCCTCAAAAAAATAAATTGTATAATGTTATTTCGTTAAGTAACTCAAAAGTCAATCAAATCACGTAGATAGGTAGGAATAGGGGAATACTGAAAATTTGAATTTCCCACCGAAAATAAAATGTCAAATTTCTACCAGTAAATCTCTGCAACTATGGACAAGTGATAGTTAAAAATGACGGCAATTAGGAGTAGAATAATATGTATTATGATTGACGCGCAAATTATCAAAGCTTTAATTTAATATTGAAGATTTAAAGTTAATTATAATTAAAACAAATAGTAAATTAAATAATTAACAATTTTCAAAGAATTTCATATTTCCTATTTTTTATGAGCTTCAAAAGGACATATTGCATGTCTAATTTGGTTGGGAATTGCTAAAGGTTGCTAAATTATGTGGATATGTAGGAATAGGAATGACTGTATTCTATTGACTGACAAATTACCCCCCCCCCCTTCTCCCCTCTTCTGATACGCAGGCTTGAAATTGAACAGTAAAATGAGGAAGTGTTAAACAGGATAATGTAAACTGAGTCGATTTTACACGGAATGTTACATAGAGAATTTGTCACTTTCCAAAAACGTTTAAATAAAATATTCTGCTTTTTCTATTGTTATGAAAATGCAAGTGGTTGAATTAAATCAAATTATAAGATAGTATTACTTCAATCAATGAAGTTAGTTTTATACAGACCCGGCGTCTAATTGAGACGTGGCTTCTACCCGGGCACCTTGAAGACGTGTATCCAATTTGAAAGCATCGAATGAAGTTGTGCAGCATAGCCACGTTAAATTATAATTATAGTTCAAAATTACACGAAATAGTTAATCATAACCCAGAAGTACAATATTTTGGGTGAGTCACATTTTTACTCTTAAAATTCTTTAATAAATGCTTTAAAAAACTTTTAAAAATCAATTCAATTGTTACGTTTCCAATAAACTAAATTTGTAGTCGTCTACCTGTTAAAAAAATGTTACATTATCAGTCAGTCCCTCCCGGACCCCCTATCTCTACTCACCTACTCGGATTCCAGTCCTAAAATTCTCCACAAGAACCGCGACACATTCGTTTACATTCATCGCCACCAGCAGAGGACGTACGAACGTAGGAAACAGTGCTTAAAAATACAGCACAAAATTATATTTAAAGATCCAGCTCAATACCCGCTTAGATGCGCTCACAAATGACGTTCTAAAACGTTGCGGCAAAATACTCACAATAAAACTGGAGTCCACAATTTTTATTTTGAAAACACTCTTATGATTTTTATCTATGTGTTAAATAAATTGTTCTAAGGGATCGTCCACAAATGAGGTCATAACACATTTTCTATTTTTAGATGCTGAGCAAGCATCTAATGAAATGGTCATGTCCGTCTGTCCGTCTGTCTGTTGGCCGCACGCTACAGGTCAAACCGTTTACACTATTGTCTTAGAACATTTTTAAAACAATCACAAAAGCGAGCCGGCAGGTCTGTATTGTTTTTTCACTGTAATCGAACTGACCATTTCTTCGCAATTAACAGTTAACTGGACCAAGATCACAAATTTTTGAAGTAAAATCATGCAAAAACGGATAAAGGGGCAGGACATAAATGACGCCACACTTTACCCAAATTTTACACCCACCCACCTACCTTGTTAATCTCGTTAGCCCTGCTTAAATGGCTACATCTTTAATACAGTGTGTCATTTTTTTCCAAGTGACCGTCCCTGAACGTGGGTGGCGCCTTTTGTGTCCGACCCCAATGCGTACAACTTAGATTAGAGTTGCACCAGGCAAACACACCAGTCAACAGTACCAGTTACACTCACGAGCCTAATGCACAAACCCAATGTACCAGCCAAATGCACCAGCCAAATGTACAAGCCATTTGCACCAGCCAAATGCATCAGCCAAATGCACCAACCAAATTCACAAGCCAAATGCACCAGCTAAATGCACCAGGGCTTATCAAGCTTCGCCATTTAAAATACACATGGAAACTTTTTACGAATTTCCATCACAAGTACGCGTACTACTTGCATATGTACGTTCACAGGGGAACCTAGCATAGTACTATTGGGTCTGGGAATGTAATAAATGGGTTATAGATGGTGACGGATTGCCCATAAATGACGTCCTTCACATTTTACAGTTTTAAGTACCCCCAATTTCAACCTTTTCTTCAACCTATTTTAACTACATGTCATGGACTTACCTATTTATGTTTTAGGTATTCAGGGATCGTCTATAATGACGTCCTTAAAAAAACATAGTTTTTAGTACTCCCAGTTCCAACACTAAAATTATTCCCAACCTATTTTAACTGCATATCATAGACTTTTCTATATATGTTTTAGATATTCAGTGATCGTCCTTAATGACGTCCTTCAATTATCAAAGTTTTTAGTACTCCCAGTTTTAACTTTCAAAATTTTTCCAACCTATTTTAACTACATGTTACGGACTTACCTATATGATAATATTAATAATTTATTCATTGGGTCTATTAACCAAAAGTTCATACAGCCAGACTCAAGCAGTCACTGTAGGTGAGGAAAAAGAATGCTACCGCGTTAGATCGTCTCAGTCTTTGTACCCTTTTCCCTATCCCCGTCCCCTCCTCCGCAGTAAAATAGTGCCATTCTCTAGGTTCCCTACAGTAATTAGTGGTCACTAAGAAGGAGAATGGGCTTCAATCAACAATCCAGTGACGTTTACCGTACAGCACTGAGCCGTAAACGATTAGCAGTGGCTGAGGATCAGAGCTAGGTCTGAGGCTGTAAATTTCGTTACAGTCTTTGGTCCTAACCGCTCTCCCAAGCACGCTTGCTCTACTTACCTATATGTGTTATAGATATTAAGGGATTGTAAATAATGACGTCATTTGAATATAGTTTTTGGGAACCCTGTTTTTATTTTTTACAACCTTTTTTTTAACTGATTGCCACGTACATTCGTATATGGCTTAATAATGGTAGGGGAGCCTCTATAAATGACGGCATTTGTGAATGGTGCAATTTATAAAAGTTTGGCAGCTATATTAAACTACATGCTACGCACATTCGTATATGGCTTATTGATAGTAGGGAAGCTTCTATAAATCTTATGTCATCTTTTAGCGTAACATAAATTATTTTGCGCTTTTGTTGGAGCTCAGCATCTACTTCGGGCCCGCCCCTGGTCGACAAATCCGGCGCGAAGCGCCGGATTTTTATCATAACAATGAGTAAATGGCATTCTTAGTCTTATCAGCTAAAGAATCAGAGTCAGAGGCTCTGCGGTGAAGAAACTGCACACGGCGTCGTCCAAAACCAAAGAAAGTTCTTAAACTCTATACTTCTGCTTGTAGGTACATACATCAGAAAGACGATATGAAATGTATGTACCTCCACGCAATTTGCGATGGTGTCATGTTTTTCTTTTACTTGTTCTCATGAGTAAAATTCAGTTGAACGGGAGGAAAAGCGTGGAATGGAGTTGTGCTTCGTGCTTTGTTATTTAAAATTTAAAAATCGAAATTTAATAAATTTCAATATTTAGCGCACTCGTGATTTGCATTTCCAGGACAGATTATTATTCTCAAGGCTTCACGTTTTTTCAGTTCACTCAAAGCACAATTCTTAAAACTAGAAAACAAGCACTAATTAAAAAATAAATCTAGTCAGTAGCTGTTAGGATGCACCTAAACATGACGTCCTAAAACGACGAGTCAAAACACTGTGTCAATAAATAAACCCGAAGATCAAAATTTTTATTTCAAAAGCATAAATATTTGTTATGTATATATACATTAAAATGATTGGGATGGATCGTCCACAAATATTGTCTTAAACTATTTCTTATTTTTACCATACTATAATAAACTAAACTTTATGTTGTCACTACTGTTAAAACCACAGAGTAGAAGGAAAGAAGAACTTCACAAATGACGTCAGTGTGTTTTCTTAAATGTTATTTTGACACTTTCACACCACGCGGTATCAGAAAACTTTGAATGCGGTTTTGACTGTTTCCTTTAAGTTGTCACTTTTCGAAATATTATTTGTATATTTTCTTATACAACATGTTTACTTCTGTTTTAAATGTGGTTTTTGCCATTTCCTGTAGATATAATTATTTAGAATTACTTCTACAAGACCAGAAAAACGTTTGATTAACAACGAGATAGCAGCTTACCCTCTGCACTGTCATTTTAACTATAAAATTAAACCATTTGTTGCTATTCTAATCATAAGCCACATGAAGACACAGGTTGAGAATATTTCATGTCCAACGTAAAGAAGCTGCTGTTGACAATTCGTAAGTTCTGAAATGAACATAGTCTTTTGTTTTAAAATATTGTTTCTCATCCAATTTGAGGATTGAAGTAAATTGAATTTTACGTACCTTAAGTAATTACTATTTGCTGTACTACGCACGTCTTTAGCTGAAAGCATTACAGTTTACTATAGATTTAGGAAATGGCAGGGAATCAGAATATAACAGGAGTAAACGTAACAGGAAATTTATTTGCTAATGACATAAGCGTTGTAATAGCAAATCAGGTAAGCAAAACTAGCATCAACTTTCTTTTCTATCCAGCGCAAACATTAATTAGCTATATTTTATTATTATTTAAATATTTAACTTTATTTAAGTGGTTCGCCTAATTAGTACATTACAAGAGTAAATGAAAATAATATGTTTTTAGACCCAAAATTTTCTGACAAAAAATATCAGATTCAAAGTTGAGAAACCAATTCAGACGTTCACAGGAAGAGAAGCATTTCTTAAGGACCTTCACAATGTCGTTAAAAAAAGTCAAATAACAGTCCTGACCCAGGCGCCTATTTCAGTTGTGGCTGCTACCGGAGGAATTGGCAAAACTGAAACCGTGCGCATGTACATCCAACTCCATGCGCATGAGTACGACCATGTGATCTGGATCGATGCGGAAGAAATTTCGTCCTCAAAAAACCAATTCACCCAACTAGCGATAAAATTGAATATTTCTACAGATTTTGACGGAAAACCAAAAGATTTTGAGTTGATCCAAGAACAAATTTTTGAGAAACTCCTTCAACATGGCCACGTGGTTCTTTTTGTGTTCGACAACGCGGAAGCTTTTGAAGACGATGAGGACCACAACTCTAACGGAATCAGATGCCTTCTTCCAAAATCTCTGTCCCCGTTCTTCGTGGAGCCCACAGTCATTGTGACGTCACGGAACCAAAATTGGAGCCTCCAGAAAGTAATTCAACTGGATCTGTGGACCGAAAGTGAAGTCGTCGTCTTTGTGAAGCAGAGACTTGGACTCGAAGAAACTCCTGAAAATAGAGAACTGGCGACGCAACTTGGAAATCTCTTCGGTCGTCTGCCCATCGCGCTTCAGGCGGCTGTGGCCGTCATTCTTCAGCAAATTAAACGGAGAAAAAAGTATGGAATTCGGAATTTAATTGACGAGTACAACAACGGAAGCAGGAAAGTGATTGCGCAGAAGCCGCTGGTGGGAAATATGAGGCCCACACAGACGACCATCCCAATGCTGGTCTTGTGGAACATTTCCTTCGAGAAATTGGTGAAATTCCCAGATGGAGAATTAGCAATCAAAATCCTTTGTTTCATGGCCTATCTGTCGCCCGCAAGAATTCCGCAGAATTTCCTGTTCGTCCTTCTTCAAAAAGACTTCAGTCTGGATTCCTTTGAGAATGCGATAGAAATTCTGGAGGATCACTCATTGATTGCATCTTTTAAATCTGCTGAATCAGACGCTCCAAGTTTCTCCATCCATCGCATGATTCAAGACGCAACAATTCAAAACTTGAGGACCAACAAAGAATCAAAGCCCTGTGTCATTTTTAACGACAAAACATTCTTAAACGAGACCAACGTGCTTCTAAAATTATCAGCTGAGTCGATGAATTACATAAAAACATTAGACACACGCGCAGTTCCACGTGAACATGAAATTGTGTTAAACTTGGTGCAGATCACAGATCACGTGTCAAAATATCTTGACGTCCTGGAATTCCGATATTTTACTGCGGAAATTGCTGGTGTTTTAAGAAGTACAAATGACTTTGCAAAATCCATTGAACTCTACGAAAGAGATCTCAATGCAACGCCTGCATCTGCAGTTGAAAGTGAGATTCTAGACAAAATTAAACTCAAATGGATTCTTGCTCTCGCGTTCAAAGATGGAGGGTTTGATCAAAAATCAATTGAGTTATTTACAGAAGTTCTGGAGTATCATAAACGGTCACTTGGGCCACATCACAAAGAGACACTTTCAACAAAAGGCAACATTGCAAGTTTACTTTGTCTTTTGGGAAAGTACGATGAAGCAGCTGCAATGTTCAGTGAAGTTCTTGAAGACTTTCGAAATAATCAAGACATTGAAAGTGATAGTTTTTTAACAACTAAACACAACTACGCAGGTCTTTTAATGCAGCAAGGGAAGACTGAAAAGGCATTTCAACTTTATACAGAAGTGTTGGAAGAAAAAGAGAAGAATCCAAATTTTAAGTCTAAGGACATCATTAGGACAAAATAAACATAGCGCTTCTGCTGGGAGAACAAGGGAAGTTTGAGGAAGCATCTGCGCTGATGCTGCAAACCATTTCAGATGCAACTCGAGTCTTTGGACCCTTCCACCTGGACACATTTGCATGTAGACGTAATTACGCAAGTCTACTTTATTACGAAGGGAAACATGAAGAAGCGGCTCAGCTGTACTTGCAGTTGTTAGAAACACAAGAAACTGAATTAGGCTCTGAGCATCCCTCTACACTCACCACAAAGAACCACTTGGCTGTTTCATATCTTGAAACTAAGGAGCCTGACAAAGCACTGCCCTTGTTGGACATCGAGGTATGCAAAAAAGTGTTTGGCCTGGAGCATCCGCAAACAATGGCCACTGCTAATAACTTAGCGATTGTCATGGCGAAACAAGGGAAGCTGAGGGAGGCTTTGTCATTACACAACAAAAATTTTAAGATTCGCAAACAAGTTTTGGGGCCTAATCATCCGCATACACTGACCTCAATGTACAACATTGGTATCGTGCATTACGAAATAGAAGAATAGGACAAGGCTGCGGAAGTGTTTCAAGATCTTTTGCAGCGTCAAGAAGAAGTGCTGGGGAAAAACCATCCTAAAACAGTCAACACATTGGAAGCGCTCAAAATTTATAGGGAAGTTGTTGACCAGCGAAATGATTTAATTGTGAACTTTGTGACGTTGACGTTTGCTGATGTGGAAATTGGACGAAGCATCTTGGAAGCTTCCAACTGGAACATGGAGGTTCGGACTACGCTTTGCTTTACCATTACGTATTTATTCATGTAACATGCAACTTGATTTTTTTATTTCAGTAGAAGTCCTGATTTATTTTTGTTTTGTTTTACTGACACTTTCAGGTTGCACTGGACATTTTTTTCAACTCCAATTCTACTGAAGACGTCGCAGGTTTGGAGGAGCAGGGCAAAGCGTAATTTAATTTTCTTCGTTGACTCAAATTCTTTCGCAACATTTAACAAATTGAATCCACACGCATGATTAAAAACAATATTATTTTATCTTGTGACTTACTAAAATAGTTTATTCCGGTGGTTCATAGAAATCATTTCGTGGGAAAGCAAAAGAAACATGTGGTACATTTTGATAAAGGGAATCAAATGAGTTAGCTGCATTGTACAGCAAAATATATTTTGGTTTGTACTTTGTTGCTTAAATTTTTAATATTTTTTGACAAAAAATAAAAATAAATGCACGTATTTAAATACAATAAAACTCTTAGGCTGCCTCAGGCATCGTCCATATATGTCGTACACAATTTTTTACTTTTTTACCCTTCCTTAATTAATTGATTGTACGATCGTGATCCTTGTCGAACTACGCCAGTGGGTGTAATAATTTTTTTATAAGATTTTATGCTAAAACAGACTTGTTAATGTTAAGTTGATGACTCACGAGGGTGTGTAGGTCCTAAAAGGACAATTTAGTTACAACATTTATGGAGCACTTCTTGTGTGGCTGCCTTTGCACTCTGTGTAAAAGTGCCAAAATGGTGATCTGTTGAATCTACCGATGCAGTGGCGTGATTTTTGGGCGATCCTTAATGACGCATATCCCTATTCCATAGAGGTTATAGCCAAAATTACTATGGAGTCGTGTATAAATGACGTTGTGAGAAAATGTCAAAAGAATCAAATTAAAATGATCTATTTTTATTTTTAGCTAAAACCCAAGTATTAAATATGCGCTGTGGACAAAATATTGAGGGCCTAAGTAAATAAAACATGCTGTACTTTTCTAAAATTGGTAGTGGACTTTTAAATGCATGGTAAATACAACATTAGGCAAGTTTCAAGTAATCAAAAATCAATAAAACAATTTGTACTTACAAAACATGTAATTAGAGCATGTATTATTCTTAATTATAGGAAAATACAGAGCATTTTGAACTTGAGAAAAATTTCATTTAGATGCAAAATTAGTTAGCGGCAGCAATGTGTGGAGAATCGTCCCTACATGACGTCATCGCAGTAGAATCAACACACCTACTTAGTGACTAATTTTCTGTAGCAGTAGGTTAAGGGTGGGTAACGTGAAAAATGTGACACACTATGCTAAAAATTTATCAATTTACACAGCGCTAAAGAAGTTAACAACGTAAGTGGGTGGATCAAATTATTTGGTAAATTTGTGTGACGTCATTTATGCCTGCCCATTCAGCCGTTTTTGCTGCTTTTCACTACCAAAATTTCTGACATAGGTCCATACAACTGTTAATTGTGGAGCAGTGGTCAGTTCGATTAAACTGAAAAAATAATACAGACCTGCCTGCTCGCTTTTGTGCTTGTCTAAATAAAGTTTTAAGAAAATCAAGTAAACAGTTTGACCTGTAGTGTACGGCCAACGGACGGACGGACATGACCATTACAATAGATGCTTAAGCTCAGCATCCTATAGGCATAGCATCTAAAAATGTGCGAATAGAATGGTTTGCGTTTTGTAAAAACACGTAAATGGAAGATTTTGCATATTTCAGAAACATATAAATAGAACATTTTGCATCGTTCAAAATTATGCAAATAGAGCAATTTAAGATTCTGTGAAAACACTCAGGTTTATAATTACCATATTTTCCACGTCTATCTTATTGTACTTTTCGACTTGGCACATAGCTTTCTTTGATTCCAGCTGAAATACTGATATGAGATAGTATCTTTTAATCCTTAGGTGCCTGTCTGTTTTAAATATATCAAGCAGCATATTAAATGAATTCGTTAGATAAGGTACATTTTTTAAAATTTATACAGAATTTATCGTGGACATCTCTCGAGTGGAAATCAAAATGTTTTCCCCTCAAAAGGATTAAATAGGAAAGGAACAGTAAAAGATGTGACACACTCGTCTTTACGCTATCTCCTTAACCAGACAGACACCCGTGTCGGCCATAAGATTTGCCGCTTACAAGGAAACGGACTGTAATAAGTTTGAAATTAAAATGATTTTCTAATTCTCCTTTCATAAACCACCAGATTTAAATATATTACTATGCAAGTTATATGGAGTGATTGCTTACTTAAATATTTATTGCGATTCTTGTTAAATAGTTTCCAATAATTAGGGTAATAATGGTAACGCAGAAAAGTTTATTACTGTATAATAATTTCTGAAATAAATCATTAATAGAAGATCTATATTTTGATTTATATTATCCGGACACCTCCCGTATGGGGTTCGTATAGAAATGAAATTTCCTCGCATTATGCATAAATTGTTTGATCAAAGACACAAAAATAAAATTATTGTTTGGAAATCAAACTTCCACACTTTTTTTCGTGCAATAAAATCTATAATGCAATATTTAGGAAAAAAAGCAAGTGTGAGTTACTCAAGTTATGTTTAATTAAAAGAAGAATTCAGGGAATGTTTAACTACGTCACGCTCAACAAATAAATAAGGTCACTACAGATAAATGCAAACCTTGCACTACCCAAATTTGTCGTGAAATTTCAATACATAGTGCTTTATTAGCAAAGAACTAACACATTTTGTATTCCGCTTCAAACCGCACAACTAGAAATTCAGGGCCATGACGTGTGTGCATAAAGGCTTCTAAGTACTGATTAATAAACGGAAACATGCTCATTTTATTCATTACAATTCTTTTATCATTTGTACTCATTCAGAAAATGTTATTACTTTTACTGAAAATTGACTCAAACTATTAAACGACTCAGAATAAATACGTCAATGTAATTTGTAAGGGTAAAAACCCATATTAAATACATTCACACATAAACATACGTTGGTGTTGCGTTTTCAGTTGTAACTTCTTCAAGGTAATTTGATCACATGCAATAAAAAGTGATTGTTGTCAGCGTATTGGTAAACCCGCAGCTTATTCAGAACAACCCATTGTCCTACTTCCATTATTAAGCGCGAATTACGGCTAATTATAACTAGTGTAGTGATATAATCTTAGTTCGTTAGCCCAGAAATACTAATTTAAAATTTAAACAATTTATCTTCTAATTAGGAAAACTCTTGAAATGATGAATTTGATGACGTACAAGAATTTATTACGTTACAAAGATTTGCAAAATAATAATTGCAACAACATATTATATAGTTATTTAATTTTTTGTAACTTTTTCTTTCACCCACAAAAAGGCACCTATAAATACTGCATTTGTTAAGCAAATAGATAGTCACATTTCATCAAGTCAAAAAAAAACATCTTTAAAACAGTTCCTAATAACTCTTAACTTCTGCTTTAATTCTGCATCTTTTTTAACTGTGGAGGTTCAGAAAAATCTAAAACTAAATCGTAGCATTTTGTATAACAACTGAATTTACAGGACCAAAATGGAGAAATTGCGGTTAAAAACTTTGCTTAAGCTGAGTTTGATTTTATTAGTTGTAGATGCGGATGCGTACCAAAAAGTTGAGAAACATTCAAAAAGCCAGTGGGAAACTGTTTTAAATCGTACAGATTGGGAACGAAAAGGTAAGAATAATTACAGTTATTATTAAAAATAATTTAAAAATTGTGCAGAGATTACGTTACTTTCCAAATAAAAACAGGAGATACTCATGTGTTGAATATTTACAAGTAATTAAATATCCTGATTTTTTGTCATCCACAGAGATAATCAATGTTGTGTTCACCGATGTTTTTGGAAATCCGCCAGGTGTGGCTGAAAACGCGACTGCCTGTGTGTTTGACGCAGTAAGGGCTGCAGGTGAAGGAGAAGCAGGGCTCGATGAATGCGTGTAAGTTGAAAGTGGAACAAAATAAACGAAATAATTTTACACGGTAAATTTGTGTTCTGCGAATTCTATTAGAAATTTGGTTGAAAGGTTTTCTACGTTGATGAGTGAGTGCTCAAGGTTTTTAATATTAAATTATTGTAGTTATAATGGTTTACACTGTTTTGTGTGGATGTCTAGGATGGGTCTGGATTCGATGGTGACTTGTTTCGAAAATGCAGTGGAAGCCTCTGGTTTTAACACAAGCAGACGCGCTGAATTTACAATTAATGCTCACGAGTGTATTACAAAGAACAAAACTTGTTCTATCATTCCGTTGATCGTAGAAGCTGATCAAAGGAGTTTTACGCAGTCTTTGTTCGTACACGTGTATGCTAGTAAGGTTCTTGTCAATTTGGCTGGGGGGCTTTTTTGAATAATCAAACGCTTAAACAAAGTGCCTATTAGCTTGCGTTAGTTTCTCTTAAGACATTCAGGGATCGTCCCTAATGACGTCCTGCACATTGTATAATTTTAGGTACCATATTTTCAACTTTGAGTTGATAAAAAACTTGATTTATTATTATTATTTTTGTCCACGCACTTTGTCTTTTTTTATGTGTCTCACTGTTGTTTTATTTTCCTACTAGTTATCTTGTAATACAAATAATAAATTGAATCTTCATGTTATAATACTGTATTGTTTTAAAACATTTTGTATTTGCATGTTTTTGAGAGGTTAAAAATGTGATATTTGCTTGTTCTTGATTTTTTTACAATTAAATTTCATTCTTTGTAGTAGATAGTGCATTTTGGGTTTAGACTAAAATGAAAGTAAACCATTCTGTCATTATTTAAAGGTTTAAATTGACATGAAGTATTATATGACCGTGGTTTTGTTTTGACGACAAACTTGATATAATTATATTTTAACATTTCCTTAAATGCAAATGTACTTGTTAAGCATAGGTAGTATTTTTTCTGTTGCACTGCACTAATTTTCTACTGCTTTTATGTGCTGCTAGAAGTAACTTACAGTGCAGGCACCTAAATACGTATTACGCTTTACAGAACAACTTTTTTGTCTCCTATAAAAATAATATCATGTTGAAGCCTTATATCTGATATATACGCCTTATGTGAATAAAGTTCTCGAATTGTACATTGAGTATACCATCTGTTGTATTTTTATTTCAATTCATCAACATAGTTCTTGTTTTTGTATTATTGTGGCATCGACATGAAGTTTATCCTAATCCTTATCCTGGCTGTTTTCCTAAAATACCCAGCCAGGGATTACGTGCTACAATATTTCAACTCTACGATGCACGAACAGGACAGTTTGGGCATATGAACCTTACAACACCTGAATCATATCAGTACATTTTTCGCAAAACGGGAGGCAAAACAGTAATCAAAGATAGTATCATTCGTAATTCTTATGACCTACTGCAGGCGGATGAGTACGCAGGTCAATTTCAGCTAGATGTTGTTTTAGGACTTTACGGAAGCGGCAGTGTCAACATTAAGGGCAGTTTTGAAAATCTTAAAAAAACTCTGCTCGAAAAGCATAAGGAAGAATAAAAATTCAAGAAGGCAAATATGTAGAGGCAGTACATATCTGCAGGAATGAAATACTTCCTCACATCAAAAAATCAATTTTTGAATGCCAAATTATTGCAACACATGTAGTGGTTAGCATCCAGTACGGGCTTGACTTGGAAGTCACATTTCAGTCCACAAATACTAAAAACAAAGACAGTAAAATTTCAAAAGCTCATTTAAAAGCAGCTATAAATTATTCTATTGTACAAACTACTGTTGGTGCTGATTACGTATCAAGCAATACAAGCAAAAGTGCTTCAGCAGACTATCAAATAAATGTTAATTGTGATGCACCCTTGTTGTTTGACTTTTCAAAAAAATATGAACTAGTGGCAACCTTTTTAAAGAAGCTAACAGCGCTTGTTGTGAACGCAGACACATTTGTGGGCATTATATCATACAAATGTAGATTTAAAAGAAGTTGTGCAATGTAACTTACTGCAATACGAGGAAGATTTTGTTTTCAGAATGGCCACACAAGATGTGTTGCTGATAACGAATGTAATTTTAAGGCTGAAAAGGGATCATCAGTCGTTTAACGACGTATATGCAGATGTAATGAACTTTAAAAAATGCATTCCTGCTTACATTATCAATAGAATCGAAAACTATAAAACATCATTTGATTTCAGTCATAAGTTTCAAAACTACACTAGAACAAAAGCTGCAGCGAGCGAAGTATAGTCAAGACACGAAAACTAGCATGTTGGACTTTATACAGTCTTACCTGAATTCTAATGAAAACAGTAGAGCAATGTTAGCTGATTTTAAAAAGATATACTACTCATGGATTTACAAGGCCCAGTTTTATAATTCACTTAGTAAAACTACAACAATACAGTGTATTAATGCATATTTGTACAGCAAATTAATAATGAGGTCTCGTGGACTGACTAAGTTGATTCAATTACGATGAAAGCTTCAAAAAAAATATTTATCTTAAGAAAAATAAAACACTGTGGTTTCAGTCAGAATCAATTATTAGACGCTTACAAAACATATATTCAAAGTAATTTGGAATATGCCTCTCAAGTAATGAGCTATAATCTAACTAAAAAATTAATTCAAAAAATTAACACTGTTGAGCGGAAATGTTTAGGAATAATCCAAAATTGCTACGTAAGTAAAAATAAGCACCAATTCATAGCTTCCAAGTTAGGAATCGATACCATTGAAGAGAGATATAAAAAATTGCTTTAATCATTTGGGCAAATAATTGTAAAATCCAAAAGATTCCGTGCATGGCTGAAACCATACTTACGACTCAATTAACGACCCAATAGGCTTAATAAAAATTATGATTTAGTTAGATGTAAAAATGAAAGATATAGGAAATCATCCATACTGTCTATAATAAAAGCTTTAAACTAAATATGTTATTACTTGTTCCTTTAATAGAATGTACGAAATAGGGTGAATACTATAAGGTAATAATTAGTATTAATTATATAGTGTGTAGTATTATCATTATCACTCTACTCTTTCTTGTGTTATAATAATAATAATAATTTATTCGTTTTGTCGATTTGGCCTCAGCCCATACAACATTCATGATTACAAGATTGGTTTTTTTCAGATAATTTATCCTTGGTTAATATAATATAATAAAATATGTTTAGTCAGTTGGTGATAATGTGCGTTGGTTTCGTTATTTCGTTTCGTTCCTGTAAGAAAGCGTAGTAGAAGAATTATACATAATAATAAAGTGTCAGTAGCATTAGTATGTTCCGTTTATATTACATAGTCATAATTTGTGTAGAAATTAATGATGTTCTTACTTGGGAACGTTTTCACATGTTACACCGGGATTTGGCCAAATGTTACCAAAGTGTCTTCTACCAACCCTAGACACTTCAGCTAGCATAGAAACTTGAGTGCATTTTGGGTTGCTAGGCAACTAAAGCCCGGGACATTTTGAAAATTTTCTTGAAATTTCAAAACTCAAATTTTACCATACAAATTCCTATTGAAAAATCAAGGCACCAAAGGGTCCCCCCTGTCACAAATTTTGATTTTACCAGATTTTGAGTGTATCGACAAAATTCAACAAATGTCGTTTTACATAAAATTTTACCCCCAAAATACTACTCCAGCGCACATTTAAAGCACATAGGGATCGTGCATACATGACGTCATCAGTTGGGTCGATGAGTCTGCTTGGCCACTTATCACATCTCCCATGTTAAAAATTGGCATTTACGCTATGGTTAAGCTATGGGGTCGTAGGGTACTAAAAGTGGGGTTTTTCGATGACGTCATATGTGGATGCTCCTGTATGCGTTTTTTAAGGTTTATTAGAATGTCATAGTAAATTACAGTGGCTGTTGTTATGATTTTCAGCTATTAGCAGCATTTCAGATGTGACTCTATTGAAAAATAGCCTGTACTAGTAAATCGAAATTTTCCTCCCGGACATTTACCCCACCGGAATGTTTTTTCCCAGACAATTTGATACCACACATTTGAGTTTCAAATACAAATCATTGCATTGAGGTGAACAAAATAGCACTACTTCTTATGGCGGAGACCCGTTTGGTTGATACTAGGCTTTTACACATTACTGGAGAACAATAACGTGTTTTTGTCTGTAAATTTGACTTTGACTTTTGACTTCATAACGTTGTACATAACGTTTTTTTCGGCCAACTGTTCAGCTCTCATTACCTAATTTGGACTGACCACTTGGTGAGCCTGGCGATTATGTAGGCCCAGTGGTTATATAAGATCCATAATTTATAATTAAGCACTTATAAACGTTTATGCAGCAATCAGTCCTAATGTGAAGGATATATTCATTATCAAAAATTGTAAAAATTACCCAGCGCATGTGTAAATCTGTACTGTAAAATAATGAATTATAAATGATTTAAATTGCCTACTTTTAATCGGTTACATATCACGGTAAATTATTAAACCTGCATTGTATTACTACATCAACCTGTCAACCATATGTAGCAATTAGCATGAGTTTGGTCATAGATAGCTTTCCGAGTAGCAAGTGTCTAACTAACAAATGTCCATATAGGTACATAGTGACCAGGCGACTTTAAGTCCCCCAAATTTGAATAAAAACTTATTATATACAGAAAACAACGTATGTCTATGTCTATGTATTTCATAGAAAAACGTTATGCAGATATTGCCGACCAGAACATCTACCGAGAATTTTCCTACCCGGACATTTCGAATGTTTCCCACTGCCTCACTTCCTCCTCACAACCAAACTTTAGGCATTTTTTGCCCATGACTAATGCAAAAATATGCAAGTAAAGCTATTAATGAGTCTACTGTGATTGCATAATAGTTGTGTACATAGTAGTTTATTAAACTACTGTCCGTCATTCGGCATATCAGATTATGGCTGTTTTATCAAAGATGGCAGCGATTCTTTACATTTAATCATTCTAATACACATGAAATGTCACAAACGCCAAAGATTATAAGTTCATCATGACTGATATTTTTAGGCACACAGAAAAGCCACCACGCATACGCATAATATATACTAAAGGAATTAGTAAAGGGTAAATCAGTGCTAACGCAAAGTAGCACGTGATGTTGTGAGAAGAATACATCGGGGCAGGAAACTTCTAGGTAGGACATTATCAGTAGGTTTATGTCCAGGATTCTTTGGCATAAAAATTTCTTAAGTGTTTGCTCTAGTGATTTCAGCTCAAAATGAGTGACAATATGTACAATTCCTTATCACATTCAGTGGCGGATCCAAAGGGGGGGGGGGGGTGGGCTCAGAGAATTTAGCCCCCACTGAGAGAGACCATTTTAACATTGCGGAGATAGGAGCAGCCATTTTCCAATATGGCTGCTTAACATTATTAGCCCTATGACAAAATCCTGGATCCGCCAATGATCACATTCACCGCTACCAATAACCCCACTCACATAGCTTGTAACTACAGTAAACGGAAGTCAAAAGTCAAAGTCAAATTTACAGACAAAAACACGTTATTGTTCTCCAGTAATGTGTAAAAGCCTAGTATCAACCAAACGGGTCTCCGCCATAAGAAGTAGTGCTATTTTGTTCACCTCAATGCAATGATTTGTATTTGAAACTCAAATGTGTGGTATCAAATTGTCTCGGAAAAAACATTCCGGTGGGGTAAATGTCCAGGAGGAAAATTTCGATTTACTAGTACAGGCTATTTTTCAATAGAGTCACATCTGAAATGCTGCTAATAGCTGAAAATCATAACAACAGCCACTGTAATTTACTATGACATTCTAATAAACCTTAAAAAACGCATACAGGAGCATCCACATATGACGTCATCGAAAAAACCCCACTTTTAGTACCCTACGACCCCATAGCTTAACCATAGCGTAAATGCCAATTTTTAACATAGGAGATGTGATAAGTGGCCAAGCAGACTCATCGACCCAACTGATGACGTCATGTATGCACGATCCCCATGTGCTTTAAATGTGCGCTGGAGTAGTATTTTGGGGGTAAAATTTTATGTAAAACGACATTTGTTGAATTTTGTCGATACACTCAAAATCTGGTAAAATCAAAATTTGTGACAGGGGGGACCCTTTGGTGCCTTGATTTTTCAATAGGAATTTGTATGGTAAAATTTGAGTTTTGAAATTTCAAGAAAATTTCCAAAATGTCCCGGGCTTCAGTTGCCTAGCAACCCAAAATGCACTCAAGTTTCTATGCTAGCTGAAGTGTCTAGGGTTGGTAGAAGACACTTTGGTAACATTTGGCCAAATCCCGGTGTAACATGTGAAAACGTTTCCAAGTTAGTAGTTAGTATTGAAATAAATGCGTGCGAGATAATAGTAGTATTGTATTAGGCTTATTCGTAGTGGCGGTCAATTTATCAGTGAGTGTAGGTCGGTTTATTCTTCTTCAGTAAATTTGTAGTAAAAATTCCGGATTCTAAGGGCTTCATCCCAGAAGTTGAAAAGTTGTTCGAATCCCCTTCCATCAAGGTAGCAGCCTAAGATTTTCTGGGTGATGTTCGTTCTGGTTGGGCTTGTATTTGTCAGTTCCTTGAGAAATTTGGTTCTGGGCGGTTTGTAGTGAGGGCAGTTGAGCATGATATAAAAGGTGTCTTCTTCTTCACTCCCGCACAGGTCGAAGCTGCAAGGTCCCTCTCGCGTCCAGATTCTGTTCATACCGTTGAGGTTAGTCATTTTTCCTCTTATAACGATTTTTGGTAGGCCACATCTAAGGTTCACCAGAAATTTCACCATGTTCCAGGCCAGACTCATTTCAAAGTATTCCGATCTCAAGGCATGAGTCTTCAATAAAACGTAGTGCCTTAGTGTTTTACATCTCCGAATCTGTTCAACGTCCGAGTTAATGCAGTTCAACAGATATTTTTCATGGATCTTACTTTTGTGCTCAAATAAATATTTACCACTCAGCTTATTGAAATCGTCGTGGAGACATGCATCCATAAAGATCTTCCTAACTTGTAGCATCCAGTTATACCTGGGATCTTTAGCATTTGTGTTCATTGCCTCTTCATAACAGTTTTTGGATATACTGCTTTCCTTAGCATTTATAGTCTTCTCCAAGAATTTAAGTAGTGCTTTAAAAAGCTGCATCTTGATGTTCTGTGCTCCTGTCTCTAGTCTGAGGTAGTATCCTGGCGTAGAGTTGGATGTTTCTGTAAGTCTCCTAAGAAACATGGTCTGAAACGTTACCAATTCTTCGGTATATCGAAGTCCCCAGATTGGCGCCGCATACATCAAGATAGAGCTGACTAGTGAATTGAAGAGTCCCATATGTAGTTTTATGTCCGTGAGTTTTGCTCGGTAAAAAAGGTCAAACAGTTTAGACTGCGCTACTCTAGCTTTGCTAAAAAAATGATCTTTAGCTTGATTGAAGATTCCACTCTGTGCGAAAGGGACCCCTAGGTAGACGTATTGGTTGACGATTTCTAGCGGCTTTGTTTTCTAGTTGAACGCAATTGATTTAGAGATTTTGTTTTCTTTCCTGAAGATCATAATCTTACGATAAGTTGAATGTAGTTGCTGTAATAATGCACAACGGATAAATACGAGGTAAGTTATACAATAGAAATCTTTGGTTACACAAAACTACTGGGAGAGTTGAGAGAATGCCTAGTGTGTTGTGGCTTAGAAGTGTTTTGGGGTTGGTGGGGTGGGTTTGGGTGTGGGGAATGAGAAAGACAAAAAGTAGCTGGGATGCGAAGGTATCCGGAAAGGTGTATGGGAAGAAAGGAAGGAAGGGAAGTAATGAGGGCAGATATGGAAGGAATGAAAACGGAAACGAACAGGGAAGATATGATGGAATGCAACGTTTAAACAGGCCTTTTTTCTAGTATTCTATGTCGATTTATACCGTCAATGAAGGCCTTAAATATACTATTTCAATTAATATCTAAAAGTAAATTGCAACATCTACTACAAAATATGTACTTTAATCGTAAAAACATGTAAACTCGACATTAAGCACCTTTTTAAAACATTTAAATATAACAAATTGCACCTTTTAAGAACATACAAAAATATCATTTTGCACCTTTTAAAATTTTGCTAAATTAACATACTGCACCGTTCAAAAACAATACATTATTATAAAATAAATTTAAGAAACCTTAAAATCTGTAATACGGAGTATTCAATTAAAATAAGTACACATGACAGCTGGACACATAAAAAGGAGACAAATTGCGAAAGAAAAAAAACATATACCAAGTTATTGATCATTTAAAAAGGCAGACATGCAGGATAAAAGACAGTCTGAGCGCTTAAATATTTGATAGTTTCTCAAAAGTAAATTGACAACTTGTACAGCATACACGTGTACAAGATATGACTGGGAGCATCTCAATTGATCAGCCCCTACTGCCAATTGAACGCCTAAACAAGTTTCGTTCTTTGAAATTACCTCGTGAGCATGGCTTGTTAATGCGGCGCGACTGCTTGTGTGGAAACCAGAGGCTTTCATTGCATTTTCTATGCAAGTCACCATTAAATCCATAGCCGTCCTAGACACCCACACAACAAAAGTGTAAACAATCATAATTACAATAATTAAACATCACACACCTCCAGCTCTCACTTTAAGCGTGGAAAACATTCTAAAAAATCCCTAATAGGACTCTCAGAACGAGAATGTACTGTAAAATTATTTCCTTTATTTTGTATCATTCTCAACTTACACGCATTCTTTAAACCCTGCTC
The DNA here is from genome assembly GCA_949802685.1 of Dicyrtomina minuta. Classification (NCBI taxonomy): domain Eukaryota; kingdom Metazoa; phylum Arthropoda; class Collembola; order Symphypleona; family Dicyrtomidae; genus Dicyrtomina; species Dicyrtomina minuta. Next base: position 340,892 of record CATKUY010000042.1, read on the forward strand.
CTTCTTTACCTGCAGCCTTCACCGCGTCCAACACGCAGGCAGTCGCGTTCCCAGCCACACTTGGCGGACTTCCAAAACGCTCAGTAAAGGCAGAATTGATTATCTCTGTGAGTGACAACAAAATCATAATATGTCTTTATATATTTATGACGCACAAGTATCTCTTGTTTTGAATTAAATAGAAACTCAATCTCTTTACAGTGTTTAAAAATGTTTAGTAAAAATTTGATTCTCACGCTTTCGTTCCGTATCTGTTTTATTCAAAACAGTTGCCTTCTCGCTCTCTGAAAGTTCCTCATGTTTGGAGTACGCATCCGCATTCACAACAATTAAAATAAAACTCAGCTTGAACATAGTCTTTAGACGCAAGTTCTTCATTTTGGTCTCGTACAATATTTTTGTGTGAGAGTACAAAATGCTACGAGTTTAGCTTTTTTAAATCTTTACAGTTAAATTAAGTGCAGAATCAAAGCAGAAGTTAAGAGGTAATATGAACTGTTCTAACGATGTGTGCTTTGAAGAATAGATAGAAGGTGACTACATATATTTACGCTTAGCAAAGTCATGTATTTATAGAAGCATTTGTTGTGTAAAGGAAAAATCTTTAAAAAATTAAATTTTTATATGTTCAGTTGATAAAAATGTGATTTTGCAAATTTTTGACAATTGTTTGTACGTCAGCAAATTTATCATTAAAAGGGTTGTAGTAATTAAAAGATAAATTATTATAATTCAAAATTAGTACCTCATTTCTAACCTAATACAAATATATCACCACACGGGTTTTAATATGGCAGACAATTGCGTATTTTAGTGTTAGTAGGTCAATGAATTGTTCTTAGTACGCTGTGGGTTTTCCATGACGCCTACTACAATAAGTTTTTAATGCACGTTATTTAATTACTGTGGGGGGATTTTTAATGCAAACTTAATGCGAACGTATGTTTATGTGTAAACGTATTTGATATAGGTTTTTAACCTTACAAATAACTTTGACCAACTTGAGTTGTGAAATAGTTCAATTTTCAGTAAATGTGATTACATTTTCTGAATATGTACGTACAATATTTAAAAGAATTTAACTTAATTAAATGTTTATTTTTCCATTTAATATTCAGTACTCAGAATTTCAGAACCCGTCATGCATTCACGTCATTGCCCTTAATTTTTAATTTTGCGGTTTGGAGAGAAATACAAATTTTTTCAATTACTTCCTAGTCAAAGAATTTATAATCAATTTTCACGATAAGTGTGGGATGTGCAAGTTTTGCATTTTTTGTAGTGACTTGATATATATTTTGAGCTTGACGTACCAATACAGTAAATTCAATTCTATTTTTAAATAAAATTTTTTTGCGTTACTTATATTCGCTTTCTTTCTCAACTATTAAGTTATAGAATTTATTGCGAAAAAAGTAAGTGTGGAAGTTTAAAACTTGATCTAACGATTGATGCATAATGCAAGGAGATTGCATTTCTTCACGCCCTTATACGGATCATGTCGTTTAATATGAATCAAAATTTGGATTTTTTAGAGATGCTTCATTTAACAAATTACAATACAAGAATAAAACTTTCTGCTTGTGTATACATTGCTAACGGTAATATACATCTTCAAACAGGGAAATAAAATAATTATTGGAAACTTTTAATTTAGAATAGCGGTAAAAATAAATAATTACCCCACTTAACTTGCATTAAAAATTTAAACCTAGTGGTTTATAGAAATTGCATAGTAGGACAAAACAGAAGTGACCTGGCTGTTTTCGTTCACGACCGGCATCCCGGTCGACAAAACCAAAAATATTTGGGCTCTACCCAGGCTCACTCATTTTTCTTCTCGCCTTATTTTGACGCAAGCCATGAGCCTATATTGAGGGCTCAAGGGTTTTTAGTTTCCGTAGTGGGGTATTGAGTCTGACTCATTAAAAAGTGACCGTCTGCCTTTTTGGGCTTAGTTTGGACTCAGTACTGTCTTCTAAAAAAATATCTAAAATACTTAAAAAGGAAATTCAAACCGGGGAATCAGGGATATGCACGTCGTATGTATATGCATTATGCATTGCAGTTCGCACTATTAGTTAGTGCACTGGCACTGATTGTAATAATTCTAATATTTAATTCTAATTTCTGTGTGTTAATACAACAAAATAATTGTAATATTAATTAGAGTTACTTAAAAGTTACGTTACACATCTGACTTAAATTTATGTGATATTCATAAATTTTCTAAATTTTTTTATTAAAATATATGCACATAGTTAAAGTTTCATAAATTAAGCACTATCAGCAGCAGATATTTTTAATTATTTGAAATAATTGGAAATTATTTGAGAGCATTCCATTTGCTAATGCAATTAAAAAATATTGAGAATTTAAAATCCAACAAACATGTTAGTTCTGTGAAGACTGTGACTGTATATAATTCTTCTAGGTCTTGTGTTATAGTCGTGTGCATACTGCGCACTTCACTACGTCCTTATACGTTAATAAAGTGTTTAGTTCCTAGAGCTTGTGTTTGCACTGTTTGTAAATTAAAAAGTGCAGCTATTAGGCTACGTATTCAGTTTTAAAGCTTTGCACACATACAAGTAATGTATGCACGTGATATTTGGGCAGTCAGCTGGCTTATTGGCTACTGCAAGTAGAATAGCGGCAATTTACGTCACGTAAACCCATAAAGTGTTGTTCCTACCTATCTACATAATTTAGCGAATTTTTCACGATATCGAAATATTTGACTCATTTTAAAGTGTTATATACTATTCAAAAGGTTACGACGAGTAGATTTCAAATAACGGACTCTGCACAATTTTACTTACAAAATTTTAACATTTTTAAAAAAAAACCGTCAATTTTTTTGAAAATTCTGCCTAAATATTTTTTTAAGCGTCCAAAGCCTGAAACAAAATACCCGTTTTCTTAATTTTTCAAGGGCTTTAAAATGATGTATCATACATAACCATCACTCAATTTTGCAAAAAAAAAATTCAGTTTTTTAATTACAATTATAAATAATCATGACCTGACCTCGAACTACAAGTTCAATAGGTTCGCCTAATAATTCCGGTTTGACTGGTATATCGTTTATGTCTGCATTCATTGACTGACGGGTTTAAATTTCGGATTTAACATTTGGCGGGAAATTTAAAAAAATGTACTTTTCAAAAACTAAAAATCGCCTGAAAGCATTTTTGCCTAAAACATTTTTTATTAAAATTTACAAGTCTGCATTGAAATTGCCACTATACATACTCTTTCACGGCTACCTTTCCTTATTCAAAGGTTATAAATTGACCTAGCAAGAACTGCCTAACGTTACTGTTGAGGCTGCTATAAAGCAAGGGCTTTAGCCCTTGTTTTGTTATTGATATTTTGCAGGTGCAGAACGTAAAATACAAAAAAAAATAAATAATCAATTTAAGCTTTTCACTTGTACTTGTACTCTGACTCACTGTGACTTTGGTGGGTTGTTTGAATTAGATAGGTAGGTGTGTAAACACAATGTTACTATTTTTGTTTTAGTTTGACTTGCTTAACTATTTAGTGGTTAAGTAAAACGTGTCTTGTGTTCTGTTTAATTCTTAAATTATATGTTGTTGGAGCACTAATACGGTTTACAGTACTCTGTAGTCTCTGTAACTTATTACACAGTTTTATCTACTCACTGACTTATGGACTGACAAGAAAAGCACACTATATGGTACACCCAGATTTTGAAACCACATAGTGCAATCGATTTACCTACCTAAGTGTACTACAACGCTGAAACAACTCGGTCGCATTTTGCGCCGTTCGCTTACAGTTGCCCGCCAAAGTTTAAAAAAACCGATGTTTTGAGTTTTTGCCACCCCATATCTCCTACAATTTTCATCTGATTTTCAAAAAAATTGAATTTTTAGAATCTCCAGAACATTATCTTTAAATTAATTTTTGAATTTTCAAAAATTCGAAAAATTTTATTTTTGCCAAAAAAAATTTAAATAACCGTCTTTTTGAGGCCCTAAAATATACCTACTTTTTAAGAAAAATGAAAATTCTTGCGTCAGACTCACTGTTAGGTTCATGGCTCGTGAACGACTCAAATGCACGAACGTATTCGAACGGCACTTTTTTTTCAGGCTCACTTAAGGCTCGAAATTTTTAGTTTTTTAAAAAATAAGTGACTATCGTTCCCAAGTATTTTGACAAGCAAAAGTGACCGACTGTACGTCTACACACACATCATGGGTTAAGGTTTTAAAATTGATGAGGTAACCCGACACGATACGGGACGCCGGACACCTGAGTTCGGATTATGTGATTTGGATTTTAATATTATGTAGATTATATAAAGCGGTTGATTATTTAATGCCATTCCTAACTAACAGTTTTTGATAATTGTGGTAATTCCCTGTTTTAACACGTAGCCAGCGTATACAGAAGCAGCAAAGTTCATTTTTGTATAGTAATTTGTGAAATGAAGCATCTCTGGAAAATCCATATTTTTATTCATATCAAAACATACAACCCGTTATCGTCAGTTTATTTTAAAAACAAAATTAAATTAATATTTAGTTAATTTTTAAAGCTTTGAGGTTTTCCTCAACGCCAAAATACCTTACTTTAGGCATTTAATTAAATTCATGTCAGAGAGGAATTAGTCCTGTGAAAAGAGCGACCTCCGGCGAATTAAACGGGCAAAATTCTAAATTTTAGCTACGCACTTTAAAGGTTACAACCAGCTGTTCAGGAAAACCTGATCTAGGAGGCTATAATTAACCAAAAAGCCGCATTCATATGGCAAAACAAAGACGCTATTCTTTAATAAGAAATGTTTCATACAACCATGAAATACGGGACAGACGGACGGACAAAACCATTACATGCAACTGATGCAACTAAAACTAAGCATGTAAGTACGATCCTTAGTTATCTATGTTGCTTAACTTTGGCTGTCAAAAATAAAATTGAAGTACGTAAATCTCAAAATATAAAACAGGTCACTACAAAAAATTAAAACATTGTTCTACATACAAAGTAGTGTAATTGCATTACAAATATCTTTACTAGCAAATAATTGAAAAATGTTGTATTCCTCTCTAAACCGCACAGTTATAAATTAAGGGCAATGACGTGCTTGCATGACGGCATTCGAAATTCTAAATACTAAGGTATAAATAAAAACACAAACATTTTATCTAGTAGAATTCTTTTATTATTTGTTCGTACTCAGAAAATGTAATCACATCCACCACTAATTGACTCAACCTATTTAACAACTCACGATGAGTACGTCAAAGCAACTTTAAAGGCTAAAACGCATACCAAATACGTTGACACATACACATACGTTTGTATTTCGTTTGCAGTTGCAGTCAAAACCCCAAGTAGAAATCTTTGGGAAATAAAATAACCTACTTCTATTACTTTACAATTCCCGGTTCCCAGTTACAAATCAAATGCACATTCAGAATCACTTTTATATTAATTTAAAATTGCATATATTTATTTTTCCTCATTTAAACTCAAACCCAGAAGGTATTTTGATCGCGTGCAATTAAAACTAAGTGCCTTGAGCGTGAGGTGTGAGGGTCATGAAAAACCCACAGTCTAGTCAGAGCAACCTATTGACCTAGTTACATAAATTTACTCGAATGACGGCCAACTATAGCGGGTGGAGTGATAGAATTGTAGTTTGTTAGCACTAGGACACTAATTCTAGATTAAAATGATTTATGCTCTAATTACGACAGCCTTTGAAATAATGAATTTAATGACGTACAAAAATCCAATAGGTGTCAAAGATTTGCAAAATCGCATTTGCAGCAACAAAACATATGGTAATTCACTTTTTTGGAATTTTTTCCTGTACACGCAAAAATGTTTCTATAAATACTCGACCTTGCTAAGCGTAAAGTTAGTCACATAAAATCGAGACTGCAAAGTACTTTTTGTTGAAACAGTTGTTATTAATTTTCTACTACTGCAGTAGTAGGCACTGCCTTGATTTTGCACCTATTTAAACCGTAAATATTTCCAACAAGGCCAAAATAAAACTAAAACCCAAATCGTATTTCTTGTTATTTCAACACAACAACAAATAACAATTCAATAATGAAAAAGTTGCGTCTAAAAACTGTGCTTAAGCTGAGTTTAATTTTATTAGTTGTGAGTGCGTATGCGTACCGCGCACCTGGGTCTCAAGAACTCATTGAAATCGAAAACACATTTTTTATGATTGGATCGTTACGAAAGGGTACAAATAAAATTACTATAACAATAAAAATGTAAACAGGTAGCAATAGTTTGAACAATGTAGAGAGATTGAGTCTCTTGTAATTCAAAACAAAAGATGCTTGTGCGTCGAAAATTTCAAAGTTTTATGTTTTTTTTTCTCCCTAGAGTACCACTGTTTTGGACTCCCTAATCGTTCCATAAGTCTGTCAAATGTGGCTTGGAACGCGACTGTCTGTGTGTTAGACGCAATAAAGACTGCAGGTGTCGAAGGAGCGGGGTTTGGAGAATGCTTGTAAGTTGAGAATAATAAGAAGTAATTTTACACAGTAAATTGCCATTCTTGTTCTTCAAATTCTATGAAGAAATTGTTTTGAATGTTTGCCACGTAAATAAGCGAAAGCTAAAAGTGCCTTATGTATAATTTTTGTAATTATGATTTTTTTTAACTTTTCTTGCGTGGATGTTTAGAACGGCTTTAGATTCAGTCGTTCTGTGTTTAGAAAACACTGTTGCAGCCTCTGGTTTTAACACAAGCAGTCGCGCTGCATTTACAAGCAATGTTGACGAGTATATTTTGAAAAACGAAACTTGTTTGTGCATGCCATTCATAGAAGTAGTTAATCCAAGAAGAATAAACCAGTCCATTTATTTATACTCGCTTGCGATGTCTGTTCTTTATAATTTGCAAACAGGAGACTGGGGTGAACCTCCGTTCAAAAACACTAATTGTTCAGATCCGGAACGGTTTGAGGAAGCAAAGGTTTCTGCCGAACTGATCAGGGCGGTCCAAGAACGGGCGGGAAAATGGTTTGCCTATTTTCCTACCCGTCCTGGACCGAGGGGGTTTGGTTGGCCTAAACTTGAAAATTGTGCAGATCTCAATTGAGTGGCAGTAGACTCTAATATAGTGTAGTTAAAATATTCAGTTATTTAATGATTGTAATCCAAGATCTACTAAAAAGCGTGTCTAACAGGCTTACTTTGCTATGTTAAAAATCTAGTGTAGTTTTGTTTTTTACATGATAGGTAACGTACTTTGGTATAACTACAGTTGTCATTTTCCACCTAGAGGCTGTCTTATGACGACTTAAGTTGATTCGAAAACATAAATTCTAATTAAAATGATTTTCATAATAAGCAGTCAATAATGTTGTAGTCTGAATTGAGAATACTATTGGTTATCTGTAGGAATCTAAAAATCATCAATAAGTAATTAAAGTTTTAATTTCGAGGATTTTTCTTAATTTTAGTTTTAATTCTTCGACTTCTCAAGACACTTTGGTATAAAAGCTTAAATCGGAAGAAGTAATAATATTTTCCTTCAGTTATTAGTTGTTGTCGATACAAAATATTTTATTTATTCATTATTGTGTCAGTAAAAATATTTAAATTTTAAGGAATAATAATTATGTAAATCATTATTTTGTAAGAAATGAAAACGCACCTATTTTTGATATTAGTTAATTAAAGTATTTAAAATAGAATGTAGTTTGACCAATGTCTATATAACATCTATAGGCTTATGTGCTTATTATTTATCATAGTACAGTTGATCCTTGCGCTTTCATGATGTATTTACAACCAGGCCCTTATCATATACTAAAAGTCTCATATCAGAAATGCAATTTTCCGGTCCCAGTCGGACCAAGCTGAGCTCATTATACTAGAGAAACAATTAAATAATTGACGAGGTGTATTTTGTATTGCATTTGTTGCTTTTTAATAATTAAATATTTTTATTTATTAAAACAACTGTCATGTGCACATTTCTTTATCTAGTATTTCATATTACACATAATATAATACATCTAATTTATTTTATATTATTGTGTTGTTTTTAAACGTGCTAAATTTTGTATTTCTATTTTTTTTTGAAGGTGCAAAATGTTATATTTGCATGTTTTTAAAAGGTGCAAAATGTTGCACTTACATGTATTAACGATCAAAGTACATGTTTGGTAGTAAATGGTGCATTTTAGTTCTATAGCCCTAAATAAAAATAGACTATTTTTTATCCTTATTCAGAGTATGCATCGCCATAGAATATTAAATGACAGTGGTTTAATTCTTGACGACATATTTGATTTAATTATATTGTAGCATTTCCTTGAATGAAAATGTTACTTTTAAGTACCAGCATTTGTTTCCTGTTGTACTGCACTAATTTGTTTCTGCTTTTGTGTGCTGCTGGAGGAAACTTACAGTCAGGAAAGTCAAATGTGTAATACGCTTCACAGTTAATTGTATTCTTGTATGTATTTCGGATGACATCTGAGCCAATAACATATTTAATATACATGCCTATTGTGTGATAAAGTGCCTTGACTTGTACATTATTTGCATCAATTTTGTATTTTACATCACAATCTATCAACATAGTTCATGGCTTTGTATCCGACTTTGCAGGTGCATGACTCACAGATCTAAGACATACATGAGAAATATTTATAGAAATCGCACATTTCTTTTAACTTTTTGTAGTGAATAGTAATACATAAATTTGATATTCTTTAATCTTTCAAATATCTTTGCTGACCTGTAGCACGCACAATTCTTGTCTGATGTTTCAAACATTTAAAGTTCTGTGATCTTTATTTAAAATGCAGTTCCCAGGTTTCCTTATATTAAAAAACAAATGTATGATGAAAAGTACAAATGTGGTATTGTTTTCGATTATATAAAATAAAAACATTTCAAAATTTATATTGCAACATAACATTTGTGGAATTTTCCAAAACTTAATAAAGCTTAAAAATTCCGCTTTAAGATACTACCTTTAAATCACATTTAATTTATGAATTTTGTTCATCGAAAAAGTGATAATTGTCAAGTGTGACGCCACAACTAAATAAGGACTACCAGAAACTTTGTTCGTTGCATAATGAACGTCGAGCCTACTTTAGCATTTAACGCTTTAAGCGCCGCCACAGTGCGATGCTCTAATTTTTTGCATCCTCTCCTCACCAAAAAATCTGACGTCGTCGCTCTTCACGACTGCAAAAATTGATAAAAAACATGATTAACAATTTTTACTGTGTTGAGCAGAATGCACTCATTCGGAGTGGCAATTGCACTTATTGTTTATAAAAGTAAGAATAAAATAGGACTCATACGGCCATAGAGGATAACCGTGCCATAGAGTCCAGCTGTGTGGCCATGTAGCAGAATCAAAATTATAGAGTTGGAGGGTTGAAGATAGATAAAAGGGTTGGAAATAAAAAGTTTTACTGAAATTTTTAAAATAACAAATTTTTGGGAACGCCGCGTGGTCATAGTCAGGTTAGATATTTTGTATATGATATGAATTTCTATAAATTTTATTTTCATAGAATTTCATATTTTGTATTTTTTATGAGTTTTAAAATTACATATTGCACAACTAATTTGATTGATAATTGCCAAAGGTTGCTAACCTATGTAGATAGGTAGGAATATTTATGACAGGGCATTCATGCTATGCTTTGGGGATGCCTTTACGACGAATAAAGAATCTAATAAGGAGCCTTCATGAATGCTTGTATGATATTTTAGGGAATGTTAACGCACTATTTCTATCTTTTCCTCACCCCAACCCGACCCCAACCACAAAAAACTACATGTAAAAATGCTGCTACAAGTATCAATGCTTTATAAAGCGCCACTTTCAGTTGTGGCTGCCACCGGAGGCATCAGCAAAACTGAAACAGTGCGCATGTACATTCAACTCCACACACACGAGTACGACCATATAATTTGGGTCGATGCAGAACAAAACTCCTCCTCAAAAAACCAATTTACCCAACTCGCCACCAAACTGAATATTTCCACTGATTTTGACGGGAAACCAAAAGAATTTGAATTGATTCGAGAACAAATCTTCGAGAAACTGCTGCAACATGGCAACGTAGTTCTTCTCAGGGGCGGACTGGTTACATTTGGGGCCCGGAAATTTTTAATTACGAGGTTGGGCGATTAGGGGGCCCACGCTGAGCCAAGGGGCCCAAGGCTCCCGTTTACGTAATGTATAAGGAATTGGGGGCCCATCTGGAATTTCTCGAAATTGCTAATGGCCAGTCCGCCCCTGGTTCTTCTTGTTTTTGACAATGCGGAAGCTTTGGAAGACGATGAGGACCTCAACTTAAATGGCATCCGAACACTTCTCCCAAAATCCCTGTCCCCGTTCTTCGTTGAGCCCACAGTCATTGTCACGTCCCGCCACCAGAACTGGAATCTTCAAAAAGTAATTCAACTGAATTTTTGGACCGAAAGCAGTGTAAGACTTTTCTCGTTCGAACGGCTGAACGATGCCACGCGAACGGGGCGCCGTTCTATTTTTCTCCGAAGGCATGAGCTTTCGATTTGGAAAGCACGAAGGCCGAGCTTCTGAGTATGTTTTGCCCCCCGAAGGAGCCCTCGCGCTTTGGGGTGGTGAGGCGTTTTACCATTAGGGAGTGGAGTTGACAACTTCTGCTGGCACAGGTAGGTAGGCAGTATGTATATCGTGAACACAGTATAGGAAGGATTAAGTATAGAAGGTACTATCATATAAAGGGTCTCACAGCTATAACGTCATACGAACTTCCTCAAATTCTGTCTAGCCCTTTACTATTACTATATTAACGATAACGATAATGATAATACGACATACCATACGACTATGCCTATGTTCTATTTTTATGTATTATTACTGAATATTTATAAAGTTTTACTTTTTTAAATAATGATAGGTATTTAAAACGCATTTTTTTTGGTTAATGATTTTGACCATATTTTGCTTTTTCTACTGTTTTTAATTTATAAGTTAATTTGAATAAAATCTTAAATAAAAGAAACATTAAAAAATAAAAAAACAAAGGCTACAATTATTTTTTGTTGTTTTAGTTGTTGGAAATTGATAGTACATAGTAAATTACACACACAATCATAAAATAAATTTAACTTATTAAACTCCATTGATATAACATCACAATTTGATAATTTATAGTATTTAAACATTTCATACTCATATCGTCTCATATAGCCCAGGCCCTGGTAGGCGGTGGGTAAGTAGGTAGTAGGTACTTAGGTACTTTTAGAGTGGAAAGTTGGAAAGGGAAAAAATCTACAGGTAGACAAAATATTATCCGTCCGTCAAGACGGCCGGGAGGTGGAAACGCGCTTTCATGAGCTTTCAGGGACCCACATGAGCCTTGAGTCCGTTTCAAAACGCCGAAAGCTCCATGAGTCCGTTTTTTGCGCCCAAAAATTGAACGAAGCTCATGCGAGGCGAAACGAACGATTATGAACTTTTTTCTTACACTGACCGAAAGTGAAGTCGCCGTCTTTTATAAGCAGAGACTTGGACTCCAAAATACACCTAAGAATAAGGAACTGGTGACTCAACTTGGAAATCTCTTCGGGCATCTCCCTGTTGCTCTTCAGGCGGCTGTGGCCGTCATTCTCCAGGAAATTAAACGAAAGAAAATGTACAGGATTCAGAATTTAATTGAAGAGTACCACAACGGGAGCAGGAAAGTTCTTGCGCAGAAGCCGCAGGTAGGAAATATGAGACCCACACAGACGAGCATCCCTATGTTGATTCTGTGGAACATTTCCTTGGAGAAATTAGTGAATTTGTCAGATGGAGAATTAGCAATCCAAATTCTCTGTTTCATGGCTTATTTGTCCCCTACAAGAATTCCACAGGATTTCCTATTCGCCCTTTTTCAAAAAGACTTTAATCAGGATTCCTTTGAGAATGCAATAGAAAATCTGCAAGATCAATCGTTGATTGCTTCTTTAGGCTCTGCTGAGTCAGACTCCCACAGTTTCTCCATCCATCGCATGATTCAAGACGCGACGATCAAAAATTTAAGAAGCAACGACGAACAGCAGCCACGTATTATTTTCAACAAAAACACTTTTTTGAACGAGAACGACGTGCTCTTGAAATTATCCACTGAGTCTACGAGTTACATGAAAACAGTAGACACACGCGCAGTTCCACGTGGAGGTGAAATTGTGGAAAACTTGGTTCAGGTAACAAGTCACGTGTTCAAATATCTCGACGTGAAGGAATTTCGAGATTTGACCGCGAAAGTTGCTATAGTCTTGAGAAGAACAAATGATTTTACAAAATCAATTGAACTCTACGAAAAAGTTCTCAATGAGGCCGCCTTCGGCGGCCGAGGAAACAAAGTAACCTAACCGTTTCCAGTTAGCTTTAGGAGCCTGGGTCAGTGTTAACTCCGTTAAATAATTTCAATAATATTATGTAAACCTTCAATTCTAAATAATTTTGTTCGTAGGTCGAATGGTTGATGGCAAGTGGCTATTGGGAATAGTCGAGATGGTAGAAGATGGTGCCAGAAAAAGAGGGACTGTTCGGCTTGAAATATGTCTAAATAATAGTCGTGATGCTGCCACCCTCATACCATTATTTCAAAAGCACGTGGCAGAAGGAACTACCATAGTTTCGGACGGATGGGCAGCATATTCGACACTCTCAGATCTAGGCTACACCCACTCCGTTGTAATTCACGAAGAAAATTATGTTGATCCGGAAATGATTACTGTGCTTAAAAATATCAAATAGTAATTGCATTAAAATATTAAGGACGAAGTATGATTTTGTTATGTATTACTGTTTTTGCATTTTCCCACCCTTTGCATACCCCATTTATTATTATAAACTTGGAATTGATGTTAAGTAATTTTTTTATAACTTTTCACAATTTTTTTAACCGGGCGTGACTTCCCGTTTGGGGCAGGACTTACCGTTTGGGGCAGGACTTACCGTTTGGGGCAGGACTTCCCGGCCTGGGCAGGACTTATCAAACAACACCCAAGTAAAGGTTCCTATTTACTTCCTTTTGTTTTGCTAACACATATAGGCTGCACTTGGCATTTTTTCAACTCCAATTCCACGGAAGACGTCGCAGGTTTGGAAGAACAGAGCGAATCGTAATTTAATTTTTTAACTGACACAATCAACTTTGCAACATTCAATGAATTGAATCTAAACGCATAATTTTGAAATATTGTTTAATCCACAGAGCTAGAGCAAAAACTGATTTGGAAGACCAGACTTTGAATGGTAATTTTGGCAATACAACGAACACCGATCAGTTCCAAGACATTGCGGTGCAGATGGAAACAGTCTCCCCTCAGCAGCGGGCTTTCAAACGGAAATATCCTGATGAATAATACAAAATGTGTCATGATGTTACTCGCTAATAATGTTTAATCGTGTAGTTTGCAAAGAAATACTTAGTAAAATATAATAAAACATGCAGGACATTTTTTAATTGAAGAAACGAATAAAAGGCTGGAATTTGAAGCGAAAGATGTTTGTGTTTGAACTTTGTTGCTTGCATTTTTAAATATGTTTAAGAAAAATACAAATAAATGTTTATTACTTGCCTGAAAGACACAGTAACAAATATACATTGTAACAATCGTGACCATGTACAAACTACACCCCTCCCACCTAAAGCAGCTTTAGCAGTAATATGTGGGAGTGCTTAACGCAACAGGAGCAAGCAAACTAAATTAATTGTATAAGTAATTTAACTTGATTCTGATTTATCAGTCAGTTGTTTTTTTAGAATTTGATAATTTGAATTTGGCGTATTATTGAACTTTAGAATTGACTCACAGTTTTACTATTGAGTAGAAGTGGAAGAAAGTAACCAAGTTTTAACGTCAGGGATCGGCCATAAATGATGTCACTGTTGAGGCCAGTGAATCTAGTTAGAGTTTTATCACATCAGGGCCGGACGAGCCACTTTGAATTTTGGTCCTAACATTATGGTGGTATAAACGGCAATTTGTTTAGTTGGGACTTTACACTCAGACCGCCCTCGCAAATTCAATTCCAAATCCACCACTTTTGCAGCGTATTAGGCTAGCAAATCATGGGGTTGCATTTCGTTTGTGAATAAGCAAAAATTACCCATTTCCAATTTAGGGTACAATCAAAATGAGCTATGTCATAAAACCAAAATATGAAACATACGTAAAATGTTAACTACGAGTTTTGGAAAACGTAAAATGTTCTAGTTTCATTTTTTAACACTGTAAATGTCCTTTTTACATGTTTTTAAAAAGGTTCAAATTGTTCTAATTCCATGTTTTTGAAAAGGTGCAAAGTTTTATAATTCCTTGCTTAAGAAAAGGTGCAAAATGTTCTAATTTCATGTTTTCAGAAAGGTACAAATATTTCTAATTTAATGTTTTTAAAAAGGTGTAAAATGTCCGAATTTCATGTTTTGGAAAAGGTGCAAAATTTCCGAATTCCATGTTTAAGAAAAGGTGCAAAATTTCCAAATTCCATGTTTTTGAAAAGGTCCGAATTTCATGTTTTTGAAAAGTATTCAATGCTCTATTTAAATGCTTTTTAGACATATTTGAATATTTTTGTGGATAGTTAATATTGTTGTCAGCTAAAAATGGATATAGGTCATTTTTGTTCGGCACATAGGACATGCTAGTCTGAATATTGTTATTTGCGGGGTTAGTGGTGAAAGGCCACTTGTACACATTGAACATTTCCTACAATTTCATAAATAAACCCCTTATTGGAGTGTCTGTCGTTGGGCATGTACTGTTCTTAGTGTATGTAACTCCGGTCTTGAAAGAATTATCGTTTCGTTTTACCTCGCACTCTTTCAAAATATTTACGTTTTAACGTCTTAGCTCTCTACCAATTGTAGTCTGAGAATTTAATTTTTTTCAATTTTGAAGGTCTAGATTGGTGCAGTGCTAGATCATTAATTTCATTGTCATCGTTTACAAACATTGTATGCATGAAAAAATTAACATTTCAAGCAAAATGTTCCAGCCGATAAAAAAAATTAAACTTGGCGAGAAAATAACAACTCCTTCATCACAGCACCCACACTAAATTATAGGCTTAGCTTCGTAATAAAATTGCCCAAACAGAATTGGTACTAACAATTTTTTTTTCACTTTACACATGGCGTCAGAAATTCTTTTTAAATGTTTTGAACTATTCACAAGACGCGGTTTCTAAAACTCTGAATGCGGTTTTGACTGTTTCTGTTGTGTTGCCACTTTTTAGAATTTCATTATTATATTTCTTCATAGAGCACGTTTGCTTTTGTTTTAAATGTGGGTTTTGCTATTTCCTTTGGTTTTATTTAAAATTACTTCTACAAGACCAAGAAAACGTTTGATTAACAACGGAATGGCAGTCTACACGCTTTGCACAAATATTTGAACTATTTAAACACATTATTCGTGACCCCTTGATTCTGTGATTTTATAATGTGAGCTTATAAATATTCCTTCGCAACAATTTTCCATTTGTTATTCAATCCACTATACTAGATTTGCCGTATTGTATATATTTAAATTATTTTCGATTTAGCAACGCGTTAAGTCAAAGCCACGTAAGTGCACACAAAATTGTACCTTTACGTTTCCAACTTGCATGTTATAAAATAATTAATCATAAGAAGTTAAAAAATTTGCTGTCGACAGTACGTAATAGGTTCTAGAATAAAAATCGTTGTCTGTTTCTAAATATCGTTTTTAATCAAATAGCAGGATTAAAATTAATTGATTTTCCCGTACCTCTAGTACCACTTGCTGTACTACGCACGTCTTGAGTTGATGAGCATAACAGTTTACTCTAGATTTAGGAAAGGGCGGGAAATCATAATATAACTGGAGTAAACGTAACAGGGAATTTAGTTGCTCATGACATAAGCGTTGTTATAGCAAATCAGGTAAGCAAAACCAGCACCAACTTACTTTTCTATCCAGCGCAAACATTAATTAGCTATATTTTATTATTATTTAAATATTTAATTTTATTTAACTGGTTTGCCTAATTGGTACATTTAGTGGTGTTGAGTAAAACGTAGTGTAAGAGTAAAGCCCTAATTAAATGTTTTGTAGCCCCAAGACCCTCCGCCAAAAAATATCACATTCAAAGTTGAGAAACCAATTCAGACATTTACCGGGAGAGAAGCATTTCTTAAGGAGCTTCACAATGTTGTTAAGGGAGGTCAAGTAACAGTTCTGACGCAGGCGCCTATTTCAGTTGTGGCTGCCACCGGAGGAATTGGCAAAACTGAAACCGTGCGAATGTACATCCAACTTCATGCACATGAGTACGACCATGTGATCTGGATCGATGCGGAAGACATTTCGTCCGCAAAAAACCAATTCACCCAACTAGCGATAAAATTGAATATTTCTACAGATTTTGACGGGAAACCAAAGGAATTTGAGTTGATCAAAGAACAAATGTTTGAGAAACTGCTTCAACATGGCAACGTGGTTCTTCTTGTTCTTGACAATGCAGAAGCTTTTGAAGACGATGAGGAGCTCAACTTAAACGGAATCAGAGACCTTCTCCATAAATCCCTTTCACTTTTCTTTGTTGAACCCACAGTCATTGTGACGTCACGCAACCAAAACTAGAGCCTTCAAAATGTTATTCAACTGGATTTGTGGACAGACGCGGAAATCGTTGTCTTTGTGATTCAAAGACTTGGACTTAAAAAAACAGCTGAGAATTATGAACTGGCGACGCAACTTGGAAATCTCTTCGGTCGTCTGCTTATCGCACTTTAAGCGGCTGTGGCAGTCATTCTGCAGCAAACTAAACGAAGAAAAAAGTACGGAATTCAAAATTTAATTGACGAGTACAAAAGCGGAAGTCGGAAAGTGTTGGCGCAAAAGCCGTTGGAGGCAAACATGAGACCCTCGCGCATGAGCGACACAATGTTGGTTCTGTGGAACATTTCCTTAGTAAAATTAGTAAAATTCCCAGACGGTGACTCAGCAATCAAAATTCTCTGTTATATGGCATATTTGTCCCCCACAAGAATCCCACAGGATTTCCTATTTGCTCTGTTTAATACAGACTTTCTTCAAAATGCCATTGAAAATGCATTGGAAATTCTGGAAAACTATTCTTTAGTCACATTTTTCCGCTCTGTTGACTTTGACTCACACAGTTTCTCAATCCATCGAATGATCCAGAACGCGACGACTGAAAACCTGAGAGCCAACGGGGCACAGAAGCCACCTTTAATTTTTAATGAAAACACATTTATAAACGAGATGGAAGTCTTGATGAAATTATCAGCTAAGACGATGAATTTTATGAGAATTTTAAACACCCGAGAAATTAGACGTGGAGGTGAAATTGTAGAAAACTTGGTTCACATCACAAATCATGTGTCAGAACATCTCGACGTGAAGAAGTTTAGAGATTTTACTGTAAAAGTTGCAGGAGTTTTAAGAAATACGAATGATTTCACAAAATCGATTGAACTCTACGAAAGAGTCCTTAATGCAACGCCTGCATCGGATCTTGAAAGTGAGATTCTAAACAAAATTCATCTCAAGGGAAACCTGGCTTACGCGTACAGAGATGGAGGGTTTGACCAGAAATCTATCAAAGTATTCAAAGAAGTTCTAAAGGATCAAACACGTGCACAAGGCCCACATCACAGCGACACACTTAAAACAAAAAGCGCCATTGCAAATGCACTTCATCTTTTGGGGAAGTACAATAAAGCAGCTGCAAAGTTCAGTGAAGTTCTTCAAGACTTTCGAAATATTCAAGACACTGAAAGCGAATCCTTTCTCACAACTAAACACAACTACGCACGTCTTTTGTTCGATCAAGGGAAGACTAAAGAGGCATTGATGCTTCTTACAAAAGTGTTAGTAGAACGTGAAAAGAATCCAGATTTGCATTCTGAGAACATCATAAGAACAAAAGGGAATATAGCGGTTGTGCTGAGAGAACAAGGAAAGTTGGAGGAGGCATCTGCGATGATGCTGCAAAACATTTCAGATGCCACTCAAGTCTTTGGACCCTTCCACCTTCACACGTTCAAATGTAAAAGAAATTACGCAGACCTACTTCGCCACAAAGGGAAACATATAGATGCAGAACAGCTTTTTTTGGAGTTGTTGGAAACACAAGAAACTGAATTAGGCTCCGAGCACCCTGACACACTTTACACAAAGAACCAATTGGCTGTTTTATATATTACCACGAAGGAGCTTGACAAAGCGTTGCCCTTGTTGGACGTCGAGGTACGCAAAAGGGTCTTTGGCCTGAAGCATCCAAAAACAATGATCACTGCTAATAACTTGGCGCTTGTCGTGGATAAACAAGGGAAGTTCAGGGAGGCTTTGTCACTACACAACAAGACTTTAAAACTTCGCACACAAGTTTTAGGGCCAAATCATCTGGATACACTGGACACAGTGTACGGCATAGGTGCTGCACATTACAAAATAAAAGAATTTGACGAGGCGGCGGAAGTGTTTCAAGTTCTTTTGCAGCGTCAAGAGGAAAAGCTAGGAAAAAACCATCCTGAAACAATGAAGACATTAAAAAGGATCACAGAGTGTAGACAAATTCTCCGCGAGCAAAACGATCGAAAGAAGTGTATAACGCTGTGACTTTAGTAAAGTTTATTTTCAAAGTTTGCAAAAACAACTTAGTAAAAAGAATATGGGAAAAATGCGAGGCATTTAAAAACATTCAAATAAATAAAAAAGCTGAAAAAATCAAAAGAAAGTTGTGTTTGTACTTCGTTGCTTGTGTCTTTTAATATTTTAAACCTAAATAAAAAAAAATGCAAATTTTGAAATATAATAATTCCCTTAGTCTATGATTAGGGAAGCAAGTGGGCTCAGTGGTGCACGGTGCACGTCAAGATACGGGCTGTCGATGAGTGAAAAGCATAATGTGTAGTAATATATTTCGCATACAAAATACCCTGATCCACTTGTCTTCACGAAGCAGTATTTTCTGCAGTCTCTTTATATGAGCTGAAAGAAGGGGAAGTAGAGCTATAGTTTGGGATGGACAAGGAAGTAAGAAGAGGCTACATGGCGAGCAACTACGGATATCTGTGAACAGGGGCATGTACTTCTAGTATGTGAGCACCCTGACCGTGACAGAGCTGAGTCCTAATAGAGGGAGAGTCCTCTTACTCAAAGTGATACGCTTGCTAGAACTTGTACCATCCCTATACTGTATCCTCTCTTTCTCAAGTCGATTGCACTGACGGAGGACGTACATTACAAAATCTGCTTCATATAAGGTAGGCAGGTGAAGAGGTGACATGGAGTCCGCTTTGGCTATGACGTGATACACCATAGAGACTGAGGATAATTTGAGCACCATGGCCTGGGTAAATACCCAGTAAAACTGTCTCCTTAACCAGGAGCTAAAACCAAGGATCTCAAACAGCGCGACATTTAAGATAGTCTGTAATCAATAAGTAAAACTTCCCAAGTAAAGTTCAGTTTAATTTACACAGCGAAAACTCAAAAGGGTACACTCATACTTGTCTGTATAGTGTACCCCTGAGCAATAAAGCGGCAAAGTAAATTGTTTCGAAGTGTACATAGGCTTTGGTCTGAAAGTACGATACTTCTAACATACATACATACATACATACATACATACATACATACATACATACATACATACATACATACATACATACATACATACATACCTTAGTCTATAATTATATCTTGTATAAATTTTATTTGAACTTGTTTTACCCCCACCCCTATAATTATACAACCGTTGACTGTATTGACTGACGAATTACTTCCCCCCCCCCTGCTACGTCAGCTTGAACTTGAACAGTAAAATGAGGCTGTGTCGAACAGGAAAATGTAAACTAAGTTGGTTTTACACGGAATGGTACGCGAAGAATTTTTCACTTTTTAAAAATTTTTAAATAGAATATTTTGCTTTTCATATTGTTACAAAAATGCAGAAGGGTTCAATTAAATTAAATAAGGAAATAGTATTACTTCATGCGGTGAGGTTAGTATGATAAAAACCTGGCGTCTAATTGAGAAGTGGCTTCTACCAGGGCAAATCCATATCCTTTCGTTTTTTTGTAGGTGAATGCAAAACTGTATATTGTCGGCGAAGAATTGAATTTGAGCATCTCCATTTCGCACTACCGGCATTTTCGTTTCACAGACCAACATAATTAAAGGCTGTACCCCCGCAAAACTATTAGTTGGGATCCTTTATGAATTTAATTTATTTCTGAAAATAATCTAGTACATCATATATGATAAACAGTTTACAGAAAAATGATTTCAGTAATCCCAAAGGATTTGTAGTGTATAAGAATATGATCTATCACATCCTATGGGATGAATTCCGAATGCTCTTTTTATTTATAATTTGCTATTAGATGTACTATTTGTCATAGCCTCTATCATAATACAAATTGTTTAAAATTGCCACTAACTGCCCTAGAATTTAAAAACCTAATTATTTCAAATACTTGGAAATGCTGCAATTGTAATCAAGATAATAATTTTAACACTAATTATGATCCGAATGTATCATTTCTACTCCAAGTAGGTAGTAATAACGACTCCTTCTTTATTTGTGAGGACAATTGTCATGCATTCAAATCCATTCTGCCTTAACCATTATGCAGAGGGTTCTCGGTAATGCATATAAATATATGTAGCCTACGACATAAAGTTGATCAACTGTCTATAATTATGTACCAATACAGCGTTGATATTATGTGTATTACTGAAACGTGGCTCAATGAAAATATTACAGATAACGATATTTTGGTACCTGAATATGTTTTTCATAGGAAAGATGGAGGCTCAGCAGGGGGTGGTGTAGGCATATACGTTAAGGAAAATATTAATACTGAAATTATTTCCTCAACTTTCTATTCTGCTGAATGTATAACTATGCTTATCAAACTGCCAGGTAGTAAACCTTTTCCTATAATTAACATTTACCGTCCACTAGGCCACTTAGTATATGATGATAATTTCTTTTATGAACTGTCTAATCTTATACTGTCTCTACAAACACGATGTGTAGATATACATATAGTTGGTGATTTTAATGTTAATATACTTTCAAAATGTAACAATTCTTGCTATTTATCACTCTGTACAAATAGACTTAATCTAAAGCAAATAATTAAAAACCCTACAAGAACTACACTGTTTACAAAAACTCTTATAGATAATATATATACTAACAAATTTGAATTTATATCTGCATCAGGAGTAATTGAATGTGGTTTGTCTGACCACGATATTATCTTTTTTTGTATGTAAAAAACCAAAAATACATTTAGCTGGTAAAACCATTGCAAGTAGAAACTATAATAATAATCATAAGGAGCTCAAAGAACAGCTTGTAAATACAAAATGGTTTATTTTAAATAATTTTGACATAATTGACGATAAGGTTAATGTCTTTAAAACACTAACTCATTGTGTGCTTGAGAAATGTGTTCCTATAGTATCTAGACGAATCAAAGCCAAACCGAATGCATGGCTTTATAGTAATATTAGGAAACTAATTCATAATAAAAATTATTAGAAAAAGCTAGCAATCAAAGCCAAGACTGTCATTACTTAGGCAGAGTATAAAAGTTGTCGTAACAAGGTCAACTCATTAGTTAAATATGCTAAGATTAACTTTTATCGCTCAAAGTTTGACAATTGTAAAACACCGCAGGAGTCTTGGGACACATTCAAACTTTTGCTTAGAAACAAAGTTACATCTACAAATATACTTGAACTTAAAATTGATAACCCTATCATTACTGACAAGCAAAAGATTACTGATAGCCTCGCGGACTCCTTTGTTGTTAATCATTCTAATGAAGACTCAGAACTTCTAAATATATCTAATTTATTTAAAAATAATAACCTGTCATTTTCCCTAGTAACAAATGAGAAAGTAATTGAATTAATTAAGGCCACAAAAGGGAGCTCTTCGTCTGGAATTAAAAATGTACCATCTAAGTTAATAAAACTATTTCTGGAAATATTTGCCCCTATACTTACTGATATATTTAATAATGCACTCTAAACAGGTCAGTTTCCTCAAAGCTGGAAAAAAGCTTATGTTACTCCTCTGCTAAAGCCTAACTGTAACAAACTACTACCTAACTCGTATCGACCCATATCAATACTTCTATTGTTGTCCAAACTTTTTGAATCAATAATAGCTTTACGAGTTATGAAATTCGTAGAAGGCAATAATTTACTTTCAAGTATGCAGTTTGGTTTCCGCAGAGGCAAGTCCTGTCTTCATGCTCTAATTGAGTTATCTCAACTTATGTATGATGCACTTAAAAATAAAAAGCTTTGTGCTGTATTATTTGTTGACCTTCGTAAAGCTTTTGATACAGTTAAATATGTAAAACTTGTTTGGAAGCTTCATAAAAGGTATACTTTTCCAGCCTACCTTATAATAATATTATGTCAATATCTATCAGGTCGTGAATTTTCTATTAAACTCGGTGATTACTTATCTAAGCCCTATCCTCCTAATCGTGGAGTTCCACAAGGAAGTGTCCTTGGTCCAGTTTTGTTTATCCTATTTTTTGATGACATATCAGAAGTACTTAGGAATTCAGCACTGTATGCTGATGACATTGAGTAAGTATGCACTGCAAACACTCCATTAGAGCCTAAAATGGAACTAGAGAATGTCGCTGGTAATATTCACAAATGGTGTAGCACTAATGATATGGAAATTAGTTTTCTTAAAACTGTGTACATGGAATTTTGTAAGTATAAATCTAAGCAGCGCTGTAATTTTAATTCTATTTTGTGCAACAATAACACTATTAAAAAGGTGGATAGTTTCAAGTACTTGGGAATTTACTTTGATAACTATCTGAAATTTGACATTCATTGTGATCATGTCAATTGTTAAATTACATTTAAGTGCTCTCAATTAGTTAAATATAAAAGATTTATGAATTATAGCCTGTTACAAATTGTTTTCAAATCACTAATATTCTCTCAAATTGATTATAGTTTTCTTGTATGGGCTGCAGTATCAAGCAGTCTTCTTCAGAAGTGTCAGAATAATATTGACTACTTTCTTAAATGTATTTATTATAAAGGCTTTCATTTTAATTTCAACATGAAACATGTTTTATCTATACCAACTAAGTATTGAATGAAAAAGAAAAAGTTTGACATGTATAAACTGTATTAATCATTTTCTATTTTAACTGTATTTGAACGTCTAGCATACATGACTATATCTATGACTCGTATATTCCTTCATCAGTCATTTAAACTGTCATGCTTACTAGCAATTAAGCGTGAAGGTAATGAGAGATCTTCGCGTCATGCTCATTTTCTTAAAATAATCAAATGTTCCTCTTTTAATCATAACTCGTACCAATATCGTGATGCAAAATTATGGAATGCAATTCCATTTGCTGTACATGCTTGTAATAATTTAAAAGATTTTCAATTTAATTTAAGCAAATGGTTAATTTACTTAAGATAATCCATGTATGCTGTGAAAATGTTGTATGTTGTATTACTTTTTAAATTGTTTTAATTTTAGTTTCTAATCATATTGATTAGTTTGTTGTATGACTGTCTGCCTATGAAAATCAGTGTTTATCGCTGTTAGTTTTGACAATAAAGCCTATTACAATACATTCAACGCTAACCGACAAAAATCATTCCAACGCGAGGTTTTGTAGTGCATGCTGCTTCGTCAAGCTCACAGGCTTCGTTTCTGTAGTATTACTGACTTTTGATTGTGATTCAGTGATATTAACTAGTTTAATTGAGTATTTAAGTACTGTAAGTTAAATATTGGTTATTGTGAGTGAGTAGTGGCATTAGTTGAATTAAAATGTGATTTGAATTACTGTAGTATGGTTGTACAGATAAAATGTTGAAACAAGAAACTGTTTTACGATGAAAGTGGTTGGATTCAAGCTGAATCAGATATTTTGTTTTGTGTTAACAAAGTGTATTGTTTTCTGCTTTGATTAGAACTTTACACGGAAATTAGTTAATGTTTCATTTTATTACCAGCACAACGCAATTTTGAAAGAACTTATTGGTGTTAGTTTATAGTAGTTTTTAATCACGCTGGTGTAGCTACTTTGTAAAATCGTTGATGTTTTTATCTTTGATCATATTGCAACAGTGAAACTACGTTACTCTTAGAATTTCACATAATAGTTCAAGTTTGACAGGTTAACTATATTTAGCTTAGCTATTATTGAAATGAAATACCAAGCCTACCTACTTGCTATATAAAATAACTATTAGAACATTAACATATGCGCTAAATGATGATGATTCAATGCTGCTGTTGAATAAATGAAATGCTACTATTAAATTTTGTTGTTTAAACTTATAGGTACTTCTGAATAAAATGAAAATGCATATGAAACTAAAACTAAAGAAACTATAGTTCATGTCCCATATGAAATAAGGAAAAAATTCATAAAAGATTATTGCTATAGGAAAAGTTGATGATGCAGTGTATATAAATAATGATTATGGAATCATCTGAAATTTCCAAAAACCAATCATATACGCGCCACATGAAGGATCCTATATCTCAGTTTTGCAGGAGTATGCAGCTGCATAAAACTGCACACATTTGTTATTAGGTGCCTTGCTAGGGTTGGTACAAAAATGATGTTACCGAAATTATTCCAGTATTAAAACTCTTTACAAGATTCGCGACACATTTCTTCACATTCATTGCCACCAGCAGAGAACATACGAACTTGGGAAACAGTGCTAAAAAATACAACACAAAATTTAATTGAAAAATAAAGCTCCATGGCCGCTTAGATGCGCCGACAAATGACGTTCTTAAACGTTGACGCGAAATACTAAAAAATAAAACTTGTGTCCACAATTTTTATTTTAAAAACATTCTTAATAATCATTATGCATGTATTTAATAACTTGTTTTAACGGATCGTCCATAAATGAGTTTATAACTAATTTTCTATTCTTACTATATCTTATGTACGATACCCCATATGGTCAGCATATTTATGCCTAAATTGCAGTCTTCGTCCGATCAGCTAAAGATTTTGCGGTCAAGAAACTGCAGACAGCGTCGTTTAAAACAAAAGAAAGTCCTCAAACTTAATGCTTCTGCTTGTAGGTACATGCATTCAAAAGACAAAATAAAATGTATGTTCCTGCACGCAATTTGCGATGGTGTCATGCTCCTTTTTATGTTCGTTCTCATGAGTATTATCCAGTTGAATGGAGGGAGAAGTGTGGAATGGAGCTGTGCTTTCTGCTTCGTTAATCAAAATTTAAAAATAAAAAATAATTAACTTTTTTTATTCAGCGCAATCGTGCTTTGCATTTCCAGGGCAGATTACTATTCTCAAAGCTTCAAAAACGCGGTAGCCTCCTATTTCCTCACCCACAGTGACTGGTTGAGTCCGGTTGTATGAACTTCGGTTAAATCGACCCAATGAATGAATTATTATTATTATCATTATATGTTGAGGTCATACGTCCACCTAATTTCGGAACTAATTACAGTAGGGATCTCTAAAATAGTAAAATTTGAATGACGCCATTTACGGACGATCCCTGTATGTAAGCTTGTAAATTCAATGTTGAGTATATAAGTTAACTTAATTTTAGAACTAAAGGCATGTGAATTTCTAAAATGGTAAAATTTGTATGACGCCCTTTATAGACCAACCCTGCATGCATACTAGTAAAATCTTATGCTAAGGATATATGTCAACCTAATTTCTAAACCTATGACAGTAGGGATCTCTAAAAAAGTAAAATTTGTATGACGTCATTTTTGGACGATCCCTGCATGCATACTAGTAAAATCCTATGTGAAGGATATTATGTCAACCAAATTTCTGAACTGTTGACAGTAAGGATCCCAAAAATAGTAAAATTTGTATAACGTCGTTTATGGACGATCCCTGCATGCATAATACTTAAATCCTATGTTAAGGATATATGTCAACCGAATTTTTAAACATATGACAGTGGAAATCCCTAAAATAGTATAAATTGTTATAACGTCATTCATGGACGATCCCTGCATGCATAATAGTAAAATCCTATGTTAAGGATATATGTCAACTGAATTTCTAAACTTATGACAGTGGGGATCCCTAAAATAGTATAAATTTTTATGAAGTCATTCATGGACAATCCCCGCATGCATACTAGTAAAATCCTATGTTAAGGATATATTAGGTCAACTGAATTTCTAAACTTGTGACAGTGGGGATCCCTAAAATAATAAAATTTATATGACGTCATTTATGGAGGACCCCTGCATGCATACTTGTAAAATGCTATGTTATGGATATATGTCCACCGAATTTGTATACTTATGACAGTGGGGATCCCTAAAATAGTAAAATTTGTAAGACGTCATTTATGGACGATCCCTAGACTGCATTGTTAACGTCTGTAAAATGATGAGGAAGGAGAATTCCGAATGCCTGAGCTGGTATTCGAAGAGTGGACCCCCGTCATGAGAACGCATATTTTCCAATTTTACATTGCAGTGTCAAACCAACGACCACTATACCAGTCTGCCCTGTGAACGTACATATGTCAGCAGTACATTTACTTGTAATGGATATTAGTGAAAATTTTCTATGTGCATTTCTAACGGCGAAGCTTGACAAGCTCTCAGCTTCATATGTACCTTCTATGTATTATCAGCCCTTTTTTAGATGCTGAGCTTAAGCATCTATTGTAATGGTCATGTCCGTCCGTCTGTCCGTCCGTTGGCCGTACACTACAGGTCACAGGTTTGAACGGATTTTTGTTTTTAAAATTATATATGACCAGAAATGCGACTGAGCAGGTCTGTATTGTTTTTTCGTTGTAATTAGGCTAACCACTTATTCACAATAAATTGATTACTGCACCTGTGTCAGGAATTTTTAAAGTGAAGAGCTCAAAAACGGGCAAACCAAAGTGCTGAGGCAACCGAAAGCGAAGAATGGAAAAGATAAAGCTGCCATTGTTTGCATGCAAAATTTATTTATGCCAGCCTTGTCTTTTGGTTATCGCTACAATACATACCTGCCACTAAACCTACGTACCTAGGTACGTATGACGTTCGGCGTACGCTTCTCACTCTTAGCATTGCCTTTCGTGTGTATAAATACCATACGAAATTGAATGGTAAGGTGCGTTTACAAAAAATGCTATCTCGATTGATCAATTTTCTGACCCCCTACTTATTTTCACTGATGTTAAACATACTGCAAACGAAGAATTTTCATATGCACGTACCTATTTAAATGATATTATCATCAACTGTAAAAATAGGTTGTAGATGGTGACGGATCGTCCATAAACGACGTCCCTCAAATATTATAGTTTTATGTACTTCCCTTTTGAACGTTGAATTTTTTTTCTAACCTGGTTGAACTACATGTAATGACCTTACCTACCTATATTAGTTATGGATATTAAGGGATCGTCTATAATGACATCCTTCAAATATCATAGTTTTAGGTACTCCTATTTCCACGATTAAAATTTTTTCCAGCCTATTTTAACATACATGTATTGAACTTACCTATATTATATAGTTATAGATATTTTTTAATTGAGATCACACTAATAGTTTTTCCAAAATTAGTAGTTGAATAAAGCAACTCCGAAATTTTTCCATGTACACACATTGTGAGGAATCGTCCGTTATTGACGTTTCTTAAAAATATTATAATTTTAGGCCCCCTCTCCCTCCCTTTAATTTATTTAACCATTTTTAGATGCTGAGAACATAATGACGTCCTTCAGTGTTATTGATATTCAGGGATCGTCCATAATGACGTCCTTCAAATTTCATAGCTTTTACAAATCCCAGTCCCAACATTCAATTTTTTGTAACCTATTTTAACTATATGTAACGGACTTACCTAAATATGTTACAGATATTCAGGTATCGTCCATAATGACGTCGTTCAAATATTATAGTTTCTAGTACCCCCAGTCCCAACATTGAATTTATTTCCAACCCATTTTAACTGTATGTCACGGAAGTGCCTATATATGGTATAGATATTCAGGGATCGTCCATAATGACGTCGTACAGATACCATAGTTTCTTGTATCCCCAGTCTCAACTTTAAATTTGTTTCCATTCTGTTTTAACTAAATGTCACGGACTTATCTATATAGGTTATAGATATTTAAGGATTGTCTATACTGACGTCATTTAAATATCATAATTTTTGAGACCCCCATTTTCAACTTCAATATGTTTTGCAACCTTTTTTTTAACTGCTTGCCACGTACATTCGTATATGGCTTATTGATACTAGGGGAGGCTCCAAAAATGACGTCATTTGTAAATCATGCAATTCTCAAAAATATTTTAGCGTTTCTGAACTACATGCCACGTACTTCCATATATGGCTTATTGATGGTAGGGAACTCCATTATTGACGTCATTTGTGAATGGTGCAAAAAATTTCAGCTGTATTTAACTACAACCTACGCACATTCGTATATGTTTTATTGATTGTAGGGGAACTCCCATAAATCTAATACCATCTTTAAGCGTAACATAAATTGTCTTGCGAATTTGATAAAGCTCAGCATCTACTTCGGGCCCGCCCACGGTCGACAAATCCGGCGCAAAGCGCCGGATTTTTTTATCTTGAAACATTGATTTTATTCTTGGTCGGTTTAACTGCTAATTGCGAAGAAACTATAACTTTAACAATAACTAAAAACTATACAGAACTTCTCCCTCGCTTTTCTTGGCGATTAAAAAAGGTTTTAATATAAAATCTTTAAAAATGCAACCTGTAGCGTGCGACCAACCGACATTGTGACAGACAGACGGACAAACAGACAGCAAACACTAGACCAATAGATGCTTGCTCAGCATCTAAAAACAAAATACAAAATTAAATAACAACCATTTGGTGGTAAAGCGCGGTATCTTTGCTATTTTACAATAAGCGATTCACTATATTTATAGTTTTAAGGTTTTAATTCTTGCGTTCTTTAAAATTAATTTTGTTGTGTACAGGGAATTGGCCTAAACAGTCCTGTTTAAATTTATAAATAATATCAAGTTTACATCATTAGAGATTGCACTCGGTATAAAATAGTTTTATTTGCTAGCGCTTTGTAGATAACGCATTTTTAAATATTTTCTAATTAATATTACTTGCAGTTGGTCACGTAATTGGAACGTTTTATAAAAAATAATAATGTAATAAGTTATTCACTCAGCCATTTTTCTTATTTCTTCATAATACAATTTTGTTTATTAAATTAATTAAAACGAATGTCTAATGCATTTAATAGTAATATGTTGTAGATAGAACATTCTGCAATTATGAAAACCTTTTAAATGATATATGTGAAATGTTACATCTCCTTAGAACAAGTTTCAAAATTATTGATAATTTTATAATTTATGCAGGCACCTGTGTTAACTAAAAATTTCCATAGTTATTTTAATGGGAAAAATCAGAATTTAAAATTTCGACCATTTTTGAAATTATAAAAAAAAATTATTTTGTCGAAAAAATTTTCGAGTGCGCAGCATGTTGTTAAGCGATTTCTAGTTTTTAACGATGCTCTTTTTGAAAAAAAATATTACATGGAAAACCTAGAAAACACATTGAAAAGGTTTGCTTGTTAGTATTAAAGCTCCCCACAAGAACCGCGATACATTTATTTACATTCATCACCACCAGCAGAGGACATACACACTTAGGAAACAGTGCTAAAAAATACAACACAAAATTTTTATGAAAAAAAAATGATAATTATGCATGTATTAAATAAATTGTCCTGATGTACGACCCTCATACAGGTCTGAAAAACCCCTGGAATAAACTACTACGAATAGGTGTCAAAAAATCTCTGGCCAAAAATCCTTACGTCATTTACAGTCCCTGTAATTGGTTTATATTTAATTATGGGATTTTTAATTAATTATGAAAGAAAATTTTCACTAAACTGAATGCGGTTTTTTGCAAAAATTATTTTTAAAAATTAGGTTAATTATAGGCTGACTTTTATTTTTCTGCAATAGGCAGAAGTGGACGCAACAGAGGTCAGGTGAGGTCAATCATACAAATAATTAATTTGAACCAATCGCAAGGACTGTAAATGACGTTAGGATTTTGGGGAGGAGAATGTTTTACAAATTTCCTATTCGCAGTCGTTTATTCAGGGGGTTTTTCAGACCTGCCCCCGTATCGTCTGCATAACAATGCGTAAATGGCAGTCTTCGTAAAATCAGCTAAAGACTCAGAATGATAGGTTTTGCGGTGAAGAAACTGCAGACGGGGTCGTCCAAAATCAAAGAAAGTCATCAAACCCTATGCTCCTGCTTTTAGGTACATACATTCGAATGAAAATATGAAATGTGTGTACCTAGACGCAATTTGCGATAGTGTTATGCTTTTTTTTTCGCTCGTTCTCATAAGTAAAATTCAGTTAAATGGAAGGAGAAGTGTGGAATGGAGTTGTGCTTTGTGCTTCGTTAATTAAAATTCAAAAATTCAAAATTAATAACTTTTAATATTCATCGCACTCATGTTTTGCATTTCCAGGGCAGGTTATTATTCTCAAGGCTTAGGTTTCATAAGTAAACGCAAATAACAATTCTAAAAACTAGAAAACAAGCAATAATTAAAAAATAAAGCTAGTCAGTAGCTGTTAGGATGCGCCCATACATGAAGTTCTAAAACGACGAGTCAAAACACTGTCAATAAACCCTTTGATCACAATTTTTATTTCGAAAGCATGAATATTTGTTATTAGGTAGAGAGAAGGTAAATATTTATTTACAACTGGCGCAACAATTACGCTTGCCACAAGGACACAGTAAGAACAACATACAATTTTAAGACAAAGAAAATGGTTTTAAAATGATACAAAAATTTTTTTTCCATTGTACGATTTTTAAAAATTAGCTATTAGATAAATTCATATTATATAGATGATTATGAGCAATACGACACGAGCCTCGAATGGTAGCAATCACTATTTCGTGTATCATTGTAGAAGGAAGCCGCATATCTTTACAATGCTGTAGGGTATCGTCTACAAATGATGTCGTAAACTATTTCCCATTTTTACCCCCCCCCCCCCTCCCACCTCCAAATCATCATAATATAAATGTTGAATTTAATGTCACTTATATCTGTTGGCTCTGTTGAAACCCGGTAAGGTTCTTATTCCCTGGTGCTAGGGACACAGATACTGTCAACTCAAATGCAACTCGATACACAAATGCAATGTGTGGTGCCATGTAGTGCAGTTTTAACATTAGTGACTGTTCACAAGTGATGTCGTTGTTGAGGCCAGTAGGTCTAGTAATGGTTTTTTGACTTTCCATGCTGAAAACAGTAATACAGCAATTTAGTTACTTCTAAGGTAATGACATGTGGTTTTTACGGCTCCTAAAAGAGCGATTAATTAGCGTGAGATCATTTATTGACCACCCCTCGTATTTCTAACTTATCAATCACTTTAATTTTTGAACCGCTTAACGTGCAAAATTTATAACATAATTACCGTTGATGGACTTTGACCTGCGATTGAAAACAAGTGACTCACACTACAATAGCATTTTCCTTTTGAAAACTGCGTTTTTACTAAGAGAAAGTATATATTTATTTACAACTGGCGCTACAATTGCGCTTGCAACAAGGACACAGTAAGAACAAAATACAATTTTAAGCCTTTGAGCTAGAGTACAGCATGCTAGTTGGGGTACCTATAGAAATACCAATAAATTCCTCAACAGAACTACGAATTATTTTATCAATGGAATCTAAAAATTTTGTAGACAACTTCGCAAGTGGGGCATTCTGGAATGGATAAACTAGGGTGGGCCATAAATATTATTTCAGAACTTTTAATTTCTGATCTGGTCTCAGCATTGGGGTGGATGTCAACTTTTGAACTTTTTACTGAATTTTTTTATTACCTTGCTTTCGTCAACAACTATACAATCAGTAAGGGTCACTCCTAAATATTTTATAACATCTTCAGGTCCGATACAATGGATGTACTCGTCAGCACCTACTTGAAGGGGATCCTGGCAAATTTTGCCTTTCACAATACTGATAGCAGCACTTTTTAAGGGATTTATGTGAAGACCAATAACAGGTCAAGATTCTGTGCTCTGCTGGTGAAGCTCAATAGCTGAATGTCTTGAATTCCCAAACATTCCTGTATCATCTGCAAATTCAGGATAAGACACATTTTCATGTACGGGGTGCAGAGAAAATTCGAACTTATCTGCAACTTTTTTCTCACTCCAATTATGTATCATGGGGTCAATTGCAACATTAAATAGAAATGGTGAAATTGAACTTCTTTGCATTACCCCCCGCTCAAATTTTATGGGATTTGATTTGCCTTTAATAGTGGTAGTACGAGTGTAATTGCCACTAGCTAAACTGCAAACAAGGTGTTTTAGTAAAAATGGCGCTAGTTTAGATTGTATTTGGTGAAATACATGCGCATGTCCAACACTGTCAAACGCCTGAGTGATGTCCCCAAAGATAATCGTGCAGTCTGTCTTGTCTTTTCTGGCCTTCTTAAGACATTCGCTAACCAAGGTGGTGTTAATTAATGTGCCTGCAGTGTTTGTGAAGCCGCGTTGATTGTCATTAAGGGTGAAGTAATCCTAAGTCACTATTCAGATTTTTTTCCATGATGCGTCGTAAAACAGAGCTTACAGTTATTGGACGCCAGTTTTTCGAACTTTTATTATCTCTAGATCTGTAGATCAGCACAGTACGAGCTTCTAGCATGAATGATGGGACATAGTTATGCATTATCATGTACGATAGAAGTTGTGATAAAATTCCCTTGGATTTTTTTAAAGTTGATTTTACCCAACGAACTAATCCTCCATCAGGTCCAGGAGCAGAATCTACATGCATTCTTTTTATCTAAGCTTTAATTTTCTCCTGTAAAACCAGAGGGCAGTACTCAGCATGAATTTGGCACCGCTGGTTTTGACTTACAGCCCGATACACCGGCCCAACGGAATTATTAGATGTTTCCCATCAAGTAGTAAAATCGCGTTCTAAATCAGCTAATGGTATTGTACAGCACTTATCGTTTGAATTCAGGACCACTCTTACAGCCTTTCTTCTTTGATTATAGAACAGATACTGGACCATTTGTTCTTGATACTCTTGTTTTCGTGTCTTTCTTTTTCGATTCGATGTTCTCTGTGGGTTAATTATACTTAAACTTTTTAATGAAAAAAATATCTTAAAAAGCAATGATTATTTTTTTTAACCCTTTTTCTATTAAAATTAATTAATTACAATATTACTAAACTAATAATAGTAATTGGCAGTGGCTTAAATATATTTTAGCACGCAGTATGTAGCTGCAACCTAATATTAGCGCAGCTGCTGAGCTGCATCATTATCATTTATAGTTTAGCTTCTTAAATTAATTATTCAGAAAAAATGAACTAACATATATTGATTCATTTGTAATAGAGTTTTAACCACAAGATTTTAGTTTTTTTTATTAAAACAATAATTATTAAGTTTTTGCGAACAAAAAAAACTTAAAAAAACTTAAAAAAAAACAGTACAAATTTTTTAATAAAAAAATGAAAGTTTTTTCCTTTGTAAGGCTTTCTCTTTGCATTATTGCCCACTGCAGCTTCCTTCGTGCAGCTTTGTCCAGGAATACAAACGAGGACTCGACGGACTTTCGTCGGCTCTGAAGAGTGAAAGTAGTCGACACGAATATCGCTCTTTTTGTGAAACAGTTTCTGACTGTACAAAAAATAAAGGCTGTTTTACTTTTAATTCAAGTGGAATTTGTCTGCCTTGCGGGGAAGAGAAAGACCTAAAGGAAGACAACGTTAAATATGACGTCAGTGGGTGTCAAACCAGTGGACATGATGGACTGAGCACTTGGTAATCTAAAAGCAATGGCAACGTCAAATTTAAATTTGGATTTTTTATCATCTTTTAAATTACATGGGTGGTTTTCTGATTTTGAGTATACAAACCGTGCAGGATAATTGTGGCGATAGTAATTGGATCATCGCTTGCAGCAGTCGTTCTCACCCTGGTCGTCTGCTGTATCGTGGCAAAACGAAGAAAAAATCAAAAAAGACAACATGGTCAATATCCTGAAGCAGATGAGGAAGGACAATACCAAGGTGAGCAAGGTCAAGGTGAACCTCCTTCACCTTCAGGCGACGCGTATGAACAGGTTTCCGGAGCACAATATGCACAAGCTAATATGGCAATGTCCAGCAATAATAGTGAGTATCTTAATTTCTGCTAAAAGAGTTTTATTAATACGATTTAACTTGCATTTTATATTTCGCGCCGTCGCGCCCCTACTACCTTGGGCGCGTAGCTGTTTGTTGCCGTATGCCGTTCAAACAGTAGAAGGTGAGGAAAAGTACTTTAATTCTTAAACTGAATGTGAATTGTATGCTAATTTATTTAAAGGTGGGAGAAATGGCAGCGGCAGTAGTAGTGAGAGTGCGAGTAGCAGTGGAAGTGATTCTGAATCAGCGGAAAGTAGCGAGTCAGTTGAAGTTTCCCCAGAACCAGTCACAAAGAACCCTTATAAAACTAAACACGTTACGCAGAAGGCAAAACCCTAATTGAAGCATTAAATATGACTTAGATCGAAAACCATTTTTCGTTCTTGCACCACAATTAAAGACGTGTATACAAATAATTAAATAATTTTAATAATTTAAAATAAATATTGTAATTAAACGAAGGGTGGTATTTTAGTGCTTCAGTGATTTTAAATGGAGTGGAAGTACCTAACTTGACTTTACTTGTTTATGCAGTCATTATGCAAATTATATGCAGTGGTAATTTGGTAATTACTTCATGTTCATACTTTTTTCTGCAGTCATATATTTAGAAGAAACAATTTAGCTGCCTACACTTTAGAATAATTGAATTATGAGTTCAGGATCTGACTTGGTAGTAGGAAAACTATTCATATTTCTGAATGACGCCAGTAGCCAGTAGGGTAAGCTTTATCTTCCTCTGTGCAACAGCAGAGTTGTAACAGAGTAGTTGGAGTCTTTCAGTTGAGTTGTATGACTATTTGTAGTTGTTGCTCATGCTTTGAACTGTGTTAGATAAAATAAGTAACAAAATGAGTAGCGGTGTGGTGCATATGAAAAAACTGGCTTTACCAGATACTGAAGAGAAAGAAGTTGCCCTGCCGCCGTGCAAAGTACAAAAAATTGTCGGTTATTAACCACCGCTGGGATTTGTAAAGAAAAATACGCACAATAATTTTACAATCGCCTTGGCCTATAACTGACGATTAAAATAAAATTATATGAAGTAAATATCACTGAAAAATAAAAGAATTAGTGTATGAGCCACTGAAGGCCTTCACTGGAAAATAAAGTAATTGCTAATACAAGTACTTATAAAACAAATAATTGCACTGAAGGTTTAAAGTAGTTGGACTGAAGATAAAAGTAATATTACTGAGCGAATAAGATTATTCTTTAAACAAAAATTAAAATTAGCAAATTTTAAAAATGTTTATCAATCTACTAGGTAAACCATTGGCGTTTCAGTGTGAAACTTTGCGCCTAATAAATTTAAATTTATAGCAGTAGTACAAGCATTTCCTGTTATAGTACAATACGTGCAAAATGTCCAGCGGCTGCTTAGAATTGAATTAATAGTTGGTGCTTTTGCTCCACATGTAATTCATGTAAATTAATGGTGGTAATGCAAATACTACAGACACCATTGATTCCAATTCCAACGGTGACACTACTACCACGACGACTCTTGCTGACCGGGCTGACCCGTCCGCAGACCGAAGCCCGATACAAATGCTCAGCTGCAACAGCTCATACTTTCCAGCATGGTCTCTATCATCTTCTTGTCATCATTAGTTCTCAGCAATAATTAATTTGAGTGACATTTTAATGAGATCTGAATGAAACTGAAAATGGCTGAAAGTACTGCATTTACCGTCCAATTTGCAAGAATTAAAACAAGCACAATAATTTTTAAAATAGCGCCGCAGTGTACATACACAAATTTTAAAATTAGTTTAAGGAAAAATATTCAAATTGCTAAATTGCTAACTAATTTAATAATGAAAAATAAATCCAAGACTTTTGTTTACAGTGGACTACAGTGCAATAATTTTTTGTACTAAACTTTGGCAATTATTTTATTTAGTTGACATGACCCTGTATGTTTTACTGTTTTTGCTAGCAAGTGGATTCATTGTTTACCTATTATTGGAATTGGGAAATATTTTTTTTATCTTTGAATAATATTGTTTTCAAAAATCAATAAAATTTATTATAACCAGCTTTATAAAAATTGTATTATTAAACTTTTTTTGATTAAAAAAAACAAAAAAAAAAATTATATGACTGATAGTAGTAGTAACGCAAGCAGACTGTCAACTATGTTGAGCTTATTAAAGTACATATTTTAGTTATTGTAGTTCAAATTTTTGAATTCTGATTTCTGGTTTTAGTCAGTATGACTTGCAACCGTGCAGAGATAAAAGACAAAATCTGAGTTTTAAATTCGAATTTTGAATTTGTCCGCTTCAACCCACCTATTCACACACTGTTTCGCTGTTACAACAACAGACTATGGTGGTTTTGTGCATCATATAATTTTTGCAAACACATTTCAGAAAATTTGCTTCTAAACCCGCTTCTTTTTGACCCAGACCCAGACTGACAAAAGCACATTCGTGTCAAAAATATTACATTTAAAAATCATGCTTAGCCACCACCGCTTTGGTTTTCCGCAAATGAGCAATGATTGGTGGTTGACTCTGCATGGGGTGGTGCTTGGAGTTGGATTACTAATTGGTGCATTTCCTCAATTTGTAAATGGTGAGTTTGTGGCGGTGGCCATATTTAACTTTGTGCTGAGGGATCGTCCATAAATGATGTCACGGATAGTGTCACTGTAATTAAATTCTATAAAAAAACATGGCTTTTTTAAAGCAATAATGGCTAAGCTAATGGCAGGGGTGTCATAGGGTCATTAGAGTTGTTAGTATTCCTTATACATTATTTATGGACTGGACTACGTCCTTAAAAAAGAATTTGTAAATCAAATTTCAAATGAATTAAGTAATTATTACTAACTTTAACTAAAAAAAACAATGGTATAATAAAATTGTGACGTTTTTGCTTATCCAGGTTTAGAATGCTACAACTGCATCCACGCCACCGCGGGAACATTTCCTGAGTCACTGATTGAACAATATCTTCCCGGTAAAGTGAATAGGGACTGCATTGACCCATACGATTCCAGCAACATCAACCCCGTGCCAAAGATAAACTGCACTGACCCAAACGAGTCCTGTATGAAAGGCTATGCGGGTGGAGTTGTGCCATCGTTCGGAAATCTCCCAATTGGAATATTGGTCCGTCAGTGTTTTGTTCCCTCGTCTGGGCAACCCGTGGCGGATACTTGCGTTGACTATGATGGGAAAATTTCAGGTTCGACTCAAACAATCAACTGGGGTACAGGGTCAAGATCACTTCCAAGGATACTCACAGAAACTTTAGAAGGCCTTCACAAGGCAGTTGCAAATGAAACTAATGCTACAAATGCACAAGAAGGAAAACAACTTTTCCCAGATGTGGATGTTAACGGTACGTACTGTCTTTGCAAATCCAAGGATCTCTGTAACGACGCCGCGGGGATGGAGGTGATTAATACAAACCCAACAACAACAACAACCACTCCCCCTCCCCCATCCAAGGATCGTAGTAGTCCTTTACATAAAGTTGGAATGGAGCAAATCATATTTGGCCTCATCATCCCCATCATTATCCGGCCATTATCAGTCCTAAGCATTTTCTAGTGTGCTTTCGATTTTAATATGATCAAAATCTAAGTCTGAAAATGACTGGTAGTACAAAATTCCCCGCCGTCAAATGTCAAATGTGATTGCAAGGCTCAATAAATTGAATACTTGTTAAAAAGTAAAATAACGGCAGTGTAATGAAACCATTCTAATTTTAAAATTTCGTCCATAGGTAAATTTAAATAATACATAACATTTTTGCTTTTCAAAACAATGTCATCGACAAATTCTTTGCATTTTGGAAACAGGTAAATTGAACATTTTGGTATTATTCAAAAACACGTGAATAAAGCAAATTAGGCCACTTTCTGAAAAACATGTTATTTTCGTTTAAAACAATTTTTTGATTTGATTGTTTTAACGTAGCACATTTTTATTCTGGCCCAACTTGCCTGTAGAGTAGTTACATGTTTAATAAATGACATGACAATTTTTTGAACTAACCAAGTAATTACGTAATGACTTGGGTACGAAAAAGTGAATGTTGTACACATTCTTTTATGGTTACGTTTCTCGCTTGCTATGAATTAATATTGTCTTGTAAGAATTGCCTTAATTGAAACCTTTACCAGTTTAACTTATACTTTCAATTAATATCATGCGTAACTGCTAGCTATAATTTAAATTTTGTTCTAAAGAAATTCGAACAGCATAGTCTTGAGTTGGCCATTTACAGTATCTTAAAATTGTTGTCGACTGTAGTTGATTTTTAAATATAAAAGGTTGTTTTGTACCTTCAAGAGATCTCATAAATGTACGGTCGTTTAATATTATTGCTTAGCAACTAACATAACTTAGGTTTTTTACACGACCATCTAATTTAAAAATATATTTTAATTATTATGTATAAAACCATATTGCACATGATCGGGTATTTGTTGTAACAAATGAATAGGAACACATTCCTTGTATCTTAAAATATATTTTTATTTACCTGGATTTGAGTGAAATACTTTTCAAAATTTTAAATGTAAATAATTAGTTGTAACGACAAAAGCTTCCTTGCTGTGCAAAATAAACAATAACTATGTACGTTTATTTTTTTTACAATGCTGCCAGAGTCACTTTCATTTCTATTAACTTAAGCAGGGCTGGACGGAAGAATTTTTTCTAGGCATCAATTTGTTTTCATTTACCAAACCAATTTTTTTGATTTGATAGATGCTTTTCTTTCGGAAAGCAAAATTTTGTATTTACATGGTTGTGGAAAATTACAAATTTTGTTTTTTTACATGGTTCACAAAAGTGCAAAATGTTTTATTTACATTATTCAGAAAAGGGAAAAATATCATTTTTACTTGATTTTGATAAAGGCAAAACGCTCTATTTATATGTTTTGAAAAAAAATAAAACAAATGTTTTATTCTCATGTTTTAAAAATGTAATTACATATTTTTAAAATTTGTATGTTTTTGAAAACTCAAAAAATATTCTTTTTGCAAATTATTTTAAACAGCAAAATGTTTCATTTGAATATTTTTTGAAAATTCAAGCTGCCTTTGCTGGCTACATCATCGTGCCCTGTACTAAAACATCATTTAATAATTGTTAATTATATTATAAACTTATGCTTAACTTGTAACTATTTTATTGATTTTTATTTCATTAGTGCAACACTGTTCAAGTTTGAATGTTTAATTATATTATGCAACAGTCCATAGTGACGAAAAGCCCACAATTTATAAGTCCAGCTAGCTTCAAATCCGTCCCTATCTAATATAGAAAAAATATTCTCTGTGATAAACTAAATAATTACATATTTAGTATTTAACTAAAGCGCTAGAAATAAAACAAGAAATTTAAAAAAAAAAATTACTACATGAGATTCAAGGTATTGCGTAAAAAGGTTTTATCAAAAATCATAATATTTTATTTGTAATAATTTATTATGTTTCTCAGAATTTCAAAGTATGATTAGTAATAGCTACATTATTTCAAAACTGCAAATTGCTCCTTTTGTATGTTTTTGGATGTGCAAACTATTTCACTGGGATACTTTTAAAAAGTCTAAAAATCTTTCCAAGTGCCTATTTATGGAAATTGTGAAATACTTTATTTTGCATATGTTTTTCTATAACGGTGCACAACGTTCTGTTTTAAAATGTGCAAGTAGCTGTTTTTGCATGCTTTTTAAGAATAATTATCTACAAAAAAAAATAATAACTCGTATAACATAAAAAAATTGCAAAACTATCTAATTGCTTGATTTTTTACAAGTGATTCCTGATGCCAAATAAATCATGAAAAAGTACGATGTTTCAGTGTCCTATAA
Organism: Dicyrtomina minuta; assembly: GCA_949802685.1. Lineage (NCBI taxonomy): Eukaryota > Metazoa > Arthropoda > Collembola > Symphypleona > Dicyrtomidae > Dicyrtomina > Dicyrtomina minuta. Next base: position 381,015 of record CATKUY010000042.1, read on the forward strand.
TTATGCAAAACTAGACAATGCACATACTTTCAAGGAACTCTTAGGTATTTTATTACAAGTTTACTTAACCATATGTCATTAATTGAATTTTCAATAGTTTAATTTATTACTTATTTAATAAAAACAAATTTCTGAGTATTAGGGCAGTGCAGGAAACTATGAGTTAATTTGAAAAAGGAAAAAGATTTAACAAAGGGAAACTTCCTTCATGCCACTGGTTTTCCTGGGATTGTAATAATTATGGGTAATTGTAATTAAATAATAAAATTGCAAGTGAGGTAATATCTGTAGTCTACTTTCCCTTAATCAAAGCATGACTATCGCCTGCAACAGTTACAACACCAGCAGCAAAGCCAGCAAATTAAAGCAAAGACTGCAATGTTCACAACGGCGATGACAATCTTGACTACGAGCGAGAGCCCAATCGCTTCGCAAATGTTCTCGAGGTTTTCTTTGATTTTATCTTTGACTGCGGTTTTTTGGTCAAAGGAAAGAGGACGACAATTATCCACGCCATCTGAATAACAAGTCGAAACTTCTTCTAGAATTTCTCTGTGTAATTATAGATAAAAGAAAACCATAATTTTATAAATGTTGTAATTACTTTCGGCTCCCACGATTATTTCAGTTGTATAATTTAGAATTTGTTTTACAAAAATACCAAAAATTTGGTATCCATCGCATTTAAATGTTTTTTTGATCTTACTCGCAAGTCGTTCCGCCTGTTTTTCCATTTTCAATATCCTTGGCCCTCCGTAATGCACACTCCGTCACATGTTGAATTTGATCTGGACATCTTAATTTTGTAAAGCCATCTGGTGAACAAGAAACTTGGTTAGTAAACATTTGAATAATAATTATATTTTGAAAATTTAAAAAATCATCATGCAAATACATAACAGATTGTGCATTTCCCAAAAAATTTTCAATTGAATAATTATAACATATTTTTTTTTAAATGCTTTGCAATTATTGATAAGTTGTTTTACCGTGTATATCCTTGCGTAGTCCATCTTTGTTAAATAACTTGTCCGCACAAATTGCAGGGTATGGGCCCAAAGCTAATACAATGATGCTAAGTGTCAAAAAAGCTGTAAGCCAGGAGTTTTTCATTTTCTTGTATTTGGATTTACAATTTTACAAAGGTTTTGCCAAAAAAAAATTAAAAAATTGTTATTTGAAATGAACTTTTGAATTGGCTTTGTAAATTTTAGTGGCGGGGTGAATGTTTTAGGCTGGTCAGTTTTAGTTGCAAGGGGCAAAAAAATTACAGAGATTTTAGTTTTAATAAATATGTGTTTTACTATAAATGGTGGACAGTAACAGGTTTGAATCTGGTTTTATAGGAAAATTTCTAGGTGTGGCGTATAGGGACTTTTTACAATTAGAAAAACAGGAAGGGTGCCCACAATTTTCAAGCTTAACTTTCCTGTTTGTGTGTCAAAGTCAAAGCCAATTTTTTGGAAAAGCTACTTTGACTCGTGCCTCTCAGAAGGTAATTAAATAATTCGTAGAATTAATGTTGTTTTGCATATAAAGGATAAGGCAATCATAATGAAGTGAGGGCTCACTCAGTCAGATAAACGTTTTCGTAGAATTAAATTGACGGTTGTTATGCCACGAGCAATTTCACTATTAAAAAATAATTAGGCACGAAATCAGAACAACAACTGAACCACAAGTGTGGTATATGTTCATGGTAATAGTACAAAAGGACTTAATCCATATGTACTAACATGCCGCAAGGACACACATATAGTTTTTTCACCTCTTTTCAGCTTTAATGGTACTTTGTGAAAAATAGAGATAGTCAGCTTCGCTTTTAGTGAAAGATGGTAATAGTCAGTTTTCTTTACGCAATAAAAGGAGATAGTCAGATGGGATTCTTCGTCGACGATATGTGCATTTTGTTTTTTAAATGAAAACTACACCATCTACGTTTTATTAGAAAATGTAATAATATTAATAATTTATTCATTGGGTCGATTTAATTGAAATTCTTTTACGTTTATGCAAAATGAAAAATGTCATTTTTAAATGGTTTTTTTTTAAATGCAAAGTGTCCCTTTATATTATTTTAAAGAATGCAAATTGTCAATTTTATGTCTTGAAAAATACAAATTGTCCTTTCTACACGTTTTTGAAAAATGCAGATTGTCCATTTTACATGTTTTTTAAAAATGCAAGTTTTTCTTTTTAATAAATGCAAAATGTCCTAGGTAATTACATGTTTTTGCAAAAGGAAAATTTTTCTGTTTACCTGTTTTTACTCAAGCAAAAATTTCTAGTTACCTGTTTTACAACCTTTAGATTGAACAAATTAGTCCTTTTGACATATTTTCAAAAACTTGGTAATTACCTTTAATTTTTTTCTTATTTTTTGCCAGTTTAAACTTATGTATCTGCCATCATTTGAAAGATGAAAAGTATTTTTGCACTATGCCAGTAGGAATTAGGAATTTATTTTTAATTTTTAATTCATTTTGTAGATGTTACATTTTGAATGTGTGCAAATTTAAATATTAGTTAATTATATTAAATCTTTACCAGCAATACGGTTTCTTCGAATTTCTTCCGCCGTATAGCAAGCATAGCATAAGGCTTTCATGTAGTTACTTTTATTGGGAATTAATTAGCGGAAGTAGTTTTTACACTTTAAATTATATTATGTAGATAGGTTAATTTACAAGTGAGTAAGTTACGTAATTTTTGAGTAGCAGTAGGTGATAAGTAATCGTTAACAGAAATTAATTACGTCACAAAAAATCTCGAATTTAAGGAATACAGTCTAAAAAAGGGGGCGTGTAGTACAGCATATGTCAATATGCTGTAATGTAACACTAGCGACGCAAGGAAGATTTTCGCACCACAATCCACAATGTTGGCATGGTAATAGCACGAGTTAAGAATTAAAATTGGCCGTACTAAATTGAACGAGGCTGCAAAAGAACATATTTAGAAACTACAAAATGTTTCACGAATTAAAATGTATGATATTTTAAGTTAAATAAAAAATGTTGGTCCATATTTGGTTGGTTTGTGGAATAAAAGCAATGATACAAAATTGTTTTTTGTACTTTTTAAAAACATTTTTGAACAACACAATTTACAGTTTTTAAAAGCTGTGAAATAATTAGAGTTAAAAAACAGTTTACACTCTTCAAAAACATCTAACTACTACATCTATACAATTTTTTAAAATGTGCAAATTAAACATTTTGCAATTTTGAAAAGGACGTATGTAGAAAATTTTTAACGTTTTAAAAACACGTGAAAAGCAAGCACCTTCTGCACTTTTTACAAAACTTGTAAATAGCACATTTTCCACATTTTGCAAATACATTATTGAATTGTATAGAAGATTGTTAAAGTTTTAAAAATGTATAACTACCATTTGGCACATCTATCAAATTTTTTGCGAATAATGTTTTGAAACATAGCTCATTTTGTTTCTAGCATTATTTGCATAATTATAAATGAAACCATTAAATTTAAATTGTTTCGCACTTAAGGACCATCCATATATTACTTTTTATTTTGCAACAAGGAGTAAGCTCTCTATTTACTGTAATTTAAAAAAATAAAACTCTGGGGGGAAGAGGAGTGGGTATTTACAAAAACTTGAAACGTAATATCTGAATTGCCCCTCAGCCACATACATACCTAGGTTGGTTGTTTGTTTCGCAAAATTTAATGTTGCTCATGTTACGCCTTATTTTATAATTTGTAACTTGAGTTTACGTCCATTTCTATAATTATAACAAACCAAACGTACTCACGATATTTAAATGCGTCAATTCATTTTAATTAAAGACGATCCTTACCACCACATAACAATTCTGTGAATACTTAGTTATAAAACGCACAATACAACTTGATTGTCATCCTATTCCAAATACGAAAACCAGTATCGTGGCACAAACAGGAAACTTAAGTGATAAATTTTTCTGACTTTATCTTTCCTCCTATTTAATAGGAAACTTTTTGCACCACCTAAAAAACAAATGCCTATAAAACCAAGCCCCACAGTAACAAGTACCAATCAGTTATAAAACAAGTAACTATTCTAAAACAAGTTTTCTAATTCCCGTGTGATTTTGTTTTGTTACACGCTTTTTAGAAATCTCAAGTCAGTCAGCGTTATAATTTGCATTTACCATTTAGAATAAAACAGCATACAATCGCCATAGAAAAATTGCAAAATTCAAATTTTAATTCCATACAATGAAGAAATCGACGTGGTCAGGCCCCCTAAAGCTATGCTCGATTTCACTAGCTTTTTTGTCTCTCCAACCCAAAACAGAGGGTCAGCGGATGCAAGACCATTTTCAAGAAATGGCGAGTGAGAATAAAAATTACAAGTAGTCCCAATTTATATCTTGTTTTTTTTTAAATATTTCCAAATAAAAAATTAGCAATTTCTTAAAATGTCTAAATAATGACGAATTTCTGTTTTCTGAGACAACGTTGTAAAGCATGATGGGTGTTCTAGAACTACAGCAAATAGGATGGTAGCCTGCCTTAACAATGCATTTGAAGCAAATAGAAACAATTGCGGGTAGGATAACTATACGAATTATAGTTTTTTCTCATTATGTTTTGGTTTAGACAAATAATATTGTCCTAAATTTTTTTGACTCACAGTTAGACATGATCACGGGCTGCTTTCACATTTTTAATCTTGTTTTGATTTCCAGAGGCTATAAACAAAGTTATAAAAAATGCCTCTTAAGGATGATCAATGAGTGCGAGGGTCTTCAAAAAAGTATGCGCTCGACATTAACACAGCGCATCAACGATGACCATGAGGCTGAAAGAATTGACTGTGTCCGATTTTATCAATTTACAATAGCTGACGTAAACGCACCGCAGTCTGCTGGAGAGAAGCCTTCAGGTTTTGGAAACACTAATTCAGACAAAAAACGCTCCGGATTTAAAGTCGTAAATCCCAACGATATTGGGTCAACATTTAAAAACAAAGTCAAAGATGTATCTTCAAGTCTTGGGATCCACAAATTGTGGGGAGGTTCCTCAGGAGTTACAATTCCAGTTCTGCAAAAAACAACACTGCTGTACGTTGCTATGGCTGCGGTTGTGGTCAACCATTGGTTTTTTCATTGTTTTCATTAGAAATTATTATAAATATTTGACCACTTTTTATTTCTAATAATTTTAAAATTTTAAATTTTCAATAAGGACAAAGTAATTATTAGTTTAAATTAGTATCATAATGCCTATAGTTTGATTTTAATAAATACATAAATAATTATCGTATTTTTGCCACTATCTTAATTTGAGGTACTTTGTTAACGACGTTTGCATGGCCTTGCACTTAAAGTATTGAAGCCAGTGGAGGAAGTTAAATGTAAAAAACAAGTTTTGAACATACAAATTACTTCTTTGCTTTTAGTTATAAATGACATAGTATTGTACTATTGTGATTATGAAATATCAATAAAGGCTTTTCAAAATTATGCGAATTTTGTATTCCCCTGCCTCTCTACTTTGGAATTCTTTCAAATTGTGGTATAGGTCTGCTGCAGCATAGCCACAATGCTTAATACTCCTAAATCACAGACTCTAGTATGCAAATTGACCTTTCATTTGAGAAATACAACTCACATAACTATAAAACGTACATAAACATATTGCTAATGCTCAACAAGCCACATGACAGGATTTTTTTCGACTCGACTCGACTCGAAATTAGTAATTCCTACGAGGGAAGGGCCTGAAGTGATCACGCCGAATCGGCTGTATGTATTTTTTTTTGAAAAGAGCATGTGAAAAAAAGTAGATTTGCTTAAAAACATAATGCCATTGGGCATTTTGACTCGCTAAGTTAGATTTTTGAATGCACAAATTTGCTAATGGTAAATAAACGGGCGCCATATTTAGTTGGTCAAAAATTGAAATTTTGAATCTTTGGCACCCTGTATCTCCTACAATTTTTGTCCGATTTTTTAAAAAAGTGAAGTTTTGTGATTTGCAGAACATTATTTAAATAGTAATTTCTGGGTTTTTGAAATTTCAAAAAATTTAATATTTTTCAGAATATATAGTGTTCTTTTCTTTTTCTTAGTTATACCAATTACATTAGATAAACCTTAATTAAATTAAATTCACCCCATTTTCCTTTTTTTTTGTTTTTTCGGATTTTTAAAAAACCCAGAAGTTACTTCTTAGATAATATTCTGCGAATTACAAAACTACACGTTTTTAAAATATCGGACAAAAATTGTAGGAGATACAGGGTGCCAAAGATTAAAAATTGCAATTTTTGACCAACTAAATATGGCGCCCGTTTATTTACCATTAGCAAATTTGTGCATTGAAAAATTTAACTTAGCGAGTCAAAATGCCCATTGGCATCATGTTTTTAAGCAAATCTACTTTTTTTCACATGCTCTTTTCAAAACAAAATATATAAAGCCGATTCAGCGTGATCACTTCAGGCCCTTTCCTCGTTAGTATCGTTTTAGGTACAACAAAAATCGTGAAGAATAATGCTGAAAAGATATGTGTTAACAACTTATCATGACTTTGGCCCAAAATTTGAAAATGCTAACGAATTGAATTTCAAGCTTAGTTGAATACCTCACAATTATCATAATGGAGGTACCATCAATATGGGGCTGAAAAAGACGGCCAAGTCCTTAGACTGGGTCTTTATGCTTTTTCCTAATTATAATCTGAGCTATGGAATTGAAGAGCTGGTTCAAAGCGTTATTCTACATCTTAGCTGCGAATCAGAATTTGTCGCCCCGAATTCTTCAGTGGTTTGCAATGCGTCTAAACACAAACCGTGCTGCGCAGACTGTAAGCGTTGGTCCTACAGTCCTACTACATGTATTCAATATTATAGAACGTCACTGACATGGGAACCTACCTTACTTGACACTACAGAATTATGCAAAACTACCTAGAATGTATACTACTTATATGAGTGACTTCTGCTGGTATATTCGTTCGACTGCAAACTTCGTTGTTCGGCCGTAATCGCGCGCGCAATTTCAAAAAATTCGATTTTTTCAAATTTCACTGCGCTATAGCTCCTACAATTATCGTCCAGTTTTCATAAAATTTAAAATTATACATCTTTATAAGCTTATCTAAAACGTAATTTCAGGGTTTTTGAAAATTTAAAAATTTTAATTTTTTTTTGAAAAATTTCAAGAGATGTTTATTTCTGAGGCCTAAACAGTTCGAATAATTCTTTCAAAAAAATCATAATTTCTGAATTTTCAAAAATCCCAAAAATTTTTTTAGATAAGGATACAAAAATGTTGTACTTTAAATATTATAAAAATCAGACAAATATTGTTGGAGCTAGAACGCTTTGAAATTGGGAAAAATTGATATTTTTAAAATTGCGCGCGCAATTGCGGCCAAACAACGAATTATACAGTCGAACGACTATACAAGCAGAGGTATCTTATATAGGTAGCATACGTTGCGGGTAGTTTCGCTTTATTCTGTAGTTTCAAGTAAGGTACGTTCCCATGTGAGACCTAATAGTTTTGCAGTTGTGTAAATAACACGTTGGTTTTCATGTTTCCTCAGATCCATATCGTTACTGAAGAAGCAAAGTTGCTGATCTCCAATTCTCACTAACAGCAAAATTGCCGTTCTCCAATGCCCGCTAAAAGCAAAGTTGCCGTTCTCCATTTATTAGGAACGTTACTAATACGTTACTACTAATAAATGGAGAACGGCAAGTTTGCTTTGTCAGTAACGATATGGTTTATTTGACATTCACAAACCTGGAATTGGAAAAAATTTGATATTTTTATTTTTACGGAGATTGCGGCAGTCCTAATTCTTGTATTGATTGAAAAAAAATGTTTTCAACGAAGCTGTGCTACAAAAAAAGGAGGAGTCTTGAACAAAATCTAATGTGTCTACGAACAAGCGGTCCGCAAAACTTCATATATTTACAGCTTGCAATTTACTTTGAGCCGAGTTTTTCTGCCATTGATTTTACACTAACAATCTAAAAGAGAAGAACAAGTTCTTGTAGCGTAGCATTCATTTATTGTAAAATTTGCTTACAGAGGATGCAGTAAAGGACTCAGATGTAGCAGCGGAAAACAAACGAATAAAATCCACAAATATGTCCTCGCTTCTAAGTTCCGAGTACCTAATTCTGGAAGATTTAACGAAAAACTTTGGAAGCTTCACGGCAGTGGATAATTTAAATCTAGGCGTTCATAAAGGGGAGTGTTTTGGACTTCTGGGCGTGAAAAATGCTGGAAAAACGACAGTTATTAGAATGCTCACTGGGGATTTGAGACCCAGTTTCGGCGGCGCACTCCTTGTTGGCTATGACATAAGTACAGACATGAATAATGTTTACAAGCACGTAGGCTGCTGCTCTCAGTTTGATGCGTTCATTATTGAGCTCACTGGACGAGAGACGATTCGGTTATTTAAAAAATTGCAAGGAATTAAAGAATATGAAATTGAGGAACTAGCAGATCATCTTAGCAGTGGCAGTGCTCTTCTATTCACCAAGCTCGGTTTCCAAGTAACAATTAATGTTTAAATATTTACCAAACATTACTTTTTTTTCAATGACTCGCGCACAGCCAGGAGTTAGGACCAATATTTGGGTAGTTCAAAATTTCAAAAAATGTTTTTACTTCCGTGCCGTAATAAAATAGGAATTCAAGAAACGTCGTATTTCTGCAACGCCGGACATTCTTTTCAAATGGGAAATTGAACTAAAGCCATTAAAAACCTTCATCGAGACTTCTTTCCCTGATTTCATTTTAAAGGATGTTCATCACGGCTACGTCTACTACCACGTCACTAATACAAGTCTCACCTGGGGCTACCTATTCCGCAAAATGAAGGAAGCCAAAAAGTTATTTCAGCTGCAAGCCTATAGTGTCGGACAGACATCGATGGACTAGATATTTCTCATGTTCGCCAAAGGGAAAGTAAGAGATGAATAAACTTGAACAAAATCATGCGTGATAATTTAAAGTATACCAAATTTTGCCACCAATGTACAAAACAAACGTCTTTTTAATTCATACATCCACACAAAGGTATTACTTTAAGCCTTTTGTTTGAGTGAAATAAATGACAACTATATTTTGCTACCAGCTAGTTCTCAACAGTCATCAATATAATGTTATCATGTATGTATAATTTGTATAGAAACGTGTGGGGACAAAAGTATGTACATAGCAAGGAAAATATCAAAATTTGAGGTCCCTTTTATTCCAACGTGAATGTCCGCGTCAATGTCAACTCGTCTCCCACCCATAGAGACTCGTTCCGAATACAATGCTGAAACAGACAGACGTTTCTATTTCATTTACCTCTAATGGACACCATATTGCTTATGTTATTTCCTTAGCAGATCGTTTTAGTCACGAATTTCAAAAGCAGCTGACCCAGTTAAGATTGCAAGATTTGACACAGTTTGTAAAAAAGTCCGCCCACAGTTTCTTTTGCATTTGACACATTTTTTTTCAACACGGTGAAGATATGTGATGGCTCATTTTTGAATCCAAATGTACGAAATTTTCTCCAAAGATTCTAGAAAATCAGGATGCAGAGCGAACCCAATCTAATGAATGCAGATTCAAGAATCTCCATTAGCTGTTATGTTGTATATATGTATCTTAAGGTACTTATGTAGGGTAAAGTAGGCTTATACCACTTGTAACGTTATGTCAGAATTGCTCGTATTCTGAGTCGCATGGGTGTTTAAAATACCAAACTAGTAATTTCGTCTTAAATACTTTTTAAACTGGCAGAAAACTGTACTAGGAATGTATTCAACAACTGTAATATGCTTAATGGTGATTTTCTGTACTTTTTATTATACATTTGATGAACAGGTTGTGCTTTTAACCATTCTTTATTTAACATGGTTTGCCCTAGTAAATGCTCAAAATCAACAGTGTCGCAATAAGTGTCACTTTTGCAAGCAACTCGACTGCTTTAATACAATACTATGTGATATAAGGCACAAAAAATTAAACAAGCTATTTGTCTGTTTAGTATAACCATAATTATTTTTTTAATGCAGTGCATTTGAACGACATATAATGTTACAGAACAAGAATTACGTATATCTGTCTGCATACAATAACATGATGATAAAATTATTGGCAGCTTAGTGTTGTAGTATTTGTGATATCTTACGTTGTTTATTTAAAATATTTAACTAAGTAATGAAGTGTTAGATATTTAGTTTAAAGGAATAAAAAACGGCCGCAGCTGCAATATGTACACTCACACAAACGCCTATGTTAACAACCGTTTGCGGCTACCGCCTTAGTTGAATTTGCATACAGGCAACATCTTAACGATTTTTCGATTTTTGCAAATAAAGATCATAGTTTAAAATAAAAATCGTTGCTAGTTGTTATTTTTGTCGTCAATCACGTCTTGGTCACTGCGCAAAAAAACATTTCACAAGTAAAGCGTAAATGTAATAATAAATGTTTTGTAAACGCATAGTTTCAGTGTCCACATAAATTGCAATTAAAACAAAAACATTATTACTATCACAATAGTGAATTATAATCATGTTGTAAAACGCTTGAAACTATTGTTGACTGTAACATAAGACTGAAGTATTCACACAATTTGTGTATATTGTCTTACCCAGCACGCATTACTATCCAGTCCCGATATGCTAACAGTTTAGTTCCGACGCTAGTTGAAGTTCCACAGCGGCCCGTAAAGGAAGACAAACCAACAACATATTTTATTTTACCGTCTCGAATTGTCCATGGATCGCCTAAATCTCCTAAACAATTCCCAAATCCACGGATTCCAGCGCAAATTTTGTTAACATTAACACCGTTACCACTGAAACTTGAATATTCAAGTCTACAATTGCATTCATCTATAAACGGCATCTCTATTATTTTTGGAACATCAGATTTAAGATTACTTTCATTGTAAAACCCCCATCCACAAATCTCAACGCTTTGAACTTCAGTTGTTGGATACTCTTTTGTAGCTAACAATAGTGAATGTACATGATTTGTAAAATTAAGAGGTCTATCAAGCCTTAAAATTGCCATGTTGTTTTTGTTTGCTTGGTATTTATCGTAGTTTTCGTGAACGTTGATTGATATAACCTGGCGTATTTGCTCTGTATCCTCTTGGACACGAACGTTATGGTCTCCAGCAGTGACTAACAGACTACATGGAATGTGTTTGTACACGCACTTGGCAGCAGTTAAAATGTACATGGAATTATAAATAACACCACCGCAGGCATGGGGATTATTGAAACCGTCGACAGTTGTTGAAATTCGTACATGATGTGGATTTTGATTTGGTGTCGCGTCATGTCCTCCTATAATCCTTAATGACGTTTGAGGTGTGATTTCTAAATTACCTTCATTTTTGCACTTAACGCGTACAAATTTTTGGCATTTGCCTACAATTATGTAAAAACTGTTATGCAAACACCTATCAATAAAATGTAAAAAATAATTAGCGATTCAAACTTACTGCAAATATTCCATTGTAAATTTGTGCAAGCTAAAGCTCCTACATTTAATTGCTGCTTAGCATTATGCATTTTAGGCTTTGGTTTGCTTTTAAGTGGACTTTGTTTTTTAAATGTGCGTGCAAACTGAAAAATCGCAGCACAAACAGCAACAGCCACGCTTTCATCAATTTGTCCTCTGGGTTTAGATGTTCGTTCTTTAGACAATTTCGTAGCTTTTACACATAAATTACAATTGATGTCACTATTAGACTTTACGTAACCATGAAATTAACTAAACTGCTTTAAAGTTGCAAAGTAACTTACATGTTGCCCCGTTGTAGGCGTCGTGAACATTAAAGTCACATTGTCTTCTATAATATCAAAACCAATCAGATGATATAAATGCACAGGTTAAAGCGACTGTATTTCAAGGTTTAAGAATGTGCTTATTATTTTAATTCTATTGCGAAAAGTATACCCAGCTTTAGATTCTATCCAGTTCTTGTAGTATTGAAGTTCTGTGTAGATGTCAACGGCTCCAGTTGCACAGTCTTGAAATAAGGTTAAAAGTGCAGTTACAAAAACTCTCCAAATATTGTTGGGATACAACACTGCTACAATTAGCGGGGCACCAGTGTCCCCAGTACATGGGCCTTCTCCGACGTCAGCTTTGGCGCAAATTTGATGTTTATAAACTTGTTTTCTAAGTTTTTGGTATACGTCTTTGCAAGTTTCTATGTCAACTAATGTGACTTTTACTGATAATTCAAACAGAAAGTACGTAAGATTAGGGTAGTCATCTCGTTCACGCAAACCCCAGCCTGTAATCGAAATATCTGTAATATTGCCACTTTCTAAAATTGGTGGACCAAGTTCACGTGGAAAAACACTTCCTTTAGAGATATACAGAGAATCATTAAGTTTGAGTAGAGCAATGTCGTTTTGTAAAGTGCCAGCTTCCCAGTCTGGATGAATTTCAAACGATACGACTGAACGGTTTTGTTTAGGATATTCGAATTGTGGACCTGTACCTGCAGTTACAATTATTTCCCAATGTTCTAAACTGCTTACGCATTGCGCAGCTGTAATAATGTAAAGCGCATTATAAATTGCTCCTGCACAAAGCGCTTTGTTGAAATCTACAATTAAGGAAATTCTAACAGCGTGGTCATGTGGTTGGTCCCCAGCAAATCCTAATATCCGTGTGAACGACACGTTATCTTCAAGTTTGAAAGTGTCTTTTGTATTTTTTGGACCTTGTATTGGTTTAGTACCATCAAGAATAACCCCATGGCAACCGAAGTAACTCACGTGCACACGATTATCTAGTTTATAATTCGTATGTAAACTTTAACACCGTCAGGAAATAGGATTTGCTTGTTAGACAACACTATAGGTAATATTACGTAAAAATGCAATGCTACTTACCTAAACATATGTGAAATAGTCCTAATAGGTAGCACAATGGTATGACCAGAATATAGTGGTAAAATTGCACTTCCATCGTATAGTTTTAAATTTTATAAACGTTCAAGCTGGTCACTTTTATCTTTAAAAGGAAAACTAAATTAGATATTATCGCCAATTTAATTTTCTTTTGCAATGAAATCTCTATTTGAATAGGACAATTTTAATGTTTAATATTTAGCAACATTAACAGCCTTTGTTTTGTATGGCCAAAATTACTATTATTTAAGCGCTTACAAATTATATTAGACTTTTAATATTTTTTAATTGGTGCTTAGTAGATTATTATATTTTCACAAACAAAAGTTTTTGGTATATACTTAACACATGTATCCACGCTTATCGTAATTATTGCTTAAATGGTCGTTTAGTGAAGCTAATATGTTAACAGTTTAAAATGAGCATGCCATCACTCACATAGTACAATGGCATTTATTATGCTTTTAAGTTTTGCATTTAAAGATTCCGGCGCCTTACGCTAGTTTTGTTCTCTTTGGGCTCACAGTAGATGATTTGCTTCTCACAAGTTTGTTTGATTAGCAGAAAACAGTATTTTTGTAATAGTTTCACTCAAAACCCTTGCATTAGGCGCAGGTAAAAATGCGATTGCTATCAGCTTTAGTAAAACTGGTGGGCGAGGCATGATCAGTGCCGAAACGAGCTGACAAGACCAACGCGGCACAAATTACAGTTAGCTGGATACGTGTTGGGCCTATACAAATGTACTTAGTAAGAATATCGCCAGTATATAAGAATTAGGCAAAACCTTTCTGATACTTGTTAGCAGCGTCGGGCTAATAAAGTTAAGCATGGTAACACTAATATCGTCAGCGAAGAGGCAAATCTGACTATCTCCTTTTGGTGCTAAAAGCGAAACTGACTATTACCATTTTTTGCTAAAAGCGAATAATTACTATAAAAATGCAGAAAACAAACTATATGTGCCCATGAAGCATGCTATAAAGCATACGTTTTTGTTAAGGGGTCGTCCATAAATAAAAACTATTTCTCTTTAAGAACCCACCTACGCTCATTATGACTGCTCAACTGTAACAAGGCGTGTCATAAATACCAGACAAGACCCACACACGCTAAGTGTGCCATTATTTATAGACAATGCATTATAAATATTAAAATCTTAAAATTTTTAGCCAATGATTTTATCATTAGCTATTGGTATTCTAAATCAATGTGTCAACATCTAACTGACTGAACTCAGCGTTAACGTTCAAATTTTCAAATTCTCGTTTTCCACTTTATTAACAACATTAAACAATTAATGTTCCTGCTCGCGGTTTTCTAGTGACAAGTGCTTTCTGTATTCATCATTTTTGTTTAGTTTTCAGTGGGAACTGTAGTAATGGAGTTTTAGGTTTAGTTAAATATTGTATTGATCACAAAACAAATGTAATAGAAATTTTTTAATATTATTTGTAGCCTTGTTGAAATAAAACAAAAAATAATATTTAGTCGAGATGATTTTCAGATTTTTATTCAATAGTTTGTTTTAAAGAATTTAAATACGTAGCTTTTATTTCCCACCGAATCAAAATTTGGAATTAACAGTTGACCACTTATAATCAAAAATGTATAATTACTTCGTTCCATGTGTGTAGGCTAGTACAACCTATTTATTTTGTTATTACTAAAATTAATTCTAAATTATAACATTCACTGTTTACTCGTCCGAGCTGCTATTGGAACTGAAACACATTAGTGGTCAGAAAGTCTGCAAATTCTTTAGCATCACTTACATGGGACATTTCCCAACTGCAAAATCCGAAACAAAGCAAACGCTATCAGAACACGTACTACGTGGTAGGGTCATTACAACGTATATAATCATATCAGTGCAAATTGCGTTCTGGCGCCAAAAACTAAATTTGAAATTTTCGAAATTGGTCGAAATAAAAAAACTGAAAAATCATATAGGAAATTAAATAGGAATTTTACCGTACCCAATGGTCCCCCCTTACCACTTTTTCAGTTTTCTGATATTTTTCAAAAACTATAGACATTGTGTTAGTTGAATACGAATATACGAACAAGCCTAAAATTAGCAAGGGGTCGTTCATAAATGACGTCATTCAAATATTTTTATTTTTAGACCCTATGTTGCTGTCATCTGCTTTTACAATTGTGTAAATGGCTTTCTTTAACTAAGGATTCCATTAATATCCGAGACCCTATCTGTGAGGTCATTCATGGACGATCCGTAGTTATGTTTTTTGGTAGAAAGCATAGTCAGTAATTCACAAATTCAGTTTATTTTGGTAAGGGATATTTTTGTGTGTTGAAACCTTGGAAGTCATTGGTTACTACTTATTACCATAAAATACCGTTATTTCAAAAGACTAGACTAATTATGACGAAAGTTATACCACATATTGAAATGGTAATGAACATACGAATCTAATTACCTTAAGTCAAAGCTGTGATAGCAAAATTTGTGAATATTGCTTTATACGTATTTTTGAAAAAAATTCTTCTAATTTCTGTTGTACGAGCTGGAAGTTAAACACTTTTTTAAAATGTTTCACTACTTTTACATGAGCATCACAACAATGTATTACTAATTGATTTTTCAACACAGTCAAAAAACGTTTACGATCGCAGCTCTGACTATAGGTTTATTACATTCATTTAATCATTACCACTAAAATTAGACATCACTTATGTACATTTACAATTTTGTTTGTTCAAAATATTGAATTTATTATTTGGCGGGAAATTTAAATTTGCCGATTTTGTTTAATATTTAAAATTCATATAAATCGACTGTTGAAACAAAATCAGGTTACAAAAAGAAACTTTTTCAATTTTTTTCCCCCGTTTGGCACTGAAAATACCTTATGTGACTGTTACCACTGTTGTGTTTTATACAACATACCTTGTGCACAAGTTCAAACCAATATAAAACATAATAATTAACTCTGTATGATGTAATTTACGTTAAGTCAACAACTTACAGCCTAAATAATTCTGTTGTGTTTAATATTTACAGTTGTTATTTAGGTCCAGCATGGATTTTCATAAACTTAGCAAAAGTGGCAAATATCTAACAATCCGATTATTAAAAGTAGTAAAATATAAATTAAATTACGCGATATCCTGGCTTCAATTTTAAGTTTGCAATCGGGATATTTCTATGAATATTATTTGTCTCACTAAACCCTGTTTACTAAAGTTTTTTTGTGGATTTTATACTTTAAGGTTTAATAAATTAGGGATCGTCCATGAATGACCTCACAGGTAGGGTCTCGGATACTAATGGAATCCCATGTTAAAGAAAGCCATTTACACAATTGTAAAAGCAGATGACAGCAACATAGGGTCTAAAAATGAAAATATTTGAATGACGTCATTTATAAACGACCCCTAGCTAATTTTAGGCTTGTTCGTATTCAACTAACACAATGTCTATAGTTTTTGAAAAATATCAGAAAACTGAAAAAGTGGTAAGGGGGGACCATTGGGTACGGTAAAATTCCTATTCAATTTCCCATATGATTTTTCAGTTTTTTTATTTCGACCAATTTCGAAAATTTCAAATTTAGTTTTTGGCGCCAGGACGCAATTTGCACCGATATGATTATATATACGTTGTAATAACCCCACCACGTAGTACGTGTTCTGATAGCGTTTGCTTTGTTTCGGATTTTACAGTTGGGAAATGTCCCATGTTAGATATTTTTTAAATTTGTGTTTCCGTTTTGCTTAGTGATAAATGTAATTAATACTGCCAATAATTATGAAATCTGACGCATTGTAATAATTTGTTGTAAACTTTTTAAATTATGTACTTTTTGTGTTTCTAAAAACTACTAGGTAACAATACTTTTATGTAAGCCTTATGAGTTTTAATTATTAAAATTTAAATTGTGAGTTTTTAAAAACATGTAAATAGAACATTCTGCACTACTAGCAAAAAGTTTGAATTCAATTGCAATAAAAAATTCTAAATTGTTCAAATCAAATCAAATTTATTCAAGTGTTAAAAGTGATAACATAGTGTTGTTTTCGTCACCGAACACCACTAAACTATATCAGATCAAAATCAAAAATAATGCATAATAAATCGTTAAATGAAGCATTTAAGTAAATATAGTGTCAAGCAGTGACAGATATGTAACAAACAAAAATACTACTGGTTATAATACAAAATAATAGGACGTTACGAAACAAAATTTATAACGATGCGTTTAGATAGAATATACTGTGTTGTAGTATTTACAAATTCTGTAGGGTTCGCAATTTCTTGAATATTTGCCGGAATAGAATTCCATAACTGAACAGCCGTATAAGAGAAACTTCTTTTTCCGTACTTTCCAACTTTTTTTATGTGCAATAGGTTAAGCGGTTTGCGAACTGATTTTGATGATGAGTCTTCTCTGTTGGAGATATATTGGCTTAAGAGATTTTTAATTTTGCTTTTCGAATTGATAAAATGTTTATAAATATATTTTACGATGATCAGTGTATGCCGCTCATCAACACTTAGCCAGTTCATTTTTTCAAGTATGTCTGGTTTAGATAGACAACTGCTGACTTTTAGTCCAAACAATGTGTGAATAACGGAAAAAACTATTTTGTTTAGCTTAGAAATTTTCGTTTCACATAAGCTACCCCACACTATTAGACCGTAGTCTATAACTGAAAGAATTAGGCTTGTGGAGAAAACATTTATGTCACTTTTATTATATAATGATTTATACCGGGATACTAGCTTTAATCTTCCATTAACTTTATTACACACTGATTTAAAGTGTTCTTCAAAATTCATGTGGTGGTCAAGTATTAGCCCTAGGTATTTGAATTTATTAACTCGCTCGAGCTCTATGTTATCGATTTTAATTGATAAGTTACATGTGTTTTTACGAGCAAAGGGGGAGCAAAACACCATCCATTTTGTTTTCTCCATACTAATTTCCATTTTGTTTTGGTTGGTCCATTGTAATAAATTTTGAAGATCTTTGTTTATAGCATCTTCAATTTTTTGTGGGTCTTTAGAGGAATAGTAGATAATAAGATCGTCGGCGTATAAAATGCACTTGCATTTTTCAAAGATATTAGGAAGATCATTGATGTAGACTGAGAATAACAGGGGCGAAAGGCAGCTTCCTTGAGGGGTCCCTCTGTTGATGCACTGTGCTTCTGATGTGTGATTTCCTATTCTGACTTTTATTTTTCGGTCTTGCAGATATGATGAAAACCAATTAAGCATATTTCCATGCACACCTAGGTGTCGTAGTTTGCGAATAAGAATTTTGTGAGAAATCATGTCAAAAGCTTTGGTATAATCCACAAACACTGCCCCTGTATACTGCCCGAGGTCTCCAGCTATATGGCAGTCGTTAGAAAATTGGATTAAAGCACTTGAGGTCGAAAATTTATTTCTAAACCCATGTTGACTGGGTGACAAAAGATTATTTGTGTTTAAAAAATGCAAAAGTTTTTTATGCACTATATAGTCAAAAATTTTTGCACATGTTGAAAGAATGGAGATGGGACGGTAATTATTCATATTCGAACGCTCACCCTTATTTTTATATAATGGTATCACAATAGCTTCCTTGTAGCAGTTTGGGTATACACCTTTGGATATTGACAAATTAAAAAGCCAGGTTAGTTTCAAAAGAATATGTTCACCGAGCAGTTTGATTACTTTAATGTGAATTCCATCAGCTCCCTCCGCCTTATTTGAGCTTTGAGTTTTGATAGCTTGAGAAATTTCGGATTTAGAAATTATTATATCATCCATACGGACTAAGGACTTTTGAGTCGCACTTTCTAAAACTGATTGGAATGTATCTACGTGAGTAGAGGTAGGCATAATGGAAGCAAAGTGTGTACATAACATGTTACAAATATCTTTTGGCTCTGTGATATTGACATTATTAGACTTTAAGGAAGTAATGGACTGTGGTTGTTTACATCTTCCAGTGTTTTCATTCAACGAGTTCCATAATTGTTTACTTCTTCCCGCATCTTCTCCAACAATCTTCGAAATATTTTTAGCCTTTAAGTCATTTTTCTCCCTGTTAATTTGGTTTCGTAAGCCCTTATAAAGAATCCAATCAGACGTCAGTTTCGATTTTGCCGCTCTGTGTTTTAGATTGTCTCTGTGTTTTATAAGCGTCTCAAACTCATGTGACATCCATTTAGGTTTATTTACTTTTACTTGAATTATTTTTTTTGGAGCAACACAGTCGAGTACGAAATTTGTAGTAAATGTGAAGAAATCGAAAGCATTGTTAACGTTAATGCAGTTTTCAATTGCCCACCAGGGAGCAGTTGAAAATTTATTAATGAGAAGTTTGACGTTTAGCTTTCCTAGATTTCGTGAAAAAACGAATTTGGAGGTATTTGTCACTTTTTGCCTTTTACAAACAACATAAATTAAGTCGTGGTCAGCTATGCTGCACGGAATCACTCCACTCTTGAGATGTACTTCAGGAATATTTGTTATAATAAGATCAAGCAGGGTGCTAGTTAAAGCTGTTGTCCTGGTGGGAAGCTTGATTATTTGCCTGAAACCGTATAGATCTAAGTTGCACTGCAGCTCCTTAGAATCGATGTTGTGTGCAAACATGTCCACGTTAAAATCCCCTATGATATAGGTATCGGTTAGGGAATATTTAGATAACACCTTATTAATTTCAGTACGGATGCTTTTAATAAACTTAGGGGGACAGTAGACTGCGAAGATATTGAGAGACTTGGTATTCGCTTTAGTAGCTGAAATATGCATGGATTCAATCGGTTGGGACATAGGTGCTTCGTGTTTTTCGACGTGCCAACAATCTTTAATGTAAATAAGTATTCCTCCGCCAACATTTTTTGCGTTTTCTGATTTCCGATCTTCTCGAACTGTAATATAGCCTGGTATTTGTAGCTCTGATGTATCAATATTACTGCTGAGCCAGGTTTCACATAGTATAAATACTTCAAAGTTGTTAGTTTGCACTATATTTCGAATATCGTCTTTTTTGGACAGCGTAAGAATATCACGTACGTTAAGGTGCCCAATTCTTATACCTTTAGATCTAGGAATTTCTGGTATGTCGATTTTTGGTAAGTCGATTTCAAGTGTGTAAGAGGGAATAGATGTGTATGGCTTAGAGTTCTCGCATTGCTGACATTCCCAAGTTGATTTAATTGATTTTAAAGTAAAATGCCGTTTAGTGCAGGCAATGTGGAATGTGCTGTTGCAATGGTTGCACTGGGTCTTAATCCATCTTTGCATATGTTTAAGACATAATACACACAGTTTGTTTGGTGTCAGCCCCTGGCATTGTGCACATTCCCATGTTCCTAGTTGCACAGTTTTGAATTTATTGGTAGAGAAGCGTAGGCAAGTTCGGTGATGGAAGCTTTTACAGCTGCAGCAAGCTAGTCCTTGCTGTCCTTTTTTACCAGGTAGATTACATGTAGAGCAATTAGGTCCTGGGTTCACTATATTTACACCACACTTAAGGAATTCTAATTTCCGATTTGCTTTACGCACTTTGTATTTATTAGAATAATAATTGTAATGGGTTTTATTTAACAGGGTGTGGCAAAAAAGAAAATAAAGTTCTGTTGAGTTTCTCAGGTTATTAGTATGACTTGAAATAGTAACAAAATTTGTGGTTTGGAATTTAAAATATTTAAAGTTGTTAATTGAGGCTGGTGAGAGCGGGATTGCGGCAGTGCACCAACCATGTTGCACGTGTACGGATTTTTGGAATCCCCCGAGGGCACTGCGACTTAGACAATGGTAATGACTAGTAATTCCAAAATACAATGCTGTGATATTAAGCAAAGTTATTACGCAGGCAAACGAGGAGAGACCCATACCCACAACCTGTCTTGTTGGCTGACTGACGTGAACTTACTTAATAAGCTGTGCATGTTATAGTAAAGCTGGTCTAATGAGTTTGGTGTAAAAGTGCCTACTTTTTATAATGGATGGAATTCAGAGACTCAAAATTATAAGACGAATTGTATAAAAATAGATTTTGACATAATTTGCCTGTTTCAGTATGTTTTTAGTAATTAGTAATTATTTACCACTTAAAATTAGTTCCTGTTTCCATACTTTGTGTACCAAATATGCTCATGCCCTTGCATTCTATTACAATTGATGCAATTAAAACCTGCTGGTGTCCAATAATAACATTTACAAAGAAGAGGTAATAGTTCGCCTCTTAATAAAATTCCCAGGAACTTTCAACAATAACTAAAAATATTACCTGACTTCAAGAATTGTAATTTGTTTTACAGAATCTGCAATTTAAATTGCATCATTTTAACTTCAACACAATAACCATATCATAGCAATCTTTCTTTTATATTACTCATTGCAAATGCAGAGAAAACTAATTAAAATTTTTACAATGCAACACCAGCTGGTTTGCATCATCTGACAATCTAGTTCGTTGTTTGCGCTAAGCAATTAGTCTAGCTTTGTCTGTTCAGTACCAAAAAAATTTAAGAAAATGCAATTTTATAGATCTCAAAACAATACAATTGTGGGAATTATCTTCTGAACACTAATAGTTACTTGTAATTATACACAAGTCATTAGGTATTTCATAGAGACTTACAAATGGTGCACAGGTTTAGTGGAAAAACATGAAATTGGCTCCTAATTATTCAAGTACAGGAAACTATAATTATAGGATTTTTCGCATCCGCCAACTACCTATTGTTTAATAGAACTTGAGTTGTTTGTGACGTGTAGCCGTTCTAATACAGATTTGATTGTGATAAAAACGATTTCTGTTTGTAAAAAACAATACCGTGTAAATAAATAGGCAATGTTCAGCTTAAAAAATGCAATTAAAAACTATACATATTTCATAAATGAAATAAACCAAACTACGTTCCATCTAGCAGCTTTGCAAATGATTTTTGTTATATTGTTGGTTTATTTTTATTTTTATTATTATGCTGGGTATTTTATAAAAAAACGAATTAAAAACTAAACGAATACTAAGTAACACAGTTCTTTACTTTTATTTGAATATAGTAAAAGTTGTTGAAACATAATTCAATGATCACGGTCTAGATGCCATACCTATCCTTACTTGTCTAAAGTAACGCATTAAATTGAGTATAACATCCCATGGTAGATTTGGTTGTTCTAGTTTTTGGGAAATAATGTCAGCTTCTAAATTGTTTTCTAAATGTTGAAATTTGTTCTTCATAATTTGCTGAATGTTTAAATCTTGATAGATTGACTTGGCACCAGTAATTCAGCCAAGTTTGGCCTATATATTCAAAATTTAGGTAAATTTGAAGTATACTATGCAACTTACAATATAATATACATAATTGTTTAAGCTTTCATTATTTGTTTTCCATTCGTATAAAATTTGACTTGCTTGTAAATATTTTTTGAAGGTTGACTAATCTCAATTTGACTGACGAGCAAACCCCGCCAAGTGATCATCTAGTTTTTTGAAGTCATATTTTTTTTCGAAAAGAGCATCATAAAAAACTAGAAATCGCTAAACAACGTGCTGCGCACTCGTAAATTTTTTCGACAAAATATTTTTTTTTGTGATTTCACTCGGTCACTCGGGGTCACGAGACATCTAGGATTGGACATTACGAGGAGTCGATGAAATGGGCTCAGCGGTTTGCTACGCATGTCAATCGAAGTTGAGTCCTATATAATAGTGGATAGTCATCTAATAAAAAATATTTCGCTGAAAAATTCCTTCTGGAAGGAAAGAAAACCCCATAATGGGGGGTGAGTCTAAAATTATGAGACACACTGTGCAATAACATGAATGCTTTACCAGGTTTACACTAGCTTTCAACAGATATATTTTTGGTTTTTGTTACAGAAGCGTTTTTGCACGTCACCGACCAACTCACAAATATTTTAAAATTAACTAGTAAACCTGTTAAAAATAACATCCAAACATATTGGTCCCATCGTACAAGATTCTTGTTAAGATCTTTTTAAGCATGTAATGTGATAAAATTTGTATTTCTTCTAGTGCATCTGATTTTATTATGTTGCAGATAGGACATTCTGCAGTTGTAATGCATTTTAGATGTGTTGAGTGACGGGCAACAGTTCATTAGAACATACTTTATAGTTTCAGACATTTCAATTACGTATACAGGTATGTATTCTGCGCAGACTAAACATTTTCCTAATTACATGATATTTTAATTTTTTTGTAGATAGTGGATTTTTGTTTTTAGCTAAACATGAACATAAGCCATTTTGATACTTACGGCAATTTACATACGTGAAATTCCTTTCAATTAAAACATTATGCCATGCAACAAATTAATTTACATAACCAACAATGCAATCTTAAGCTAATGTATTTGGCTTTATAATGACGCAGATAGAACATTCTGCAGTTATGGAAAGCTTTTAAGTGACTTACGTAAAGTACTACAGCTCCTTCGAACAAGTTTCAGAATTATTGTTAATTTCATAATTTATACAGGTAGGTACCTGTGATTACTGAAAATTCCCATAGTTACGTTAATGGGAAAAATCAGAATCTGAAATTTCGACACTTTTTGAAATCACAAAAAAAAATATTTTGTCGAAAAAATTTACGAGTGCGCAGCACGTTGTTAAGCGATTTCTAGTTTTTTATGATGCTCTTTTCGAAAAAAAATATGACTTCAAAAAACTAGATGATCACTTGGCGGGGTTTGCTCGTGAGTCTAATGTATTCACAGTACATACATTCGTGCATGAGTTCTATCAAATCAACATAATAATCCTTGCTTTTGAAATACTTTTTTAATATTATGAATATAAGATCTTTGATCAACTCCGTATCTCTAAGCGCGTGTGCTTTATTTCCATCCAGCACATGCCAACACTTAAGATTGTTGCGTGTATCATTTCCGTCCAGAATATCATCTTGCATAGAAGCAAATACCTAATACTGTTTTAAAAAATATGGTTTAAAACTTAAATATTTAACTCTTGCATTGTTTAGTGCTTAATTGAAATTTAATTTTCTGAAACTCTTAGGATTTAGAAAAAGAAGTATTTTATTAGATTGTAAAGTCATTCAAGTTTACTACAATGTAAAAAAGTAACTAATTTTTTAAATAGGTTGAAAGAAAATGTAAATTTTAATTATGTTAAAAAAATTCGAATTGAGTTAATATTATTTGGTACTCACCATATGCAGTGTCCAGCAAAGTACGCATGTGAGCCTAAAATGTTTGTCCTTGTTTTTAAATAACTTGTTTTCAGCAAATCTTTGTTTTTTATAAAACCGATCAGCTGCCAAAAACACAGTTGCACTAAAAAACTACAGGTATCCTAGTTTAGTGTTATTTAGCATTGTTTTATATCAATCAATGAATATTGCATTTACAATTGAAATTTCATCATGTTTTTACTTATACTAAATACAAGTTACATTAGTGCTACCTAATTATAATTTAAAAGGGCAGATGCAAGTGTGTGACAATGCCTAATGACATACTTATAGTTACAATTGAACTAATCTTACCCCACTTGTCCAACTGGAAGAATGTAAGTTGCTACTTTTTTTGCGCGCTCGTGACAGAGAAAAAGTTGCAGAACAAAATACTACATACAAAATTATATATAAAATGTATTATAAATGTTTGTAAATGTATTTTGTATCAGCGAGAGCGACAGACAGACGTATTCGTCGAAAGAATTGATGGTAGAATCGCCAAAGGCGAAATGGAAGTGAAGCCGCGGACGGCCCGTCTATGTATGTGCAGCGTACATACATAGCCATGATCATGGCCATGGCTGTGATGGTTATCGGCATTAGGAAAAGTAAGATGATGAAATAAGGCTGTACACTGTACAGAGATGAGAGCATAGAGATGCAAAAAGAAAGATAGTTAGTTAAAGCATGAACTGGCGAATCTTCATATTCACCAGCCCATGAAAGGCAGTTCGGTCTGAGAGCTGCTCGAGTAAGCACTGAATCCAAAGACGTCTCCAGCTTGGAACCTACTGGGAGCTGCTGCTACTGCAGGAAATATAAGGAGCCACGAGGCCCAGAAGTTAAGGACCCAGAATTGCCCCACGAGGGAATTCATAAAGTCGCTATTGCGAAAAGATTTAGGGATCCAGTGTAAAAGGCTTTACCCGTGTTCGGGCAAGAAATGATTGTTGTGTTGTTTGCTCTAAATAGAGAAACCCGGCTATGAGCCAGATTGAATAAATTCCCTATTGGAAGTTCCCCGTCTGTCACTCTCGCTACTGCGAAATACAAGGTAAAATATAATACCCTAATGGGATTAATTGTCGGCGCCCACGTGGCATGAATTGTGAATGATTATTTTGTTGCCCAAGAGGCTTGATTGTTGATTATTATTTGTTGCCCACGAGGCTTGATTGTATGAATTATTATTTGTCGCCCGAGTGGCTTATTATATTTTGGACGTATTATTATTTGTTGCCCGAGTGGCTTTTGATTTAAAAGTATATTATTTTGGAAAGTTGCCTTTTTGCCTACGAGGTTTTTGGAACTTATATTTTGTTTGGCGTATTCGCCCTTAAAAGTATTCTTTCATTTTTGGCTTACGGAGCCCTGGTAAAAGTAATTACCATTTGGCGTATTCGCCCAGTTTAAGTATTCCTAAATTCAATAAATACAGGGCAAGGTTAAAGTCCCTTTATAACCGTATCATTTATATAATATATTTTGTGTGTTGTGATTGCATTCCCCTCGATGAGATTCATAAACGTGCATAATATAATAATTATAGAATAATTATATATAGTTCATAAATTCATATTTAAGCATTAGTGGAACGCATAAGTAGATAGGTTTGGGAAGCATCTACCCTCCCCACCCATAAGCGCATAATAGCATTTAGCGAGTGCTCTATAATTTGTGTTGCATAATTTCTCCATTTACAGGTGCATATAATTTTATATCATCTCAGGCTTTGATCTTGAGTTACGAAAGAACCCCCTCGTTCCGTACACTCAACCTGTTCCCGAATCGGATTAGCGAGGACCCGCAATAAAATCCCTTGCACTCGTTGGCTAAAGCTGCCTCTTTAACAAATGAAAAGTTCCCAATATCGTCTACTATCTCTGCCAAAACCTGGTAAAGTATTCTCTTTTCTTCATAATTTAAATCTGAGTTAGTTTCGAAAAAGTTAGGAAAAGGAACCGCATCTGATTTTGTTGTTTTAAGATCAGGCGGTGTAGAAACACAAGAAAGCGGTTTATTCGAAAACAAGAAAGCTGTATGCGGTGCCACTAAAACATTCCTCACACTGGCTTATGAAACTTTCAAGTACAGTTTACAAACAGACGGCAGTCGTGTTAGCCCCATCATTTTCAATGTGTGGAACTTTGAGAGCAAAATTAAAAGCTCTGCCTTTCTGACGCAGTAAGGCAAGACAATCACATCATACGTTGAAGAGTCAGTCTTTTATAGCTTCATCGTGTTGATGTAATTTAATACGCAATCACCATATTACAATGGCTCATTTTTGTAACAAATACTAAGGTAACACGCTGAAAATATTAAAGCAACCACTGCCATCTTTTTTTTATGAAAAGGTAGGTCACTGGTTTGCATCATTTTAATGTATACGTTATACTGCAAACTAGTACTGAATTAAATATTGTTTTTAAACGTTTTTTTATTGTTGTATCTTTGCCAGTCGTACCCTACCCAGTCGTAGGTTACTGACTAGTCGTACCCTGGCCATTCTTGCCTTGGTCTTAGTCATACTCGTACCATTCGTACCCTGGTCCCAGTCGTACCTAATACAAAATAAAACAATGAATTTATGTTTTTAGTTTTCAATGTACTAATTTTATTTTATAGTTTTATTATTTATCAATATTATAAATAGGATTGTGTGGTATAGAGGTTACGTAATAAAATAAATTGTCAAATTCAGAATCTAACGAAATAATAAATATAATTACAAGATTTTTTGAAAATATTTTATCAAGCCAAGATTCACGAGTATGACGCGATAAAAATACAGCATATTACGTAATTATAAACACTACATCTAACATAAGTTATGTTATAAACTATTTCTAACCGCTCTTGTCCGAACACCTTTGTACATACACTGTTTTTAGATACTTTAAAGTTAACTGTATATTTTTAGCAGCGCATATTATCAAAGCAATTATTTACATTTTTTGTATACTATGTATATAGCACTTCACGCTGCCTTGTTGAATAAAGTAGTGCATCAATATTTTTATTCTATTTAAGGTTAACGTTCGCCAGCTAAATTGTTCTATTAATACTGCCTGCAACTGTTGCTGGCATAGCACAGATAGCGCTAGTAGCAGTACCAGTTTTGCTTGTACAATATTCGGCAGGAATAGGAGAAGGAATATTCAAGACATTTAATTATTCAGTTTTAATTTATTTACATGCTTAAGGTTATTGTGATAACATAGAATTTACTTGTACAAATTAGATGCTTATTTTGTTTATTTCATGTATTAATTTAAAAAGAATTTGTGTGTTAAACTAACGTCGTCTCGTTATCGTTGGTTATTAAATCGTTGGTTATGAAAGTGATACGGGCAAGAAGGTTAGTGATGTAACATGTTAAACATTTTCAAATTGCTTTCAAAATTGCATGGAAATAAGCATCAAATAACTGCGAACTCATTATATTTTTCTAGTTATTTTCAGATTAAACGCTATTTCACAAGTTTTTGTGGAATAAACAATAAAGTCTTGTCCTTTGCCAACTAAGGTAATTTACCGCGATACAATGGAACAATGAAGTTATAGTCATAGGTAAAACGGCAGAATATTCTGATCGCAAAATGTGCAAAAAAAATTTGACGTTAATAATCTTGAAATCAGAAAAAAACATACAAACCTGCTTAAACGCCCAAAAGGTACCTCTAAGCAGTGTAGGACTTTTCTCGTTCAAACGGCTGAACGATGCCTTGCGAACGCTGCGCCGTTCTATTTTCCTCCGAAAGCATGAGCTTTCGATTTTAAAAGCACGAAGGCTGAGCTTCTGAGTCCGTTTTGCCCCCTAAAGGAGCCCTCGCGTTTTGGGGTGGTGGAGCGTTTTACTATTAGGGAGTCGAGCTGACAATTTCTGCTGGCACAGGTAGGTAGGCACGATGAGCTTCTGGTATGTATTTCGTGAACACAGTATAATGTGGAGTAAGTACTATAATATAAAGGGTCTCACAGCTATAACGTCATACGAACTTCCTCAAATTCTGTTTAGCCCACTTATCATATATAAATCTGTTTGTGTTTGTGCATGACTAATGTTAGTGATAGGGTGTATTTTTTTCCAGACCCCACCTCCCTCAAACTTCATCACGTTATGATCTTAGAACCCCCATAGTATTATTGCTCTCGACGAAAAATAAACCTAACTGTTTTACTTTACTATCACTATATTAACAGTAACGATAATACGACATAATTACTATACGACTATACCTGTGTCGTATTTTTATTTATTTTTACTAAATATTTATAAAGTTTTACTTTTTTAAATAATGATAGTTATTTACAATGCATATTTTTTCTTGGTTAATGATTTTGAATATGTTTTGCTTTTTTTACTGTTTTTAATTTAATTTGAATAAAATCTTAAATAAACAAAACATTAAAAAATAAAAAAACAAAGGCTTCAATTATTTTTAGTTGTTGGATGTTGATAGTACATAGTAAATTACACTCACAGTCATAAAATAAATTCAACTTTAATAATTTATAGTATTCAAACATTTCATACTCATATCTTCTCATATAGCCCAGGCCTAGTAAGCGGTGGGTAAGTAGGTAGTAGGTACTTAGGTACTTCTAGAGTGGAAAGCTGGAAAGGGAAAAAATTTAAAGGTAGACAAAATATTGTCCGTCCGTCAAGATGGCCGGGAGGTAGAAACGCGCTTTCATGAGCTTTTAGGGACCCACATGAGCTTTGAGTCCGTTTCAAAGCTCCAAAAGCTCCATGAGTCCGTTTTTTGCGCCCAAAAATTGAACGAAGCTCATGCGAGCCGAAACAAACGATTATAAACTTTTTTCTTACACTGCCTCTAAGGGACTTGTATGAATAAAGTATTGGGCAACCAATACTACTACAATTGCAGTAATAAATATTTAAAGAAAGGAATAAAATATATATTCGGATGTTCTTGTTGCTGCAAAATCACAAAA
The DNA here is from genome assembly GCA_949802685.1 of Dicyrtomina minuta. NCBI lineage: Eukaryota > Metazoa > Arthropoda > Collembola > Symphypleona > Dicyrtomidae > Dicyrtomina > Dicyrtomina minuta. Next base: position 410,091 of record CATKUY010000042.1, read on the forward strand.
TTAAGTAACAATCTTTGTTTTTTACAATTAATCCTGAGTTTGTAATATTGTTGCCCAAGTTTAATAATAAATCAGGTGAATATTGTCTTACTCAGTTTAATTGTTTTAAAACATAGTTTTAGGAGTAGCACATGTTATTATGATTATCTGGTTATTGAAAAATTTCAATTTGTCCAAAATAAAAAAGAAACCTATTATATCATCTTGAAGCGTAAAAAAATTGCCTTGCGCATTTGTTGAAGCTCAGCATTTACTTCAAACCTGCCCTGGTGCGCGGGATTTTTTAGTATTAACGTCTTTAGTTTTACAAAATTACATATTTTACAACCTTATTTAAAAGTTGTTGGGGCAGATTTAATCACCATTGGCTCAACCTAAATGCTGAACTTGAAGCAATATTGGCTTCAACTCAGGAAATGAACCTGAATTAAATTAGGCTAAATAATGATCTACATAATAGGTTGTACGTATTTCGATAAAACATAAATGTATATTTCTTAGGTATTTAAATGCTGAACTTTGGTTCATGGGCATCTATTGAAATGGTTTTTTAGATGCTGAGCTTTAGCTCATACGCGTCTATTGAAATGGTTTTGTCCGTCCGTCTGTCTGTCTGATTGTCTGAAGGTCGTACGCTACAGGTCACAGTTTTAACCTCATCCTTGCCAAATAAATTTTAATCGCTTATAAAAGCGCCCGCGCAGTGCTTTATAGTTTTTGGGCAAAACGTTTTGCACAGTCAGCAGTAAGCTGGAGCAACTTTCATTATTTTTTCACTTTTTTTGCCCTTAATCAAATCCATCTCTATGTGGGTCCGTGGTAGAAAAGGTTGACAACGTTCAGGGGTCAGACACAAATGACGTAATTCAATTCAAGTTGAAGGTGGGTAAAATAAAACAAGGCGCACACATGAGATCTTGCTTAAATTGATACAGGGATCGTCCATAAAAAACGTTATTTAAACGTTTTAGAGAATTCATGTGTCATTAGTTCAAGAATTAGGTAATCGAATATATTCAACATTAAATCTTACTAATGTACTAATAATATCTTGTTAATAAACTTCACGCCCAGCGTTTGTTTTACTGAAAAACCTCTACCTTTGTGGTTTTGTTATCTCCATCGATATGCAAGGTCAGGCATCAGTGGGTCAGCTCGTGGCGTTCTCGCGTGCCACGGGCAGGCTCACTAATTTACCTGGTGCAGTGTATTTTTATCTGTTTCTTGCTCTTTTGTTTTAAAGAGGTGTCTGTGATAGGCCATTATAAATAAGGCCTGAGCAGTGCCAGTCTCCAATGAACCCCTTGTTAAATAATAAAAGTATGCAGACAGGTGATTGATGGGTCATTAGCTTAAACTGTAAATGAACTGTCTCAGGCTAGTGGTTAAAGATGCCAGTACATGGCCAGAAGGTTGGGGGTTCGAGCCCCACTTTTAGTTACATATTCAACACAAAAAACAGTAAACTTAGTCTAACATATTACAGTGTGAATCCCTAACTAAAACTTGTGTTGATCACTGTAACATCTTCTGGGGTCGATTTTGGATTACCACAAAAATAAGTTACAAGTTAACACCCATGTGATTAATTTGCTTATATTTTTCTAAGCCTGTAAAGTACAGAAACATCATCCAAGATTTTCAAAACAGTGAAAACACTCAAAGCTAATTGTTTCTTGCAATTAAAGTTAGCTACGCAGCTCTCTTGTTTAATCAAGAGGAGGCTGATAAGGCCCTTGAAATGTTCGTTAAGTATTAGTCAGATGTAGTCATGGCTGCAAAAGCAAAAATTCATTACTAAATTTTACGTGTGACCTAAGCGTAGCAAAAGTGCCAAAAAATATTTAGTTATACGTGTGTTAAAAAATATATGCATAAAACAAAATCTCCCCACTAGTCACCGCTATGTGCATATGCTTTGGTATACAATATCTACTGAGTGTGTGTAAGCCAAATAGGTTTTGAGTCAGTAAATAAAAGAAAAAGGCGTAACTGTATGTACACAAGAACATTGCAAGCAACTTCACTGTTATAATACATCAGTAATCAGTAATTAGTATTGAAGACAACAAGTTATACATTTTATTTGTAAAATTTTTAATATTGTTATAAAAAATATGTATATTGCCGTTTAACTACACTGACCGATATGAGACCTGAAATACGTAATTATTTTTGTTTGCAAAAAACTAACAATAGGACGAATAAATTGGCTGTCTCGTGTTACCGCAGTTGTGATATATTAGGTTAATTATTTAAAGCATAAAATTTGGCAATTTTATGATATCAAATTTATTTTAAAGAAAATTACTAAGGCCACAGCGACAGTACGTACAGGTACATTTGCGCTTACAAAGATGTATACACTTGTTGGAAGCTATCGCGTTGGTTGACTCTGCATATAAACGTCATTTTATCAATATTGTTATCCTTGCACACAAAGTTAACCGTTTGAAATGAACATATTTGCTATTCGTTGTTGTTTTTGATCACGTCTTGGTAACTGCGCAAAAAAACATATTACAAGTTGTTTAGCCTAACAATGTATAAAAACCGCACCGTTATAGTGTACGCAATATTTTAAAATATTACAAAATAAGAAAACACATTATTAACATAGGAAATGACATTCATATTGTTTAACGCTTTAAACAACTGCTCATGGTAACCTAAGATTTAAATTGTTACAAGATTTATCTATATTTCATTACCCAGCACGCATAGTAATCCAATCTCGATATGATAAAAGCTTAGTTCCAACGCTAGTTGAAGTTCCACAAAAGCCCGTAAAAGACGAAAAACCAACAACATATTTTATATCACCGTCTTGTATAGTCCATGGATCGCCTGAGTCCCCGATACAAATTCCAAAACCACGAATCCCAGCGCATATTTTGTTCACGTTAATACTGTTTCCAAAATAACTTGAATATTCTAGTCTACAGTTGCAGTTGTCTATAAATGGCATCTCTAAAATTTGTGGAACATCAGATTTAATATTACTGTCATTAAAAAAGCCCCATCCACTGAGCTCTACGTTTTGGACTTCCGCTGTTGGATACTCTAGTGTAGCCAACGGTAGTGAATGTACATGCTTAGTAAAGTTTAAAAGTGTATCAAGCCTTAAAATTGCAATGTTATTTTTGTTTGCATCTTCCTTATTGTAATCTTCGTGAACAATAATTGCTATAACTTTGCGAATTTGCTCTGTATCCTCTTTAATGTAAATATTATGATCTCCAGCTGTTATAGTTAAACTACATGGAATGTTCTCATACACACAATGAGCAGCCGTTAGCACATACATGGTGTTATAAATAACGCCCCCACAGGCATGGACGCTATTATAATCGTCGACTGTTTTTGAAATTCGTACATGATGTGGATTTTGGTTTGGTGTCGCGTCATGTCCTCCTAAAAGTCTTAATGACATTTGGGAAGTATTCTCTGAATAAACTGCATTTTGACATTTAACGCGTACAAACTTCTGGCACCCACCTAAAAATATGTAAAAACTGCATTTAATAACTGTAGACAATTAGTAGGAGACAAATAATGTAACAAACTTACTGCAAACATTCCATTCTACATTTGTGCAGTCTAAAGTTCCTGCATTCAATTGCATATTTGAGTTGCGAATTTGAAGATGTTTTGGACTTTTAATTGGACTTTGAATTTCGAGTGTGCGTGTAAACTGATTAAACAAAAAGCAAATAGCAATTGCTACGCCTTTATCAATTCTTCCTTTAGGTTTAGCTGTTTGTTTTTCAGAAACTCTGGTACCTGTAACACATAAATTGCTATGTAAGTAGTGTGCTACAATAAATCTTAGTAGCGCTACGACCCTTTACTACGCCTAAAAGCTGATGACCAACTTACGTGTTGCCTTGTTGTAGGCGTCGTGAATATTAAAGTCGCACTGTCTTCTATTGGATTGAAACGAATAAAAGATTAAAATAAATATGATGAAACTGCGGTTTTTAGATGCTGAGCTTTAGCTGCATCTTATAATATGGTTTTAGTGTATGTCTGTCTGTCTGTCTGCCTGTCTGTCTGTCTGTTGGCCGTACACTTTACACCACGGGTCACAGTTTTGAAGATTTTCACATCAAACAAGTTTTAAACGATCAGAAATGCGAGCAGGCAGGTCTGTATTGTTTTTTTAACTTTGATCAAGTTAACTGTTTCTTCACAATTAGCAGTTGAATGAACCAATGTCAAAACATATGGAAGTAAACAAGAAGTAATTTTCTGTAAAAACCAGAGCATAAATGACGCTACAAAAATTTACCACATTTTTTGACTCACCCACCTACCTTGGTAACCTCTTTGGCGCCGTGTAAATAAACATAGTTACATTTAGCATGGTCTGTCATATTTTTTTAACCGACCCACGCTGAACATAAGCGGCGCATTTTGTGTCTGACCCTAATGCGTACAACTTACATGAGAATTGCACTAGCCAAACGCACCACTCACTAGTACCAGAAAGTCGCACCAGTCAATGCACCAGGCAAATACACTAACCAAACACACCAGACAAATGCACCATCCAAATGCACTAGCTGAATTCACTAGCGAAATGCAAGATCAATTGCACCAGCTAAATGCACAAACAAAATGCACCAGCCAAATGCACAAACCAAATGCACTAGCTAATTGCACTAACTAAATACACTAGACAAATGCAATAAATAAATGCACTGGCCAAATGCACTAACCAAATGCATCAGCTAAATCCACAAACCAAATGCACTGGCAAAAATCACCAATCAAATGCACAAACCAAATGTACCAGTTAAATGCACCAACTAAATGCACCAATCAAATGCACCAGCAAAATGCACTAACCAAATGCACAAACCAAATGCACCAACCAAATACACAAGGCAAATGCACCAACCAAATGCACTAGCCAAATGCACTAACTAAATGCAAAAGCTAAATGCACCAACCAAATGCACCAACAACTGCTAACTTTGGGATGCACCATAAGAGATGTCAAACAATATAGGTGTGCCCCATAAATGATGTTAAACAATATGTTACTCTTTGGTACTTCCTTGTAGTCAGTTTTAATTAGAGAAAGTTCATTAATGGTCAACTAAATTATCAGTTTTATAACCGTCCCTCACCCATGTAATTGCTTAAGACCATACCAGATCACATCATGCATCAACAGACAAAGTTGCGTCAGCTAGGCTCTACAATTTTAATAAAGCTCAATATCACTAAAAGCTCAGCATCTACTTCGGGCCCACGGTGGACAAATCCGGCGCGAAGCTCCGGATTTTGAAAAGTTTAGGAATGTGGCAGTAATTTTAGATGTATAACCAAAAGTATACCCAGCTTTAGATTCGATCCAGTTTTTATAGTATCCGAGATCTGTGTAGATGTCTACGGCCCCAGTAGCACATTCTTGAAATGAGGTTAAGATTGCAGTTACAAATACTCTGTAGACGTGGTTAGGATACAACACTGATACAATCAAAGGAGCACCACCGTCTCCAGTGCATGGACCCGTACCGTTTGTTGCTTTAGCGCAAATTTGATGTTCATAAACTTGTTTTCCTAGTTTCTTGTAAAATTTTTCACAAGTTTCTTTGTCAACTAGTGTAACTTCTGCTGATTGTTCATACATTGTGTACGTAAGATTAAATTTGGAACTTGTTCTGAACAAACCCCAACCAGTAATCCAGATGTGTTTAATAGTCCCGTCGACTAAAATTGGTGGACCTAATTCACGTGGAAAAACAGCTCCTCCATGAATATACAAAGATTCATTAAGCTTAAGTACTGCAATGTCGTTTTTTAACGTGTCAGGCTCCCAGTTTGGATGAATTTCAAACGAAACGACTGAACGATTTTGTTTTGGAAATTGCGGAAACTGCGGACCCGTACCTGCAGTTACAATTAATTCCCAAGGTTCTAAGTTGCTTACGCAGTGAGCAACTGTTATAATGTGAAGCGCATTATAAATTGCTCCTGCGCAAATTGGTTTATAAAAATCCGCAAATAAGGAAATTCTAACAGCGTGGTCATGCGATGGACCACCATCAGTTCCTATTACTCTTGTTGAGGGCACGTTATTTTCAATATAAGAAGTGTCTTTTGAATTTTGTGGAGCTTGCATTGATGTTATATCATTGAAAATCACTGCTTGGCAGCCAAAGTAACTCAGGTGCACACGAGCTCCTAGTATAAATTTTCTTTGTTGAGTATAACATAAGGGCCGGACACAAATGGCGCCATCAGTCATTATAAAGTTTTGGGACCCACCCACTCCTATGAGTGACGCTTTTAACATTGCGTTAAATGGGGCACTTTTTAGGATCCACCCACTATAATAGGTGGCGCCATTTGTTCGTTGCCTCTTATTGACAATTGACAGTCGCTTGTTAAACATAATGATATGTAATAAAACTAGAAAACACAATGCTGTTCACCTGAAAAAAACTGAAATACTCCCATAAGGTAGCAAAAACGTATAGCCAGAACATGGTAGTAGGATTGTACCGCCATCGTTTAGTTTCGAAGTTTTAAGCGTAAAACGTGGTCAGGACAGAAGCTGCTTTGCTAGGGTAATTGGAAAATCACGTCAATAACGTTTTAATGAGCTGTCACGTTGGTCACCTTTATGTGTTCACGATCAATTAATAATGACAGTCGATTTTATTTTCTATTGTATTAAAATTGTAAATTGTATTGAATAGGACAATGTAAGTATTAAATATTCCACAAGGCTGGCTGTTTTTGTTTTTTAAAGCCATAATTATAATTATTTAAGCGTTAAAAAATATAAGGATTGTAATATTATTTAATTCGTATGTAGTAGTTTATTTTCTCTTTAAAACCCGTGTCAAAAAAGGTCAAGTCGTAACATGTATTCCAAAAATACTAAACACATGTATATACGCTTAGTAATATTTTCTTAAACAGTCGTTTAGTTAAACTAATGGGTGTATAAGTTCAGTCGTTTTAAACGACCAAGCTATGACTTGAATGTACAATCAATGCCGTGTATTATGCTTTTAAGTTTCGCATTAAATAATTCCTGCGCTTCACCCTTGCTTTGTCTTCTAAGACTTATAGTAGATTCTAACGTTACAACAAGGTAGTTTTATTATCAGAAAACAGTTTTTTTTAGTTAGGTTACGTTAAGCTGTGTAGCTTTCAGGCGGTATCTCTTTGATAAATACTTTGCAATTGGCAGGTAAATGTAACAACTCTCAATATTTTAACGTTGTATCACTATTATCTAGTGAAACATAATTATAAATTGCTCTAAAAGGGGTTGGTACGATTAATTGTAAAGCCAAAGGTAGCGGAATTGAATGCAGTTAAGTATATGCATAATTACCTATTAATTAAAACTTTTCGTAATATTAGCAACTGCTGAGGTAGTAACGTGTATGAAAGATTATTTTACTTGCTAGCCATCATTATTTAAAGTAATTCAAGGTTGTTATACAATAAAAAATTTGTGAGTATAATATAATTGCCCTATGTTTGGTTCCTTTTTATGTACATACATCGGTGGGAAAGGTCATAGGTTTGGTCCTATGTTAAAAAAAACGAAATTTCTGGGTAGGAAAAGTTTAGGTAGAAATAATCTGGGTCGAAAATGTTGGGGTAAAAATAATCCTGGTAGAAAAAGTCCAGGTAGGAAAAGCCCGGGTGGGAAAAGTCCGGGTTCGAAAAGCCCGAGTTGGAATAATCCGGGAAAAAAAGTTTGGATAGAAAAATTCTGTTAAGAAACAGTTCAGATAGAAAAATCCGGCACTTCGCGCCGGATTTGTCGACCGGGGACGGGCCTGAAGTAGATGCTGAGCTTTGACAAAGGCGCAGGATAATTTATGTTGCGCTAAAAGATGATATAAGATTTATGGAAGCTCCCCTACCATCAATAAGCCATGTATGAATGTGTGTAGCATGTAGTTTAATATCGCTGCTAAACTTTAATCAATTGCACCATTCACAAATACCGTCATTTATGGAGGCTGCCCTGCCATCAATAAGCCATATAAGGATATACGAGGCATGTAGTTAAAACAAAAGCTGGAATATTTTTAAGAATTGCATGATTCACAAATGACGTCATTTATGGAGCCTTACTTACAATTAATAAGTCATATATGACAGTACGTGGCCAGCAGTTAAAAAAATGGTTGAAAAAAATTTAAAAGTGGATATAACTGCTTATTGCGAACAAACTATAGCTTTAATAATAATCAAAAACTATACGGCACTTCTCTATTGCATTTATGGGCGATTAAAAGTTGCATGAATTTAATCGTTTTAGAAATGCGACATGTGGCGTGCGACCAACAGCTATGCAGGCAGACAGACATAAAGACAACATCAGACCAATAGATGCTAGTTCAGCATCTAAAAAGTGGAAAAAATATTGAAAGTTGCTCTAGTTGACTGCTAACTGTTGAAAAACTATACCATCTCGACCAAAAAAACTATACCGCACTGCGCGGGCGCTTTTGTAAGCGTTTAAAAGTTATTTGAAAAGGATCAGGTCAAAACTTCCGTGTACCGCACGACCTACAGACGGACAGAAAAATGTTATTATTAAGGTGCGCAGATGGCAGTATGGCAGTGGTCATACAGGATATCGTGTGTATAGGTACTTGGTATGTTGCAGGCAATTGGAATGGGGCACCAATGAGGTCACCCACCTTGAGTGTGGGTCACTTGAAATAAGATGAAACACCATGTTAAAGATATAGCCTTTTAAGCAACGCCAACGAGATTAACAAAGTAGGTGGGTGGGTCAAAAATTTGAGTAAATTTGTTTGGCATCATTTATGTCGTGCCCCTTACCCGTTTTTCTTGGCTTTACCTCACGCATTACCTGTTACGCATATAAGTAAGTATGTGACATGTAGTTAAAATAGGATGGAAACAAATCTAATATTGTGACTTGGGATAATAAAAACTATGGTATTTGAAGGACGTTATTTTGGACAATCTCTGAACACCTATAACACATATAGGTCAGTCCGTGACATGTAGAAGAAATTTTCACGTGACATCATTAGCGCGTCACCCTTAAACTGATTACTTTATATGAATGCGATAGCAACTTAGTGGGGCTGTCTGAAAGAAATTTTCACGTGACGTCATTTGCGAGTCACCCCTAGCCTGCTTACCTGATGTGAATGGGATAGCAGCTGAGTGTGGGTTTCTAAAAGAAATTTTTGCCTGACGTCATTTGCGCGTCACCCCTAACCTGCTTACCTAATGTGAATGCAACAGCAGCTGGGTGGGGGTGTCTAAAAGAAATTTTTACGTGACGTCATTTGCGCGTCACCCCTAGCCTGCTTACTTAATGTGAATGCGATAGCAGCTACGTGGAGGTGTCTTAAAGAAATTTTCACGTGACGTCATTTGCGCGTCATCCCTAACCTGCTCACCTAATGTAAATGCGATAGCAGCTGGGTTAGGGTGTCTAAATTAAATTTTCACGTGACGTCATTTGCGCGTCAACCCTGCATCAGACAATTAGACTACATGTCATTGCCATTGAATACTGTAGCTGAGGTTGACTGGGTCTGGGTCTGCACTATAGGATATACTCGTATTCAGCGCGCAGAGCTTGAATATTACGGGGTATGTACATGAATTCTCTATTTGTTTACACGCATAATTCGCTTTTTTAAAAAGCTCACTTTTCTGAGTTTTGACATGGGTCTAGTTAACTGTTAATTGTGAAAAATTGACAGTCCAATCAAATTAGAAAAACAATACAGACCTGCGCGCGCGCATTTGTGATCTGATTCCTAATTATTCTTGATTTTATAAAGCTTAAAGGTCATAGCGTCAACGCTGTGACCTGTAGTGTACGGCCAACAGACAGACAGACAGACAGACAGACAATCGGACGGACATGACTATCACAATAAATGCTTGCTTAGCATCAAAAAAGTACCTAAAATGATCACTGCTTGGTTTGTATCAAGCGCTGCCTACAATAGAAAAATTGATAAGAGTTCTTTTAATTTTCCGCAAACAGATTTAGTAGAATTATCATTAACATGGAACTGTGGATATGTAGAATTTAAAAGTATACCATTCAGCTTCAAAACTTCAAACAACTTGGGTGCGGACAATTTTCTCTTGGAAGTAGGATCACTCAAAAGTGCAGCGTCTTGACTGGCTTCAGGAAATGGGATCACGAGAGATAATTACACTAACGGTAAGACCTGTATTTTGTTAAATTAAATGCCATTTAATTTCCACAGTTCTAAAACAAATATTTATTACTATGTATTATTATATATGTTTGCAGGTAATGTTTTAACAACGTTACAATTGCTTCCTAACAATACAAACGGTCTAGTCGTTAACCGATCTGGACAAATCAAACTTGGAATTTGTTTTCGGGCACCACTAGACGAAGCAATCAACGTTATTTTAATTGTGATTAATAATGGTTAATTTAAATATACAAACACGAAAGGGTAACGTTTGGTGATCAGTAACAAAATCAGTATGAATACTACTGCTTTAGGTAAAGCGTTTTAGACTTTATTTTTTTACTCTAAATTTATAGTACTAATCTACATAACAGCAGCTGACACTTTTTTATCGTCTATTAAATTTGATTAATTTTCATTCAGAATTGTAGGTAACGTTGCTGAAAATAACAGTCCAGGATCCCATTAGATCAGTTTCTGGGTAATTTCACCTAGAGAATGCTACTACTTTGACTTGTTTAGATATGATTCAGACTACTACACAAATATTGTAGGTCCTTTAACAAAATTATTTAGAGAATCTTGGCCACAATTTTAATCGTCAAATTTAAATATATGTATGCAATATTGCGTATGTTTTTAATTCTATGGCAATAAGAATTCCGTTTAATACATTCTTAAATCAGTTTACGTTAAATAAAAGATCAAACGATTGCAAAGTAGTAAATTTTATAAAAACTATTTGTAACATTGATCTGTACAAAATTTATGATGTTGACCGTACATTGTATGATTTTTGTGATGACATGAGTTGTTGTAGCATAAATAAAACGGTGTTTTATTAATAAAAAGCTTGCAACCCGAATAATAACGTTTAGTTGATATTCTTCATTGCATAAGTGAACATAATGAACTATCATTTAGAATCAATTAGTGATTCATTAGATTTTAGGTTAAAGGCCCCATTTACAATGAACATTAATGGTCCATCATTTGCAGAAAAACGTACTCTGTATTTAATTTTATATTAAATAAAATAGCTTTAATAGATACTCGAATTCAAAAAGTATTATATATTTACTGCAACTTACAAGATAAGTTTAATGAAATTCAGAAACTAATTCCTGACGTTATTTTTTCTAATGATATTAATGATATTAAAAACAAAGTCTCTTTAATTCTTGTTATTGTAGATGATCAGTTAGATATTATTTCTGAAAAAGGCAGTCCCGAGAATTTATTACTAACTGAATATTTCACAAAATACTGCTATCATAGAGGAGTTTAAATGATACTACTCATGCAAAATGTTTTTAGATCAGGGTTGCGTGACGTTAATTTATCCACTCAATTTCTAGTTATATTTGATTTTTGACGAGATTGATCAGTTATAACAAATGTTTGGCGACAGGTGTGTCCAGGAGAAGTCTATGTTTTGAACAAAGCCTATATTAACGCAGTCTCTTCCCGTGAACACGGTTATCTCTCCTTGGACAAGCATCCAAAAAGCACGAACACTAAGTACTAGGTGCGATCAAATTTATATCCTGATCCAATAAATTGTCTAATTTAAATTCCGTCAAAATAAACACTAGATTGGAATTTTTTCATAACCTAATTTCATCTCGTGAAAATTACCTGAAACAAATAAGGCGATTTAAGAATTGTAATATTAGAGCTACGATAGATCAGCTTTTAGCTATAGATAAATGCGCTTCAAACGTTGATTTATTCGAGTGCAACCTTAAAAAATCTACTGCAAACAAGATTAAAATATTTTATAAAAAGTGTTTAACGGCGTGCAATACCGCTCGAAAACCATTAGTTGAAAGAATTTAAATCATTTGTCTTAAAAGTCAACAACCTATACAATAGTTATTATCTACAGTGTTTTTTAAAATTGCAAATTAAGAACGGATTTGCATTGAATTAAACAATAGCGACAGTGATAAGGATTATGAAACCCAAGTTGTATGATACGTTTATGAAAATCTTTATGAACAAAGATTCAATAAACTCAACGTGTTAAGACCTAACTTCACTGGTAGTATTCAATCAAGCAGCAATAGCAATTACCAAATTACCAGAAAATAAAGTGATTTCAACAAGTAGCAAGGTTTTAGTGAGCGACTTGCAAATTCAGGAACCTACAGAAAATGTGTTGCAAGCTCAAGACACACTCAATAAAGCAACAGACGTTCTACAATCAAACGTATCACAAAATCCAATAATTAAGTTGTCTCGTTAGAAATCATTTAAAAAATGGCAATTGCAGCAAGTTTTAAATAAAGTCATTTGTAAATCATCATGTCATTTCCATCGTAGAAGAACCAATGAAAACAAATCTGCAATTTCTAAAAAAATAAGACAAATTTACGTTGCTGCGCGAACAAAAGTTATTCTAATCCTACTTCACATGTTTTATTTGCAAGAATTGTTAACAATAGTTAATTAAACAATAAAATCGTACCTAATGTAGTAAAAAATAATATTGTACGATTTTGTTTGTGTTGTCTTTCAATTTACTAACTGCAACATAAAGCAAATATTTATTTGTTCATATACGCTTTAAAAAAGTTAAAAACGATATTTTTACAATCGAGATGCTTAAGCTCAGCATCTAAAAAGGCAAATGGCGGGATTTTCAATTTTTAGTAATTCAGTTGACAGTTTCTTACTTAATAGTTTAATGGCAGCCCTATAACAGCAAAATAGGGCGGCTTGAATTTAAAAAAAGCTGCGTGAATTCTTATTTATAATCAATTGCTGTAATACAACCAAAAATCTAAATTTTTGAACTACCCTTCAAAACTTTGAATATTGTGTTAACTCAGGATTTCGACCGGTAACTCAATACCTTTACACTAAAATGATACATGATTGGAATGATGACCATTACGCAAAGGTAATGAACATGGCGTGGGCGCACGATTGTTATTGGTTTTAAAATGGTTTTGAAAAAGCATAATTAAAAATTTTAAAAAGTTAACAGATTTTGTCGAGTGATATATTATTTGAAAGCTCTATAAAAAAGGGCAGACAAAATTTTGTTTTTGTTTTTTTTATATTGGCCTATAAAACAAATTTCAGCAAGAATTTAGAAATTCAAAGACTGTTATTTTGAAAATGGTTTGTAATATTGGATACGCATTCTGTTATTTGAATTCTACTAGTGATTCTCTTTTGAATCATGTATGGCTCGGTGAGATTGGTCTAGTATTGCAAAAAAATATTTTTATGAGTTACATAATTACATAAAAATGTTCTCTAGCTAGAAAAAAACTAAATAAATTGAACAATGCATAACGTAGTAGTAGAGCTCATTTCCAAGAGATTCCAAAGCCTCGTCTAGTAGTTGAAAGATGTGTACGGTAGAACGCCAAAATTGAATGTTGAGTTGAGAATGATGTAATAGTTGACCGACGGCTGAGGGGGACTTTGCATGCAGTGGGATTTGGCTTTGTATCAAGTTAAGATTTGGGTAAAGTGGGCCGTGGCTAAAGTGAGCTGCGGCTGAACTGGACTTTGGCTGCTCCACACTACACGAATCCTCGCATGCTTTAAAGCCAAAGCCCACATCAGCCGCAGCTCACTTTAGCCACGGCCCACTTTACCTAAATCTTAACTCGATACAAAGCCAAATCCCACTGCATGCAAAGTCCACTTCAGCCGTCAGTCAACTATTACACAAATCCACTCTGGCGCTTTGCCTACAATGTGCGCAGTCATCATTACATGAAAATCTTCATTTAACAGTTGCCCAATTCAAACCAAAATAATGATTTGCCCCACTTTACATTACTTTGTGCGTGCAGGTAACTTCTGCGGGTAGCTTGTGCTGATGACTTGTGCATGTTTCTGGTGCATTGACTGGCGCCTGTAAGGAAACCATTTAGCTGGTGCATTTGGCTGATGCAAAGCGGCAAATCACCCGTTTTTCTCCAATGCTTTTAAATGGCTAAAAAAGTTGGTCCAGTCAACTGTTAATTGTAAAAAACTGGTCAGTTCGATCGCTCTCAAAAACAATAGGGCACTTCTTATTCGCATTTGTGGCCATTTAAAAAATATTTGACGAATATCGCTTAAAAACTGTGACCTGTAGCGCATAAAGAACAGACAGACAGACAGACAGACAGACGGACATAGCCATTCCTATAGATGCTTAAGCTCAGCATCTAAAAAGTACAGAATGTATGGCATGAGCAGATGTAGCTATATTTAAAGTTCTGTAAAATCTTGGCCCTATAAAAGTGCTTATAGGAATATGGTAGGTAAAATGCGCAAAGCCTCTGTGTTGGTTGTCTACCAATGTAAAAGGCGGTACTGAAATGGTCATGCGCGGGGGATCAGAGCAGCTCATGTGTAGAATGGTAACTCTGTCCTGCTCGGATTCTCGCCCCATTTTCAAGTCAATAATTATTTTTAGTGCCACAGTTTACAACTGCAGTGTCCTTCCGTCCGTTCCGTCCAATGACTGTCTCAAAAGTTCCAGCTAATTTCGTTTTCGAGATTTGTCTATTTGATTACGTGACAAGGATCGCCATTCCTCTCAAATCCACTACACATTGAGCCTGAAGGCGATCACTCAGAATAATTGTATTTAAACCCCCGCTTCCGCTTCTAATTAAACCCACCCTCTTGTCCGTGGCAAACATAAATGTGTCACTGAGACGACCCCCTGTTATGGATTCGTAGTTGTTTTGAATGTGGAAGTAATTCGTGTAGTTCTCTGCCCCCACTACATCCCGCGAGGCTGAATCGACGAGATTAAAAACAAAAAATAAGGATTCTTGAGCGTCGTCCAGGTAACTGAAGAGGGCCTCGTCTACAGTAGTTACGTGGACTTGTGAGGAGTTGTAAAATGTTCCCACAAAATCGAAGCCAACCCCTCGTAGGCCCATCCTTCTTTCGTCACGTATCTTTTCGTTTTTTAGGATAGAGATTTGGTGGAGCGGGAGTGGGAGAAAAACGTGATGTTCGGCTGGTGCACTTCCAGCGTAAATTCGAAGCGTTGATTTCTGAGAACTGTCGTGGAGGTTGGTTCCTTTTCTAGGGGTGACAGTGTAGCCGTACTGTACAGAAGCTGAGCCGCGGTTGTAATTTGTGAGTGTCGTTGAGGGGGGTACAACGATTTGAACATGTTCAGGGGACCCCAGTCTGCGACATGGGTTCTCTTCTACGTGAATTTGATCCAGTGTGGAGGTGGAGCCGCCCTTTCCGTCAACGTACGTGTTGTGGCAGCCTACGTAAATGACGTCTGCCACCCCCGCCCTCCCCTCAATCCTCTCAATTCCAATCAGCTCCAGTTCGGCTCCATGTAGGGCAGTCATCAAAATTTGCCTTCCCAATTTTAGCATGACTTTAACTGTTGTCCATTCGGGAGTTTGTATGCGTACGCGGTCAATCCCATTTCCGCCATCTAGTCGTCCGCTCACCCGGTTTCCAGTGAGATCGAAAACATTGCTCTCTTCCCCACCCCTAAAGTCTTTATTTCCGTTGCCAACTACAAAATAATTAGAGTGATGTCGGAACCCTACAGCTACGTCAATTCCATTCTGGAGGTCAAAGAGAGCCATAAGTGCACGGGTGGGTTCTTGATGCTTGTAGCCTAGGGAATTTCCACACCTGTAGCTGTTTCCACGAAGCCAGGGACCATCATTTGCGTAATCCATGTCATCTATTTGAGGGCCTTCCGGACGACAGAAGAAGTTGTAGTCAGTGAACTTGTTGGATTTGTAATTCTGAATGCGCTCAGAGGGATTGGGCGACCACCGCTGGAAGTAGCGCTCTGTCCAGACTGTGGCATCCACTTGGTTGTCCTGGTAAATTGGATCATCCACTGGGACTTCTTCCTCACATGGGTGGGTATGTTTGGCGATTTCTCTGCCAATTGCCTCTCCACCCTTTCCTCCGACTACTCTAACGCAAAACGGCGATAAAGTTAGAGGCGGAAGACCTACATAGATAAGACGGAAAACGTAAGCCTTAGCCCAATATGATTGTTAACGTCATTTTTCACAAGTAGAACTTGACAAAATGCAAAATTTAATTATCTGTGAAAATAACGACATTTTTAGTAGCTACGCAAAACCTCTAATTCGTGTGAATAATCGTAAGCGTTAAATTAAATAGGTGTGTTTAATTTTTCTATATACTTCAAATATTTGTGTTTACCTGCAGTACCTATAGACAAACCCTGCATGCATACTAGTAAAATCTTATTCTAAAGATATATGTCAACCTAATTTTTTAACCTATGACAGTAGAGATCCCTAAAAAAGTTAAATTTGCATGCTGACTACTGCTGACATATGTACCTTCACAGAGGAGACTGGTATAGTGGTCGTTGGTTTGACACTGCAATGTAAAATTGGAAATATGCGTTCTCATGACGGGGGTCCACTCTTCGCATACCAGCTCAGGCATTCGGAATTCTCCTTCTTCATCATTTTACAGACGTTAACAATGCAGCCTAGGGATTGTCTATAAATTACGTCATACGAATTTTACTATTGTAGGGATCTGCACTGTCATGAGTATAAAAACTCGGTTGACATATATCCTTACCATAGCATTTTACAAATATGCATGCAGGGGTCTTCCATACATGACGTCATATAAATTTTTACTATTTTAGGGATCCCCACTGTCACAAGTTTAGAAATTCGGTTGACATAATATATCCTTAACATAGTATTTTACTAGTATGCATGCGGGGATCGTCCATGAATGACGTCATAAAAATATATACTATTTTTGAGATCCTTACTGTCAACAGTTCAGAAATTCGGTTGACATCCTTACCATAGGATTTCACTAGTATGCATCCAGGGATCGTCCAAAAATGGCGTCATACAAATTTTACTTTTTTAGGGATCCCCACTGTCATAGGTTTAGAAATTAGGTTCACATATATCTTTAGCATAGGATTTTACTAGTATGCATGCAGGGTTTGTCTATAATGGGTGTCATACAAATTTTACCGTTTTAGAAATTCACATGCCTTTAGTTCTAAAATTAAGTTAACTTATATTCTTACCATTGAATTTTCAAGCTTACATACGGGGATCGTCCGTAAATGACGTCATTCAAATTTTACTGCTTTGGAGATTTCACTGTAATAAGTTTATAAATTAGGTGGACGTATGACCTCAACATATGATTTTTTTAGTATTCATAGGGAAATCGTTCATAGATGGCGTTGTTAAAATATTATTATTTCAAGTATTCCGCCTGTCTTTAGTTTTAAAATGAGGTAAACTGGTACCTATATTATGGAATGCCTCCAGTATTCATACTGGGATCTTCCATAAATGACGTCATCCAAATATCACTATTTTAGGGTTCCGCTCTGCATTTGTTTCAAAATTAGGCAAACAGATGCTTTGAACGCAGGGGTGTTACAAGAATACATACACAGATTGTTTATAAATACCTTTATCTAACTATTATTATTATTTTAACTGCTTGCAACGTACATTCGTAATTGGCTTATTGGTGGTAGAGGAGGCTCTATAAATGACGTAATTTGTGAATAAGCAATTATTACAAATTTTCCAGCTATATTTAACTACATGCCACGTACTTCCATATATGGCCTATTGATGGTAGAAGAGCCTCTATAAATGACTTCATTTGTAAATGGTGCAATTTGTCAACATTATTCAGCCATATTTAACTACATGCTACGCACATTCGTATATGGCTTATTGATGGTAGGGGAGCTTCCATGAATCTAATATCATCTTTTAGCGTAACGTAAATTGTGTTGCGCATTTGTGAAGCTCAGCATCTACTTCAGGCCCGCCCCCGGTCGACAAATCCGGCGCGAAGCGCCGGATTTTTTAGATGCTGAGCAAGCATCTATTGGTCTGGTGTTTGCTGTCTGTCTGTCTGTCTGTCTGTCTGTCACAGTGTCAGTTGGTCGCACGCTACAGGTCGCATTTTTGAAGATTTTATATTAAAACCTTTTTTAATCGCCCAGAAAAGCGAGGGAGAAGTGCTGTATAGTTTTTGATTATTATTCAATTTATTGTTTCTTCGCAATTAGCAGTTAAACCGACCAAGAATTAAATCAATGTTTCATAATAAAAAAAATCCGGCGCTTCGCGCCGGATTTGTCGACCGGGGGCCCGAAGTAGATGCTGAGCTTACAGCGAATAATTGCTTTAGTGAAGGAGTAGAACCCTGGTGTGGCAACGCTAAAACAACGACATCGCCTAACTCCACTTTAGCTTTTACTTGAATTTCTAATTTGATTAAGTCGTAACAAATAACTTTGGGATTATTCAAATAATAATAATTGGATAAAGTCATTTTAAAACAGTGTAAGACTTTTCTCGTTCGAACGACTGAACGATGCCACGCGAACGGGGCGCCGTTCTATTTTTCTCCTAAGGCATGAGCTTTCGATTTGGAAAGCACGAAGGCCGAGCTTCTGAGTCCGTTTTGCCCCCCGAAGGAGCCCTCGCGCTTTGGGGTGGTGGAGCGTTTTACCATTAGGGAGTGGAGTTGACAATTTTTGCTGGCACAGGTAGGTAGGCAGTATGTATATCGTGAACACAGTATAGGAAGGATTAAGTATAGAAAGTACTATAATATAAAGGGTCTCACAGCTTTAACGTCATACGAACTTCCTCAAATTCTGTGTAGCCCATTTATCATATATAAATCTGTTTGTGTTTGTGCATGACTAATGTTAGTGATAGGGTATATTTTTTTCCAGACCCCACCTCCTTTAAACTTTATCACGTTATGATCTTAGAACCCCCATAGTATTAATGCTAATGAAAATAAAAGCAGTTGTCAGACCGATTCAAAATATTTATGTATTTTAGTTGAGTAATTGAGTGTAATCTGTAAAACTAAAAGTTGCTAAGGTTAATTTGAATTTAATAAGTTAATTTGAATAAAATCTTAAATAAAAAAAACATTTAAAAATAAAAACATAAAGGCTACAATTATTTTTTGTTGTTTTAGTTGTTAGAAATTGATAGAAAATAGTAAATTACACACACAGTCATAAAATAAATTAAACTTATTAAACTCCACTGATATAACATCACAATTTGATAATTTATAGTATTCAAACATTTCATACTCATTTCATCTCATACTCATTTCATACTCTCTCAGCGCAAGACAATTTATGTTACGCTAAAAGATAATACAAGATTTCTGGAAGCTCCCCTACAATCAATAGGACATATTAATGTTCGTAGCATGTAGTTTGTTGTAGCTGATTTTTTTTTATAAATTGCAACATTCACAAATAACGTCCTTTTGGACAATCCCTGAATATCTGTTACGCAAATAGGTAAGTACGTGACATGTAGTTAAAATATGATGGAAACAAATTTAAAGTTGAGACTTGGGATATTAGAAACTATTGTATTTGAAAGACGTTATCATAGACGATCTCTGAACATCTATGACACATATAGGTCAGTCCGTGACATGCGGAAGAAATTTTTACGTGAAATCATTTGCGCGTCACCCTTAACCTGCTTACTTTATGTGAATAGGATAGCAGCTGAGTGGGGCTGTCTAAAAGAAATTTTCACGTGACGTCATTTGCGCAAATTTTCGCTTGACCTCATTTGCGCGTCAACCCTAACCTACTTACTCAATGTGAATGCAACAGCAGCTGGGTGGGGGTGTCTAAAAGAAATTTTAACGTGACGTCATTTGCGCGTCGCCCCTAGCCTGCTTACCTAATTTTAATGCGATAGCAGCTGTGTAGGGGTGTCTAAAAGAAATTTTCACGTGACGTTATTTGCGCGTCACCCCTAGCCTGCTTACCTAATTTGAATGCGATAGCAGCTGGGTAGGGTGTTTAAAAGAAATTTTTACGTGACGTCATTTGAGCGTCACCATTAGACTGCTTACCTAATGTAAATGCGACAGCAGCTGGGTGGGGGTGTCTAAAAGAAATTTTCACGTGACGTAATTTGCGCGTTACCCCTGCATCAGATAATCAGACTACATGTCATTGCCATTGAATACTGTAGCTGAGGTTGGCTGGGGCTGGGTCTGTACTATAAGATATACTTGTATTCGCCGCGCAGAGCTTTAAAATTAAAGGGTATGTACATGAATTCTCCATTTTTTTACACGCATGATTCGCTTTTTTGGAAAGCTCACTTTTCTGAGTTTTGACATGGGTCCAGTTAACTGTTAATTGTAAAGAAATGGACAGTCCGATCAAATTGAAAAAACAAAACAGACCTGCGCGTTCGCATTTGTGATCGTTTTAAAAAAAATTAAAGGTCATAGCTTAAAAGCTGTGACCTGTAGTGTACAGCCAACAGACAGACAGACAGACAGACGGACGGACATGACCATCACAGTAGATGCTTGCTCAGCATCTAAAAATGAAGTGCGATATTTTAAGTTGAATGACATTTAATTCAACTTGTAGGGATTTTAGCTTAAAAATATTTTGCCACATACCTCAGTTGGTTGCAAGTTAAACCCGGGTGCGTTTTTCTGTATATTTTCAAGCTCTAAAATGTCGTGCATTGTTGTCAGTTGCTTGTATAGCTGTGTGACGAGTTCGTTTATTCCACTGCTCAGAACTCATTCGTTCTCCTAGTTGATTAGTAACTTTTGTTAAATGGGGTTGGTCATGAGGTCCGTCGACAACTAAATGTTTGTTTTCGGCTGAGTAGATGGCAGCGTTCGCATCAATTCGATTTCCATAAAGCAGTTGAATTCTCTGATTTGAAAGGGTGTGGTAAGGTAAAGAAGGTTATCTCATTTGTGAGCTTTGGCTTTGGGGAACGCGATTTAGATTAGAATTGATACTTGGAGCGATCTTGACGGAGTTAGAAGCAAATTTTATTCGTTGAGCGACTTTAGTGATGATACTTGCATCAGTAGGAGCATTGGAAAGAAGAAGAAGAAAAGCAAGTGTTAAACTCATGTTACGCAACATCCTTAAATTGTAGATTTTTTTGTCATGAGATTTGAACATTTTGTTCTATTTACTTTCTCACTCTTTGAAAATTTCAAACACGTATGCACTTTCAGTTTGTCAACAAATCAGAAACTTTTAACGAGGTACAGTACGTAAACTGTATTATGTTGTGACGTGCTGTGACTAAATAAATATTGTGGTTGGGGGGAGCGTTAGAATCTCACACTTTCCTTTGTTAGTTGCACCTTTACCTTGAGTTCGTATAAATACAAAAAATAAATTAATTTCTGTACAGTAGGGCAAATGATTAACAACATAAATGAGCACACACAGGCATATGTACCTAATTAATGCAATCTATACACTTTTGTCCAAGTACAAAGTTATTACTCCGTATTCAGTATAAGTATTAGTAATAATAATATTACACTGTTGTCCAAAGTGTTTTTCATTTCAAAAAAATCTTATTTGCTGCAATTATTTTACTTACAAGGAAGAGTCAACACATGTGCGCCATAGTGAGACAGTCGGTCACTTTTGCTTGTCAAAATACTTGTGAACGGTAGTCACTTATTTTTTAAAAAACTAAAAATTTTGAGCCTTGAGTGAGCTTGATGAAAAAAGTGCCGTTCGAGTTCGTTCGTTTTTTAAGTCCTTCAGGAGCCCATGGGCCTCACAGTGAGTCCGACGAAAAATTTCCACCTCTTTCCCTCACAAATGAGCCGACCCCTCAGATACTAAAAGTAATTTGTACCTACTACTACCTACCTATAAAAAATGTATAATAAAAAAAACAGTATTACTATTACTAGTGTAAACGGAATCAACACCAAAACTGAATCATCAATTACAAATTGAACATTTTGATTTATTTTATTTTTTTATTTAGTACAATTAATTAAATTATATTAGATAATATGAATAACAAAAAACATTTAAATGTAATAAAATGTCAAGCAAATAAGTAAAATCTCTACTTTTAATGAAATAAAATTAATTGTAAATATAAATAATTATATTATAAAATATATTACACAAAATACATAACTCGAAAATATTTACAAGTAGTGCAGATACATTTATTAATTGTAAATATAAATAATTATAGTATAAAATATATTACACAAAATACATAACTCAGATAGACTAAAGATTCCTTGTCTTGATGAAGATTAGATTGTTAAACTAAAAGTAGAGGTGGAGTTGTTGGTGTTTCATTGTCATCCAATGCTGCTACAACGGCATTTGATTTCTTTATTTTCAGCTTTAGCACAGAACCCTTAGGTGGTTTGAGTTTGAGTGAATTTGGATTTTTCTTCATTGCTGCTTTATCGCCTTCATCACTTCTATGTACTCATTTTCTTTTAAGGTGACGTAACCGAAATTGAGTTTTAATATCTGTTACCTTTTGAGAAGACAGTGAAGATAATTCTTTTTGTTTAGATATTTTTGTTGTTGGAAAGGTTAGCAGTAAATTTAAATCCGCAGAAGTGACTTTATTTTTCTTTGGTCGACCTCTACGTTTTATTATTGGTGATGTGGAATTTTTTAATGAAGTATTTTCTGGAATAGTTAGAAATTTTGATTGTGAAATTAAACCACTTTCTCTTTTTGAATATAATTTGTTGCTAAGTGCCGTCAGATTTCTGCTAGAACACTGTTTTTCAAATTCACAGATCTCTGTTTGTGGTACTTTCGACGTTTTCAAAGATTTAGTTTTAGTTTGCTTTCTAGGTCGACCAGGAACTCTTCGCTTCAGTTAAGATAAAACTTGGGATGACTCAACGGGCATTGTTGAGTTTATGTGCGTCGGTGTCGGTGTTGATGAATCTTGTAAATGCACTACCATGGTGTGTGAACGTGAATGTGAATCATCTTGAGTTTCAGTTTTGTCAATGACAACAGGTTCTTTGGGGGTCAAATTAGGATTAAATCGTGCTCTACGAACAACAAAAGAGTTGACGTTCGAATTTATGTCATTGTCATAACAAGGTATTAACGGTGAGATCACTGTATTGGACGGTGTTGGTGTCGATGTCGGTGACGTGTTGTTGCTGTTGATATAAGTTGGCAAAGTTGGTGATGGTTCTGATTTTGATTCTTCTAATAACT
Source organism: Dicyrtomina minuta (assembly GCA_949802685.1). Taxonomy (NCBI): domain Eukaryota; kingdom Metazoa; phylum Arthropoda; class Collembola; order Symphypleona; family Dicyrtomidae; genus Dicyrtomina; species Dicyrtomina minuta. The sequence continues at coordinate 433,329 of CATKUY010000042.1, forward strand.
CGTTCTCTTAAATTTCACCGTCACCATGAGGGTTAGCAACAAGTAGGTTACAATTTTCTGCATTGTTAGCAATTAAATTAATTCGTGAGGGTCCTTGATCTGATTGTGATGTAGCTTCGCTAGCAGATATAGGCAAAGGCACAGGTTGTACTTCGCAGCCACTCTTGCCCGTGCAATTAACACACTTGGACACGTAAATATTTACTGTGCTGTTCTGCCCTATCGTAAATAATCCAGCCCCTAATTCTATAAAAACAAAACAAAAAAATACATTATTGTTTAAGTTACATATTTAATTATAATATTATTTAGTTATTATTTATACTAAAAATAACATAACTGAAACTAAAACTAAATACATATGTCAAATAGCAATAACCAGTAATTAGGTGAGACTGCAATGTGAAGCATCAAAGCATGTATAGCAGATAGCTGCATGTAGCCTGTAACTACTTTTTTTGCTTAACACATAATAATGTTTAATGTTTTAATATACAATTGTAAACTTACCTTGCGAATAATTAGCACCAGCACCGCAACTTGTACTTAACAATACCGCATTTATGCCTGGAAGTTTCATTTCGAGCTGAACGTCTGCACTATTATTAGTTGTTGACAAAATACTTATGTTTGCTGAAAATTTTGGTTTTGGTTCGTGTTGCAACTTGGTAGCAGAACCTGTGGCTGAAGTTGCAGATCTGTCAACTGATACTGAAGTCAAAAAACTATTCGAGGTAGGAGTAGGAGTAGACGTCCTTAATTCGATAGGCTTCAAAATACTGGTTTTTGTTGTTGTGGATGGGTCAGAAAAGGCTGAACTAACTTCGTTAATTTTGCTTGCTTCCTGTAGAGACACTGACAGGGATTCTTGACTTCCGTTGTGGGCAATAATGCTTATGTTTGTTGCATTATTAACTAAATTGCGTCGAGCACCAAACATGGAGCTCCTTTCATCACTTTCATGAAATTTCAGACCAATACTCCTGCTTTTTGTACTTCTTGTAGTCATACTTCTACTGTTATTATCTTTAGATGAAAATATAAATCATTTTTTTTGCTATTATTATATTTGGCTTCATTATCAATATTGTCAAACTTCCGAATCTTGCCAAGTATAATATCTGAACTGCTAGATAGATCTAAATCTAGCCCTGTGATTGCAGAAACGTCAAAAATATCTGAACTGTCTAAAGTATTGTTAAAAATGTAATCCTGATTAGACATTTAATTAGTAGGTATAATTTACCTAAAATAACACAATTATTTTATAGTTAATTGTCACGGTCTCACGGTTCACATCAGCTCAAGTTTTAACACCATTTGCCATTTGCTACTTGACACTGACACTCCTTACGCTGCTTACACACCACAAGTCACAAGCCACTGCTTCAATTTAAATATTATTAGCAGTACAGTAACTGTCACCAGTGCCAGTGCCAGTGCCAGTACCAGTTGCAGTTTGCAGTACTCAGTGAGTACAATGATTTTGTTGTGTTAACACAGGCACACAGAAATAAGAATTAAATATTAGAATTATTACAATCAGTGCCAGTGCACTAACTAATGGTGCGAACTGCAATGCATAATGCATATACATACGACGTGCATATCCCCAATTCCCCGGTTTGAATTTCCTTTTTATGTATTTCAGATATTTTTTTGAAAGACAGTACTGAGTCTAAAATGAGCCAGACGGTCACTTTTAAATGAGTCGGACTCAATACCCCACTACGGAAACGAAAAACCCATGAGCCCTCAATATGGGCTCATGGCATGAGTCTAAATGAGTCGAGAGGAAAATTGAGTGAGCCTGGGTAGAGCCCAACATTTTTTGGTTTTGTCGACCGGGAGGCCGGTCGTGAACGAAAACAGCCAGGTCACTTGTGTTTTGTCTTACTATGAAGAAATGACGTCATCGAAATATTCAATAAGCAATCCCATTGGAACTACTCGTGCCGTCATTTACAGACGATTCTTTACTACTTTTTAGATGCTGAGCTTAAGCATCTATAGAAATGGCTATGTCCGTCCGTCTGTCTGTCTAGTCTGTCTGTCTGTCTGTTATTTATGCGCTACAGATTACAGTTTTCAAGTAATATTCGTCAACTATTTTTCAAATAGCCACAAATGCGAGGGAGAAGTGCCCTATTGTTTTTGAGAGAGATCGAACTAACCAGGTTTTCACAATTAACAGTTGACTGGACCAACTTTTTTAGCCATCTAAAAGCATTAGAGAAATACGGGTGATTTGCCTTTGCACCAGTCAAATGCACCAGCTAAATAGACCAGACACGCACCAGTCGAAATTTCAATTTGCCGCTTTGCATCAGCCAAATGCACTAGCTAAATGGTCTCGTTACAGGCGCCAGTTATTTCACTAGCAACATGCACCAGTCATCGGCACAAGCTACCCGCAGAAGTTTTCAGCAGAAGTTACCCGCACCCACAAAGTATCCCTAAGGGTGTACTTGGGGTCACCCACAAACACGTCTCAACAATCTTAATTTATTTTGCTTAAACCATATAAAAACTAAATACTTGCACCCCCCACCCACAAAGTATCCCCTTAGGGGAGGGGGTGTACTTGAAGTCACCCACAAATTGACTTCCCTAAAATCTTTTTTTTTTGCTAAAACCATTACAAAACTTTAAATACTTGCACTCCCCACCCACAAAGTATTCCCTAAGGGGAAAACGTGTACTTAAGGTCACCCACAAATGACGTCCCTAAAATCCTAATTTTTTTTGCTAAAATTATTACAAAACTTTAAATACTTGCACCCTTACCCACAAAGTATTCCCTTAGGGTCGGAGGGGGTGTACTTGGGGTCACTCACAAATGACGTCCTAAAAATCCTAATTTTCTTGCTAACACCAATAAAAAACTGTAAGTGCTTGCACCCCTCACCCACTAAGTATCATCTTGGAGCAGGGGGGTGAACTTTTGGTTACCTAAAAATGACGTCCTAAAAATCCTTATTTCTTTGCTAAAACCAATAAAAAACTTTAAATACTTGCACCCCCTACCCACTATGTATCCCCTTGAGGAAAAGGGGTGTACTTAGAGTTACCCACAAATGACGTCCTAAAAATTCTAATTTCTTTGCTAAAACCAATAAAAAACTTTTAATACTTGCACTCTCACCCCAAGAATTATCTCTTAAAGGGGGGGAGGTGTTAGAAATTAAAACAAGTCAGAATCTTGCAAATATAAACATTTCTTATTCCTAATGCTTTACTAACCGCAAATTAATGCTCGTCTACTCAACAAATCATCCCTTTTAAGTTTAAGGTGGGGGGGGGTGGCATTCAGGGTCAGTCGTAAAATACGTCATAAAAATTCGAAGCCTCGAAGCCAAAGGTTGGAATGGAGCACGCGACACCTAAAGTCCCGTAAACAGCAATTAGTCAGTGATGGCCTGAGCTAAGAAATGTCTGATACGAATCTGTGAGCGTGTCAGATATGGAATCCATAGGATACATGGAGTCCTGTTAGCGAGTTGGCTTTGTTCCCTGTCGTTCCAACAGAATTTCCTGCTACGTTTCGTGTCTTGCAAAAGAGCCGGCTGCTTTTTAGATGCTGAGCTTAAGCATCTATTGTAATGGTCATGTCCGTCCGTCCGTCCGTCCGTCCGTCCGTTGGCCGTACACTACAGGTCACAGGTTACAACCGATTTTCATAAAAAAAATAGTATACGACCAGAAATGCGACTGGGCAGGTCTGTATTGTTTTTTAGTTGTAATTAGTCTAACCAGTTATCCACAATAAATTGATTACTGGACCTATGTCAGAAATTTGTAAATTGGAGAGGCTAAAAACGGCTGAACCAAATAGCTGAGGCAACTGAAAGAGGCGGCTGGCAAAGATAAAGCTGCCATTGTTTGCATGTAAAATTTATCCTTGCCAGCCTTCTCTTCCGGTTGTCGCTACTATACATACCTACCACTGAACAAACGTACCCAGGTACGATCGGCCTACGCTTCTCACTCTAGCATTCGATTCCGTGTGTATAAATACTATACGAAATTGAATGTTAAGGAGCGTTCACAAATGATGCTATCTTAATTTTCTGACCCACCCACCCATTTCTACTGATGTTAAACATAATGCAAACGGGGAATTTTTATATGCACGTACCCATTTGAATGATATCACCAGTTGTAAAAATGGGGTGTAGATGGTGACGGATCGTCTATAAACGACGTTCTCCACCATTAATATTTTTTCCAGCCTATTTTATCATACATGTATTGAACTAACTTATATTAGTTATATATATTTTTTAATTCAGATCACACTAATCGTTTTTCCACAATTAGTATTTGCATTGAGCAACTCTGAAATTTTTCCTTATACATTGTGAGGGAACGTCCGTTAATGACGTCTTTCAAAAATATCATAATTGTAGGTGCCCCCTTCCCCCTCCCTTTTAATTATTCAACCATTTGTAGATGCTAAGCACATAATGACGTCGTTCAGTGTTATAGATATACATCGGGATCGTACATAATGACGTACTTTAAATTTAATAGTTTTTAGAACCTCCAGTACCAATTTTAAATGTTTTTCCATCCTATATTGACTACATGTCACGGACTTACCTATATGAGTTATAGATAGTCAGGAATCGTCCATAATGACATCGTTCTAATACCATAGTTTCTAGTATCCCCAGTCCCAACTTTACAGTTGTTTCCATCCTAATTTAACAACATGTTACGGACGTAGCTATATGTGTTATCGATATTCAGGGATTGTCAATAATGACGTCATTCAAATATTATAGTTTTTAGGACCCCCACTGTTAACATGAAAATATTTTCCAACTTATTTTTAACTGCTTGCCACGTGCATTCGTATATATTTTATTGATTATGGAAGGGGATTCATAAATGACGTCATTTGTTAATCATGCAATTCTCAAAAATATTTCAGCGTTTTTTAACTACATGCCACGTACTACTATATGGCTTATTGATGGTAAGGAAGTTTTCATAAATGACGTCATTTGTGAATGATGTAATTTATAAAAAACTTTCAGATATATTTAACTACATGCTACGCACATTCGTATGTCTTATTGATTGTAGGGGAGCTTCCATAAATCTAATACAACCTTCAAGCGTAACATAAATTGTCTTGCGCCTTTGTTGAAGCTCAGCATCTACTTCGGGCCCGCCCACGGTCGACAAATCCGGCGCGTAGCGCCGGATTTTTGTTTTGACGACGTTAAGGCTGGTAGGGGTCAGACACAAATGGCGTTGCTTCCCTAAGAGTGGGTCACTTGACATTCCACGGTAAGGGCATCCATTTAAGCAATGCTTAAAAAGGTGACAAGCGGGTGGGTGGGCTTGTAATTTTGGTAAATTTAGGTGTCGTCATTTGTGTCCGTACCCAAAGCTGGTCAAGCATACGAACTGAATATTTTAGGTTCGCTATCCTGTATTTAAATCACACTCGGAAAAATCTATGCTTATCTGCATCAAGTACGGAATGTCGACAAAAACCAATTGCATTATACCATGATAATTATATTCAACGTTGAATGAAAAATGGGTAGGATTCACAATTTTTAAACCTTATGCTGTAAACATACGTACGTTGATCGTAAAAGGAAAGGGACCGTTCATAAATAACGCCATAAAAATTTCTATTTTAGAAAACCCACCCCAACTTTTTTTACTTTATGCTGTGAGCATACGAACGAAGCGTATAGATAGTTATTGACAAACCATTATTTGCGTCTTTTAAATTGTTCTCAATTTAAAGGAACATACTTTAACTGAATGGCAAGCAGTTCGTGATTTTTAGTGTCCAGTAAATGTTATATATAAGTTAATCATATATTAAATTTCAACTTCCAGGGTTACACAAGTTAGGAGCCATGCAAGGATGATCTAAAAATGACGTCATCTAATTATTTTGATTATAGGAATTTCTTCTGTCGTTAGTTCAAAAATCAAATTAATGGATATCCCTAACAGCGTGTTTTTCAAGCATGCATACAGAAATTCTTCATAAATAACGTCATCACAAAATCGCTATTTGAAGGATCCTTGTTAGTGCTAAATGCAAAATTTGGTACATTTATAATTTTAAAATCTACTTTAACCAGTTTACACACAGGGATTGTCCATAAATGACGTCGTTTAAATTTCATCATTTAAAAAAACACCCGTTATCAGTTCAAACATTAATGTAAAGTGGGGCAAATCATTATTATGGTTTGAATTGGGTAACTGTTAAATGATGATTTTCATGTAATAATGACTGCGCACATTGTAGGCAATGCGCCAGAGTGGATTTGTGTAATAGTTGACCGACGGCTGGAGTTGACTTTGCATGCAGTGGGATTTGGCTTTGTATCGAGTTAAGATTTGGGTAAAGTGAGCTGCGGCTGAAGTGGGCTTTGGCTTTAAAGCTTGCGAGGATTCGTGTAGTGTGGAGCAGCCAAAGTCCAGTTCAGCCGCAGCCTACTTTAGCCACGGCCCACTTTACCCAAATCTTAACTTGATACAAAGCCAAATCCCACTGCATGCAAAGTCCACTCCAGCCGTCGGTCAACTATAACACAAATCCACTCTGGCGCATTGCCTACAATGAGGGCAGTCATCATTACATGAAAATCATCATTTAACAGTTGCCCAATTTAAACCAAAATAATGATTTGCCCCACTTTACATTATGTAAAATAGTATTTTCAGCATAAAATATTATTATTGTACATATAAGGATCGTCAAAGAATGTCGTTACTAAAATATTGCACTTTAGAGGGTATAGTGTATTTTATGTAAATAATGTGAAAAGATGCATCGATTGACTGAAGTCAATATTCGCTGTAAGCTCAGCATCTACTTCGGGCCCACGGTAGGCAAATCCGGATTTTTTCTCTTCGAAAATGAAACATAATTATGGGGTACAATTTACGTCTCATCGAAATGCATAATACTTACCTTTTATGACTTATTTCTTGAAAACGGCCTTATTTTGCTTTTACAAATTGATGCAACTCTTAAAAAATTAGATGCTAGAAATCACTTATTTATGTGGCATTTAAATTTTAGAACATTAACAAAACTTCAAACTTATAAAATCTAAAATGTTTTAAGGATTCAAAAAGTAATATTTTGTCATGAAGACAAAGTAATTGTATACTAGGATAATATAATTATATTTTTAAAAGCTGCAAAATGTTCTGTTTACATGTTTGTTGAAAATTCAAGCAGCGGGGTGGCTAAGTATGTGCTAGTTATATTAATCGGTCTTGTTCACTTCGAATAAAATTTTATTTTTAATTCTTTCAGAATTGGTATAGGTAACCCACATAATTCAGTATATTATTGAAGTATATTGATGATCCTATTAGTTTTTCGCTTTATCACAACATTTAGTAATAGTCAATACAGTCCATACTGTCTGTGAAGAACTAAAATGACACATGTCCAGTTTTTGCTAATACCAATATCGACTATCTACAAAAATATACAACAGCCAATTCTCTCTACGAATTTTATGAATAAAAGGGCACACTATTTGTAAAGGAAACAAATGATATTACCTATATCATGTATTTGTATGCTTTGATATTGACTTTACGTGTTGAATTCAGTCAAATACGCAATAGCTCAGCTAATAACAACCAGTGGCGTCATAGGGTCCAAAACATGATAATATTTCGATGACGTCATTTCTGGACGACCTATGGGTGTTGTATTGCCAAGAGTCACAACAGAATCATTTTCTATCTTTTATAGCGTTATTTAAATACTCAAAGAATTTTTCGCGAAATGAAAAAATGAAATTTTCTTATGGGATTTAACATGCAAAAAAAAAGTGAACACGTGGTCGCTTTTTCGCAAATGACCTATGACCTTGACCCACGTGGCCTGCGAAAAAAATGATTAGTGGTACGTTTGCTAACTACCTTAGGTCTATCCAACGCACACAATCTTAAGTTAAAAATCAGAGCACATGTGTTGACCCTTCTTTGTTAGCCTATTTCAATTCTAGCATGAAATGAATCATTTTAGAAATGATAATGAATTTTTTAGAAATTAATCATTTTGGTATATTTTAATTGTACAACATTTAAATGTTTAGATTGGACCGAGTGTGTAGATTAAAATTTAGAGTAACAACAAGTAATTAAAAATGAATTACTTAAAATACTTCTGTTTACCTATTTGATTAAAGACATTTAATTCACTGTAGCAATTAAACTCAAATTACAGTTGGTTTCACTAGGGTGAAAATCAGTCACTCCCCGTGGTTCTGGGCCTGGGTCCAGGGGATATACTCTATTTCATGTAATATTGAATTGTCCTTGAGTAAATAGAGTCATGTACATAGTTGTGGCGCAGTAACACTATGCATTTCCCTTTTCTTCAATTTCTCCAGCGTTAACTCCAGTGACCTCTAAATGTTTTGCATCAAAAACAAAAATTCAAATTTAGATATTTCCAAATTACAAGCACGATGGTTCTTACATAAAAAACGTTTAAAAGATATTGCTAAATCTTTTATAAATTCCATAAAGGACTTGCACATTGCATAAAAATGACATATCATCGTCAGTGAAGAACCCAAATGAACTAAATCCAATTTAAGCGCTAGAATCAAAATAAACCATATCATACAAAACGAATGAGAAACATGTGTAAAATATTAGCCAAGAGTTTTTGAAAAGTGTAAAATGATTTATTTATATGTTTTAATAAAATTTAAATTTATATATTTAAATGCTTTTAAGACATTGTTGTATATTTTTGTAGATAGTCGATATTGGTTTTAGCAAAAACTGGATATGTGTCATTTTAGTTCTTCACAGACATTATGGACTGTATTGACTACTACCGAATGTTTTCAAAAACATTCAAATTATTTTTTTTTACATATTTTAAAAACATGCATCTAAAATTTTTAACGCTTATCTCAAACTACGTAAATAAAAGATTTTGCACTTTTTTTTAATCGAGTTAGCAGAAAATTTTTTATTTTTCTAAAACATGTAATTGCATTATTTTGCTTTACCAAAGAAAACCCTTAAAATAAAATCAAAACTCTAGTTTTTGTATGGATAGAAACAAACTGCTCCCTAAAAGCAGTTTCTCCTTTAGGCCCTGGAGGTGAAAGCATAATTATACCTCATTATAATTGTCTTGTCAAAGTTGTATAATTGATCACGTATTTGTAATCATCAAAATTCCTTTGTGAATACCACCAAAGTAAAAAAAACTGATGCAATATTAAAGCAATTTTTGTAATGAATAACTGAATACTGTAATTTTGTATGCGATGAGTACACTCTCAAATGAGGACTTTGTTACCAAAACGCGTTAAGTCCATGTTGCCCAACTTTACAGGAACCGCAAATTTTGATAATTATGTAAAAACGTGATTACTTTTTCGAAATTTTTTTTCCCGTAACTCCATACTATTAAGTGTATTAGTAGCCAAAAGTACTCAAATCTGACGCTGCGTCGTAATTTTTTAAAAATGATTCAAAATTTTAAAATCTTGGACTTAAACCCATAAGAGGCAATGCAAAAAATTAACCTTTTGAATTATATTCAATTGAATGCGAATTTCTGATTGTAAAATTAGAGTATAAATTGTACATTACAAAAACATGTAAATAGAACATTATGCACTTTTGAAAAACATGTAAATAGAACATTATGCATTTTTTTGAAACATGTAAATAGAATATTTTGCACTTTTTAAAAACATGTAAATACAACATTTAGCATTAATTAAAACAATTCCACATTCCAATGTTCAATAGTCGAGTGCAAATCTAATAATCCTAAAGAATTTATGTTTTCTAAGGGATTGTCCACAAATGACGTCATAGAAAAGTATTCATTTTTAAGACCATGTTATGTTCCCCCCTGTCACCAGATTAATCATATTGCGTAAATGACTATCTCTAGCATAGGATTGCCAGGTAGACCCATTGAACCTATAAACGACGTCATTTGTGGACGACCCCTTTTTCTTCAAAAGAAACACGACTGTTCTTTCTCACAATTTTCTTATTACTTGGTACCGCATGCCCTTCTGTATTATTAGAACAGCAAAGCTTCCAGACGTACTAAACAAATTGAAATTTAGTTTGCATATCAATCTGTTAGGGGTCGTCCGTAAAGGACGTTTTCGGTAGGGTAAGTGAATCTAGTCATGTAGTGATTACATTGCTGTGGTATTGATAATAGTTAATTGAACGTAATGTTGAAGTCATAACATGGGGATGGATTAAAGTGATAATTTGTGGGACGTCATTTATGGACCATCCCTTACGAATAGTACATGTGAATTTGATATTAAAGCGAATAACTTTTGTTTCATTACAAGAGAATGAAACTATCAAAGTTTTAGGCAAATAGGATATTTTTTGATAAGAATCAGATGTTTTTATTGGGTTTAGTGGACTTAACGTGTTTTGTCAAAAAATGATTTTTGAGCGAATTATTTAAAATAGTTCCAGTGACCTTTGACCTTTAATATTGCACAGTGTGAATTATATGTACTTCGTCCTTCTTAAGCACCAATATTCTCAATGTCTGAAAAAATGGACTTAACGTGTTTTGCTAGCAAACTCCTCAAATATTGACAAACATTTTTTTACAGGACTTAAAATACAATTTATTTTAATCCCCAAAACATATGTCAATTGTACAGAGCTTATTATTTACCTGCTCACGATCAGACAATTTGGAATTTGGCACAATTACCATTTTTTATGAACGTTTTTAAGTCAAAATAAAATGGAGTATGCAATTAAAAAAAGACAAATTACCTGTGGTAGGACACTGGACAGCACTCGAAGGTGCGAAATCTAAACGTGGGTGATGTGCTTTTAATGAATTGTTAGCTAATATTTGGTAGAATAAATATTACTGTTTGGAATATTATAGTATCAATGCAATGATTCAATGGTATGTTGTAGCATAGCCAGAGCTGTACCGGTCCAGTGCAAGGAATTGAGTGATGCAAAAGATGTTAGCTACAGATTGCGAGCTTGATCGTGTGAGTCTTAAACCATAATTACAAGTGGGAAGACAGAAAGACTGTGAGTCGAATTTACCATGTAGTTCGTGGTTAAGAGGTTGCTATAGGTTTTTTAGTTTGCATTTGCAATTCTTGGACTTTGACCCAGTCATGGTCATCAACAATGTGGACAATTTAAAAGTAGAGATCAGTTCAGTCAGAGTGAAGGGCAGGGACATTGGGATAAAACTAGTTTTGTCAGCGATGAGGTAATTCTATTCTAGGAATTCATCCTATTCACTCCTACTAACTTCAAAGGAGTGAGCAGTATGCGCTATATAATTACTTTAAAATTTCCTATTCCACTCTTTAATACAGAAAAAGGAGAAGAGACAAGAGCACAGGCGAATGGAGCACGATGGACAGCACGAGAGCATGCAAAAGGATTAAGTCCATCTCCACTCTTGTTACTGAACACCACAGCCACAGTACACATGCTCCTCTCCTTTTCCTCATCTCCCACTGCCATACAGTAAACGTTTATTTTCATCCGAATGTCGTTTTTGGACAGAAGAATATTTCGTACAACAATATGTAGGTAGGTATTTGTGAGTACAACACGTCGGTGAAGAGTCATTCTGTCGTTAGTCCAGTGCACAGCTAAAATCATTCTGTCGCAAGTCCATACGATTCTTAAAGTCATTCTGTCGCAAGTCCATTCAATTGGTAACTACTGTCAAGATCGCTTCCGCGTTGTCCTATGCATTAGGGGAGGGGGGGGGGTGGTATATTACTGACTGTGTTGTGATCATGATGTACACTTAGGGGTCGTCCACAAAAGACGTAATAAAAATTCCAGGGGTCGTCCACAAAAGACGTAATAAAAATTCCATTTTGCACTTTTAAGAAACAAGTAAATAGAACATTTTGCACTTTCAAAAAACATGTAAATAGAACATTTTGCACTTTCAAAAAACATGTAAATAGAACATTTTGCACTTTCAAAAAACATGTAAATAGAACATTTGCACTTTCAAAAAACATGTAAATAGAACATTTTGCACTTTCAAAAAACATGTAAATAGAACATTTTAAACTTTCAAAAAACATGTAAATAGAACATTTTACACTTCTGAGAAACATGTAAATTGAACTTTTTGCACTTTCGAAAAACATGTAAATAGGACATTTTGCACTTTCAAAAAACATGTAAATAGAACATTTTGCACTTTCAAAAAACATGTAAATAGAACATTTTGCACTTTCAAAAAACATGTAAATAGGACATTTTGCAATTTTAAAAAACATGTAAATAGAACATTTTGCACTTTCAAAAAACATGTAAATAGAACATTTTGCACTTTCAAAAAACATGTAAATAGAACATTTTGCACTTTCAAAAAACATGTAAATAGAACATTTTGCACTTTCAAAAAACATGTAAATAGAACATTTTGCACTTTCAAAAAACATGTAAATAGAACATTTTAAACTTTCAAAAAACATGTAAATAGAACATTTTACACTTCTGAGAAACATGTAAATAGAACTTTTTGCACTTTCAAAAAACATGTAAATAGGACATTTTGCACTTTTAAAAAACATGTAAATAGAACATTTTGCACTTTAAAAAAACATGTAAATAGAACATTTTGCACTTTAAAAAACATATAAATAGGACATTTTGCACTTTTAAAAAACATGTAAATAGAACATTTTGCACTTTCAAAAAACATGTAAATAGAACATTTTGCACTTTCAAAAAACATGTAAATAGGACATTTTGCACTTTTAAAAAACATGTAAATAGAACATTTTGCACTTTCAAAAAACATGTAAATAGAACATTTCGCACTTTCAAAAAACATGTAAATAGGACATTTTGCACTTTTAAAAAACATGTAAATAGAACATTTTGCACTTTCAAAAAACATGTAAATAGAACATTTTGCACTTTCAAAAAACATGTAAATAGGACATTTTGCACTTTTAAAAAACATGTAAATAGAACATTTTGCACTTTCAAAAAACATGTAAATAGAACATTTTGCACTTTCAAAAAACATGTAAATAGGACATTTTGCACTTTTAAAAAACATGTAAATAGAACATTTTGCACTTTCAAAAAACATGTGAATAGAACATTTTGCACTTTCAAAAAACATGTAAATAGGACATTTTGCACTTTTAAAAAACATGTAAATAGAACATTTTGCACTTTCAAAAAACATGTAAATACAGTCCACTCTTTACATAGCGTACTTCAGCGGACCAGCAAGATTAGTACGTTATGAGGAGATTTCGCTATGTAGAAAGTACAAATTTTAAAAAAAATCAGTATTATTGATGAAAACAATAAAAATTCTACTGTTTAAAGTAATTATTGGTTCTACACAAATCAATCAAATAATATGCTTAGTATTTTGATTGAATAAGTTTGCAAAATCAGTTAGATCAAGAAAAAAAATAGTAACTTTTTTAACTGAGCGCTTAAATTTTTTAAATGTCTGAAAGTACGCTATGTAGCGACGAAATTTACACATGATGAGTGTTTTGGGCCAGCAAAATTAGTACGCTATGTGGAGGTATACGCTATGTAGAGGTACACTATATAGAGGTATTATTACATTAAAATCATAGGGATTTAGCCAGGGATGCGTGAAAAGTACGCTATGTGGAGGTATACGCTATGAGGAGGTACGCTATGTAGAGAGTGGACTGTAGAACATTTTGCAGTTTTTGGAAATGGAATTTTTATTAAGTCTTTTGTGGACGACCCCTAAATGTACGTCATAAGTACAACACATTTAGTAATATACCACCCCCCCCCCCTCCCCTAATGCATAGGACATCTCGACAGTAGCTACCAATTGAATGGACTTGCGACAGAATGACTTTAAGAATCGTATGGACTTGCGACAGAATAATTTTAGCTGTGCACTGGACTTACGACAGAATGACTCTTCACCGACGAACAGTAGCATAATAAAATGCTGAACAAATTACTAGTAAAACGTATATTTTCGTACTTATGTCGTTTAGAGACAAATATTTCTTGTAAGTGTAACCACATAGGTAGGTACAGTAGTAAAATAGTAAGTGAATGTGATTCACACACACTACTAACGTTATGAGGCAAAGGTACTTACGGCAATCTGGAAAATCGTATAGGAAATTAAATAGGAATTTTACCTTACCCAATAGTTTTCAAAATATATCAAGAAACTGAAAAAGTGCTAATATTACCTAATCTTACACTATTTAAACAAAACAAAATTGTGAGTTTATGAAATTAAAAAGTATTTATTTTTTGGCGAGAATTGGTAGATCGTTGGCCTGATGAAAACTGAATGTGTAGAGTTATTGTGAGTGAGCTGAATGAATGGACCAAGACTGTTTCTTATCTAACAGCAAGGGTAACCCACGAAATACACTCCTATAGATTTCAATAGATTCACTCTATAGAGGGCGCGCATAGGAATGTCGGCCATTTCCGATGCCTTTGCTCCTATGGCATCCTATAGTATCCTACTGTCTGTCACAAAGTTAAACAAATATCCGTCCGAGCTGGGATTCGAACCCGTGCCCTCTACATCTGCACTCACCACACTACACCACTGCGCTACAATTACTTAGTTGAGGGAATGGTGAAATAAGGGGTACTTGTATAATCCCAGCAATAACTAATTTACGTTTTTGGCTAAAATTAAGTGTTTTTAAAACTTGTTTTTATATTTTGTTAAGATAGTGTAGTACATACATACTACACCCTTCTAATGTAAACATTGCAGTGGTCGTCACCACTGCCAACACCCACACATCTTCTATATAAATAGTAGTACTAGTGATAAGATGGTTAGATTGTACGAGACGAGCGAGAGGAGAAGTATCTCTCACTGACCAAGCGATATACAATGAACATATTCCTAAACAACGGTACACCCATCTACGCGTGCATACTCCTACGTGCAATCTCATTCTCATACAAACATACAGCATAGTCGCTCGGTATGCACCGTAACAGTAGTGGAGGTGCGTGCGTTGTAACGATTTCCAACAAAGTTAATTATATAGAATATTAAAATAGGTAAAGTAACGATAAGTAAAAGATAATATTAAGTGAAAAGTAAAGTTAAGTGAAATCAAGTGGAAATAGATAAAGCACATGAACAAAAGGTGGAACAGTATCTAGTGGATAAGTACTAATAAACAGAATAGTTGAAGTTTACGAGGAGTATGAAAAGATTTTTTAACACTTTTTCATACAGCGAAGGGTCCCCAAAATTCGTAGAGTTACGTGCAGACAGTGACGGTGAACTAGTTACAGCAGAGTATTTTGATAAGAACGAGAAGAGTCGGTCTACTGAAAAGCTAACAAGAAATCAGTGCGCAAAGAAATTTCCTAACATACTAATTCGTTCACATTAACATGAAAAACAGCAACTTGAATTGACGAAAGAAAACGATTGGGGTAGTATCACAGCATATCCGGGAATCGACGATAACCATATTCGAGTTGAGTTTTTAAATCGAAATCAGGAATACTGCTCGACAGAAATATACGAACGTTCAAAATTCAAGAAAGAGTTTCCAGACTGCCGACTGCCACTACGCCCTAACAAACCGACACCAGGGAAAGAACGACCCAGTAGCAGTAAAAACCCCAATTTCTTGACGCCAGTAAACAGTAACAAGCGGAGAATTTTTCTGGAAAAGAAGGAATCCGAGCAACGTGGGAAAGTAACAGGTGCAATACTAGAAGTTACAGACAATACTCCCGGTACACCAACAACGCCCTCCGGGTTTAACGACACACAATCAACAGGAGGAAGTACAGCGTCAGCTGGGTCATCAGCAATCGACGAACCATCAATTCTACAAGCTGATCATCGGCAGGTAGCCACACCGTACACGTTCTACTCAGCGGACTCGTCCCCAACTGACAACTATACTGCTGGTCCTGTGAACGGTCAAGACAATAATTCCGAAGAGGAGAAAAACAGTTTTGTAGCCGCCGTAGGAGCTGCAGATACAGACCAAGCAGAACTAATACTACAAGGGGCGCGTGAACGTAGGAATTCGGTGGTAAATACAACAGAACCGGTACGTAAAACTTATGGTCATAATATTGGGTGCTTGTCGTTTTAAAAACCAGAAAGAACTGAATTGGAGGAACAAAACCTTCAAGGCGAGCTAGCTGAGATACAAAATCATTTAGATAGAACAGCAGGCATTGTCAAATTACGTCCAGGAATAAAAATCGAAGCTGAGCCAGAAATAGATTATTACGGCATTGGACAGTTATTTCCTGGAATAATGGCAACTTTTAAACCGATTGAGTTGAAACGACCATCGTATTTAAAACCTGACATTTACATTAACGCATTAAACGAGTTCCGAACTCAGCTCACAAGGTATGTAGCTTTAACACAAGTAGATCTGAATACAAGTAAGCAGCTGTTGACAGAAGCATTAATCACACCTATAGCGCAAAGTTATTTAAGAATTAACAAGGGATTACTAACGGATGCCACAACGTTAGAGCAGCTGTTGGATGGGTTGTTAGTCAGTTGTCCTGCAAAATCGGACCCAATAGTGCCATTTGTAGAACTGTTCTAACAACGTCAACAATGCACAGAAGGAGCCAACGATTTTTTCATGAGGCTTCAGAGTTCATTTGGAGCAAGTTGGGCTACTTTTCCAGCAGCACAAATGTTAACGGCAGTCATACCAAATTTACGAGAGAATGTTAGAAGTTTTTTACGAATGCAAGCGCAGTCAACAACACTTGCACAGTTACAAGCATTATTATTTCAATTTGATGCATCAGATACGTATGAAGTTAAGCCACCTGTAATTAAGCAAGAGGTAGCCCTAGTACAGCAAGTAGATATGTTATCGGCTTTTGAAAAGACAGTAGCATCATTAACACAGCGTTTAGACGAAATACAGAAACAGCCACGTAATAATGCCACATCACCACCTACATCTCAGCAGCATCCACGTCAGGCACAAGTACGATTTAACAATCCACGTGGAAGTTTCCAACAAACCAATCAGAGAGTATGTCATGGGTGTGGCAGACCAGGGCATTTCATTGCAAATTGCACAGCAGGGACACAAGGTACGTGGCCAAGAATGAATCAACAGTACTCAAATCGTGGATATTATAATCCACGTCAACAGCATAATTATTAAGGGGGAAATTGCAATTATCAACCACGACAGCCAACAGGATATGCATCACAAGGATGGAGCAACCAAAATCCCAACTTTGTTCGACCTTTCATTCCACGATTGCAATATAGTCAGAATTTCATTGCATCATCCCCCAACTTAGCAATTATGCCGCCACCGAATTACAACACTCAACAGCAAAATCAACATTTAAACGGTTAAGTAGAGCGAGTGGGCCGACTCGAGCCATTGCAAATATTAGGCCACCAGAAATAAATATAGTTAGTACCTACAATAGATTTAGTGCATTAAAAATAGTTGAGGATCAAGAGGAAATGATTAACCAAACAAACAATAATACAAACAATGTGAGTGAAGTAACGGAAGCAATAAATTTAAATAGCATCAACATTAAAGGCAGTGCCAAGACTTGCCTTGTGAATATTTTTATTGATAGTGGAGCTATGTGCTCGATAATTAATAGCGATGTAGTGAAACGTTTAGGTGTTGCAATACAGTCATCAGAACTAACATTGAGAAACTATGGGGGTGGTGCAATTTTAAATAGTGGACAAGCGGTAGTGACAATTAATTTTAATGGAATTGATGTGACTCATACCTACATAGTAGTAAATAATGCACAGCATGAGTTGTTAGTTGGCGAGGATTTCTTAAGAAAATTCAAAGTAATCATAGATGTGGGAAATGAGGTAATTTATTCACCTGAATTTGGACACGTACGAATGACACTAAACCAACCACCCGCTACAGACAGGCGACAGTTCGAAATGTCATCAGTCTATA
Source organism: Dicyrtomina minuta (assembly GCA_949802685.1). NCBI lineage: Eukaryota > Metazoa > Arthropoda > Collembola > Symphypleona > Dicyrtomidae > Dicyrtomina > Dicyrtomina minuta. Next base: position 451,301 of record CATKUY010000042.1, read on the forward strand.
TGCAGCGAGAGACCGACTTGAGCCGAGTACGAGAGAACACACAGAGGCAAGCGATGGCCAACGCCCCTCTTTCAAATCAGCGAGTCAATGAAACACGGGACATGGATCCAGTCGCCGTCAATATGAATGTTAAAAGGGAATTTTATGAAAGAGTACGAGTCACTAACAAGCATTCTACTGTAGCCAGAGTTAAAAAGTCAAAGTCTACAGCACCAAGCATTCTCAATACAAAGAAAGGAGGGAAAAAGGAAAATATTTTAAGAATACATAGCACTAGCCGACAAGTACTACAGCCCTACTCTATGGTGGACATACCTATCTATGTATTAGGTACACAGGGGCAACAAATAAGCAGAACTCGATTTGAAGCCTTGTCATTGGGACAAAGGAAGCTGAAACAGATGGTGATTCCAGACTTTATAATTAGTGAAAAAACTCAGTTTCTACGTGTAATAAATCCATCAGAAGAGGAAATAATAATACAAAGTAAGGCTGTCATTGCTACAGCGCAGATAACAGACTGAAATGAACTGGAAGTGAAAGTGATAAATAACATTAGGAGAATAGAGCCAAATTCTGAGCAAAGAGGATTTAGATCAGATATACCTACATATGAGGGAGATGAATTGGAACAGGAAATCAATAGAGTTGCATATGACCCACAGTTAAGTAGTGAAGATCTAATGAAATATAAAAATTTAGTAGCTGAATGTCAACAGGCCTTTAAATTTTCCCGTACACCAAATGGAGTTTATCCACATGCTAAATACAAGATCGAACTACTTGATCCAACACCAGTACAGCTGCGGGCGCACCCACAAAGCGAAGCGCAACACGAAGAGATAGCACGCCAAGTGAAACAACAACTAGCAGATGGAGCGATTGGGGAAAGTAACAGTGACTAGAGCAGCCCATCGTTTTTAATTCAGCAAAAAAGCACCTGATCCGAACAAGAAACAGTTCAGACTCGTAAATGACTACAGATTACTGAATTTCCAAACACGTAAGCAGCTGTTTCCTTTGCCTTTGATCCACGAGATCCTACACCGATTTAGGGGAAAGAACATCTTCTCAGCGTTGGACTTGGAAGCAGGCTACAATCAAATTTTACTAGATGAAGAATCGATTCCACTGTCAGCTTTTAAAACTAGGCACGGACACTATGAATGATTGAAGCTAGGGTTTGGTATGCAAGGTGTTCCGAGATTTTTTTCCAAAATGATGATAAATATGCTGGAAAATTTACAGTATACTGAAGTTCGACATTATTTAGACGACATTATTGTGCCATCGGAAGACGTTGATTCAAACATCAGTTCGCTACGTAAAGTGTTCCATAAATTAATAGATAATAACTTGAGGCTGAAACCATCAAAGTGTAGATTAGGCTTTAAGAGACTAGAAATTTTGGGGTTTTTAGTAAGTAAGGACGGACGCGAACCAACACCTGAATTAGTTGATCCCATTCGTAAAATCAAACCTCCAACCAAAATAAAATCCCTCCAGTCATTCATGGGCTCAGTAAATTTCTATTCAGAATTCATCCCAAATTTAGCTACAGTAGCACGCCCCCTCAATGATTTATTGAAGAAGGACGTTGCTTACATTTGGACACCAGAGTGTCAAAAAGCTTTTGAAAAATTAAACTGGCTTTGACAACTGCTCCCATTTGGGCCCATTTCAATCCGAAATTACCAACTACATTAAGAACAACGCGTCATTAACTGGACTGGGATGTACATTATTTCAGACTCACATTGTTAACGGAAAACCTGTCGAAAAAATCGTCGCATCTATTAGTAAGTCATTAACTCCAGCTATGAAAAACTATCAGGTTCCAGTGTTGGAGATGGAAGCAATAGTGTTTGGATTGAAGCGACTATCTCACTTCTTGAAGGGCATTCCATTCAAAATTGAAACTGATAATTCAACTTTGCCTAGCCTAATAAACTCTAGGAAGACTCCCATGTCACCTAAGTTATTCAGACAAGCCATGATTTTCAATTCATACAATATTACTAACTTAAGTCATCTAGCAGGCAAAATCAACTTTCTACCAGACTTGTTGTCAAGGACTCATAATACAGATATGGATCTGTCAATATGGACTTTAACATCAGTACCACGAGACAAACATTACCGAATGGAACAGTTAGCTGATCCAGCTTTAGCCAAAATTATGACGACAATTGCGAGAAGCGCAGTGGAAACTTTATCAAATTACCAATTACTCAACGGCATACTATATTATAAGCAAGCCAAGTATACGAAGCATAAATTATTATTAGTGATTCCGTGCCATAAAAGAAAAACAATTTTAACTAATTTACACGATTCTAAAATTGCGGGACATTTGGGTAGAAAGAAAACATTAGATTAAATTCGACAAACTCTATTTTGGCCTACTATGAGTAAAGATGTGTTTGAGTACGTACGAACGTGTTCCAGCTGCCAGCGCAATAAAGTGCCTCGCATCAAACCAGCTGGCTTATTCAGATTTATAGACATTCCATGTACACCATTCGAACAAACCAAAGTTGATTACGCGGGGCCGATAAATACATCTGTTAATCGCGATAAGTATTTACAAACTGCTGTTTGTTATTTGACAAAATTTCTAGTAGCTAAAGCTGTCCCAAATTGTGAAGCCGCAACTACCGCTAAGTTTCTAATGGAGGAGATAGTGACTAAATATGGAGCTCCACGAATTATACAGAGTGATAATGGAACTTCGTTCTTGAACAACACCGTTAAGGAGTTGAATAAGTTACTGGGGACCAACCATATCACCAGCAGTTCGTATACACCGAGGAGTAATGGATGTGTGGAGGCCAGTCACCATGTTCTAATGGAAGCAATTCGGTCCTACTGGAGTGAATCAAAACGGGACTGGGACCAGGCGCTACCACAAATCACCTTTGCGTTAAATACTAGTACCCACTTAACAACAGGGATGACGCCCTTTTTCTGCCTATATGGAAGGGAGGCTACCCAGCCACTGGACTTGTCCTTGCCATTATTTAGGGAGCCACCAACAATCGGGTATCATGAGCAAGGTCGCGAGGCACGAGAGCATGCCAGACTTGCTATAGAAAATAGCTGTGTTCAGTGGGCACAGCTTTATAATCTTAATAGAAGGGATTTCGAAATAAATGTAGGAGATTTAGTATTATTGCGTAATAGTCATACTAAAAAAGGTTTTTCTAAGAAATTAATGTCTATATTTTCCAGACCCTACAAAATTGTGAAGTCTATCTAATGTCTATATTTTCCAGACCCTACAAAATTGTGGAGTTATTTAGGAACAACGTGTATACCATCGAGAGTAGAAAGCAGGGAGGTGGACTAATCTGGTTTAATGTCAATATGGAGAAACTGAGGAGATACTATGTACGGTCTGGCGAAATTATTTCACCCGTACGGAGTTCAACAGTTCACACGGATAGACTACAGAGGAATTCTGAATTAAGTACTACCAACTCAGCTGACATGAGCTCGCAACAGAATTCCAGTCTTTCTTGTCAACATACAAGTATAGCACAGTATGATAAAGACTTTCCTCAGCTGACTCATTTTGAAAGTATACAACCGGAGGTCAGCACTGAAGGCCCACCAACGTTGATACGAGAGACGGAACAGGCAATAATTAAGAGAAGTCGAGGTCGACCACCAGGTTCTAGGAATAAGGATAGTTTAGCTACCGTGAATGATAAGTATTTAATGAATAAGGATAATTATAGATATAATTTAAGGCATTATGATAAAAATTGGGATAAATAATAGGTTAAGTATATTATTAGTTATATATTAAATAAAGACAACGGCCAAAACCTGCGCTTTCAAAATTGTGGCTGAGTGCCACGTTTGTATATTAGAATAAGTTAAGTTTAGGGAAAGTAGGAAATTTCATTTTTGTATTATAGTACATCCATTTTCAACCAACATATCAAATTGTTGACAAAACGTACGGCTACACCTGTAAGGCTGGTTCTTTAGACAGACAGGGACCTTCTGGGGTACCGCCTGGACGGGCCCTAAACCATATAAGCACCATTGAGGCACATGTTTAGGACACCTTGGGATCAAACCCTAGTCCAATGGCGGGGACAATGACCCCAGGAGTAAAGCCTAGTGTGTCGCGTATTTAGAAGGTTAAGAACAGATTTCTTATTTTTACTCAAAGTCAAAATCCTTTTGAAATAGTACGGACTACTGTAGACGCGGCCTATAGTAATTAATAATTTAGTTATTAATTTATTTTTATTTTGCGATATTTAGTTGAAATTAAGTAATTAAAAAGTAAAAAAAAACACGGAAGCGCAGAGTTTGTAACGTTGTCATTATTTAAAATATTAAAGATAGCTTTACGGAACTATAATACTGGGGAATAGATTATCTAACATTGACAGTCACATTGTAGTGGTCTACCTAATTTAATTTGTATTCAATGAAGTTAAGTATAAAAGAATAAGTTAATTTGTAGAATCAAGTAAAATCAATAAAGAAGGAAGTAGGTAGTGATAGGATTATTCTTTGGTATGGTAGTCATAGTTGAAAAACATATGGTAGTAGAGTGTACTTACGTACGTATACCTAGATAGTAAGTAGGACAATTAAGAATAATTAAATCCATAGTTACTTGTATAGATAGATAGACTATTAAGTATTTGAATTTATTACGAGCTTTAATATGTAGCTATTATTTACGAAACAAAAATATTAGAAAACCAAAATAAAAATATAGCGAGATAGTTATAGACGAAGTAAACATACATAGGGGTGACAAGAATTGAGGATAAATTGTGTGGATCGAATAGGCGATCGTGGTCATGAACACAAGCCGCATAATTCAGAGACATAATTGTGAATTAATTGTTGTAATACTAGCATAGATTATATAAATAGTGGTAGTATTTTCTCTAAATATTTAGGTAAGCCAAATTTAGGTAGTTTGTAATTTGTAACATATACGCAGGTTTAGGAATTAAAATCCATAAAAAACTAGAGTTTGTACAGTAGTCGTGGTTATGAAGTTAGAAGCATGTAGAAAATATATATGTTAAAAACTATGTAAACAGTAAACGTCAAGTTCGTGAACTTGAACTTGTAGACAATGTTATAACTACCTATCTATGGGCTAGGCTCTTTTTGCATAGCTAGTGTAGTTGTTGAAGTTTTTGAATATGGCCTGGTATAACTCGGCCTCCGCGGGGTTGGTCAGACCCAGCAGAGAATGAACCGACCCTCCTGAGGGACCGGGCACCACAGTCACACGCAGGAAGATAGATACAATCGAAGTTGACATTGATACATACAACACATTCATTTATAATAATAAGAGATAGTATATAATAATAATATATAGTTCATATAATCTGCTTACCACTGCTACTGATGTTTTGAGCTGAAAAACTAGAAACAAAATCTTCCAAGGGAAGTACATAGATTAGTAAATGTAATAATAAACAGTAGCATGGGTATAGGTATATGAAAATTAATGTATGTAGTATAAGAAGTAGGTAGACATAAACGTATTAATAATGTTAATTTAGCTAAAATGTAAAATACGTACCATGTAAATAGATCGAATGTTGAAATTTCCAAATTGATATGTATAGCACCTAGTCACCTTCAAAATTGTTAATCTGGCCGTGGAACTGTAAACAAAAAGCCAAACTCCACATGGAGGCGCAACCATTAATTATTTGTACGATAACTAATGTGAATATTACAATTATATCAAAATTGTATTAGATGTGTTTGACACCACTGGAATATGTTATATTTTGTATTTTGGGCAGTTAATTGGAATAATTTTATAAAATATGTAAAGTATGATAGTTACCTGTAGTTTTGTTGAATATGAACACTAGAATCCGTAAAGATAGCGTAGTCACCAAAGTGACCCGGTCCGAGGGGGTCATCCTCCGAGGACACTGGTCCAGACTGAGGATAGATTTTACAGTCCATCCGGAATTTAATATGAGTAATTTTAGTAGTAAAATGCAAGTATTGGGAAAATGCTGTCCAAAACCCTCGTTTTTTACTAATTCGGCGGTTTTTGAAATTTATTTTTTCAAATTTCAAGTATGTATATGGTAGTCCTAAATTTTATGAATTTTTTAAGCTATTATACAAAATTGTACTAACTAAATTGTTGAAACGGTAAATATTTTCCTAATCTTGATATGTAATGTGGAAAAGATTGGGATTCGTCCTCCGCGGCTACTTAATGTATTGTGTGTATGTTTCATAATGGTTCATACATAGTGCGTATGAATAAGATAGGCTGGGCATTGACAGTGTAAGATGTCTGTCTTTTTAGTTTATTGATGAATTGCTATTATTGTAAACGGCATGGTTTTAATTGCCTATAGGTTACGGTTAAATTGTATAGTTTCACTATAGCGTGGGAGGCGCGTGTGTTAAGATAGTGTAGTACATACATACTACACCCTTCTAATGTAAACATTGCAGTGGTCGTCACCACTGCCAACACCCACACATCTTCTATATAGATAGTAGTACTAGCGATAAGATGGTTAGATTGTACGAGACGAGCGAGAGGAGAAGTATCTCTCACTTTCCAAGCGATATACAATAAACATATACCTAAACAACGGTACACCCATCTACGCGTGCATACTCCTACGTGCAATCTCATTCTCATACAAACATACAGCATAGTCGCTCGGTATGCACCGTAACAATTTTATGAGTCTATTAAGTTAAATTATTGTTTTTGAGTATTTTCATTATAGTCATATGTTGCTTTGAGGTAGTTTTTGAAAAATTTTAAAAAAAATAATTATTTTTGAAATTTTTTCATGTAAAACAAATTTTATTGTTAAATATTACTCATGAACCACAATTTTTCAATGACCTAGGTCAAACGTCATTTTATTTGGTAATTCTAACAGCAAGATCTGATTCCATCTGATCGGATAATTTACTATAGGCAGAATTAGTGTAGAATGCCATTGGATCCGATGGACTGTTTTAATTTTTATTCAAAATACCCTTCTCCTATAGCATTCGATGCCATGCCGTTGCGTGGGAATACAGTATTACTAGCCATTTATAAGTAATTTTTATTTAATGTCATACAGGGGTGAGGCTGGTTCGTGAAGAAATGACAATTTAAGTGACATCATGAATGGATTATCACCTAGAATTTTAATGATTATCAAATAAACGATTAATCTAATTATAATTTGAAATTGTAAGCTCTAGTAGAATGTTATTTCCATAGATCAGCAAATAACTTGTTTTAATATGTAGGACGAAAAAACCGGATGTCATTTAACTAATGTTCACTGCAAGAATCATATTACAAACACGAGTAGAACAAAATTCGTTTCGTAAGCATTTCTTTTAAAATTTTAAATAAGATATGAATAATTTTACTGGGAGTCATTGGTTATTCTGCAACTTTTTGTAGGTACATATAAATGTGCTATTTGCTGATAAACAAGTTCCATGTAGAATTTGATTCAAAATCCAAATCCTGACCAACGTGAAGAACGAGGACGGTTCAAAAACCTTAAGGCCACAATTTGGCAACACTGCAAAACCCACTAATCTACGTACATGAACACCAATCGTCCTCGTTCGTCACACCACAATATTATATTGTGAAGAACGAGGACTGCTTGTTTGAATGTTAAAGTAAACAACAGTGATTAGCCAACAGTGAGTAGTGTAGTATTCGTTGCTATTGCAACATGCGTTTATGTGGATGAATGCGTAAAATCGTAATGAATATGAATTTTCCTCCTTATGGCTGCCATTCAAGTATGTATTGCAAATCAAGATGTATGTACATCGATGGTTCACTAAACTAATCTAGTTTTGATTTGAAACTGAACTAGTTCTAAATAATTATTAGCCAAAATTCAATATTTTATCGCGTTAAAAAAAGCTACTACTGTTCGTTAAAGATTATTTATTACAGCATTATGACAAACAATACAAATGTACAAGATACTTTCTAATTATATTTGTGCAATAGTAATGATTATGATTATTTAACGGAAAAAATTATTTTGCGGTAAACAGTTATAGTTATAATGCAATGAAGATTTATACGAATTAATGCGTTGACACGAAAGATTAATACAAAATTCTATTTATTAATCCAATTTGCAATTACGAATTACTTTTTAAAAAAGTAACTTTAGCAATGACAGTCGATAACTAATAGCTAGCAATAATAGCTAACCTCAATATTATCGTGGGTCGAATCGAGAAAATGATAGAAAACGTTAATAAATTCAGACGTCATAAGTTGGGGTCGCAGGCGCTCTTCTTCAGCTACATTTCCTCACAAATCTGAAAAAATATTATTCATGAGTAACTTGAAATGTATCATTTGCAGTGCTTACAATGTAGAGTTTTTTTTGAAACTGTAATAAACTTGTGATGACGGTATTATATAATAATTATCTTTTCCATTACCCATCATATTTCTACGAAGGTCAGGTTTATCGATGTAAGTAGGAGTGAACAATCGAATTAACATGATTCAGCATACATTCCACATTGCAGACCAAGCTATTTCCTTAACATCGTCGCACTCTTGTTTCCCCAGCTGATCTTCAATAATTTTCAACATTTTTGTGATAGTTCCGAGATCACCTACTAATTTCTTTTGTATTCCTTCAACTTGACATGCCAAGGTTACTTCGGTATACACGTTTTTAATATCCATATGTATCCTGAAGTATTTTAAATAAACATATGCAGTTAAATTACTGACGTAAACTAGTGACACATCGTGAGTTACTTAATAATAATTATGACAATAAATAAATAGCAATCACCATACATTAATGTATTAAACCTAGGTTTAATCTGAACTGTAAAGATTCCATAAATAGGCCGATGATCGCAGGGACGAATAACGGAGACAGATTTATAGGCCAGACAAACTATATACTTCAGTGGTGGGTGGAAGATGCGAATGCGGATGATGACTGAGATGACATTTCTTCATACGGTTCTGACACTGATTATTATGATTATTTGGCTTACCTTTCAATTTCGTCTCGGAATTTGAACTACTACTCACTCTGGACTCACTTGTACATTTTTAAATTATTCGATCAGTGTAGGGTGGACAACGTTTGTTACTCGATGTGTCAAACTCGTCTGTCCTGATGCCACATTTGTATGTAGGTGGTAGGTCTGCTAAATGTCAGATCAAAATGGGTAATTAATAAATATTCCACAATTAAAGAGTTGACAGGTTGAATTTCCAACAAAACTGGTCTGCATTTCGCATTATTCATTAAGTACATTTAGTAACGTTAAGTCAAATGTTAAAAATTACCTTTGACCTTTGCAGCGTGAGTCATAGTTTATTTCAGATTTCGGAGTTTCCAACTGATGGCGAGTACTTTAAATCTTGATTTCTGTTCTAGCCATTTTATTATGAGCAAAGACAGGCTCCTGTTGAAGTCGTGCACAATCTGTTTCAGCTTTTGACCATTTGTTCAATACAACATCTTGCTAATGCTTCACGAAGCGTAAAAAATATGTTAACAAAATCATAAACTGTTGACAGTCAATATTTTACATAAGCATTTAATGTGTCGGAATTTTTGCTATTATTATTATTATTAAATGACATGGGTTCGGTCCCAAAAGACCAACGCCGCCGAGGCCTTTAAAATTCATGCTATCTTGTATCTGTGTCGACAAATGAGACAACTAACAATGAGAGATTGAGATATACAATGACAAGCAACTTCACGCGAAACATATAATGTAAAATTAAATTATCAAGCAAAACATTAAACTATGTTAATTTGCAATTTTAATTGTAATTTCCTGAATCAACATTATAGTTCATGTGATGATCAAAGTGAAGCATAAGATCGTCATAATCCAGTGACAGCGCTGAAACCATAGTTTACTTCGATTTAATTCTAATCAACTGACAATATGAGATACGCTACAACAAAGAGTTAAACTACCAGCGCCCATTTGAATTTTAACCATTCACTTTTATTCGAAGATAAAAGTATGACACTTTTTGAATGAGTATTTTTTTTACCAAAATTAATTTAAAATATTTTGAAAAGTATAATGATTCACTAAATTGACTTTCACTTCCAGCTCCAAGCTGTTGTTCGTCCTGTGATCAGGTCCAAGTGTAGCTAATAGATAGTTTGCGCAGTTCACGTAAAACGCTATACGCTATACGTAAAAATTATTTTTACGTAAGCTCCTCCCATTTTACGCAAAACTCAAGTTTTACGTAAACATTTGAAATTACGTAACGCTATATTTTACGGTAGCGTTTACGTATAGCGTAATCAAAATATCACGTTAGCGTAAAAATTTGAATTCACGCGGATTTACTGACAGCCCTGATGGCCCAGTGGTTAGCGAAGCGAAATATCCAAGGATTCTGGACATGCCTGTCCATCAAGGTCGCGGGTTCAATCGTCACTAGGGGCGAATGACTTTTATGTGAAAGTTGATCGTATACGACATGTGTGGTGAACCAACGTCCCAGATACACATCCCACGCCAACTTACACCTTATTTCGATTTAATTAGAATTATTTTCAAAAAACAATTTTTTAAATCTAACATTTTTATTCGTAATTGTTAGATGTTATCAACTGGAAATTTGTAACGTCATGGCGGAAATAGTTTACTTAATGAAATAATCGATGTAAATACATATCATTTTTTTAGTATATGTGGTGCTTTCGAAAAAAACGAGAAGAAAAACAAGCTTTTAATCTATTTTTGAAAATTACTGAATATAACGTGTAATTTTTTTACGTTATATTATTGAAGTGCGCAAACTGTGCAACGTTATTTTGTCCGTAATTTTTGAATAACGTAAAAACTAAATTTTGCGTTTTACGTATAGCGTGGAAGTATTTTACGTCGAACTGCGCAAACTGTCTAATATTGTTCCTATTTAAGTAAATAAGAATTATATTAGCTAGCTGGAAGAACACTGGAATACAAAAGCAGCCAGACTGGCGCCGGCTGCCGTTTATGTTTACACATTTGAAATGATTTGTGTTCCCGCATATGCTGTCACAGCCATTGGCGGAACCAGTTATCATATTCATATATTACGTAAGTGAGGGTGAGACGGTTGCGCAAATGCTCTACTAAAATGACAAAAGGGGTTTCCTAAATATGAAAAAAAATTGTAGGGTAATATATGTAAAGCCTTGACGTTGTTTTTGAAGCTGTCAAAAAAACAAAGTGTCAAATCATATTGTTGAAAGAAGTGGAAAACTATAGGTGTCTCCTCATTTTCACTCAAGTTTCGAAAATTATCGAAAGATTAATTGACTAACATTAAGGTAATTAAATTCTCCATTATTTGATACATTTAATTATGCATGTCTGTGTTCTTATTTACAAGGGCAAGTTACTACTATTACCTTTAAAGCAACAACTATTAACAAATTTATTAAAGCCACTTTTTTTCGTATCTTTGACTCGTGTTATTGCAATTTGCGTTACTACAAAAAACTAAACCACAACCAATTACTCAATTGTCAAATTTTGTGATGTAATTACAGTTTATTGCACATACATAACTAGTGTTACTTTGTCACTAAAAATATATCTATGTACTTATATAGACTACAATTATGGACAACCACCGAAGGGAAGTTGGATTAGGAAAAGGAGGGGATAGAAAAGCGTTAAATGCTGGGGAAAAGTACCGGAAGGAATTTGGATTAGGAAAAGGAGAGGGTGGAGGTGGTGTGGCTGCTGGTAGTAGTCGGAGGGAGGAAAGTGCTGGGGCTAGAGGAGGGGTGAAGGTGTTGTGGCTGCTGGTAGTAGTCGGAGGGAGGAAAGTGCTGGGGCTAGAGGAGGGGTGAAGGTGGTGTGGCTGCTGGTGGTAGTCGGAGGGAGGAAAGTGCTGGGGCTAGAGGAGGGGTGAAGGTGGTGTGGCTGCTGGTGGTAGTCGGAGGGAGGAAAGTGCTGGGGCTAGAGGAGGGGTGAAGGTGGTGTGGCTGCTGGTGGTAGTCGGAGGGAGGAAAGTGCTGGGGCTAGAGGAGGGGTGAAGGTGGTGTGGCTGCTGGTGGTAGTCGGAGGGAGGAAAGTGCTGGGGCTAGAGGAGGGGTGAAGGTGGTGTGGCTGCTGGTGGTAGTCGGAGGGAGGAAAGTGCTGGGGCTAGAGGAGGGGGTGAAGGTGGTGTGGCTGCTGGTGGTAGTCGGAGGGAGGAAAGTGCTTGGGCTAGAGGAGGGGGTGAAGGTGGTGTGGCTGCTGGTGGTAGTCGGAGGGAGGAAAGTGCTGGGGCTAGAGGAGGGGGTGAAGGTGGTGTGGCTGCTGGTGGTAGTCGGAGAGAGAAAAGTGCTGGGGCTAGAGGAGGGGGTAAAGGTGGTGTGGCTGCTGGTGGTAGTCGGAGGGAGGAAAGTGCTGGGGCTAGAGGAGGGGGTGGAGGTGGTGTGGCTGCTGGTGGTAGTCGAAGGGACCATTGTGCTTTGGGTGGAGGAGGCGGTGGGGCTGGTGACGGTGGTCGGGGGGGCCATGAAGCTTTGGGTGGAGGAGGCGGTGGGGCTGGTGACGGTGGTAGGAGAGGCCATGGTGCTTTGGGTGGAGGAGGCGGTGGGGCTGGTGACGGTGGTCGGGGGGGCCATGAAGCTTTGGGTGGAGGAGGCGGTGGGGCTGGTGACGGTGGTAGGAGAGGCCATGGTGCTTTGGGTGGAGGAGGCGGTGGGGCTGGTGACGGTGGTCGGGGGGGCCATGAAGCTTTGGGTGGAGGAGGCGGTGGGGCTGGTGACGGTGGTCGGAGAGGCCATGGTGCTTTGGGTGGAGGAGGCGGTGGGGCTGGTGACGGTAGTCGGATGGGCCATGAAGCTTTGGGTGGAGGAGGCGGTGGGGCTGGTGACGGTGGTCGGAGAGGCCATGGTGCTTTGGGTGGAGGAGGCGGTGGGGCTGGTGACGGTGGTAGGAGAGGCCATGGTGCTTTGGGTGGAGGAGGCGGTGGGGCTGGTGACGGTGGTCGGGGGGGCCATGAAGCTTTGGGTGGAGGAGGCGGTGGGGCTGGTGACGGTGGTCGGAGAGGCCATGGTGCTTTGGGTGGAGGAGGCGGTGGGGCTGGTGACGGTAGTCGGATGGGCCATGAAGCTTTGGGTGGAGGAGGCGGTGGGGCTGGTGACGGTGGTCGGATGGGCCATGAAGCTTTGGGTGGAGGAGGCGGTGGGGCTGGTGACGGTGGTCGGAGAGGCCATGGTGCTTTGGGTGGAGGAGGCGCTGGGGCTGGTGACGGTGGTCGCAGGGAGGAAAGTGCTGTGGCAAGAGGAGGGAATGTTGGGGGTGTGGCTGGTGGCGGTGGTCGCTGGGAGGAAAGTGTTGTGGCAAGAGGAGGGGGTGGGGGAGATGTGAGCAGGGCCAGCGTATCGTTAGCAGCGGATTTTGGTAAGCTGCAAAATATTATGCAACAATTAAGCTGGGTTTATTTAGAAAGGGTCAACAAAATTGCCTCTTCTAGCCTCACATTTTTTAAAATCGCTACTAAAACTTGCTTTGAGCGAAACGAATGAAATTGCTTTGTTTTTAAATTGGTTGCACATAGCTTGCGTCAAAGTCAATTTCAGAAAAGCGTCAAAACAATCACATATAGCACTGAATTCTAATTAATTGTTAGTAGCATATAAGCAGGAAACTGCTATAAAATGATTTTATATTTTGTAGTTTTACATTCTGTGTAGGTATAATTTTAAAGTTAGCATTTAATAGTTATAATACCAATTCAACAGCGTGTCGTTGTTGTTCTTAATCTTGGTCTATTGATATTGTACACACTTTATTTTATTGTCTCGTTACAAGTTACATTTTGTAACGATTTGCTAAAATCTAGTTCATAACACCTTTTGTACATTTGACCGAATTCCAAAACACCTTAAATAGTAAGACCTTAAGGCCAAAAGACCTCATAACCCTTAACCTCGAAATACGACTGACCGTATCATTTACAAAATAAAAATACATAGAACTCCAACTGCAATAATGCAAATTTAATATCGTTACTGTGCTATAAAGTAATTTACTTAAAGTAATTAACTTTAATAAAATTATTTCCAGCAAATAAAATATTATTAAGGTAAATTGGAAGGCTACGCTCGATGTTGTTTGCTTTCCTTGTAGATAGCAAAATATAACTGAAATTTTATTCGAAATACCCACACACAAAATTTGCAACTCAAAGCATTAAATTATTGATAGACTTTATCTGCTTATTTTACGTATACCGTTATAAAGTATTTCTCGAGTTAACGGTAACGGTAATTATTTTGCGCGCAAATATTCACAACAGTTAGTGTTGTGCTTTATCAAGCATTTCTACAAAAATAAGTGCGAGGCCTTCTGGACACAAGGCAAGGTGATTTGGAATACGGTCATTTGTACCGAGGTGTTATGTACTTGAGGTATTGTATACACAAGGTGCTTTGGAATAAGGTCTTTTGTGTGTGAGGTCTTTAGTACTTGCGGTGTTTTGGGGGAGGTTTTATGTACTAAGGTGTTACAGCCGAGGTCCTATGTCCATGAACCAATTTTTTTACTCATAACCCAAACCCAACGACATTTTCGTTTGCTACCCACGGCCATACGAACGACACTTGCTACCTATGGTTAATGTAGAAAAATGTATGCACACTATTCCGGATAATTCTAGCATAATAAGCATAGCCAGCTAACTAAATATTTTAAAGTCCCTTTCGGCGGTTTTCCCCTAAATCAGGGTCCATTATAGGCGGATTTGATTGTACCTACATGTAAATACCTGTAAGTCACTTTATTACTGTCAGTCCTGCAGCAAGCTCGGAAATCAGCCCCGTCCAGAGACCAACAAGTTTACCGCGGGCTCATGACAAAGGGGCCTTTGCTTTATCCTAGGCCCTTTGTCCCTAGCCCGCGCGTGTGTGCTCTGGACGGGTCTGATTCCAAGCTTTTTGCAGGACTGACAGCAGTTATAAATTTCAAAGCATGCAAAAGCTGTAGCTCAACTGGATTTCTAGAAATTAAATTAAATGCAAAAATTTAATGAAAAAATAAGGGAAACAAGTCTGCGTGATTTTAAATTTTTTTTTATTTTTATTTAATATCTGATATGACCTCCCTTTCCGGCCAAAAGCTCCCGCATCCTATTCGGAACAGAGTCGACTAGCTGTATTGTGAATTCAGGGCTAATCTTCTCACACTCTTTTTGTGGGGCAGTGATCAATTCAGTTGCGCTTTTCGGTATAGGTTCAAGCCTAATTCCGGATATTTTCATCCAAAATATCTATGCAAATTTCCGTACTCATGGGTGCGGGGATATGGCCCAACGTTCTGACTCCGTGGGCAGAAAAACTGCCCCGTACCATTACGCTTTCTAAAAAACACAACGAGTTACATACATAATCAAATTTGGTTATAGTAGGACATTTAAAGAGCTTCACACGCCTCCTCCGTGCTTGACTGTATAATGTCACACTTCCAGGTTTAAGGGCTTCTTTAGACCTTCTCCACACCCACTTAACACCTCCGACAAAACAATTTGGATTTATAAGACCAAGGAAAATTGCTTTAATGATGAGGTCCTTAAGACTGGAGATCGCGGACCCAATTAACTGGACCTGAGCATTGCGTCAAGTTAATGGATGCGTCAAACAGTATATCGCCGAATATCGCGGTGCACTTGGAGGATCAAATCCGTTTCCTTTCAGTTTTGACCTTAATAGGCGTTTTAGCTGACCAATTCCTAATAAGAAAACGTGCAAATGTTTCTAACTGCATATTTTAAAACCCAAAAAGTTCTAACTATCCGGCTTTCAAAACTGCAAATGGTTCTAACTACAAGATTGAAAAACGTGAATTGCTTTATGATTCCAAAAAGTTCAAATTGTTTTAAGTCCGTGGTTATAAGTTGCAAACTAATCTAACTACATGATTTTGGAAAGTGCCAAATGATCTTTTTACGTACATGCTTTTGAGTTTTATAGGTAGTTTTTTGCATTTCTAAAATTTTGTATTTAGAACATTTTACAAATTGTAATATTTTGCAATTACAACATTTGAAAATTTTTAAAACATGTAATTAAACCATTTTGTACTTTATAAAATCATGTAGTTCGATTAGTTTGCAACTAAAATCCATTTAGTTAAAGGAATTCGTGACCATAATCATGTATTCCGTGCATTTTTTTAAAAATCATGAAGTTAGAACTATTCGCATTTTTAAAACACGTAATCAGAATTATTTGCGGTCTTGAAAGAAGCATAGTTGGAACTTTTTGGGTTTTGAAATATGCAGTTAGACAAATTTGCACTTTTTATTATTATGATTTGGTCAGCTAAAACGCATATTAAGGTCATAAGTGGAAGAAAACGGGTTACCTTTACAGGTAAAATGGAAAAAAGCGAATTAAATCGTTCAACAAAGATATGCCAATCCCCATAATGTCCAATTCCGGGCGCCTTGTTACTCCAAATGACGTAAGCAATCAGTGTTTTACTGTTTTATGATAAGTACTAACAAGTTATAAGGCCATTTAGATGCCCTGTTATATAACGTGCAGTATATTACTCTCGGGTGTTTCGGCAGTCACCACTAGGCTGTTTTGGCAGTCACCACTGGGCTGTTTCGGCAGTCACCACCAGGCTGTTTCGGCAGTCACCACCAGGCTGTTTCGGCAGTCACCACTGGGCTGTTTCGGCAGTCACCACCAGGCTGTTTCGGCAGTCACCACCAGGCAGTTTCGGCAGTCACCACCAGGCTGTTTCGACAGTCACCACCAGGCTGTTTCGGCAGTGACCCCAAGGCTGTTTCGGCAGTCACTACTAGGCTGTTTTGGCAGTCACTACTAGGCTGTTTCGGCAGTCACTACTAGGCTGTTTCGGCAGTCACTACTAGGCTGTTTCGGCAGTCACTACTAGGCTGTTTCGGCAGTCACCACCAGGCTGTTTCGGCAGTCATTACCAGGCTTTTTCGACAGTCACCACCAGGCTGTTTTAGCAGTCACTACGAGGCTGTTTTAGTTGTCCCTTTAGTTTGTTTTGAACGTTGTCATAGGCACTTGTTGTAGGATTTGTAACAGTAGAAGCAATTTTTTTTTAGTTTGTTATACTTGTGATCCTAGGTTTTTTTTGTATTTGACAGGAAACACTGATTAGACTTTTAAGTTTGTTTCTAAGAAAGGGGACCAAAAACGTGAAATGGTTGCTGTCCCAGCATTGCAGATAGAGGAAGCTAAGGTAGCTTAAATAACTACTGTACATTTACATTTAGTTAAATTTTATTGAATTGTATTAGTAAATTACACGCT
Organism: Dicyrtomina minuta; assembly: GCA_949802685.1. Taxonomy (NCBI): domain Eukaryota; kingdom Metazoa; phylum Arthropoda; class Collembola; order Symphypleona; family Dicyrtomidae; genus Dicyrtomina; species Dicyrtomina minuta. Next base: position 468,598 of record CATKUY010000042.1, read on the forward strand.
TACATTTGTTACAAGATAGTAAAAGCGTTGTTAGTAATGCTATAAGACGGTATTTTCCGTTTCCAGATGCTGTACAAGCAGGCCGTTGAATGGAAACGCGAAAATGATTTCTTACGAATGCAAGCTGCACATAGTCAAAAGGCAACTACTGAAAATAGTTATAATAAAAACAATCTAAATGATGCAGCAAAAAAACATAAAGCATATGTAAGCAGGTGTAAACGTTTAAGGCAGAATTCAGATTTAACTAAAGACAGCTATTTTAATCGTTTTGTTAGACCCAATCTGAAACATTAAAGTACTTTAATCTTTCTATAAATGACGTAAAATGTAAAACTGTGGTATACTGGTTATGCTTTATTTCATTTTAATTCAATTGTAATGTGTAGCCTGCATTTGTAATGTTTGTAGCATGTAGAGCTAACAACGCACATGTAATGGCCAAAAATAACAAACCATGTTGATAGGAGTAGTGATAAAGAAGGGAATCATGCGCCGCAACAACGCCAACGAGGCCTATTTTTACTATCATAAACACGCCCTGTTTCTAGCCAACACCCCTTATATATACACTGTGTTCTTAAAAAAATATATTGTAACTCTGAATATTCATACGTTTTCTATCAAAAGTAGTATTTTTATCCAAGTAAACGTTTTTACACTACTTTTATTGTCAGTGATGGACGATTTTACGTATAGCAAATTTTAACTTTACTAATCCCTTATATATTTTGAGATGTATCAATAGGGATGGCCAATTCTAAATTCCCTTCGTTTTATTCCCTCCCAATTCAAAGTTTCCCAGGGAAGGGAATTTTGGCAAAATTCCCTTCAAAATTCCCAAGTTTTAAAATTCCCTTAAATTCCCAAAATTCCCCAGGGAATTTTGGGAATTTTGGGAACGTGCTTGTAGTTCACACAAAACAGGTGCTGACATTAAATGTGTAGATGAATTTAGAATGGACCCAGATAACTCTTTTCTTGAAGGTAGCACGAACGAGCATCCTATTTGATTAAAAAACTGTTGCAAATCATAATTCTTAACCCAGCTAAATGGAATATTTCCGCTAAGAATAGATTTTTCGAACTGTATTTTGAGCTTTTGTGTTTCACTTTTCGTAAATTTCATAACGTGGTCTTCTATTTTCAAACTACTCTCTGCTTTGCGTTTTGCAGTTCCTGTTGTGAATGAAGATGATGAGTTGGCAGCCAGCTATCCGTGGACACCCGTCAAATGATGAGGGTGTTGCAGAAATTGTTTCTTTATTCCTGGAACCTGCTGCATCCATCAGAGTGGCATGTGCAGAGGAATGTAAAGAGCTTAAGTCAGACATACTTGCGCAATTATAAACTGTGTTAACACTATCTGAGTCTTGTATAGAAGATTCTGAATCTTCTGAATTATGAGAAGGGTTGAGTTTAGAATTTCCAGGTGTTTTGAAACTTTGTTTGACTTCTGATAGTGCACGAAAGCAAGAGAGAATGTGCTTTTCACATTTAGAAGCATTTTTAAGTTAAACATTGCTACAAAAGTTGCACTTTACTTTTCCGCTGCCACTCTCAACCCAGTTAAACCAAATTTTATTAAAGGTTCTAACCATTTTAGAAATTATTCAAATTATTGAACTTAAATTTTTCTCTACTGCTTAGCTAATGGCAACTTAAATAAAATGAAATGAAATTCTATTCTGAATTGTAAATTCTACAACTCAGATGAAATTTGAAAAAAGCGGGCATTTCCATGCCACAGTTGTAGAAAAGAGCGAGAACATGTCGTGGCGATATAAACTGTACTTGGTACATCTCGCAAAATTCGCAAAATTCCCAAAATTCCCAATTTTAAAATTCCCGGAATATTGGGAATTCCCTGCAGGGAATGTAATGCGAATTCCCTCAAAATTCCCTCTCACCAAAATTCCCAAAGTTCCCTCCCTCCCAAAATCCCCAAATTCCCAGGAAATTTTGAACGGGCCTACCCTATGTATCAATTTAAAACATACCTAATAGTAATTACAACTAAATTCAATACAAAATCTATGAATATTAGGAGCTAACATATAAATATTGAAGAACATAATTTCACCTAGAGTAATGAGCGTTTCCTAGCTTGAAATGGTGGTTTGGTCGTGCGAACAAAGTAAAGAATCCTAGGCGTCTTTGCTGTGCGTGAATCTTCTCTTCTTTTCTACTGATGTGATCATATTATTTTTTCACAGACTGTAATGTCATGCATTTAAAACAGCAAATACGTACAATTTCAGGTTCAAGCGTGTAAACGACTTTGCAAATTAAAATTTTGCTTTTGCTCACCATTGCATTTCAAAAACAATAATCCTTGCTTTGCTGAACTCTTTCTAAAAAATGCATATGCTGGCGACGTCAACGAATCATTTTCGTTTTGGACTTCTGCTGTCATGTCAGCGTACAATAAAAAATTAGCAAATTCTGAACTCCGAAAGAAGACTACTAATCTGCGTTCAAAATTTTTAATAAATGAAGAGATAAGAACAATTTTAAGTGGCTTACGGCAGCACGGCAACGCTGTAGATTTTCTTGATGTAGCCAATACACCAGAGGCTTTACAGTCTAAAGCTATTGTTCATTGCAGTAACAAAACTGTCATTTGTGTCTCTGATAATTGTGACTGTGCTGGTGCAGAAGACACTACGTTAGATGACAGTGATGCAGACTCAGTTCAAGACAAAAATGAAACTGCAAACGCCAATGCTGGTGTGTCTACAATTTTCAAAGGACAGTTTGACACAACTAATGAACCACTGCGTCACAATAGGTGTGAGCTCCTTGGTGGGGAAATTCAAACGTACGCTGATTACAACTATTGTAACACCAACAATGAAGATGCTCACGATGACCCTTGTGATATCGCATCTGAACAAAGTCTTTCCAACGATGGTTGTAAAGTTTTTTCTGACAAAACCAAACTCGCGATATTCAATTCAAAAAGTCTGCTAAAGCTACAAAGTCTGACCAACCATACAATAACCTTTAATGCATTGGAATGAAATGAAATGTGGAACTATAGAAACAATAGATTTGAAAATGAAAATAGCAAAAGAGTTTGGTGCAGCGAAATGCAACGCAAAATGCAAGATGTTTACCAAGGAGTTTGTCTAGCCGGTAAAGAGTCCTGCAAATACAATACGTCCCAACAAAAACGTGGAGGTTTAGCGTTAAGAATGTATACTGTGTGTACATTCCGACCTCAAGTCGGCAAGATCAAAAGTGAAAATGTTTGTGGAACTCGAATCCATCTGAAAGTTCAAAACCTTCCTGTCGAAAATGAATCAGTTCATGTGTCAGTAACAGCGGTTGGCTCTTGCAAGCACAAAAGTGACGGTTTTAATAGCCGTAAGATTCGGGGTGTAGAACGATGTGCCATTGCTAAGAATTTAATCCATTAAAAAGCTTTGTCATGGAAGTGTAATCAGAGCAATCAATTTAAACCTGAAACAATGATGCTTAACGTTCGCCCAATTGGAATTGACGTGGCGAGAAAAATTCGAAGTAATTTCAGATTCAAAACGCGAAATCATTCCAATTTTGTTGAAGATTTAAAGATCTGTAAAGACCAGCTTGCAAAAGAACTAGACACGAAATTAATTTCTGGCTTTGTTCAAACTATTAAGACTTCATATTTAGCATTATCCATGTGTTCTTACGCTCAATTACATCTTGCAGTCCAACTAGCAATACGCAAGTATGAAGAAACTGGAACAGGATTAACTGTATTTTTGGATAGTTCTGGTAACTTTGTCATCATAAGAGTGTCAAAGAAAAAAGCGTTTGGCTACGAAATATCAGTTTTTGGACCATCAGAAAAGACTCTTGCACCACTGTTTGCCTTTTTATGCGACCAACATGATCAGGGTACTATTCAAGGCAAGCTGGATGAATTCAACTCACTATTAAATATTGTCAGTGTGGAAGAAAAATTTACTCAACAAGTGATTACTTGAGTTGTTACAGACCATTCTTATGCATTAATAAACGCATGCGTTCAATCGTTTAATAATTGTGACTTGGACAACTACCTTGTAAATATGTACACAAAAGTTTTTATTGATTCCACAATACAAATAAGATGTGTGCAAACCTTATGCGTGGCACATTTACAAAAGTCTTGGTCAAGATATTTCACAAAGTATTTCACAACAAAAGCACATCGGAAAGTTGCCTTGCACTGCTTTGCAACTCTCATAAGAGCCGAAAATGTGCTTGACTTTCATTCAGCTTTCAAAAAGTTTTGCGTAATTTTTGATTGCGCGTACGACTCGCTTTCTATTGAATCATATGTTAATCAGATGAAAGGAACAGAACTTTTTGATATTCAAGTTAACTAGGACTCGATTGAACAATTGCAGAGTTGGGATATTAATTACGAGGCCGAAAATCAAAAACTACCACCAAAAGACATCTGCAAATGGTACAAACACCTGGAGCGATTTCATGTGAAGGCAGCATGTGACCATGGCTACACAAACATAAAAACTGTTCCTGTAGGAAAAACACTGAATCCCTATTTTAAGCCTACTATTGTAGATTTTTTTTTCAAGCTGTATGCATCCATAACTCCTTTGTGGGCAAAATTTGCTTACAAAAGTGTAAACAACTCGTTTTTGGCAACAACTACTGGATTGCAAGAATTTCTGTTTGGAGTAGCCAAAAATAATTTAATGGAGCACAACCGAATGTCTTTGTCAGAATTAGCAATTAATAATAAAACAAAGTGCTTTGGTTTCATGAAGAAAATGGTTTTCATGCAAAACCATATTCCTAAAAAACGAAAATTGAATACAAAACCAATAGTTCTTGCTGAAAAATGCCAAGCATCGCCTCCAAAAAAGACGAAATTAAATATTAATTTACGAACCAAACAGTATAAAGAGAATTGGAGCCGTAAAAGAACAACAAAGCGGATATACGGTAATATTACTCAAAGCAGGACAATGTTTGGAGTTTCACAGGCTGAAATACGTAATGAAAATAGAATTCCAAAGGATATAAAAACTTGCGTGAGAAAACCCACTGGTAATAAGATCACGTGTGTTACCACAATCAACAGGTTAGTCAATACATGAGTCACAACAACGAATATTTGTACTCTTATACATATAACAAATGAAGCAACTTGTGATCTAATACTAAATGCGTCCGTTAGTACAGTTGACTATTTTTATTGATTTTATTTGTGTACAGACCCTGCTCTGACATCCAAACGTTTCCTTCAACTCTAATTGTTGGACGTGTTAACAGTTGTGTAGTTAATTTAGAAAACCTAATGGAATGCGTCAAAAACAACTATATTGGGAGTTTTCTTGTTGATTTGTGGGCAAATCATTTATTTCAAAAGTACTGTTTAACTACTTCTGGCGTATTTTATATTTCTTGTCAAACCATTACGCGTGAAAGCGGATCGTAGTTTGTGTCTGGAAGCATAGACGAAATAGTCGGAAAAATTACTGCCATGCAAAGTAAGGCTAAAGTACTCGCCACAATTGTCAATTGTTCAGAACACTGGATCTTACTCATTGCACACAACGAAGATCACCAAGTAACAATAATTGATACTCTAAAAAACCACGTGTCAACAGCAATAGTTATGGAAGGAGTTCGAAAATTTATTCTCATCTTAGATGCTGTTTTTTGAACTAAAAAATGGAAAGTAGGGTTTTCTAGCGAGACATGCCGACAGGTGAACAAGTTTCATAATAATAAATATTGACACTGTTGCGATCAGCAGTGTAATAATTGCATGAGTAATGCACAAATATGTCACACATATTTGACTGCAATGTAATATCTCACTTTTATGTAACTCTACATAATGACTCCTTCTCGTGCGGTCCAGCAGTGCTTTTTTACCTTGAAAAGCTATTTGTAGGACTACCACTCCGTAATTGCGACCCTAATGAATACAAAATATATCGCAAAAAAATGGTAAAGGGTGTTCTGGAAACTACACAAGAAGGAAAAATTGTATTACAACATCATCATGTAATCAATCGATACCTCTTATAGCTTGTATTTTAAAATCAACGTCCTCCATTCAACGCAATTAACTATCGTTAGTACTATAAAAATACAACACGCAACGCAGAAGCAGTTTCAACTTTTCAAAAGTATAAATTTAAATATCAAGACTCATCTCTATATTTTACTTAAAAAATCGTACTCTCTTTCTGTCAATTACCACTTATCCCTTCTGTCTGGTATAAACCACAAATGTACTCCTTTTTCTCATTATTTCTTTTCCCCTACAGTTGTTTCTGTCGTCTCACTGTGCATTCAAGGCACTGTTTTTTATCTCCTTATAATTACATTTTTACATTCAAGATGTGAATCTCATGTATGCAAACGGTACTAAAAATATAGGATTCTGTAATACAACTACCGCTAAAAACCAAATCAGTACAATTCACAACTCTAAATGTTTTATCTAGTTACCGTTGTCCCATTCCTGCTGTAGACTTCTACCTGAATCCGTGTAAAATCATAGGCCTACTTTCCTAGTATAATACCTATACATCTGATCTTTTCTTTATTTACAAATCCAGTTAACTCTATATCTTACTCACAAATGTAACTTTACTATTAAATGTGCCTTGTCCGTCGGCGTACAGGTCGAAACAAATATTCCGTATTAGCCAGCCACTAAACTTGAGCCTCTGCGTACCACCAGTTACACACGTATTGAGTAATGCACTCACAATTTCAAATTTATCACTAAATCAACTCAAATAAATTAAAAGTATTTTTCCATACAATTATCTTGTGTTTTTTTGACTTAAATTTAAACAACATGCATTGTACTAGTATAGATAAGCATTGTGCACGAGTCTCATAAATATCAGTTGGGGGGATTATATAGTTTGAGCAGGTCCTAAAATGTGTGTGTTCTGGGTTTGGGCACTAGTGCTTGGGTCCCTTAAGAGATAGCACTTAGCAGTCAACTGATATGCATTGTACTAGTATAGATAAGCAATGTGCACGAGTCTCATGAATATTGGTTGGAGGGATCATATAGTTTGAGCAGGTCCTAAAATGTGTGTGTTCTGGGTTTGGGCACTAGTGCTTGGGTCCCTTAAGAGATAGCACTAAGCAGTCAACTGATATGCATTGTACTAGTATAGATAAGCATTGTGCACGAGTCTCATAAATATCGGTTGAGGGGATCATATAGTTTGAGCAGGTCCTAAAATGTGTGTGTTCTGGGTTTGGGCACTAGTGCTTAGGTCCCTCAAGAGATAGCACTTAGCAGTCAACTGATATGCATTGTACTAGTATGGATAAGCATTGTGCACGAGTGTCATAAATATCGGTTTGGGGGATCATATAGTTTGAGCAGGTCCTAAAATGTGTGTGTTCTGGGTTTGGGCACTAGTGCTTGGGTCCCTTAAGAGATAGCACTTAGCAGTCAACTGATATGCATTGTACTAGTATAGATAAGCAATGTGCACGAGTCTCATGAATATTGGTTGGGGGGATCATATAGTTTGAGCAGGTCCTAAAATGTGTGTGTTCTGGGTTTGGGCACTAGTGCTTGGGTCCCTTAAGAGATAGCACTAAGCAGTCAACTGATATGCATTGTACTAGTATAGATAAGCATTGTGCACGAGTCTCATAAATATCGGTTGAGGGGATCATATAGTTTGAGCAGGTCCTAAAATGTGTGTGTTCTGGGTTTGGGCACTAGTGCTTGGGTCCCTTAAGAGATAGCACTTAGCAGTCAACTGATATGCATTGTACTAGCATAGATAAGCATTGTGCACGAGTCTCATAAATATCGGTTGGGGGGATCATAGTTACGGATAGTGGCGTAAATATGTCTTGTGTATAGTGTGAGTAATGTAACTGCAAGGTACAAGCGGTACAATGCTAAATAAGTGGTTACTTCGTGTTCTGGAGACTGTTTAGTTGATGCAGTGTAAGTGAGGAGTGCATGATTTATTTCAAATTGTTTTGAGCTTATATACTCAGCCGCGTGCTAGGAAATACATTGATAAAGCTAATTACCAGTTAACTAATTGATGACAAATAGTTAATTAAGTTATTTAAATTAATTAATTTCTAGGAAATACATTGATAACGTTAATTATTAGTAACTTAATTTATGACTTATAGGTAATTAAGTTATGCAATTAATTAATTTCTAGGAAATACATGAGTAAGTGAACATGTAAGAAATATCATATTGAGTAATGAACGTGTAAGAAATACCGTAGTGAGTAATAACTATGTTTCTAATTAATAACACGGAAGTCACTTCTTAATTATTAATACGAAAGCTAATTAGACCAAAGTCACTTCCTAATTAATGATGCGGAAGTTAATTAGACAGAAGTCACTTCTTAATTAATTATACGGAAGCTAATACCTAATTAATTAGAAGAAAGCAAATGACTAATTAATGAAACAGAATGGCAGTATATAATTAGAAGCCTATAGGTTATACAAATGTTTATGTATATGCCTATTAGACTTAACATTAATGCAGACTGGAAATAATAGAATTAGACACATTCCTGTCTATACTCCTGCCCTTGATATATAGAAGGTATATAAATCAAATAATTTTGCCAGCAAAGTCATGTTAAGAATGAAGCAAATACAAAACAAGGTGTCGAATGCACCACGGGGTGATAGCAGGGGGTTAGCAGAATCAACTGTGGCATGCATTACAAGCCGATTAGGGTTAGTTGAATAGGGTTTATGGTGAGACCTATCAGAATGATGACTTTGAATTAAAGGTTGGGTTTCGTCTTCGTCACAACTGGATTCGCTCGAAGTGTGACTATTAGAAGAATCACTGTTAGTGTTGCTTGTGGTAGTGTCACTGGATGTAGAACTGGTTGTAGAGTCACCAGAATTGTAATCGTCAGAGTACATTGTGTTGCCTAGACAATTCTCTCTAGAGCTATGAAAATGGTGTACAGGTGGTGCTATAGAGCTATTGATTTTGATTTTTTGTGTCATGCCTATGTTTTTTGCCATTTTCAATAAAAATTGGATGCAATTCTCCAAAGTTGGAATTGAATTATTTGGGAGACTTTGATTGAATTCCGAAATAGTGCGGCTATCTAGGCGGGCCATGATGAAGTGAAGGTAAAGAACCTCTGCTTTATTAACATTGCCCAAGTTAATTTGCTCTAATTGAGCTCGTGTCGTCCGAACTACGTTAACTAGTTTGTGAAGTCCGCTTTCTGACTGTGACATCATTGCCGGCAGCTCGAGTAATGGTTTTATTGACAATGCTGCTTGCTCCCTTGAAGAGTTGTATCTTGTTTCCATCCGGGTCCATGCAATTTCCCAGTTTCCCTCAGTTATCTGAAGATCTGAAATGTTTTCAATTGCTGTGCTATCTTTAAGAGCGTCAAGTAGAAGTCGTAACTTGTCCACTTTAGCGTAATGTGTGGAGGAGATTACTAGTGCTGTGAATTGACCTTTAATTGCGGCCCACTCATTGTGTAGGCCTGAAAACGTAGGAAGACTGAGTTCTGGTGTTTGCAATTGAGTGACCAAAGTTGCTGACTGGAGCTTATGAGATAGTGTAACCAGTTCAACGCGAACTTTATTGTATGCGTCATCTAAATCTGTTTGAGTGTTAAGGGTTCTTGTGAGTTGAAGATCTTTATCAACGCTTTATGTGGCCGGAATGTTTTTGAACAATTAATAGCAATTTGTAATTTGATTAGATATTTCCGGTCCCATGATTTTGAGGTCTTCAATGTAGAGCGCAACGTCAACAGCCGTAAGAAGAGTAGGAGGATCAGCGTAGTGTGCTGTCACGCGTGATTGGATAACCGCAATTCGGGTTTCGAATGCATTGTGGGTGGCTAGGTGAAGTTCTTTAGCCATTGTTATATCCGGCAGTGGAGGAGGAGGCGTAGATGGAGCCGTAGGACCTAGTGGTGGCGGCGGCGCTGGCGGGCCTGGAGTGTTGCCGTTTTCTGTACTGTTTTGTTAGTTATCTGTTGTTGATGGCACGTCGTCTGACGGTTGTCTGTCTTCTTGTCTGTCCGGGTTTGGTTGTTCCGCTTTGTCGTCAGAGTCTGCAGGATCCGAATTTGGGTCGCCTGGATTTCCTGAAGTCTGTTGTTGAGTAGTGTTAGTGTTTGTGTGATTGGTTGTGTCGATGATAGTGATGTCGGCAACGTCGATATCTTCTAGCGTGTCTTTGTCGTCTTCGGTATTAGATGACTCAGAGCTGTTACTGTAGTCAGGTAGCTCAGCTAGTGTAAATTTGGACTAGTACCCTGAATCCCTCTTTGGTGTGCTGGTTCGTGGTGTTTTTGGTGCTGGAGGATCGTAACTGTAAAACGATGTTTCGGCTGAAGTAGATGGCCGTGAGAATGTGGGTTGCGCTCGAACAGGTGACAAAGTTGAAGAGCCAACTAGTTGGTGAGCTGGTAATGTAAGCGATTTAGCAATCTGCCGTTTGCGGAATTCTAGGTACTGATATTTAGCGTCTTCAAGTTGTGCATTAGCGTATTGTTCATCGAATGCTGTAGCTATTTGAAATTCAAATATATTAAGGAGCTGATAAGGTGTTACAACAAAGTTAAGGTTGCGTCTCTGATGGACTTCAGAAACGATTTGATGAAATCGTTCAAGATTGCGTTGTCTGCAGGCAGCAGCCTTTTCCTTGGATGCTTGTGACGTCCCTCGACGACTTGAAGAAGAGGTGTTTAGGCTGTCTTCAAAGCCTGGTAAAAGTTGTCCGGACTTAGATGTCGGTTGTTCCTTACAACCTCTGGGTTTATATTCTAATGGGGCTGGGGCCACTTGAGGTGATCGTTCGTGATCCTTGGGGTTATTGCTACGTAAAAGCCGTATCTGAGGAGGCGTAGTTTCATCTCCTGGTTGCATGATCCATCATGGTGGGGTAAGTGATGGACACGAAAGTAGTGGGGGGGATAGTGTGAAGGAGAGTGTACGGTAATAGGGTACCGTAACTTTTTATAAGTCGTATTTGTGTACGAACCTGGTGTTGCCCTGAAAGTCAAATGGTCCTAGACTGATCAGGAGAAGTGTTAGATAGAGTGTGCTGTACGTGACACAGAACAAGCCAGAGTAGTCGAAGCCAAAATGTCAATCCCACGATGTCCACGATGCGTCAACTCGAGGTGAACGGGTAGAATCAGCCTGGTCCAGTTGAAGAAGGTAGTCTAGTACGTAGAGCGGAGTAGAGATGGATCAAAAGATCGCTGGAGCTGTTAAAACGCACGAGCAGTCTTCCACTCCCAAAAAACAAAGAAGAACACGAAGAAACCGAGAACCGGGTAACGATGGTCCGTTCGGGGAGCCAATATATTTACGGATAGTGGCGTAAATATGTCTTGTGTATAGTGTGAGTAATGTAACTGCAAGGTACAAGCAGTACAATGCTAAATGAGTGGTTACTTTGTGTTCTGGAGACTGTTTAGTTGATGCAGTGTAAGTAAGGAGTGCATAATTTATTTCAAATTGTTTTGAGCTTATATACTCAGCCGCGTACTAGGAAATACATTGATAAAGCTAATTAACAGTTAATTAATTGATGACAAATAGTTAATTAAGTTATTTAAATTAATTAATTTCTAGGAAATACATTGATAACGTTAATTATTAGTAACTTAATTTATGACTAATAGGTAATTAAGTTCTACAATTAATTAATTTCTAGGAAAAACATGAGTAAGTGAACATGTAAGAAATATCATATTGAGTAATGAACGTGTAAGAAATACCGTAGTGAGTAATAACTATGTTTCTAATTAATAACACGGAAGTCACTTCTTAATTATTAATACGAAAGATAATTAGACCAAAGTCACTTCCTAATTAATGATGCGGAAGTTAATTAGACAAAAGTCACTTCTTAATTAATTATACGGAAGCTAATACCTAATTAATTAGAAGAAAGCAAATGACTAATTAATGAAACAGAATGGCAGTTTATAATAAGAAGCCTATAGAATATACAAATGTTTATGTATATGCCTATTAGACTTAACATAAATGCAGACTGGAAATAATAGAATTAGACACATTCGGTTTGACACATGGGTTTGGGCACTAGTGCTTGGGTCCCTTAAGAGATAGCACTTAGCAGTCAACTGATATGCATTGTACTAGTATAGATAAGCATTGTGCACGAGTCTCATAAATATCGGTTGGGGGATCCTAATTTGCGGTGTTGCTGTGTTGTCGTCCTGGAATTTTTGTATCGTCCTTGTTCTTCACTAACGTAAATCCTGTTGTAATAAAAATAAATTTAAATTACAATAATAATTATTATTTGTTTGCTCTAAATTGCAATCTTTATTTGAAGAGATATTTCGCATAGCAGCAAAATTATCCTTTGTTGTACTTATCCTGTTTTGCTAAAGAACTCTTCATTTGTTGAATCAGTATGAAATGAAAATAAAATATAAAAATGTCTTGATCCTTTAGGCAAATTTATTTACATTCAAACTTTACAATTAGACAGTCTTTAGTTTTAACCTGCCCCACTAAACCTAACAGCTGGTTCTTTCTTTGCCCTTACAAACTTATTGTGTTTGATATTGCTAATTTTCGCCTACTATTCAGTTATAGATGTGTATAGATTTCATTTTGTGGGTAAGCGTAAGTTTAAATACAAATAAAATAAAATTTATTTTATTCCTATCTGAATATGAATTTCTTCTAAAGCATAATTAAATGTGTCTTTTTGGTTTTTTATATTAGTAAAAGTATAATTATATTTACTATACTTTTATAACATATTGTCAACTTTTGTGTATTACAGCTTACTTGAAAATGACACAAATTTTAAATCTCGCTCTTTACCTTCTCACCACTCTTTACTTCTGCTCTTTTGCATCTCCTCAGTGCTTTCAGTGTAACGATTTGAAAATTCAAGTATTTACAGTTTGGAAGGACATCAATTTTAAAGGGGAATCCCGTGGCTTTGGTGTGCAAATAGACGGGTCCTGCTTCAAATTTCCTGCGGATTGGAACGATGCCATTTCGTCTGTTGACACGCATGGGAAGTGCATCAGGTTCTGGAAAGATATTAGTTGCAAAGGTCTTTCAATAACTTTTCAAACAAATGATAAATCTGGAATTTGCAAACCATTCAACTTGCGAACTTGTATTATGAGCAGAACTGCCAACTGGAATGATGAGATCTCTGCTGCTTCCCTCTGTTAATCCTATCGTGTCAAATGTAGAAATAAATGATGGAACAACTTTTTAAATTATACAAGTTAATTATCTCCAATGCAATGATGAAGTTTACAAAATGGAATTTAATTATTGCAAATTACACCATGCATAATATAATAATATTCAGTACACAAAATACTTCTTAAAATTGAATTCATTTACAAAGTACTAATATTTTATTTTAAAAATCTGTACAATTTAATATTTAAATTAATTTGACCCAATATGATGCCTAAGTATTATTTAAAGTACATTATTAAAAGTATTTAAATATTGTAAATATGACAAACAATTGGTTCCTTGTGTTTTATTTTCTTTAGAATGTGGGTACTGTCCCGATTGATTCGCATGCAAAAACGTCAAACCCATAATTATACCTCGCGCTTCTTAGTAACTCGCACCTGCACTATTCGTACCTTTTTGGTATAAATCGCCCCCTAACAAAATGCACCCAAAAATATTGAATGTTATTTTCAAATATTTAATATAAATAATGTTCATTTGCATATGCACGTTAAGTATAATTATAATTACATGGCATAATTATGTACTATAAGTATGTATTGTTGTTTGAATTAGACTAAAACGTTTCACTCAAATATAGTGCAATATTTAAGGACTTTGTTAGCAAAACGCGTTAAGTCCATGTTGCCCAACTTTACAGGAACCGCAAATTTTGATAATCATGTCAAAACGTAATTATTTTTACGAAATTTTTTTTTCCGTAACTGCATACAACCAGGTGTATGAGTAGCCAAAAATTCTTAAATCTGACGCTGCCTTGTGATTTTTTAAAAATGATTCAAAATTTTGAAATCTTGGACTTAACGTGTTTTGCCAAAAAACGCATAAGAAGCAATGCAAAAAATTTACCTTTTGAATTATATTCAATTGCATGCTAATTTCTGGTTGTAAAATTGAAGCATGAATTGTGCATTTCAAAAACATGTAAATAGAACATTACGCACGTTTTAAAAACATATAAATAGAACATTTTGCATTTTTCAAAAACATGTGAATAGAACATTTTGCAATTTTTAAAAACATACAACAGTAAACATAAATAACAACAATTCCGCATTTCAATGTTTAATAGTCGAGTGCAAATCTACTACTCCCAAAGAATTTATGTTTGCTTAGGGATTGTCCACAAATGACGTCGTAGAAAAGTATTTATTTTTAAGACCATGTTCTTCCTGTCACCAGTCACCATATTAATCATATTACGTGAATGACAATCTTTAGCATAGGATTGCCAAGTAGACCCATTGATCCTATCAATGACGTCATTTGTGGACGACCCCTTACGTCTTTATTTTCTTTTTAAGAAACAAGACTGTTCTTTCTAACGATTTCTTAATTACTTGGTAACCCATGCCCTTCTGTATTATTAAAACAGCAAAGCTTCCAGATATACCAAACAAATTAAACTTAAGTTTACACATTGATGTGTTAGGGATTGTCCGTAAATGAGGAGAACTAACTATTAACGTCCAGCATAATGCCGCACCAAAATTGTTTCAAAATAAATAAAATTATAGCTTAAATAATAGAGTTTGAATAGAGCTTTCCATCTATCGTAATATTATGTAGTCTAGTCGCATGAGAAATGATAAAAAGTGCGTAAACTTTTTTTCACCAATGGGATTCGAACTCTGAGTACCGGAAAAACCGTCCGCATGTTTAACACTTAGCCCACTGTGGCATTTGATTTCTATGGTTCTGCCATTGGTTGTTGCCGTTCCGTTGCTTGAGTTTAAACTTTTACATGCGGGAAGTTAAAACTAATGAGGAACGTGGCAACGGCGACAATTTTAATCCTAATTAATAATTAAAGTTTAATCAGTTGTAATTTTTGACGCCACCCCCGCTCTGCCAAAATTCCAAGACAGCAATATAGCTAATTTTTTTGCCTATTTTTTAAAAAAATAATTATAGTGGAGTTAGAATGGCGTCCGGAGAAAAAAAATGAACAAGCTACAACCCAATAGCATTGCCAAAACCCGGGTAATTAAAAAATAATACGATTTTTTAGGAGTTTAAATTTCAATTAAATTAAAAAATCAGGTGTATGCCGAACAGCCCACAATAAAATATGCCATAGCAAAAATGTTCATATTTTAACCATAACATCGTTTTAAAAATTAAAAAAGGTTTCAGGTTCACCCGGGTATCACAGGATACCATATGCATGTATTCCACTAAAACCGAGGATTCTTACTACTAGTAGTATGGGGCGTTAGAAAAAAAATATTTCGTTGACATGTAAAATGAAAAAAAATTTCGACCGGGTCTCTTTGGACGTTAATAGTTAGTTCTCCTCAAATGACGCTTTCGTTGGGGTAAGTGAATCTAGTCAACCAGTGATGACATGCCGTGGTAAAGATAACAGTTAAACGTAATGTTAAAGTAATGACACGGGAATTGATTAGCCTTAAAAAGTGATAATTTGTGCGACGTCATTTATGGACCATCCCCTACGAATAGAACGCAAGAATATGATTTTGAAGCTAATTACTTTCGTTTCATTACAAGAGGGTGAAACTATCAAAGTTATGGGTTTTAGTGGACTTAACGTGTTTTGCCAAAAAACGACTGATGGACCTAACGTGTTTTGCCAGAAAATGGTTTTTGAGGGAATTATTTAAAATAGTTCCAGTGACCTTTGACCTCTGATATTTCACAGTGTGAATTATATGTACTTAGTCGTTCTTAAGCACCAATAATCTAAATTTCTGAAAAAGTGGACTTAACGCGTTTTGCTAGCAAACTCCTCATTTTTTATTCTAAAGCATGCATACCTACTCAACGTAATGTGTTTTGAATTCTGCATGTTGCTAATCTAGGATATATTTTTAATACACCTAATTCAAATACAATAGGCCTCATGTAAATTAATTGAAAATGCAACAAAATTCAGCATGTTTGAAGTGTCACAGTTATTTAATAATTCATGTCTGGTTGGGTAATAATCGAATTAACAAGTTTCAAGACCTCATATTTTAGTTAATGATATTAATATAGATATATTCGCAAAATCTAGATCATACAATTTGCATTGAATTTTCAAGAACTTATGTGGTTCTCAAATTTTCAAATCACATGTTAAAAAAGGAAGTTTTATTTATTTTCTGCATGGAATTGAAAGTGCGTTGCCCTAATACAAACTGAGTGTGTGGAGTTGTTTTGAGTGAGCTGGATGAATGGACCAAGGCTGTTTCTTATCTAATTAACTCAATGAAAATCCATCCACCAACACAAGCCATAGTCATCCCATGAATGAATGTCTAGGACAGAATAGGAAAGAAGTGCACAGTGCCTACGTATTTACTGACATTGAAAAGGAAGTGGCTTGCATAGCGTATAATGATAACAACATGCAACACACTTACTAGCATTATCTCCATGCATTATTCCCTATAGGATAAAGCATATATCGTCTACAAAGAACCGGAATGAGCAATATCCACCTTCAGCTAGAATTAAAAAAGGCTATGTCGAAAAATACAAAATAATAATTAGGGATGTGTAGAATGTTGAATATTAGTTTTAGGAAATTAAAAAAATATTCTGTTTACATCACGTTTTTTTTAAATGCAAAATGTTCTATTTTCATATTTTTAAAACGTGCTAAATGTTCCATTTGCATGGTTTCAAAAATTGTAAAATGTTCTAATAATGTTTTTTCAAGTGCAAAATATTTTAGTTACATGTTTTTGAAAAGTGCAAAATGTTTCATTTACATGTTTTTGAAAAGTGAAAAATACTTTAGTTACACGTTTTCAAAAAATGCAAAATATTTTAGTTACTTGTTTTTTTAAAATTGCAAAATGTTCTATTAACATGTTTTCGAAAAGTGCAAAATATTTTAGTTTCATGATTTTAAAAAGTGCGAGATGTTCCATTTACATGTTTACAACATGATAATATGTATTGAGTTTTATAGTAAGTGCATTGTGTAATAGGCTAAAAATGAATATGGGTCATTTTGGTTCTTGTTAGACGATGTTACTTAAAAGCTGAGGGAAGACTATGCACTGCTGTCTACTATTTCTGTTGCCACTGATAAAAAATTGAATGCGATTGGAACTGGGGCAAATAAATAAATTCTCCAATCTTTTCCTCTCAATGCTTCTGCACGGACGCTCTACTTGTTTAAATTTCTTTTACCTACAAAGAGCCTATTTTAATTTTCAATCTTCACGGCAAGCAGACATTGCTATTGCGATGCAAGTTAAAGGTTTATGCATTTTTGTTTTGTATAACTGGGTAGTATTAGAGCTTTAAGAATTTGAGGGATTCGACAAGTCTGTAGTTTTGACAAACAAACAGTAAACAGTTTTATTAAAATCTAATTGTTCAAAATAATGAATTATTTTTATTTTTTTAAATCCAGAATTATTTTGGTTTAGACAACAGTCTAAGAATTAAATGAAAATTTGTAGCTAGCTAATCTTGCACTCACACAAAGCCAAGTTTAGGTTCAATGGACCCATCCAGAATCTGCTCACCCCTACAAAGACAAAAACAAACATCTTCTTAATCAATTGCCGGCTGCCTGGAAATGGAAAGCAAAACCTAGAGACTTTTTAACATGCCTTTAAAAAATCAATTTCACTTACAATTTAAAAAACCACTTTCCGCCTTGCACATTTGGCAGCTCCAACTCTGACCTCCTCCAAAACGGCCGTGTACCACTCGTAGCTGAGTAGAAAACTACTTTCGGACTCGTTCACATTTTCAATTGCCCCCCAGAACCCTTCTGCGCTCTTTGAGAAGTTCTCCTTTGCATCTGTAAGCTGTACTAATGCAAACTGCAAGTTCTCATAACTCTCCTGAAAATCATTATTTCCTTCCATTTCAATCGCATCCTTAGCAATGGTGAAATCCGCACGACTTGAATTGTAGCTCTGCTCTGCCTCTTTAAAGGAGTTGTACGCAGACACAACTTTGGAATAGGCCTCTTTGAAATGACGTTCTCCCCTCTGGACCCCTCGTAGTGCCTTTCTATGATTTCGGTGAATCCAGACAAAACCCGCCTCGAGCTCATTGACTTCATCAAAATAACTGGTAAAATTTGAAAAGTGCAAAATAAAATCAAACTGTGCGGCTTCCACCCCCTCGATAGCATTTATGCTCGTATCAAAGTCGGACTGAAAATTTTCTTTTACAAATGTTAGCTCAGCTACGACAGTTTCAAAATGTTCGTGAACTCCCGTGAATTCCTCCTGGGCCACGGCTATGTCGGGTAGCGCGGTCGTGATATTTTCGGGTGTTAGTTGGAAGATGGTTTCGTTCTGTGTGGGGTTGGAAGGGTCCGTGAGGGTGAAAGCAAGTGTCAGATTATTCAATTCTATCGCCTTTTTCATTCCCACGAGAATAATTGAAGAGCCTCCGGGAAGATCTGCGTCTCCATCCAGAGACTCACTAGCAGGATTCGTGTATCTTTTGTAAAGGTTTGAGTCGGGCAGTGGGAGATTGTCCGTAAGAAAGATGTCGTCGCCAGAGGTAAAAATATTTTCTCTGCTGGTCAATTGTGGGGGAAGTTGAACGGGGACTCCCGCCAGTTCAAACTCAACAATGTCTGCGTACGACAGGATTGTGACTTGATCTGGAGCAGAGCGCTGTCTTCGTTTCGCTGGAGCGGAGCGCCGTCTTCGTTTCTTTCCGATTTCCTGATGTTCCGGAACGAGTGGGTCATCTGTGAGTTGTTCCCTCTCACCAGAGTCATTCTCAGTCCTATTTTTATTCAATTGAAAATTCTCGTTGGAAACATTCCCAGATTCCTGGTCAAGATCCTCATCATCTTCATCATCTGGCTCAAAGAGCGGAGCTTGCGGGAAGTAAAGCGCTTGTGGTCGCAGCTTCCAAACTCGAGATCCTTGAAACAAGTCAGTTTCTTCGGTTTCGTTCGTCGTTTGATTCAAATTTTCTTGGAGTGGCGCCCAGCTCCAATCTATTTCGTAGAAAATTGAGAACAGTTTTACATGAAGACGCTCGTAGTCTTCCACTCCGTTTACAAAAATGACAGTTTCTGTATTTCGTTCCTCAGGGGTACTCCTTTTCTTCCGTTCAGCTCCTCCCGGGTCGATATTGCTGCGGATTGAATGGGGGTCTGGATTGTACTCTGCCGTAATAACGAGATCGCCATCTCTTTCTAAAATAGTGGGGATGTAAATATGTGGTTTGTAGATGGCAGGGTCCACGTGAGGAGGTCGATGGTCGTAGAGACTGGAAAATTGGAGCATGTTTTCTCCTTCATTGTGTCGGTGGTCGAGATAATCCCACAGCTCGTGGAACTTGGAGTTTTCGGAACTGAGTTCATCACCTTCGGGGGATTGGATGTTAGAGGGGGAGGAGGTAGAGGGGGAGGAAGCAGGGAGATAGACGTAGATGGGGTGGTTGTTGAGGGTGGGGGCAACGTAAAATACATTTCGTTGACCCATCGTATTCCCCACCAGATGGCTCTCGGCGCTGTCTTGGTTGATGAGAAAATCCATTTCGTCGTCTCCCCCAATTTGAATAAACTGCGCCAGCGCGCCCTCGTCGTCCACAGTACTCAGTATTATCGTCATGCCGAGATCATTTGCATGATCCACGTGGGTCTGAATGAGGTCAAAAACTTCATCTGTCGTCATTGACCGCTCCATTGTCTTTACTGCGTGCACCCCTCCTAAATGGCTTACCGTCACTTTGTAGCCGTCTGTTGTTACAAAATTGTAATAGAATTCTGGAGGTGTAGTACTGGTGCTGTTGAATTCTTCGTCGTGGCTGGGATCGTTCTCAATTTCGTCAGGGTTTTCAAGTTCAGGATCTTCCTCAGTCGTCCTGTTTTTATTCGTGTTATTGTCACTCAGATACGCATCGGAAAGTTGTAAAGGGGCGAGAGTCTCCTCAGACGTGACGTAGAGGATCTGGAAGGAGGACACTCGACCGTTAAAATACGTAAGATTCACCCTTTGACCCTCCCAGTCTGCCGCAAAGTCTTCAATATCGAAGAGCGTCACATTCAGCATAAAAAGTTGAGTCACGTTTTCTTCAAATTCCATTAAATCTTCTGCAGTGGTCACATTCTGCACGACTCGGTGGATCACAAATTCCGTCCCCGAAGAAGGCACGACGTACTTAAATACCCCCCTTTGTGCTCCATTTACCACCTGGCGGTTAGTTGGGTGGGTGGGAAGGTGGAGAACTAGGTCATGGGAACAGGTTGGGGATTTAGTTTCTGGGATCTTGATTTTATTTCCATTTTGTAATGGCAAAAGCTCAACTTTGTTGTCCCCATCCAGGTAAATGAGTTTTGTTGTGCAGGCAGCTGCTATGAATTCGATTGCAGTCGCAGGGCCGTAGAAGTCCGTGAAATCTCCGCTAAGTTTGGACTGGAATGTAGCTCGCCCGTAAGAATCAGAAATGGATATGTGAGAGGAAAGGTCGATTGAGTATTTTGGGGAAGTTGCATAATTTTGGATTGACAGTACAAGGACGTCATTTCCTCCTCCAGTCTCGATTCTGCCCACTCGTCCGTTTTGTTTTAGATTAAAAACATCAGATTTTGAGCCCCCTCCAATCCTCGTGACATGTCCATTGATATCAAACCTGTTCCTGAAATTTGGGGCTCCAACAACAGTTGAATTATTTTCCGTTACCTTGCCGCTAGAAATACTATAAACAAATACCGGATCACGTGCCCCGTTATTTTCATTGGGTTCAAGCTCAATCACAGAGGGTTGACTTATAACTGAAGCTCGATTTTCCTGGTGGTTGTGAATGAGAAAGTTAATTTCAAAATTAAGGTCAGTTAAATTGAAACGGAGTGAATTCCTGGACGATGCAAATACCACTGCTCCAGGTCCACTGGGCCCATGCGCAAACAGTACCAAATGTTTGGCATGAGCAGATGGCGCTAGATTCAAGATTCTGTCAAATCTTCGTCCTGTGAAAGAGCTTTTAGGAATGTGGTAAGTGAAATGCCCGGAGCCCCTGTGTTGGTTGTCTACGAATGTTAAAGGCGGGAGGGCAATGGTCATGCGCGGGGAGCAGCTCATGTTTGGAATAGTAACCCTGTCCTGCTCAGATTCCTGCCCCATTTTCAAATCAATGTGTTTGGTGTCACAGTTCCCAACTGCAGTGTCTCTTTGCCCGTTCCGTCCAATGACTGTTTCAAAAGTTCCAGCTAATTTCGTTTTCAAAACTTGTCTATTTGATTGCGTGACAAGGATCTCCATTATGCTCAAGTCCACTACGCATTGGGCCTGAAGACGGTCACTCAGAATTATTGTATTTGAACCCCCACTTCCGCCCCTAATTGAACCCACCCTCTTGTCAGTGGCGATCAAAAATGTGTCACTGAGACCACCCCCTGTTATGGACTCGTAGGTGTTCTGGATGTGGAAGTAGTTCGTGTGGCGCTCTGCCCCCACAACATTTTGCGAAGCCGAATTGACGAGATTAAAAAGGAAAAAAAGAGATTCTTGAGCGTCGTCCAGGTAACTGAAGAGTGCCTCGTCTGAAGTGGTCACGTGCACTTGGGCGGAGTTGTCAAATGTTCCCACAAAATCAAGGCCAACCCCTCGTAAGCCCATCCTTCTTTCGTTACGTATCTTCTCGTTTCTCAGGATGGAGATTTGGTGGAGCGGGAGAGGGAGAACCACGTGGTGTTGGCCTAGTCCCAGTCCAGCTGAAATGCGAATCGTTGATTCCAGAGAACGGTTGTTGAGGTTAGTTCCAGTTCTGAGGGTGACAGTGTAGCCGTACTGGACAGGACCTGAGCCGCGGTTGTAACTTGTAACGACTGTTGAGGGGGGTACAACTATTTGAACATGTTCAGGGGACCCCAGTCCACGACATGGGTTTTCTTCTACGTGAATTTGGTCTGGTGTGGAGGAGGAGCCACCCCTTCCGTCGATGTACGTGTTGTGGCAGCCCACGTGAATGACGTCAGCCACCCCTGTCCTCCCCTCAATCCTTTCAATTTGAACCAGCTCGAGGTGGGCTTTGTATGTCATCCCAAATGGGACCCAAATTTGCGCAAGTAGCGAGTCAGTCGTTAGAATTTGCTTATCCTCCCTTAGAACAACCTGCACCGATGTCCGAGTTTGTATACGCACACTGTCAACCCCACCCCTACCATCCAGTCGTCCGCTCACCTGGGTCCCTGTGAGCTCGAAAACATCGCTCTCTTCCCCACCCCTAAAGTCTTTATTTCCGTTGCCAACCACAAAATAATTGGGGTGATTTCGGAACCCTACAGCTACGTCAGTCCCATTCTGCAGGTCAAAGAGAGCCATGAGTGCGCGGGTGGGTTCTTGATGCTTGTAGCCTAGGGAATTTCCACATCTGTAGCTATTCCCACGAAGCCAGGGTCCATCATTTGCGTAATCCATGTCATCTATTTGAGGGCCTTCCGGACGACAGAAGAAGTTGTAGTCAGTGAACTTGTTGGATTTGTAATTCTGAATGCGCTCAGACGGATTAGGCGACCACCGCTGGAAGTAGCGCTTTGTCCAGACTGTGGCATCTACTTGGTTGTCCTGGTAAATTGGATCATCCACTGGGACTTCTTCCTCACATGGGTATTTATTTTCTCTGATTTTTCTGGTAATTTCCTCTGTAGCCTTTGCTATGAAAACTGTAGGGCAAAAAGACGTGAAACTTATGTAAAACTGAAAACGTTAACCCAAGCCTGATATAATTGATAATGTAATTTTTCAAAAGTACAGCTTGAGAAAATGCAAAATTAAATTATCTGTAACAATAAGCAAATTATTAGTGGCGACGCAAAACCTCTGATTTTTGTGAAACAACGTAAGCCTTGCCTTAAACCAATTGGATGTGTCTAATTTTACTGCCACTGGTTACGAAAGAAATGAAAATTATTTCTTATTTTGACGTCGACTTTTTGTTAGCATGATCACCTGCCTACCATGTCATATTGGTCGCACATGATAATAAATTAATTAATTAGAACTTACAAAAGTACCACCAGACGGCTGACGAATGCGGCCTATTATGGTACTCACAGTTTTTTTCGTTCCGCACCGTCTTCGTTGCTCCTTGAAGAGCTGGCTTGAAGTAGGCCCAAAATGTTCCCTTGTTTTCTCTTAAAAATGTCCCCATGGTCTCGAGTTCCCGCGCATTCGTCTTGGACTGCTCACGCATATTCATGAACTTGTCAGCAATAGTAAAGCCAAACTGAACGTTGAAAAATCCAAGATGGTTGCTTTGTTCACTTTTAGTCAGCGGGAAATACTGATGGAATGCACTGAGCTGATTCCTAGCTTGGACTTTGTTGGTCGCGTAGCTGAGCCCAAGTTGAAAGATGTCAATAACCACTCCAAGTGGGGCTGCTGGAGTGAAGAGGAGGCCGATGGAGACGACGCTCAGGCCGAGTTGAGCATAGGACGTGCCAACTTCCCACATGGCGTCCTTCCCACCACAAATGCTGTACTCCTCCACGCATCCCTCCGCTCCCCTCACGCAGAGATCATTGTTGTTGCGGGAACTGCTCTCGCACTTGTGACTATCTACCACAGCGTACACATCAAACCCGACCCCAACAACAGTAAGTAACCCGCCTAATCCCTTGCCAATCTTCATCAGATTTTTCCCTGTTGTCGTCACAGATTTAATTGATTGGAGTCCCGTGGATAGAAGCCCAACCCCAGTCATCCCTGCCATCATTCCAACTCCAGCCCAATCTCCGTGACGAAGAGCTGCCCCTAAGTCTCTCACAAGAAAAGCATGACTCAGCTTCCCTGAGACTTTGCTCAGTTTCTTGTAGCCTTTTGATTTCAAAATTCCCCCGAGTCTTGACTTTACTTTGTAATAACCACTTTTAATTGCGTTCGCTCCTACTTTGACCGTTTTTCCTATTCCTTTTCTCACCGATTGGCTCAATTTACTTATTCCACCTTTAGCAATTTTCTTTCCTGTATCCAACGCTTGAGATACTCGCTTGGATTTAGATTCCACGGATGTCATATGCTTAGATTCAGTTGGTGGAACTTTGACCTTGTCCACATCTGGAGCTGGGCCACTCTTTGCTCTCTTTTCTCCACCATTCTCGATTTCATTCAATTTCGTTTGCTTATCCTCAATTCGTTTCAGCTTTTTCTCAGTTGTGTCTCCGCCCGTAAGTTCCTTGCGGCGCTGACAGCAAGTGCATTCGCGCTTGGTTCGGGAATGAACGTCCCTTCTTCTTCTGGTACACTTTGGAAAATTGAATTTGTTTGAACCCACTTTATCTATTTCTCCAAAGGCCCCAGTGGAAATTCCACTGTCCACCATGTGTAATTGGAACTTGTTGGGAGCTTTACTAGAAGCGAAAAGTTCAAACTTGATCGTAGCCTCTTGTGTATTAGCTTTAACTGTAAAATCGATAGTCCCTGTGTCCGCTCGTGAAAATTGTAATACTTTACCTTGGTCAAATGAAAAAGTTAACTCTGCAGGTTTCCCTGTACTTTTATCCATTACCACTAATATTTTCTGAGCTTTCGGTTGCGGCTTTGCTTCTAGGGGTTTGAGTTGTTGCCATTGAATTTTATCGACATTTATTTTGCCATTTCTATCTGGTTTGGGCTTCACGGCGTATTCAATGATTTGCTAAAAAAACAAAAATAAAATTACATACCCACGCGAATGGTATGGACCAGAGACATGGAAAAGGAAAGCTTAACTGCTAAATGCTAAAAATAACAGCATAGCTTCTCTGTTAGATTATCAACTCTGCAGCAGAGACAAAGCCATATGTCTCAGCACCAGCACCCTTAAAATCGATCGTAATGTTCTTCAAACATTTACGATTAGGCAGTGCTACAATTATCTTCGCGTATCGTGTTAAACCCAAAAATGTTTTTATGAAACACGGAGCTATATGGAATTTTAATAATTGTGAGACATGTAAAGCTTGAAAGAAGAGCAAAACAAAGAGGTTACATACTTCAGGAACGCAAGTGGTTTGTTTCTGAATGTAGTACTGGTCTGCATTCGCCTTGATACTGTTGATTTGATTTTCAAGGGAAGCGTAGTAAGCTTGCATATCACTCCGGTCTGCTTGTATAACTGAGTGAGTGGTCCGTCTATTCCACTGTTTGGTTTCCATTTTGAGCCCCACTTCATTTGTAACTATTCTTATATGGGTTTCGTCAAGGGTTGTGCCAGGTTTGGGTGGGTTTGCAAAATGTTTATTCTCTGCTGAGTAGTGAGTAGGGTTCTTCGACATTTTTGCTGCAGCCAAATCTGCATTGGTATAACTGTTTACTGGAAGGAGCGCTGTCCTTGTGAGAATATCACCAGCTGGAGCTCCAGTTTTTGCATTAAGCTGCCACAAGTTTTTTAGTGGAGTACCAGCTTGTATATCTTTTAATGAAGCTGTTGCGGAAGGTGGATCTGCATCTGAAGATACGTAATAGGTCCATGGATTCCTTTTGCCTTTTATTTCATAGCTGGGCTGTAGACTTTGAGGAAGGGGAACTGGAGCTGGAGCCGAAACCGAAGCCGTGGCTGGAGCCTTAACTGGAGCCTGAGGTGAAGTTTTTGCTGAAGATTTTGCAGGGGCCTTGGCGGGAGACGGAGCTTTAGCCGGAACCTTAGCCGGAACCTTAGGTGGAGCCTTAGCTGGAATGTTTGCGGTTGCCGTGGCGGAGGCTGGAGCTTTAGCCGGAACCTTAGACGGAACCTTAGCTGGAATGTTTGCGGTTGCCGTGGCGGGAGCCGGAGCTTTAGCCGGAACCTTAACTGGAGCCTTAACTGGAGCCTTAGCTGGAACGTTTGCGGATGCCGTGGCGGGAGCTGGAGCTTTAGCCGGAACCTTAGCCGGAACCGATGCTGGAGCTTTTGCTGGAGCTAAAGCTGGAGCCGAAGCCGAAGCTGTAGGTGAAGCTAGGTTACTCGACTGAGAGGAAAAGTCAATTTGTTTAACTTGTTTTACTTGTTTTTTCTTGCCTGCACCAGTAGGATCAATACAGGTCAGCAGGAGAATGGCAATCGCAAAATTCAATTTCCGAAACATGGTTAAATATACGAGTCCTGGTTATTTCTTCCTGTTATCTCCTATTTTTAGTCCATCCAATTTGTTGTCTGAAAAGAACATCATATTTTTAACGAGTATCATTTTTATTTCATTTCCTTATCTTTAAAAAAATGTAAAAGTCCATGTATTCTGCGAAGTTTCGAAATAATCTACACCCATTTTTAGTTTCAAACGAAATGTTCTATCCACACAAAAATTAAAACAACAAGTTTATCAAAGCATGTAAGTACAACCTTTGGCATTTCTCAAAAAACGAGTAGATAGAATATTTTGCGCTTTCGAAAAACTAAGTACATATATTATTTTGCACATTGAAAAAAATGTACATAGAATATTTTGGACTTTTAAAAAAACGTAGGTTCATAGAATATTTTGCACTTTTCGAAAAACAATTACATTTAATATTTTTAAATTTAAAAAAACGTACGTAAAATATTTTGCAGTGTACAAAAAACGTAGGTACATTGAATATTTTACCCTTTTTGAAAAAAAATTACATATAATATTGTGCACTTTTTAAACAACAAATATGTACCTACATATAATACTTTGCACTTCTCATAAAACACGTGCATAGAATATTTTTGACTTTTCCAAAGACAATTATATAAAATATTTTACACTTTTAAAAAAAATACCACATACAGTATTTTGCGCTTTTTAAAAAAAAAGCGCGCAATAGCTTGTGCTTTTCAATCAAAAAGTATACATAGAATATTTTGCAACTTTTAAAATGCATGTAAATAGTACATTTTGCTTTTTTGAAAACATTTAGTAAATACATCTTGATCTTCTGAAAAATATGTAACCAGAACACTTCAAACTTTTGAAAAACGCTTAATTAGAACATTTGGATTTTTTGAATAAGCATATAAATAGGACATGTTTACCTTTTTAAAATACGTAAGTAGAACGATTTGCTTATTTTAGAAACTGGTGATTAGCATTGTAAGCATATATCTTATTTACTGCATTTCTTTTACATAGGCTATTTTAATTCTAGCATAAATTTGAAAAAGGTTATTTTAGTTAATAATAAATGTACAAAACTCAAATGTTTAGATTGGACGTAGTGTGTAAATTAAAGGTTAGAGTAACAACAAGTAATTTAAATTGAATTACCTTAAATACTTCTATTTTCCTATTTAAATGAAAGCATTTCCTTCACAGTAGCAATTAAACTCTAGTCAAATTCCAGTTGGGGTCACTTGTGTGAATATAAGGAACGCCACTTGGTTCTGGGTCCAGGTGATATACTCTTTTTCATGCAATTTTGAATTGTACTTCAGTAAATGGAGTCATGTACATAGTTGGGGCACAGTATCACTATCCATTTCCCTTTCCGTCGATTTCTTCAGCGTTAACTCCAGTGACCTGTAAATGTTTTGCATCAAAATCAAAAATTTAAATTTAGATATTTCCCAATTACAAGCACGATGGTTTTTACATAAAAAACTTTCTAAATATATTACTCAATCTTTTATAAATTCCATAAGGGCTTGCAAATTGCATGAAAATGACATATCGCCGGTGAAGAACCAAAATGATCTTAATCCAATTTAAGGTAGAATCAAACTGAGCTATGCAGAATAGTTTGTGCATAACATATTGTGTCTTGTTAGGCATACAAGAATATTTGCATTTCATATTGTGCACAAGTCTAATTCACAAAACTGTATAACTTTACTGCATAATATTTTAATTAAATTCTGCACAAATCTTTCATCACAGGTTGATGTGCATAAAATGGTATGCATGTCAGCTTATGCATATGCATCAATGCATAAACTTGTATTTAAAATTTGACATGACCATTGACCCTTGGCCTTTCAAATAACTGCAATCCAGTATAACCTGAATTTTCAAGTTTAGCACATTTAAGAATTTTACAAATATTTTATTAGAGAAAGCAGCAAATCTTTGATTATTCAGTTTTTAAATGTGCTGACCCATGACCTGATTGACCTTATATGAAAGTAGGAAATCAAATTAACACAATAATTCTATGATTTGAAATATATAAAATCCGGCGCTTCGCGCCGGATTTGTCGACCATGATCTGGCCCGAAGTAGATGTTGAGCTTCAACAAAGGCACAAGACAATTTATGTTACGCTAAAAGATGATATGAGATTTATAAAAGCTCCTCTACAATCAATTAGACATATACTAATGTTCGTAGCATGTAATTTATGATAGCTGAGTTTTTTTATAAATTCCACCATTCACAAATACCGTCATTATAGACAATCCCTGAATATCTGTTACGCTTATAGGTAAGTACGTGACATGTATTTAAAATAAGATGAAAACTTTAACGTTAAACTTGGGATACTAGAAACTATGAAATTTAAAAGACGTTATTATGGACGATCTCTGAACATGTATAACACATATAGGTCAGTCCGTAAAATGTAGAACAAATTTTCACGTGACATCTGATAATGAAGTTTCCGAGGCTTCACAATCAAACAGAAGGAATCCCTCTGTATCTCTGATAACTTGGTTTGGAAGCTACTTAACCTAAAATGCATCAAAAATAAATAATGGGTTCTCGATTCTTCGCCCCTCGACTCGGCAAGAAATTCGTAGAATCCAAATGTCCTCAATTACTATATAACTCTATAAAACATGTAACAGGTAGGTACCTTCCCCATTTACCCTATTTTATGGATGGATATAACTATAAATAATTCCGTTCTGCGGATGAAAGAACATTTACATGATAATAAAAATAATTACAAACTGCATTTTGATTCTGCTGCCCTGGTCTAAGCATTATTATTGTATTTGACTCGCATTTAAATCTATGTAACAATATGCACTCATACGCATAATAACATATACATGGCTTTGCACGACTACACTTGGCACTTTAAGACACGTAATAATGGTATATATATATAATAGCAAAAATGTAAACTTACATTATAAACTTTAAATTGTCACCGTGTAATTATGATAATGTTGTGTTATTAATATTATGTTATACCTGATGGCGATGGTTATGATGACGGCGAAACGGGAACGAACAGGGTTGAACCGACGGTTGTAGTCTCGATAGAATTAATGAACTCTCGCCTCGGTTGATCCGGACGACGATGGCTAAAACTGACCTCACTGACCTATTAACTGTATTTCTTGCTGAGTAATACTTTTTTTGGTAGCCTTTGTCAAAATGTTCTTTAATTTAATTTTAAATTCCGACTTTGGAAAATGAAAAATGAGAAAATGAAAAGGGAAGAAGATGATTCGCAGGTCTTGGTTCTACTCTACACTCTCTGCTGCCTTCACTGGAACTGCCCAGCCAAACTGCAATTTTCAATGCTCTAGCATTACAGGCAAGATGGCTCGAGTCTTTTCTGGCTGTTCTCTTTCTTCTCTGCCATTTCCCACCAAGACTGCCGTAAATACAGCCCCCTTTGTCTTTTTGCCTATTGCAAACGTCGTCGAAAAACTTAACCGTCAACCTTTTCCGTTCCTCCCCTTCGTCGCCGCTCATGTATGTGAAGGGCGATGACAGAGGGAGGGTGCTGTCTAATAATTCCGGTGACAATCATTTGCTTGTCATCCTCAACCTGCTTACCTAATAAGAATGCGATTCCATCTGGTTGGGGGTGGCTAAAAGAAATTTTTGCCTGACGTCAGTTGCGCGTCACCTCTAACCTGCTTACCTTATGTAAATGCAATAGCAGCTGAGTAGGGCTGTCTCAAATAAATTTTCATGTGACTTCCTTTGCGCGTCACCCCTAGCCTGCTTACCTAATGTTAATGCAATAGCGGCTGGGTGGGGCTGTCTAACATAAATTTTCACGTGACGTCAGTTAGGCTCCATTTCTAGCCTGCTCACCTAATGTAAATGCGATAACAGCTGGGTAGGGCTGTCTAACATAAATTTTCACGTGACATCAGTTAGGCGTAACCCCTAGCCTGCTCACCTAATGTTAATGTGATAACAGCTGGGTAAGGGTGTCTTGAAGAAATTTTCACGTGACGTCATTTGCGCGTCACCCCTAACCTCCTTACCTAATGTGATTGCAATAGCAGCTAGGTGGGGCTGTCGAACCTAAATTTTCACGTGACGCCATTTGCGCGTCACCCTTAGCCTGCTTACTTAATGTTAATGCGATAACACCTTGGTGGGGGTGTCCAAAAGAAATTTTTACGTGACGCCATTTGCGCGTCCCCTCTGGCCTGCTTAGCAAATGTATGTCGTGCGCTACTTAAGTCCCGAGCCAAGTATGAACCTGGCTGGAAATGGTGCTATTTCGTTTTATAGCTAGGCATATGTCTTGCGCTCAGCTATGTTTATCGCTCCCCTCGTTTTTATGGTGCTTACTTCTAAATTTATTAACCCGGTTCAGTGGTCTGACAAGCTACGGCATGGCATGCTACTAAGTCGGGGAGCTGGTGGCACTCTGAATGAAGAGTTGGATGGGTGACTGGGCTTGGTAGATCGGTGGGGAGCTGAGTGGGGTGCTGTGAGGGCTTAAGGAGTTTGGGTGCTGTCTGCATATATTCGTGGTAGTTTTCTGCCTGAGACGGAGATGCAGATGGCTTAATGATAGGTATCTATCTGCCCTTCTCTGTGTGATTTCACATAAGTCCAAGAACGGTACAGGCTCTTCCTCCTACTGACTACTACAAGCATCACCACCGTCTTTCTGTTGAAATGAGCGGCCACTAGTGGGGTCGGCGGTGGAGCGTATTCAAGGTGCGGCGGCCGTGAGACAGCTGTCGCTACTTGGTCTACTCTGTCGCTTCTCCTCCCTAACGGGGAAAAAAATGACAGGCACTGTCTGGAGTAGTCCAGAAAAATATACTCTCGCAATCAGTACAGCGGTAAGAAAGCTTATATCCTGATATCCTTGAATGTAACAGAGGCAGATTCAAACTGAACCATCTCATCTCATGACTGGCTCATTGAATCACACCTCTCACAGTAATGCATTGTATTATACCTAATGGGTCGAAAATACAATACTGCCATATACATACACACATACATACATACTTCTAAATTTCTTGACCTTGGTCAGTTCAACATTTAATTGCTAATCGATGGTAAGTTCGATTACATTAAAAAAACAATATAGACCTGCCGGCTCGCATTTGTGATTGTTTTAAAAAATTTCTAAGACAATAGTGTAAACGGTTTGACCGGTAGCGTGGGGCCAACAGATGGACAGACGGAAATGACCATTTCAATAGATGCTTGCTCAGCATCTAAAAATCCGGCGCTTCGCGCCGGATTTGTCGACCGGGGGCGGGCCCGAACTAGATGCTGAGCTTCAACAAAGTTTCAAGGCCATTTATGTTACGCTAAAAGATAATATAAGATTTATGAAAGCTCCCCCACAATAATTAAGACATATACGAATGAGCGTAGCATAAAGTTAAATATAGCTAAAAAGTTTTTATGAATTGCACCACTCACAAATGATTTCATTTATGGAGGCTTCCCATCAATAAGTTATATATTAAAGAACGTGGCATGTAGTTAAACTTGTAAGATCCCATGTAAAATATATCTGATTCCTTAATTCTTGAAGAAAATTGATTAAATTCTCAGTGAAAATTATGCTTAAATTAATAATTAATTCTTCAGTGAACGAATAATGAAACTATAAACAAATAACGAATAATAAATTAAAATAAATTACAAAAGTAATAAAATATTTATACAACATAAGACATTAAGTTAATGTTTAGACTTCGGATCCTCTTGTGTTATCGGATCTCTAGTTCTGCCAACCGCGGCTTTCGCTGGTCTTCCTCTCTGGCGTCACATAATACACAGTTTGACAACTTAGCCAGCTGAAGCAGACCCTTTGTAGTTAAAAAAATTCGTAGTGATGTGTCTTTTTTTGTTAATGGCAAGATGCTTTCTACTACAAAGGGTGTATCATCATCGTCTAGCACTTCTGATTTTGTTTTAATCCACTCCTTTAGCTCGCCAACATTCATCCCAGCGCTTACTAATTTTGATTTCTCTCTTCGCACAAAATTTCTTACTTGCATTACAGTCGGTGCGTTACTCACATCTGCCATACATCGTAGTATCTGCAAAGCACCTGATTTTCCACTCAATATTATTTCTCGTATCCGCTTTTTGTTGTCTTCGGATAACGCTTTCAAATCTCTTTCAGTATTTGTATGAACTTGCTCTTCGGTTTCATAGTAACCAATTTCTTCATTGACGTTGAACATTCGGAGCTGCCTTTTAACACAACAAGTTTTTCCGTGCCTTATACAGTAGTAAGTAGCCTTTTCTGCCTCCATAGTGCCATTAGTATATTCCAGCTTCCAGCCATCACCAACAGCTTTTAAGGCTTCTTTTTTATTAGTAAATATTCCTTTTTGTACCCAGTTTAATTTTGGACGATATCCACCATTCGAACTTTTTTGCTTTTTACTGGGTGGCTCTTCCGTAGTTTCTTCTACTTCGGTGAAGTTCCTTTTTTTCAAAATGGCTACACTCATATTGGTATTTAAAACTTAATAGTACGGCAGTCAAAAGAATAAAACCAGTACGGTTGAGATCCGACACACAAATGAATTGAAACAAATAAATACATGCAACGGCTTATCGTTGATTGACGTCATCACAGAATATTATTAGATTGTCCCTTCGACAGTCAACACCATTTACCCTTAAGCATAATTATTCTAATTGTGTCGTTCCACTGACAAAAGAATCATGTGCATATTAAAAAGTCTCTAATTATTCCACTGAACTTAAACGCATTTATATAATTCAATTATGCACTGCATATCAAATTAATATGCACTGCAAATGAAACTAATGTATGCACTGCAG
This sequence comes from Dicyrtomina minuta, assembly GCA_949802685.1. Taxonomy (NCBI): domain Eukaryota; kingdom Metazoa; phylum Arthropoda; class Collembola; order Symphypleona; family Dicyrtomidae; genus Dicyrtomina; species Dicyrtomina minuta. The sequence continues at coordinate 501,656 of CATKUY010000042.1, forward strand.
ATATGATTTAATTCCACTGAGGCCTTAAATTAGCACCCAAAGACAAATGGGATTTCTGAAGTAGTAATTTTTAAATAAAGTCATATATAAACCATACCTATAAGCACATTTTATGATTCTATGTTAAATAAATCCGATTGCTTTATTATTGAACAAATGAGAAAGAGGATCTGTAAAGTAGTGTTTTCTAAATGACGTTATTTTCGAGCGATCCCCGTATGCATACTAGTAAAATCCTATGTTAAATATTTCCGATTACTCAATTCCTAAACTGATGACAAACGGGATTTCTCAAGTAAAAATTTTGAAATACCGTCATTTATGGACGATCCCCGTATGCATACTAGTAAGATCGCATGTTAGATAAATGTAATTACTTAATTCTTGAACTAATGACAAAGGGGATTTCTAATAAAGTGATTTTTAAATAACGTCATTTATGGACGATCCCCGTATGCATACTAGTAAGATTGCATGTTAAATAAATGTAATTACTTAATTCTTGAACTAATGACAAAGGGGATTTCTCAAGTAGTAATTTTTTAATAACGTCATTTATGGACGATCTCCGTATGCATACTAGTAGGATCGCATGTTAAATAAATCTAATTGCTTAGTTCTTGAACTAATGACAAAGAGGATTTCTATTGTAGGGATTTTTAAATAACGTCATTTATGGACGATCCCTGTATGCACACTGGTAAGATTCCAAGTTAAATATATCTGATTACTTCATTCTTAAACAAATGACAACAGGGATCTCTAAAATGGTAATTTTTGAATAACGTCATTTATGAACGATTCTTGTATGCATACTACTGAGATCCCATGTCAAATATATCCGATTACTTAATTCTTGAACTAATGAGAAAGCAAATTTCTAAAGTGGTAATTTTTAGATAACGTCATTTACGTACGATCCCCGTATGCATATTAGTATGATCCCATTTTAAATATATCTTATTACCTAATTTTTAAGATAATGACGAAGGGGATCTTTAAAGTAGTTAGTTTTTTATAACGTCATTTATGGACGATCCCTGTATGCACATTAGTATGATCCTATGTTAAAGTATGCATACCAGTAAGATCCTATGTCAAATATATCTGATTACTTCATTTTTAAACAAATGACAAAGAGGATCTCTAAAATGATAATTTTTGAAAAATGTCATTTATGAACGATCCTTGTATGCATACTAGTAAGATCCCATGTCAAATATATCTGATTACTTAATTCTTGAACTAATGACAAAGCAAATTTCTAAAGTTGTAATTTTTAGATAACGTCATTCACGTACGATCCCCAAAGCTGGCTGGAAATGGTGCTATGTATTTCGTTTCATAGCTGGGCATATGTCTTGCGCTCAGCTATGTTTATCGCTACTCTCGTTTTTAAGGTGCTTACTCCTAAATTTCTTGACCTTGGTCAGTTCAACATTTAATTGCTAAGCAATGGTCAGTTCGATTACAGTGAAAAAACAATACAGACCTGCCGGCTCGCTTTTGTGATTGTTTTAAAAAAGTTCTAAGACATTAGTGTAAACGGTTTGACCTGTAGCGTGCGGCCAACAGACGGACAGGCAGACGGACAGACGGACATGACCATTTCATTAGATGCTTGCTCAGCATCTAAAAATCAAACAAATGTACAAATGTTTAGAAAATAGCAGTTATTAGTATTTAAAATATTTCTGCTGTTAGTCCAAAATGGTAATAGTCAGATTTGTTTTTAGTGCTTAATGGAGATAATCAGTTTTACTTTTAGTCCAAAATTGAGATAGTCAGATTTGCTTTTAGTGCTGAATAGAGATAATTAGTTTTGCTTTTAGTCCAAAATGGAGATAGTTAGATTTGTTTTTAGTGCTGAATGAAGATAGTCAGTTTTGCTTTTAGTCTAATATAGATATAGTCAAATTTGCTTTTAGGGCTGAATAGAGATAGCCAGATTTGATTCTTTGCCGACGATATTCCACTCAGCAATGCTCTAGCATTACAATATATGTACAAGTATGTCAAAATATTTCACGGGATGCACGGGTTCAAAAAAAGGATTCGGTGCCTACCGCGGTAAATCGGCTACCGTGGATATCCACGGCCAGCCGCGTCTGCGAGAAACTTCCAATCGGCTACCTATCTGCCGTTGAATAGGCATGCCTATAGAGTGAATCCATCGAAATTTATAGGAGTGTATTGCGTGGGCAAAGCTCCAAGCTCTTTTTTAGAAGACTATAATATAGTTGATAATAAAAAATTGAAAATACACATAAAGAAATTGACGTACAGTAATTATCAAGCAAGTGATGGTAAATTAGCATGCAACAACTATTACACAGGTTTTAAAAAAGTCTGAATTGTCAATAATTAGTCTTTATATACCAATGCACTATTTTTCTGGTTATAGCTGTTTTCAAATCAACATAAAATGAAACAGAATTATGTATTTTTATAAAATTCATTACCTATGGCAACATGCTGGACTGTTGAATATTTTTACCTTGTATTGGCAACGCTGATCGTGATTAGTTGTAAAATGGAGTAAAACAATTAAATATTTTTTTTTTAAAATGAGCTTATTTCAACAAATCATACATCATCTCAAAGCCCTCAAAAAACTAAGCTCTTGCATTTATATTTAAATTTTTCGACTGATACAACAGTTTTCAGGAAAAAAAATTTAAAAAACAAATATCAAAATGTTGTGGATAAACTTATCCTTGTTCCATTATTTAAAATTTACTAGTCATAACCTTTCGAATGGTATATCATACGTAAAATTAGTTTAGAATTTTAAAACTGTGAAAACTCTGGTAAATCATGTTGACAGGTAGCAAGTAATAAGGAGTATTCAATAAAACATATTTTCAAAAACAACTCCATGTGTCGTTATAAGTTTGAGCCAAGTTGTACAATGTGTTTGCGTTCAAAGAAATTTTAGCATAGAGCTTAGGCTAACATGATTTTATAAACTTTATTTTGATTCCTACGGCGTATTATAAATTTTCTGAAAAAAAATGATTCTCGCGGCAACTGCATAGCCAATAAAGAGCGGGAATGTTTGCTTAACTACATTCGCAGTACACCCCTAAAGCTATACTCTCAAACTACCCTTTGAAAAACTTATCTTTTAAACCATGTATACATACATAAGTAGAGGGAGTTATTTGTTGTCAGTTTGTTTGATCCTGTCGAAAATTAAACCGTCATTTGTTTAAAACCTCTTTTCAGGGCACCAAGCAGGCCTTGTTGCAATTAAACGTGATCGCATGCACTTTGCGTGACAACAACAGTACTGAGAGTCTTGAAAGTCTAAATTGACAATAATTGGTCATTGCTCAATAATTCTATGTATCAATCACTATCACTATTTATGATTGCGTTCAAAAATCAAAATATTATAATGAAGCCTTTAATATAATTTAAAAAAAGACATAACCTGTAGTAGAAAGGTGGACAGGTGAAAGAGAGCGATGTCCTAACGTGGATGGTGCAGTATCAGTAATTTTCTATGGGAAACGCTTGGTTGGTTACTTAAATAATATCGACGCTGAAACGTAAGTATAGCAATATAGTGCTTTACTGTTACGCTGTAGCACATTCAAAGCTCTGCAGAGTCCAGAGATGCAAGGGATGACTTTATACAAGTGAATTTTGCCACAGAGAAAAGTTGATCTTAAACCATACGAGTGTGAGGAAAGAAAGACTGTGACTGTGAGTCTAAATTGAAATTTACATACCTTGTAGTTTAGCCCTAGACACCGCTTATATGTCAAATCAAATCACAAACCAAACTATGCACATCATTCGCTTCAATAAAAAATCCTTATTAAAATCAGTTTAGTAGAAAAACGTTGAATTGACACATTTCCAATTTAATCTGCAATGCGAATTAAAACTATTACGATTAAAAAATAGAGTAAACGTGATTGAATATATAATGTAAAAATTAAAATGCTTATACACAGCATATTTTATAATATAAGTAGATAGTGCGCAATGGTATTACTCAAAAATAAATGTGGAATTTTATTTTTTACTGACATAGTGCTCTTGTGGTCATGTATGTAGTGCTCGAATATTTGCCATACATACAGTTGTTGCAATCAAAATGTAAGTCAGGCATATCTCTAATGCCCTTAGTAACAAAATAATTAGCATGTATATAACTACAATTCGATGATACTCTTTATTCAAATTTTAATTCTCATTCATTTTATATCTAAATTAATTCATAAGAGTTCTCAATACATTCCATTTAGTTGAATTCACGACCGTGAACCTCAGTTTCTTAAGTAATCAGTGTTATGAAATTCTTAAGTATCTCTTCCTTTTCCATTGCGATGATGACAGAGAAGTTGATATGCGTAAGAGATCCACCATTGTGTAGTTGTAGTGTAGGGACGAGTCAAGTTACATGTACATTAATTATGAACGTGACAGATAAAAAAAATCATTAATTAGAACGATCCTATTTAAATTGCCACATACTTGTTTTCTCATTTATTTCATTCACTTTTATTATTTCCTAATAATTCCAATAACATTCTACTTGTACAAAGTCAGAGTGACTCTTTTCCTAGGTAGTAGTAGAGAGCGTATATGTGATCATGCCTTATGTGTGATCAATGGCTAGTGCTAAAACACAAGCTGCATCAGAAATCCTTTACTAGCCGGTAATGATAGATTGTACTCTTAACTAACGATAGTATAATTTCGGGTGCGCAACTTTGAAAACCTGGTCAGAGTAAAATCTCCGAAATCCGAATATCAGAATAACTCGTTATCCGAATTTGTTTACGCGTTTTCAAATTTTCTAGTGTTGTACATTTTAGAATTAAACAACGTATGCAACGTGATTGACACAGTCATTACTAACTAGTTAAAGATACTGTTTGAGATTTTTGTACGGAGAGTTTCTACTAAAATAGATAAAATTCCGAAGTGTCGAATCCAGGATTCGTGCTATAAAGTGATCATTCTATGCACTCTAAATGTGATCAGAGCTGTAAATGGCTAAAAGCATCGAATTAACTCAGTTTATTAAACAGCTTATTAAAATATTTTGGCAATGCTGTTCTACATCATTTGCGATCGTCCGTCAATGATGTCGTCTGTATGGTGTGGGTATAGTCAGGTTTTAAAGACATATTAAATATTGCGGTTTAAGTAATGTTGATGTCATGACATAGAGGTAAATGAGTCCTGAAAACATTTTAATGGGTGACATCATTTATGGACCATCTCTCACAGTGAATTTTGATTTTTTGTAAATTATCAAAATAAGTGGGTATTAAAATTCTTTATATCGCTAGCATTATTGTAGCGTGTGTAGCTCAAGATAAATTCACTACTTCAGGAATTCCTCGATCATTCACACAATTGCTGTTATCAAATATTACAAATGCCGAATTTTGGTTTATTTTATTTTCACCCACCAAGATGATGACATCATTTATGGGTAACCCCTTCAGAATCGTCCTTAAAGAATATCATTGTTAGGGTCCGCTGGTCTAGCCAGATATTGATGACTGATGACATTCCATTTTAAAATAGTCGCTTACTCAATGGTAAGAGATCATCCGTAAATGATGTCTGGGGTGAGGTTAGCGGGTCAGCTAGGATATTGATAACAACCTATGTTAAAGATATACATCTAATCTACACACTGGTTCGGTTGATGACCAGGTAATCATAGGGTCGTAAAAATGGAGATATTTCGGTGACATTATTTACGGGCAACCCCTAAAATGATGAAATAGTGGTGGGAAAAAAAGTCATTAATTGTGTGACGCCATTTGCAGACCACCCCAAAATATGTCATTTTGTATTCTACGCATTTAGTAGTTTTTAATTTCTCATGGCGGAACATAAAATCGCATTAACTTTAATTTTTCATCTTATCTGAAAGCTTTCTAGTAGTTTCTAGGCTGATCACATATAAGGCACTAACTTTCACTGTAATAATAATGCATTTTTAACATGATCACAGTTTGGGACACTGTGATCACATTTACAGCATTTTTGTAATTTTGAAAATTATCGAAGTTATTTCATACAATTCGATATTAGTCTTCGAATTTACAGTGTATCGGTTTGATGTTTTGAGGGAACATAGAAAATGAACTGGCTAGTATTTGAGTACATAAACAGTGAATTTGGAGGAAGTACAAAAAAATTTACAGATTTTAAAAGTTGAAAACATACGAACCCGATCACACATACGCACTCCACTACTAATTAATAGTTTTTAATTCCCAAGTATTTTTCATTTAGTAACTGATTAAGGCAACCGTTGGCATGAGCCCAGTAGCAGATACTAACATTGTGACCTAATTTCGATTGTCAAAGATCGAATTAATTCTCATTCATCTTTAAGTAAAGAAAACATGTGCTATTTTTGTGAAGTGATTAGGAGACGTGGACTCGGCGGCTCAAATTACGTAACAACTACTACACTTGCAGCGTTTATTCTGCAATTTTAGTCTAACGTTACAAGTCGTTTAGTAAGACGAACACAAAGTTAATTCTTGCTTCTTACCCCTACGCTTTCAAAAAATATTGTTTTTTTATTATTATATTTTTAAATTTTTTGTTTTAAACTATTCTGAGAAATTAAGTATCGCTCACATCCAGCAACTACTCACAATAAAAGAGAACTTCAGCCCACGGCCTACAACTGTAACAGCCCACTTGATTCTCATCAAGCTACTTTCCAGTCCAGATTCTGTCACTTGTCTTCATTAAATCTATCTAAAAGGTAAGAAAATATTTGGTTGTTTTTACACGCGAAAACTAGTAAAGGTTTTTAAATATTAAACGGTTGCGGTATAAACTACTTTAATTTTTCAAAGTGAAATAAGTTGTTCCTTATGGCAACAAGTCAAGGGCTATTGTTTCAGAAATATCAATTTAAATATTTCCTTTTTTTATTTATTAATTATGCCATTATGCCACAAACTACTTAAGCTTTTTACCTACAATGTGCACAATCATCATAATAAAATAATCAAAATTTGACAGTTACCCAAGCTAAACCAAAATATTGATTTGCCCCGCTTTACATTACAGAATATATTATGAATAATTTATTTTTTTATAATTATAGGCTCCTAGACAAAAACTCATAATAATATTATATTGATTGTTATGTATGGGGAATGCGAAACGAATTTTGGATACAATATGTAGTTAAATTTATGTTTAAAATAATTATACATTAGGAGTTTGCTAGAAAAACGCGTTTAATCCATTTTTTCAGATATTGAGGTTATTGGTGCTTAATAATGACTAAGTGCATATATTTCACACCGTGCAATATTAGAGGTCAAAGTAAAGCCCACTTACCCTGATAAAAATAACTGATTTTAATAAAAAATATCCCAACTTCCCCAAAACTTTGATAGTTTCACCCTCTTGAAATAAAACAAAAGTTATTCTCGACAATATCAAATTCAAATGTACTATTTGTAGGGGATGGTCTATAAATGACGTCCCACAAATTATAACTTTTTAAGACTAATCCATCCGCATGTCATGGCTTGAGCATTGCGTTGAACTGTTATCTTTACCCCGGCATGTCATCAGTACATGACTAGATTTACTTACCTCACCGAAAACGTCATTTACGGACGATCCCTAGCAGATCGATATGCAAACCAAAAATCAATGTGTTTAGTACAACTGGAAGTTTTGCTGTTTTAATAATACAAAAGGGCATGGGTTACCAAGTAATTAAGAAATTGTACAAAAGAGCAGTCTTGTTTTATGAAGAAAATTAAGACGTTAAGGGTCGTCCACAAATGACGTCATTGATGGGTTCAATGGGTCAACTTAGCAATCATATACTAGAGGTAAGCGTTCTTTAATATGGTTAATCTAGTGACAGGGGGGCACTTGGTCCTAAAAATGATTACTTTTCTATGACGTCATATGTGGCAAATCCTTAGGCAAACAGAAAGTCTTTAGGAGTAGTAGATTTGCACTTGACAATAGAACATTAGAATGCGCAATTGTTGTGATTAATGTTAACTGTTGTATTTGTCTGTATTTAACATGTGCAAAATGTTCTATTCACATTCACATGTTTAAAAAAAACGCATGATGCTATATTTACATGTTTTTGGAATGTACTATTCATACTTCAATTTCACAATCAGAAATACGCATACGATGAAACACAATTCAAAAAGCTAATTTTTTGCATTGCTTCTTATAGATTTTCATAAAAACATGTTAAATCGAAGATTTAAAAATTTTGAATCATTTTAAAAAAATTACGACGCAGCGTCAGATTTGAGTATTTTCGGCTACTAATACACCTCGTAGTATGCAGTTGCAGAAAAAAAAATCGAAAAAATAACCATGTTTTTACATGTTTATCAAAATTTGTGGTCCATGTAAAATTTGGTAATTATCTTATTTTTTAAAAGAAAAGAAAGTAATTGAATTTTTAAAAACTCAAAATTAGAGTGAAGGGTAATTATTGAGAAAAAACTAAAAGAGCAATAAAATGTGCTACACGTGTCATTTTTGAAGTTAGTGAAGTTCCCCAATGGACCTTCAACTTGAAATCGAGTTGTGCATGACGTGAGTAAAGTGTAATTATTTATTGCTTCCCTGTCAAGAAATAAAATGTAGGTTAGCTGAGGTTAGTGCCCTTGGAAATAAAACACATGTCATTTCTAATGTAATAAATATTTATTTAATTCTGCTCCGAGACTGCCTGCTTGTTTATCATAATCGTAGAATGTAATTATTGATAAGATGCATATGCAACCCAGACACTTTTGTAGTTGTGTGTGGACGTGGACGAGCTATCTTGAACTAAATGAATGAGTGAATGAAAAAACTGACAGATAAGCATTATGTAGTTAGAAGGATGGTCAGACAATAAATGAATGAAATGCGAGTAGCTCAGTCTCCTTTATTCTATGAACCTACATATTTTAGTGCATTTTTGAAATATTTGACCTATTCGGATTAGTGATATATAATTTTTGAGCTCTTAAAATTTGGAAAACAAAACAGTAGTTTTAGCCCATACAACACAACTCAAGTTAATTTTTGACGGAAACAATTATTTTTAAAAATTGGGACCTGCAATACAATTGCATTTCCATTTCAAGAAACTTGTTTGAGCCTATTCGTTAATATTTCCAAATATTTTTAGAAACTTATCATTCCTACCTATCTACCTAATTTAGCAACATTTGGCAATTCCTAACGGAATTTAACATGCAATATACCATTTTGAAGTTCTTAAAAAAATAAAACTTTTTGTTTAAGCTTGAAAATTATTATGTTTACTATTTTTTAATTGTAATTACCTTTAAATTTGCCATTTTTAATTTTAATATTTTTGCGCCAATGTCTTTTGTATTATTAAATGTTTAAATAGGATTTATTGAATTATTAATAATATGAATTAAAATAAATTAAACTACCTAATGTTGCTGTTAAGGCTGCTATTGCCATTGACAAGGGCTAAAGTCCTTGTTTTTTGCCTTCCATATCTTATAGGATAAAAGCTCAATCGACCTCTGTTTTCAAGTTTCAAAAGAGATTAAAATCTTGACTCGCATTGCTTAATTTGGCTTTAACTAACAAGGGAACGACGCCAAGTGGTACGCTCTGATTTTAAAACAAGCATCCACAGTTGATTGATACACCCGAGTGTACTACAACCCTAAAACAGTACAGTCGCAAACTGCGCCGTTAGTCCACAGTAGCCCGCCAAAGTTAAAAAAATGCTACTTTTTTAAACTTTGCCGCCTTGCAGTTCCTACATTTTTCAATTGATTTTCGAAAAATTTGAAGTTTTGTGACCTTTAAACCATTTTATAAAACGTAATTTCTGCATTTTTGAAAATTCGAAAATTTGAATTTTTTTATAGAAATGAGGTTTTATGAAGGGCCTCAGAAAAATGGGTTTTATTACAATTTTTTGGAAACAAAGAAAATTTTCGAATTTTCAAAAACGCAGAAATTACGTTTCATAAAATGGTTTAAAGGTCACAAAACTTCAAATTTTTCGAAAATCGGATGGAAAATGTAAGAACTGCAAGGCAGCAAATTTTAAAAAAGGAGCATTTTTTGAATTTTGGCGGGCTACTGTGGACCAACGGCGCAGTTTGCGACCGTACTATTTTAGAGTTGTAATCAATCAACTGTGGATACTTGTTTTAAAATCGGAGCGTACTATTTGGCGTGGTTCTCTTGTAAGTCTATGGCAGTTTACACCATGCTTTTAAAGTATTATTATTTGTAAAAACTTAACTTTCACTATTATACTGTTAAAACTTGCAGTACAGGCCAGCATACCTCTCCACAGGAATTTACACTACGCCTTGTATCCGCTTCTAATCCCTCAGTTTTTCACTTTTTACACTTTATATAGTATCAATCGATGCGTATTCATGTGAGGATTTTATTCTTTCAACAAATGGCCGATTTACACTTTTTGCTTTTACCCAATCAGGGCCTTGCAATTCAAATTTTCAAATATTCAGCGATCGTGATTGGCACAGAGCCTGATAAAAAATTATTTATTTCATTTTCAAATTAATCCAAATTTAAAAAAGCTTACAAACTGGTCAAAACATTTTCACACGAAATAAAAAGTTAAGGTAAATGCAAAAATATCTTTATTAATTCATTACAATTATTTATTTATTTAAAAATAATAATTATAAAACAAATAACAATCTCTGCCCAGAAATATTTAATTTCTAGGTTTTATTTAGCAATGCGTTCGACCTGTATAGTAACTATGCCCAAAGCACGCCTAACGTAGCTGTTACAGCCACTTCTATAAATAATTACTTTAAAAAAGTGAATAGTAGTGCTTAGGCTGGTCCTACGGGCGGTATGTACATTTGCTTTAAAAATATTTATTAGGAACCTAAAAAAGTAACTAAAAAGAAAGTAATTATTTATTTACAACTGGCGTATGATAATAGCTAATACGAAGGATAGCAATATTTTAAATGATCAATTAAAGCCACACACTATACCAACACGACTTTACTAGCCACAAGTAAACCCGTAGGCGAATTAAAACATATTGATATGCAAATGTCATTCTAAACGTGATGACGCTAGCAACCCACTAGGTGTCATCTCAGGCTATTTAACTATATATTAATTACGTTCCGTATTACGCAATATAATAATAATAATTAATTCATTGAGTCTATTTGGCCTCAGCTCATACAACAATTATTATTTACGTATTAATTGTACGAGACAAACGTACCATGCAATCTTAAATATAAATATACACCCTTAGTACTTTTAGTTTGTAGGTCCTACAATAATAATATTTAATTGTTTGAAATTAATAAAATATTCCTACTAACACATAAGTAGCCACATAGTCCTACTAACACATGGGTCTAACAGACACTGTTTTAGGCCCTTAGTCCTACTAACACTCGGGTGGCTTTATAGTCCTACCAACACCCAAAATACGCCCTAAGTCATACTTACACCCATTATACGCCCTTATTTCTAATAACACCCACGGAACGCCTTTAGCTTTATTAACACCTGGGTTGCGTCGTGCAACCACTTACAACCAGGGTACGTTTTTAGCCTAACAAACACCTACGTACGCCCATTGTTCTGCTAAGTTCCGAGTAGCTTGTATTCCTCTTAACAGCTGGGTAGGCTCTTAGTCCTTAAATCGCCCAAGTAAGTTTTTAGTCGCACTTATACCCACGTATTCACTAAGTTTTACTTACATTCAGTGTACGTCAATAGATCTAATAACACCCGAGTAGGTCGTTTGTTCTGCTTACACTCTGGTTATCTCTTAGTTTTACTAACCTTGAATTGGCCTATAGTCCTACTAACACCCAGAGTTCGACCTAAGTTTAGCCTATAACTAAGGCAACTCCTTAGTTCTGCTAACACCCACATAGTTCTTTAACCCTACTTACACACAGGTAGGTCGTTAGTATTGATTACACTCAATTGACTTTTAGTTCTACCAACACCTAAGTAGACCTTTGGTTTTACTACAGGCAGGATGGCTTTTAGTCATACTAACTCTTGGGTAGGCCGTTTGTTATACTGCCACCTAGGTTGACTTAAGGTACTACAAGCATCGTGCTAGACCCGCAGTCTGAAACCTACGTTAGTTGTTAGTTCTAATAACACTCAGGTAGGCCCCTAGTCTTACTTACACACAAGGCACATCTTTTGTTTTACTAAAAACAAAGGTAAGTCCTCAGTTTTACCTATACCCATCTAGGTTAATGAAAAACGTGAAAAACTTAATCCAGCCAACACTAAGGTAAAGCTATACCACTAATAAAATCTTGACCCAGGCAAACCTGCTCTCGAAATTTAACCCAATTAAGCATTTAGCAAAAACAGAAACGTGAAAATGGTTGTGGCTCTAATGTAATCCGCACAAGCCTGTGTCCAAAGCTTAAGCGAAATATACCAGTAGGGGGTTTTAGTTCGACGGTTATGTTATTCAGCAGTAGATCCATTGTGTAAGTTGTTACGCTTAAACCTACCTTTTATGTGTAACAGGTGTATACGGAAATAGACAGCAATCATCACAGCTAGCCTAATCACGGACAAGCATATGTGGGAAAATATTACCCAGCCAAGATATGTGGTAAAATTTTAACCCAACCAATGCTGTGATAGAATTTTAACCCAGCCAATACTGTAGTAAAATTTGAACCCAGCCAATACTGTAGTAAAATTTGAACCCAGCCAATACTGTAGTAAACTTTTAGCCCAACTAATGCTGTGGTACAATTTTGACCCAGCGACTACTGCAGTAAAATTTAAACCAAGCCAATACTGTAGTAAAATTTAAACCCAGCCAATTCTGTAGTAAAATTTTAACCCAGGAAATTCTGTAATCAAATTTTAACTCAGCCAACACTGCACTAAAATATTAACTCACACAATACTGTAGTAAAATTTTCGGCCAACCAACGCTGTGATAGAATTTTAACCTAGCGAATACTGTAGTAAAATTTGAACCCAGCCAATTTTGTTGTGAAATTTTAACCCAGCAAATTCTGTAATCAAATTTTTAACAGCTAACACTGTAGTAAAAGTTTAACCCACACAATATTGTAGTGAAATTTCACCCCAGCCAATAAAGTGTAACAATTTTGACCCATACAATACTGTTGTAAAATTTTATCCAAGACAACACTGTGGTAAAATTTTAACCCAAACAATACTGTGATAAAATTTTGACCTAACCTTCGTTATACTTAAAACGTGCAGTAAAGGCCAGCATAGGCCATTTATCCAACATTGCAATTACTACATTACATTATGAGTTGTTAGGACTGCAGACTGTAGCAAAATTTACAGTCTCAGACCTGGCTTCCATCCTCTGCCACTGCTTATCGTTAACGGCTCAGTATTGTACGGTAAACGTTACTGGATGGTTGATTGAAACCCAATCTCCTTCGGTGCTCCTTAGTGACCACTACTTACTGTAGGGGCCTAGGGAATGCTACTTCTTTACTGTGGAGGAGGAGACGAAAATAGGTAAAGGGGTACAAAGACCAAGATGATCTAACGCGGTAGCCATCTTTTTTCTCACCCATAGTGACTAGTTGAGTCTGGTTTTATGAACTTCTGTTGAATCGACCTGATAAATAAATTATTACTATATGTATATATATACCTGTAGTTCCTATTTTCTAGTGAATCTGTAGTTATTTTATTACAAATGTACATTCTATAATTAAAAAAAAAACCTTTTTCGTCCAGAGTAGTGGAAATACAAGAGTAGGCTAAGTCAGAGATTCAAAAAGCAGGAGCTGCAGTGTTAGTCTAACGTGTTGTCTCAATCTCCCATTTACCTACACAAGCACTCTAAGCTGCACGTCTAAAACGCACAAGCGCCACTTTTGGGCTTCATGCCGCCTAATATTGTTATTATTCTATTGTCTAACCCCCTCCCTCACCTGCTCGCAACCCGCAGGGTTGCCTAACTGCTACCATTCGACGCGCCTTGACGTTTTGTCGTCATTCTTTCGACAATATTTTACAAAATATTGCGTTTTGCACTTTTTACTGCTGAATTACATTTTTTAGTTTAAGCAAATCAGGGCCTTTGAAATTCAAATTTTCAAATATTCAACAACCCTGATTGGCTAACAGTTAGGTAATGAATTAGTTATTCACCAGTTTGAATTTATTTCGAATTTGGAATTTAATTTTAAATTTAAAAATACATACTGAAATTCAAGTTTTCAAACTTCTAGCCGCCCTAATTAGTGCAGAGACTGATAAAAAATTATTTATTTCATTTTTAAAGTATTTTAAATTTAGGAGTCTCAGATCCCCTTTGTTATTTGTTTAAGAATGAAGTAATCGGATATATTTGACATGGGATCTTACTAGTATGCATACGGGGATCGTCCATAAATGACGTTATTGAAAAATCACTACATTATAAATTCCCTTTGTCATCAGTTCAAGAATTAAGTAATTACATTTATTTAACATGCAATCTTACTAGTATGGATACAGGGATCGTCCATAAATGACGATATTTAAAAATTACTTTATTGGAAATCCCCTTTGTCATTAGTTCAAGAATTAAGTAATTACATTTATTTAACATGCGATCTTACTAGTATGCATACGGATGTCGTCCATAAATGACGTTATTTCAAAATTTTTACTTGAGAAATCCCCTTTGTCATCAGTTTAGGAATTGAGTAATCGAAAATGTTTAACATAGGATTTTACTAGTATGCATACAGGGATCGCTCGTAAATAACGTTATATAGAAAACACTACTTTACAGATCCTCTTTCTCATTTGTTTAATAATTAAGCAATCGGATTTATTTAACATAGAATCATAAAATGTGCATATAGGTATTGTTAATATATGACTTTATTTAAAAATTAACACTTCAGAAATCCCATTTGTCTTTAGTTCAAGAATTAAGGAATCGGATATATTTGACATGGGATCTTACAAGTTTAACGACATGCTACGTTCTTTAATATATGGCCTATTGATAGAAAGCCTCCATAAAGAAATTATTTGTGAGTGGTGCAATTCATAAAAACTTTTTAGCTATATTTAACTTTATGCTACGCTCATTCGTATATGTCTTAATTATTGTGGGGGAGCTTTCATAAATCTTATATTATCTTTAAGCGTAACATAAATGGCCTTGCAACTTTGTTGAAGCTCAGCATCTACTTCGGGCCCGCCCCCGGTCGACAAATCCGGCGCGAAGCGCCGGATTTTTAGATGCTGTGCAAGCATCTAATGAAATGGTCATGTCCGTCTATCCGTCTGTCTGTCCGTCTGTTGGCCCTACGCTACAGGTCAAACCATTTACACTATTGTCTTAGAACTTTTTTAAAACAATTACAAAAGCGAGCCGGCAGGTCTGTATTGTTTTTTTACTGTAATCAAACTCACCATTGCTTAGCAATTAAATGTTGAACTGACCAAGGTCAAGAAATTTAGGAGTAAGCACCTTAAAAACGAGAGTAGCGATAAACATAGCTGAGCGCAAGACATATGCCTAGCTATGAAACAAAATACATAGCACCATTTCCAGCCAGCTTCGGGGATCGTACGTAAATGACGTTATCTAAAAATTACCACTTAAGAAATTAGCTTTGTCATTAGTTCAAGAATTAGGTAATCGGATATATTTGACATGGGATCTTACTAGTATGCATACAAGGATCTTTCATAAATGACGTTATTCAAAAATTACCATTTTAGAGATCCCTTTTGTCATTTGTTTAAGAATGAAGTAATCAGATATATTTGACATGGGATCTTACTGGTATGCATACGGGGATCGTCCATGAATGACGTTATGTAAAAATCACTACATTAGTAATCCCCTTTGTTATTAGTTCAAGAATTAAGTAATTAGATTTATTTAACATAGGATCTTACTAGTATGCATACTTTAACATATGATCATACTAATGTGCATACAAGGATCGTCCATAAATGACGTTATAAAAAACTACTTTAAAGATCCCCTTCGTCATTATCTTAAAAATTAGGTAATCAGATATATTTAAAATGGGATCATACTAATATGCATACAAGGATCGTACGTAAATGACGTTATCTAAAAATTACTACTTTAGAAATTTGCTTTCTCATTAGTTCAAGAATTAAGTAATCGGATATATTTGACATGGGATCTCAGTAGTATGCATACAAGAATCGTTCATAAATGACGTTATTCAAAAATTACCATTGTAGAGATCCCTGTTGTCATTTGTTTAGGAATGAAGTAATCAGATATATTTAACTTGGAATCTTACAAGTGTGCATACGGGGATTGTCCATTAATGACGTTATTTAAAAATTACTACAATAGAAATTCTCTTTGTCATTAGTTCAAGAATTAAGCAATTAGATTTATTTAACATGCGATCCTACTAGTATGCATACGGAGATCGTCCATAAATGACGTTATTAAAAAATTACTACTTGAGAAATTCCCTTTGTCATCAGTTTAAGAATTAAGTAATCGGATATATTTGACATAGGATTTTACTAGTATGCATTCGGGGATCGCTCGTAAATAACGTTGTTTAGAAAACACTACTTCAGAGATCCTCTTTCTCATTTGTTCAATAATTAGGCAATCGGATTTATTTAACATAGGATCATACTAATGTGCATATAAATATTGTTCATATATGACGTTATTTAAAAATTACCTTTTCAGAAATCCCATTTGTCATTAGTTCAAGAATTAAGGAATCGGATATGTTTGACATGAGATCTTACAAGTTTAACAACATGCCAAGTTCTTTAATATATTGCTTATTGATGGGATGCCTCCATAAATGAAATCATTTGTGAGTGGTGCAATTCATTAAAACTTTTCAGCTATAATTAACTACATGCTACGATCATTCGTATATGTCTTAATTATTGTAGGGGAGCTTTCATAAATCTTATATTATGTTTTAGCGTAGCATAAATGGCCTTGCAACTTTGTTTAAGCTCAGCATCTACTTCGGACCCGCCCCTGGGTGACAAATACGGCGCGAAGCGCCGGATTTTTTGAACTTTGGCGGGCTACTGTGGACCAACGGCGCAGTTTGCGACCGTACTATTTTAGGGTTGTAGTACACTTAGGTAGATCAATCAACTGTGGATACTTGTTTTAAAATCGGAGCGTACTACTTGGCGTGGTTCTCTTGTAAGACTATGGCAGTTTACACCATGCTTTTAAAGTATTATTATTTGTAAAAGCTTAACTTCTACTATCATACTGTTAAAATTTGCAGTACAGGCCAGCATACTCCTCCACAGGAATTTAAACTACGCCTCTTATTCGCTTTTTAGATGCTGAGCTTAAGCATCTTTAGGAATGGCTATGTCCGTCTGTCTGTCTGTCTGTCTGTTCTTTATGCGCTACAGGTCACAGTTTTTAAGCGATATTCGTCAAATATTTTTTAAATGGCCACAAATGCAAATGAGAAGTGATGTATCGTTTTTGAAAGCGATCAAACTAACCAGTTTTTCACAATTAACAGTTGACTGGACCAACTTTTTTAGCCATCTAAAAGCATTGGAGAAAAATCCGGCGCTTCGCGCCGGATTTGCCTACCGTGGGCCCGAAGTAGATGCTGAGCTTACAGCGAATATTGACTTTAGTCAATTGATGCATCTTCTCACATTATTTACATACAATACACTCTATACCCTCCAAAGTGCAATATTTTAGTGACGACATTGTTGGACGATCCTAATATGTACAATAATAATATTTCATGCTAAAAATACTATATTACATAATGTATGAACAGATAACAGGTATTTTTTCAAATAATGACATTTAGAAGACGCCATTTATGGACAATTATTGTGTGTATACTAGTAAACGTAGATTTTGAAGATATAAATCTACCAAATTTTGCATTCAGCACTAACAAGGATCCTTAAAATGGTGATTTTGTGATGACGTCATTTATGAAGGATCCCTGTATGTATGCTAGAAAAAGACGGTGTTAGGGATATCCATTAATTTGATTTTTGAACTAAAGACAGAAGAGATTCCTATAATTAAAATAATTAAATGACGTCATTTTTAGATGATCCTTGCATGGCTCCTAACTTGTGTAACCCTCGAAGTTGAAATATAATTTATAAATAACTTATGTATAAGATTTACTGGACACTAAAAATTACGAACTGCGTGCCACTTGGTTAAACTATGTTCCTTAAAATAAGGAATTTGACGCCATTATTGGTTGGTCATCAACTATCTATAAGCTTCGTTCGTTTGTTCACAGCATGAAGTCAAAATAGTTAGGGTGGGTTTTCTAAAATAGAAATTTCTAATGAAGTTATTTATGAACGGTCACTTCCCTTTTACGATCAACGTGCGTATGTTTACAGCATAAAGTTAAAAAGTCGTGAATTTCACCCGTTTTTCATTCCACGTTAAATATATCATGGTATATTGCAATTGGTTTTTGCCGACAATCCGTGCTCGATGCAGATAAGCATAGATTTTTCCGAGTGTAATTTAAATACAAGATAGCAAACCTAAAATATTAAGTTCGTATGCTTGACCAGCTTTGGGAACGGACACAAATGACAACACATAAATTTACCAAAATTATAAGCCTACCCAACTGCTTGTCACCTTTTTAAGCATTGCTTGAATGGATGCCCTTACAGTGGAATGTTAAGTGACCCACTCTTAAGGTAAGCAACGCCATTTGTGTCTGACCCCTACCAGCCTTAACGTCGTCAAAACAAAAATCCGGCGCTTCGCGCCGGATTAGCCTACCGTGGGCCCGAAGTAGATGCTGAGCTTACAGCGAATATTGACTTTAGTCAATTGATGCATCTTCTCACATTATTTACATACAATACACTCTATACCCTCCAAAGTGCAATATTTTAGTAACGACATTGTTGGAAGATCCTAATATGTACAATCATAATATTTCATGCTAAAAATACTATATTACATAATGTTTAAACTGATAACGAGTTTTTTTTTCAAATGATGACATTTACACGACTTTATTTATGGACAATTATTGTGTGTATACTAGTAAAAGTAGATTTTGAAGATATAAATCTACCAAATTTTGCATTCAGCACTAACAAGAATCCTTAAAATGGTGATTTTGCGATGACGTCATTTATGAAGGATCCCTGTATGCATGCTAGAAAAAGACGGTGTTAGGGATATCCATTAATTTGATTTTTGAACTAAAGACAGAAGAGATTCCTATAATTAAAATAATTAACTGACGTCATTTTTAGATGATCCTTGCATGGCTCCTAACTTGTGTAACCCTCGAAGTTGAAATATAATTTATAAATTACTTATGTATAAGATTTACTGGACACTAAAAATTACGAACTGCGTGGCATTCGGTTAAAGAATGTTCCTTAAAATTGAGAATTTGAATGACGCCATTATTGGTTGGTCATCAACTATCTATAAGCTTCGTTCGTTTGTTCACAGCATGAAGTGAAAATAGTTGGGGTGGGTTTTCTAAAATAGAAATTTCTAATGAAGTTATTTATGAACGGCCACTTCCCTTTTTACGATCAACGTGCGTATGTTTACAGCATAAAGTTAAAAAGTCGTGAATTTCACCCGTTTTTCATTCCACGTTAAATATATCATGGTAAATTACAATTGGTTTTTGCCGACATTCCGTGCTCGATGCAGATAAGCATAGATTTTTCCGAGTGTAATTCAAATACAAGATAGCAAACCTAAAATATTAAGTTCGTATGCTTGACCAGCTTTGGGAACGGACACAAATGACGACACATAAATTTACCAAAATTATAAGCCTACCCAACTGCTTGTCACCTTTTTAAGCACTGCTTGAATGGATGCCCTTACGGTGGAATGTCAAGTGACCCACTCTTAAGGTAAGCAACGCCATTTGTGTCTGACCCCTACCAGCCTTAACGTCGTCAAAACAAAAAGCAACCGGCTATTTTGCAAGACACAAAACGTAGCAGGACTTTCTCTGGGAACGACAGGAAACAAAGCTAACTTGCTGACGGGACTCTATATATCTTATGTGTTGCATATCTGACACGCTTACAGATTCGTATCAGAGATGTCCTAGCTCAGGCCATTACTGATTCATTGCTGTAGACGGGAATCTAGGTGTCGCGTGCTCCATTCCAACCTTAGGTTCAAGGCTTTAAATTTTTCGGACGTATTTAACGATTGATCCTGAATCCCCCCCCCCTCGCCCTTCTGAACCTAAAAAGGATGATTTGTTGAGTAGGGGAGCATTAGTTTGCGGTTGGTAAAGCATTAGGTATAAGCAATATTTATATTTTTAAGATTGTGACTTGTTTTAATTCTTAAACCCCCCCCCCCTCCTCTAAGAGATAATTCGTGGGGTTGGGGATGCAAGTATTTAAAGTTTTTTAATAGTTTTAGCAAAGAAATTAAGATTTCTGGGACGTCATTTGTGGGTGACTCTAAGTATACCCCTCTTTCTCATGGGGATACTTAGTGGGTCAGGGGTGCAAGTATTTAAAGTTTTTTATTAGTTTTAGCAAAAACAGTTGAGATTTTTTGGGACGTCATTTGTGGGTAACCCCAAGCACACCCCCTTTCCTGAGGTGATACTACGTGGGTGGGGGGTGCAAGTATTTAAAGTTTTTTAATGGTTTTAGCAAGAAAATTAAGATTTTTGGGACGTCATTTGTAAGTGACCCCCAGTTCCCCCCCCCGCCCTCTCCTTATGGAATACTTTGTGGGTAGATGTGCAAGTATTTAAAGTTTTTAATGGTTTTAGCAAGAAAATTAAGATTTTTGGGACGTCATTTGTGAGTAACCCCAAGTACACCTCTCCCCTGAGGGGGTACTAAGTGGGTAGATGGTGCAAGTATTTAAAGTTTTTTAATGGTTATACCAAGAAAATTAAGATTTTTTGGACGTCATTTGTAGGTGACCTCAAGTACACCCCCTCCCTTCAGGGGATACTTTGTGGGTAGAGGATGCAAGTATTTGAAGTTTTTTAATGGTTTTAGGAAGAAAATTAAGATTTTTGGGACGTCATTTGTGAGTGACCCTAAGTACACTCCCTCCCTTCAGAGGATACTTTGTGGGTGGGGGGTGCAAGTATTTAAAGTTTTTTAATGGTTATAGCAAAAATAGTTGAGATTGTTGGGACGTCTTTGTGGGTGACCCTAAGTACACCTCCCACCCTTAGGGATACTTTGTGGGTGCGGGCACCCGCCCGCACCCAGTCCCAGCTAGTGCCGATGACTGGTGCATGTTGCTGGTGCATTGACTGGCGCCTGTAACGAAACCATTTAGATGGTTCATTTAGCTGGTGCATTTGGCTGGTGCGAAGCGGCAAATCACCCGTTTTTCTCAAATGCTTTTAGATGGCTAAAAAAGTTGGTCCAGTCAACTGTTAATTGTGAAAAACTGGTTGGTTCGATCGCTCTCAAAAACAATAGGGCACTTTTCATTCGCATTTGTGGCCATTTAAAAAATATTTGACGAATATCGCTTAAAAACTGTGACCTGTAGAGCATAAAGAACAGACAGACGGACAGACAGACAGACAGACGGACGGACATAGCCATTCCTATAGATGCTTAAGCTCAGCATCTAAAAAGCAGCCGGCTCTTTTGCAAGACACGAAACGTAGCAGGACTTTCTCTTGGAACGACAGGAAACAAAGCTAACTTGCTGACGGGACTCTATGTATCTTATGTGTTGCATATCTGACACGCTTACAGATTCGTATCAGAGATTTCTTAGCTCAGGCCATTACTGATTCATTGCTGTAGACGGGAATCTAGGTGTCGCGTGCTCTATTCCAACCTTAGGTTCAAGTTTTTAAATTTTTCGGACGTATTTAACGATTAACCCTGAATCCCCCCCCCCCCTCCCGCCCTTTTAAACCTAAAAAGGATGATTTGTTGAGTAGGGGAGCATTATTTTGCGGTTGGTAAAGCATTAGCTATAAGGAATATTTATATTTTTAAGATTGTGACTTGTTTTAATTCTTAAACCCCCCCCCCCTCCTCTAAGAGATAATTCGTGGGGTTGGGGATGCAAGTATTTAAAGTTGTTTAATAGTTTTAGCAAAGAAATTAAGATTTCTGGGACGTCATTTGTGGGCGACTCTAAGTACACCCCTCCTTCTTAAAGGGATACTTAGTGGGTCAGGGGTGCAGGTATTTAAAGTTTTTTATTAGTTTTAGCAACAACAGTTAAAATTTTTTGGGACGTCATTTGTGGGTAACCCTTAGTACACCCCTCTTTCCTGAGGTGATACTACGTGGGTGGGGGGTGCAATTATTTAAAGTATTTTAATGGTTTTAGCAAGAAAATTAAGATTTTTGGGACGTCATTTGTAAGTAACCCCCAGTTCCCCCCCCCGCCCTCTTCTAATGGAATACTTTGTGGGTGGGGGTGCAAGTATTTAGAGTTTTTTAATGGTTTTAGCAAGAAAATTAAGATTTTTGGGACGTCATTTGTAAGTGCCCCCCAGTTCCCCCCCCCCTTGCCCTCTCCTAATGAAATAATTTGTAGGTGGGGGTGCAAGTATTTAAAGTTTTTTAATGGTTTTAGCAAGAAAATTAGGATTTTTGGGACGTCATTTGTGAGTAACCCCAAGTACACCTCTCCCCTGAGGGGGTACTTAGTGGGTAGATGGTGCAAAAAGGGGATCTTTAAAATGGTAATTTTTGAAAATCGTCATTTATGAACGATTTGTGTATGCATACTAGTAAGATCCCATGTCAAATATATCCGATTACTTAATTCTTGAACTAATGACAAAGCAAATTTCTAAAGTGGTAATTTTTAGATAACGTCATTTACGTACGATCCCCAAAGCTAGCTGGAAATGGTGCTATGTATTTCGTGTTATAGCTGGGCATATGTCTTGCGTTGAGCTATGTTTATCGCTACTCTCGTTTTTAAGGTGCTCACTCCTAAATTTTTTGACCTTGGTCAGTTCAACATTTAATTGCTAAGCAATGGTCAGTTCGATTACAGTGAAAAAACAATACAGACCTGCCGGCTCGCTTTTGTGATTGTTTTAAAAAATCTCTAAGACAATAGTGTAAACGGTTTGACCTGTAGCGTGGGGCCAACAGACGGACAGACAGACGGACAGATGGAAATGCCCATTTCATTAGATGCTTGCTCAGCATCTAAAAACTGAGAAAGGAGTTTGGTGGACAAGGCGTAGTGTTAACTCCTGTGGAGCGGTATAATTTTGTGTACTGCAGATTTTAATAGTATGACTAGCAGTTAGGCAACCCTTTGGGTTGCTAGCCGAGGGGGAGGGGAATTTTTTTAATAACCAATATTAAATGGCATTGTTAAAATTGGTTAGACCCAGTCAGGCCCGGAAGTAATGGCAACCTTCATATATATAGACAACTTTATTTAAAAATAAACTTGGCACTGTCCTCCAATGAGGATAGCCTAAAGACTCAGTATACGGGACATACTTTTGTTATATGTACATAATTATGTCATTTATAGTTGTTTAAACTTTAAATAGAAAAAATTAGGTAATGCTTGTAGAAAACAGGTGATGAACACAAATTTGCACCGATTTCTATAGAACTGACGTTACAATATCTTCAATAACCAATTTAACTTAAGTAAGTGACGGTCAACAAAAAATTCAACAATTTGACTGAAAATAAGGCCAGAACTCCGAAAAAAGTGCACAATAGTATTATAATATAACACTAAATATAGCTAGCCATGACTTACTAGACTTTGCTATCATTTACAAAAGGTGGCTATCACTTATTAAAAGTTGGGCATCACTTACAAAAAATGGCCGTTATTTACTGAGGTTGGCCATCACTTACTAAAATTCGGCATCACTAACAAAAACTGGCCATTTCTTACTAAATTTAGCTATCACTTACTAAATTTGGCCATCACTTACTAAAATTGGCCATCACTTACTTAATTTTGCCATCACTTACTGAATTTGGCCATTACTTACTGAAGTTGGCCATTACTTACTAAAGTCTAGCATTACTAACTACAGTTGGCCATTACTTACTAAATTTGGCCATCACTTACTGTATTTTGCCATCACTTACTGAATTTGGCCATCACTTACTAAAGTTAGCCATCACTTACTAAAGTTGGCCATTACTTACGTAAGTTGGCCATCACTTACTAAAAGTGGTCATCAGTGACTCCAGTTGGCCATGACTTACTGTAGTTGGCTTTCACTTACTAAAGTTGGCCATCACTTACTAAATTTGGATATCACTTACTAAAGTTGGCCATCACTTATCCATAAAACCCTGCTACGTATTTGGCGGAATATTCGGACGACAGGGTAAATCAAATGTTTCATTGACAGCGGCCAATTAAACTGTACTGGTTAAAGTTGAAGTTTCGACTAAGGCTTTCCTGGGTTATCATTTAAGTACATGCTTGCCCGGGTCAAGATTTTACCAGTGTTGGGTGAGCTTAAATTTTAACACAGTCCTGACTGGGGTTAGTTTTTATTACCGGCTGTTCTGTTATTATGCTTGTTATGTACATTACTCCGTATTGCCAAAACGTGAGTGTTTCCAGGTGTAAGTGCTACATCTGTGAGCAGCGGCGGATCTAGGATTTTTTTCTGGGGCGGAAGAGCTAATGACCGCCTTGAGGGTTTAGCAATGTTAAGCCGCCATATTTTAAATGGCCGCTTGTCTCGCTGCAATTTAAAAGAATTTCCTTCTGGAGGGGAGGGGAGGAGCTTAAGCTCCTTAGCCCTCCACCCGTCTAGATCTGCCGATGCCTGTGAAAGATTTCAAGGAAATTTGCATTGTTTCATTTATCGATTCAAAAGCTAGACGTGTTTAAATAGCGAAACCAAGGTCTAAATGTATTTCAATAAAACACCCATGTTTATTGACACCCATTATATTTTATTGTGCTGTGACAGCTACGCTAAACGTGGCGTGGGCATAG
This sequence comes from Dicyrtomina minuta, assembly GCA_949802685.1. Classification (NCBI taxonomy): domain Eukaryota; kingdom Metazoa; phylum Arthropoda; class Collembola; order Symphypleona; family Dicyrtomidae; genus Dicyrtomina; species Dicyrtomina minuta. Next base: position 526,605 of record CATKUY010000042.1, read on the forward strand.
TTACTTCACACGTTAAATGCATTGCTAAATAAAACTTAGGACTAACACTGTAGCTCCTGCTTTTTAAATCCTTGACTTAACCTACTCTTGTATTACCACTACTCTGGACGAAAAAGGTTTTTTTAAAGTCAAGAAAGTACATTTGTAATAAAATAACCACAGATTCACTAGAAAATTAGAACTAAAGGTAAATATATATAAACATAATTTATTTATTAGGTCAATTCAACAGAAGTTTGTACAACCAGACTCAACCAGTCATTATGAATGAGGAAAAAGGAAGCTACTGCGTTAGATCGTCTCGGTCTTTGTACCCCTTTACCTATTTCCGTCGCCTCCTCCACAGTAAAAAAGTTGCATTTCCGAGGCCCCTACAGTAAGTAGTAGTCACTAAGGAGCACCGAAGGAGATTGGGTTTCAATCAACCCTCCAGTAACGTTCACCGTACAACACCGAGCCGTTAACGATAAGCAGTGGCAGAGGATCGAAACCAGGTCTGAGACAGTAAATTTCTCTACAGTCTGCAGTCCTAACCACTCATATTGTAATGTAGTAATTGCAATGTTGGATAAATGGCCCATGCTGGCCTTTACTGCACGTTTTAGGTATAACGAAGGTTGGGTCAAAATTTCATCACAGTATTGTTTGGGTTAAAATTTTACAACAGAATTGGCTGGGTTCAAATTTTACTACAAATTTGGCTGGGTTTAAATTTTATTACAGTATTCGCTAGGTTAAAATTCTATCACAGCATTGGTTAGCTGAAAATTTTACTACAGTATTGTGTGAGTTAATATTTTAGTAAAGTGTTAGCTGGGTTAAAATTTGATTACAGAATTTCCTGGGTTAAAATTTTACTACAGAATTGGCTGGGTTTAAATTTTACTACAGTATTGGCTGGGTTCAAATTTTACTGCAGTAGTCGCTGGGTCAAAATTCTACCACAGCATCAGTTGGGTTTAAAGTTTACTACAGTATTAGCTGGGTTCAAATTTTGCTACAGTATTGGCTGGGTTCAAATATTACTACAGTATTGGCTGGGTTAAAATTCTATCACAGCATTGGTTGGGTTAAAATTTTACCACATATCTTGGCTGGGTAATATTTTCCCACATATGCTTGTCCGTGATTAGGCTAGCTGTGATGATTGCTGTCTATTTCCGTATACACCTGTTACACATAAAAGGTAGGTTTAAGCGTAACAACTTACACAATGGATCTACTGCTGAATAACATAACCGTCGAACTAAAACCCCCTACTGGTATATTTCGCTTAAGCCTTGGACACAGGCTTGTGCGGATTACATTAGAGCCACAACCATTTCCACGTTTCTGTTTTTGCTAAATGCTTGATTGGGTTAAATTTTGAGAGCAGGTTTGCCTGAATTTAGATTTTATTGGTGGTACAGCTTTACCTTAGTGTTGGCTGGATTAAGTTTTTCACGTTTTTCATTGACCTAGATGGGTATAGGTAAAACTGAGGACTTACCTTTGTTTTTAGTAAAACTAAGGATGTGCCTTGTGTGTAAGTAAGACTAGGGGCCTACCTGGGTGTTATTAGAACTAAAAACTAACGTAGGTTTCAGACTGCGGGTCTAGCACGATGCTTGTAGTACCTTAAGTCAACCTAGGTGGCAGTATAACAAACGGCCTACCCAAGAGTTAGTATGACTAAAAGCCATCCTGCCTGTAGTAAAACCAAAGGTCTACTTAGGTGTTGGTAGAACTAAGAGTCACTGGAGTGTAATCAATACTAACGACCTTCGCTCACCAGGCGAAAACAAAATTCGTTCCATACTTAATACTTTTGCCCAAACAATGAAATCAACTCAGCCCAATATGACATACTACATACGGCAATCCACGCTCTACACCACAGATGGAGAAAATAAACAACAATGGACCACTTACTTGAAAAGAGAAGTAAAATAAAGAATCCAACGGACTTTTCGGGCCACTGCTACAACCCCTATGGACTAACATCACCCTCCTGGACCTTACCTTCCCCTACGGACTGGACAACTATTCTGGACTCCCTGCTCTTCTTACTCGATTAAGTCATACATCTCAAACTCCTTTAATATATAATTTTAATTTACCAACTAATCATAGGGATATCAATATCAATAGGGATAGACATAATATATTAACTACAAACTCTAGCTTCAGTAACGTACCTACCCAACTTGAAAATTTCTTTGAAAGTAACTCTAGTAACAACAATACATCTTACGAGACTGTTTTAATGCAAGAAGAGAATAGAAATAACAACCGTAACACATTTCAAAACAGTATAATGCATACTTTAAGGAATAGCTATGATTACAGCCAGCCTATTCGCACTAGGGATAGCAACACGCACACCACAAGTAGTAGTAATGGAGCACCTACTACATATATCTTTAATAATTCTATACCTAGTTCTTATTCTAATTATTACCTATATAGTAGACAATTATGCATTCAAATTCGCATACATGAGAGGGCGCAGCGCCAGGGTCGTCCACTGTCACACACACAACTGTCCGCCGACATTACGTACATACAGTGGAACATTCGTGGCGCGCAAACTGTCATTAATTTAGATCCGACTGACCTTTTTGTTCTGAAAACTACTCACTACTTATTATTCAGTGAGACATGGATAAAATCCACCAGCGAACCAAGATACCTTAAACTTAAATCGCTTTTCCCAGCTCATGATCTACATATTAGCCCAGCTACTCAGGTCAGCAAGCACGGTAGAGCCATGGGAAGACTAATAACACTTACACCTCACTCACAACAATCGCAAGTCACAACCCTTCACTGCTCTACAAATCTACTTGTACTAAACATTTCCTTCCACAACTTCTTACCCCCAGTAATCCTTAGTAATATATACATGCCCGACTCCTATAGTGACTTAGATATAATGAACACCTTTTACATCATTTTCACGATTCAGACAAATTTCCCAAACCACAGTGCCATAATTGGAGGGGACTTTAATAGCCGTATTGGGGATCTAGGTCAATTAGACGAAGACACGCTCACTGCCACTAACTATGTTTATACTAATCGTCAATCCTTCGACATAAACGTAACCACCCGTGGCATTACACTAACAGACACAATTAACTCCGCCGACCTTATTATACTGAATGGTAGAGCCCAAGTGGATAAGGCAGGCCACTACACACACATTAACCCTAGGAAATAGCGGTATTGATCTTTTCATAGTTGACTCCTCTCTTGTACCCTACGTTCACTGTTTAAATATTCTCGATATTTACGATTCCGATCATTTGCCTCTTCAACTTAAACTTTAACCACCTGAACAGCTCGCACCCTTAGTTAAACTTACTCCCATGCACAAACTTAAATGGAAGGCTGAATCGAACAGAGAGTACCAACTAGAAATAGGTTTGTTATCTTCTAACTACACACACCCCAGAACTTACGAAGAATTCACTAAAGATATAACTACAACAGCTCAAAAATTAAAACTAACATCTTTTACCCCTGCGATTCCAAATAAACTCTGGTATGACAAAGAATGTAGACAGGCTCGACTCCACACTCAGCTCTTGCCTAAAATAGCAAAGCGTAGTCGATTGAAAATAGTTCAAAGACTTGCATACATTACCCAAGCCAAAGTGTACACAAATCTTCGCAAAGCTAAACAAAAGCAGCACTGGTTACAAGCCATGCAAAATGTCCAATTAGCCCGCAACCCACAAGAGTTTTAGCAACACATTAAACAGTTTCGCAGACAGGCTACGATTGCACATAATATTCCAGACTCTTCCTGGCAAGCGTTCTACGCTAGCATACTCCCACCCCGCCCTCCCATACTCCAATCAGATACATTTAATCATACTGTCGAAACCCTAGATCAGAAAATTGGTATCTTTGAACTACTTTCTGCATTCCGCACCCTCCGTAATAACAAAGCTCCAGGCCCAGACAAAATCCCAAACGAGTTTTGGAAAAATCTCAGTATCCTTAGTCTCATGGAACTGCTTCAAGTTTTTAATTCAGTCTTAGAATCTGAACTAGTACCAGCTGCATGGGCCTCAAGTATAACAGCTATGCTCTATAAAAAAGGTGACCCACTTTTACCAGTCAATTACAGACCTATTGCGCTTGCTAACACGATTTCCAAAATATTTACCCTTATAATTAATAATCGCCTTACTCGCTAGGCGGAGGATAACAAAGTCCTTCCAGAAGCCCAGGGTGGTTCTAGAAAACATCGCAGTTGCCAAGATTAAATTTTTACGCTATCTGGTCTTATCTTACTCACCCTTAGCAAACCGAAAGGCCGGTTGTACGCACTCTTAATTGATTTTCAACGAGCTTTTCCCTCTGTCTCCTATAACAAACTTTGGCTAAAACTGCATACTTTAGGAATTAGTGGAAAAATAATTCGCATTCTTCAATCTTTGTATTCTCAAGCTACTAATCAAATTAGGCTTCCCAATGGCGAATCCACACCTATCCCAATTACAGAAGGCCTTCTACAAGGCGACCCATTATCTCCACTACTATTTAGCTTATACATAAGCGACATTGAATCCGTCCTTAAAACCTCTGACATTGCTGGTGCAGCTATTAACATTCACCAAATGATTTATATCCTCTTATTTGCCGATGATATGGTGGTGGTCACAAAAACCGCTAAAGATTTACGGGAAAAAATTTTAATTCTCGAAATGTACTTCTCAGCTCTTGATTTAAAAATAAATATTTCGAAAACACAAATTGTAGTTTACCGCAACAGGGGTCGCCTCCCACATAATATGCACTTTCACTATGGTCAGAACCGCATCAAAATTGTGCCAGAGTACACATATCTGGGGGTATTATTTAATACCTCCGGTATGTTTACACAACATGCCAAACGAGCAAAGCAAAAAGGTTACATTGCCCCTGCTCAAGCTCTGACTACAATCAACTGTTGCAAAGTAAACACATTTCCGGATATATATACTTTCTTTGAAGCAACAGTTAAATGTTCGGCATTATACAGTTTCCCAGTATGGGGCTTGCCGTTTATTGATTTCATAGAACCGTTGCAAAACACATTCTTTCGTCGCGCTTTCACACTTAGCAAATACATCCCAGGATATATAATCCGTACTGAAATGGGAAGACTTCCGCTTGTATATAGCTTCTGGAAGCAAACACTAAATTTCATTAGGCACATTCACAGCATGCCAGAAAGTCGATATTGCCGACTAATCTTTTTTGCACTTATTTATCATTTAAAAACATCCCCTAATGCACGCAAACGAAATTGAATTACTCACTTGCACTCTAAATTACTGAAATACGGGATTGCCGATCTGTTTGACGACGACGCAGCAACATTTGAAATTCATCTTGACACATATCTGCAGATTATTGCAGAAACTGAACAAGCCAATGACTGTTATCTGCGTCAACATGCTAACTTATTTGACTTTTACTCCCAATACGACCCAATTAATAAATATGCTGCATATTTCAGCACTAAAATGTCATTAGCTAATAAAAGATTCGTTTGTCAGTTACGTCAACAGAAAATCTACTTTGGCCACCAAAATTGTTTAATTCACATTCCCTCTAAAGTTAAATCAATAACCTGCGTCTTGTGCAATACTAGCTCATTTGTTTGCATTTCTCACATACTTACAACCTGCACCCACTCCACTACTATATCATACCGCCAAACTCTGGCAACTATGAACTGGGACATTCAGAACTACAACACTAACCCAGACAATATAGACTTGGAATCTTATCCTGCACTCAAACAGACTCTTGACTGCCTTCTTGATCCCACTTAAGCCTTTCAAATTAAAGTTAGCTCCATACCAGACACTATCTACTAAAACCTACCCGGTTTTCTTTTATTTCTTTTATTTTAATCCCTGACTCTTCTATCTTTATGAAACTCCTAGTTCTTTTCTACATCACTGCAGAATTTGTAAGTGTGGAGTCTCAGCAATCAATTGTCAGTTCACTTAGTGGCCTGGCACTTGACCAATTCATTACATGGGTTAGAAAAGCATTCGGGCATTCCGCCACTTGGGCATCCTCCCAAGGGCTAGAGTACAAAAATGTCTACAACGATCAGCTACAGTTACAAGCAGTAAACGCGTTCATCAACAAACATAACGCTGAACTATTAAGTGAGGAAAACCATCGCGAGGCCTGGATACCCTATGCTATTTATATCATAGCAGCTCAACTTGGTATTCTTATAGTTATTATGTACAAACTATATAAACACCACACATCAACACAAATCCGAACACACATACATATCCCCTCCACTGACACTGCTGTGGCACTGGTTAACGAGGAATAGCGATTTTCGTGTAAGTTAACACTATTTAAGGGTGTTTTATTTTTATTTATATTTATTTTAATTTCATTTTATTGTTATTTTTCTTCTCATTTGGAAGCAAAGACGACAGTTGGTTTGGAACTATAATAACATTAATTTAATTAAACTAAAGATAAAAAATTAAAATTATAATCATAAACAATGACTTAGGGGGAGCACTGGGGGGGTGGTACTTCCTTCCACTTTAAAAAAAACCTACTAGTTTGATGTATTACAACGCTCCACTGCTCCCCTAACACAACGCTGTTCTTACTCTGTTTTACTGTTTTACTTTTACTCTAGCCACATTATCCTATTTATTTGTATTATTTCTATTAATAAACCAGCCGTTAGATATATTAGTTAGTAAAGCTCTGGTTGTGGGTTGGGTTGCTATCTCTAGGATATCTTAAAGTAAAACAAAACAATTTGTTTGCCCTGTTAACCTACTGGTTTGTTTAATTTTTGGTTGTTCCGGTTCCCACCTCAATACACATTATTACAGTTATGTATTGTTGTTTCTTTCTTTCTTTTTATTCCGACTTAGTATAGGAAATAATAACTGGCTGCTTTTACCGAGATGATACAAACCATCACAATCTATTCAAGACAAGCAAGAGGAGTATGATATAACGGCAAATGAACCATCAACTACTTGATTTAATTGGACTCTAATTACTTTATTATATTCAGTGTATTTACTATATTGTGGTATTTATTTATTTTTATCTTCATGAAAATTTTATTTAAGCATATATATAATACGATTACAGCGTACACAAAATTTCAATATACTTTGTTATTAACCTAGCATGTAGATAGACCTAATTATTTATTCTAGTTTATAGGGTACTTAAAAAGAAAATTACTAGATAGTGGCATATACTTTCATCTTTATTTTAAAGCTAAAAAAAGCTTCCTACAACTGTCCGCAAGCATTACTTTTAAAAAATTAAAAATTTTTAGTTTACACAAAATTATCTAATTATACCTAGCTATTAACCTAACATATAGATAGACCTAATAAAACACTTTCAGCTTAATCATGATATTAGTGAAAAATTAAAATATAAACAGGTCAAAATTATCCATATCTCATAAATATCAAAATATGAAAATTCGACCTAAATTGTATTAATTCATTGTAACGTTTCTATTTTTATCTAGACAATAAAAAATCTCACGTCCTCCCATAGGCCTTGTGCCTCTAAGGGAGTGTATGTGATACCTACCTACCTACCTACAGCTACTTTTATAAATAATTACTTTGAAAAAGTAAATAGTAGTGCTTAGGCCCGTCCTACGGGCGGTATGTACATTCGCTTTAAAAATATTTATTAGGAACCTAAAAAAGTAACTAGAAAGAAAGTAATTATTTATTTACAACTGGCGTATGATAATAGCTAATACAAAGGATAGCAATATTTTAAATAATCAATTAAAGCCACACACTATACCAAGACGACTTTACTAGCCACAAGTGGACCCAAAGGCGAATTAAAACATATTGATATGCAAATGTCATTCTGAACGTGATGACGCTAGCAACCCACTAGGTGTCATCTCAGGCTATTTAACTATATAATTATTACGTTCCGTATTACGCAATATAATAATAATAATAGATTCATTGAGTCTATTTGGCCTCAGCTCATACAACAATTATTATTTACGTATTAATTGTACGAGACAAACGTACCATGCAATCTTAAATATAAATATACACCCTTGGTACTTTTCGTTTCTAGGTCCTACAATAATAATATTTAATTGTTTGAAATTTATAAAATATTCCTACTAAAACATAAGTAGCCACATAGTCCTACTAACACATGGGTCTAACAGACACTGTTTTAGACCCTTAGTCCTACTAACACTCGGGTGGCTTTATAGTCCTACCAACACCCAAAATACGCCCTTAGTCATACTTACACCCATAATACGCCCTTTTGTCTAATGACACCCACGGAACGCCTTTAGCTTTACTAACACCTGGGTTGCGTCGTGCAACCACTTACAACCAGGGTACGTTTTTAGCCTAACAAACACCTACGTACGCCCATTGTTCTGCTAAGTTCCGAGTAGCTTGTATTTCTCTTAACAGCTGGGTAGGCTCTTAATCCTAAAATCGCCCAAGTAAGTTTTTAGTCGCACTTATACCCACGTATTCACCAAGTTTTACTTACATTCAGAGTACGTCAATAGATCTAATAACACCCGAGTAGGTCGTTTGTTCTGCTAACACTCTAGTTATCTCTTAGTTTTACTAACCTTGAATTGGCCTATAGTCTTACTAACACCCAGAGTTCGATCTAAGCTCTGCCTATAACTAAGGCAAACCCTTAGTTCTGCTAACACCCACATAGTTCTTTAACCCTACTTACACACAGGTAGGTCGTTAGTATTGATTACACTCAAGTGACTTTTAGTTCTACCAACACCTAAGTAGACCTTTGGTTTTACTACAGGCATGATGGCTTTTAGTCATACTAACTCTTGGGTAGGCCGTTTGTTATACTGCCACCTAGGTTGACTTAAGGTACTACAAGCATCGTGCTAGACCCGCAGTCTGAAACCTACGTTAGTTTTTAGTTCTAATAACACCCAGGTAGGCCCCTAGTCTTACTTACACACAAGGCACATCCTTAGTTTTACTAAAAACAAAGGTAAGTCCTCAGTTTTACCTATACCCATCTAGGTTAATAAAAAACGTGAAAAACTTAATCCAGCCAACACTAAGGTAAAGCTGTACCACCAATAAAATCTTGACCCAGGCAAACCTGCTCTCAAAATTTAACCCAATTAAGCATTTAGCAAAAACAGAAACGTGGAAATGGTTGTGGCTCTAATGTAATCCGCACAAGCCTGTGTCCAAAGCCTAAGCGAAATATACCAGTAGGGGGTTTTAGTTCGACGGTTATGTTATTCAGCAGTAGATCCATTGTGTAAGTTGTTACGCTTAAACCTACCTTTTATGTGTAACAGGTGTATACGGAAATAGACAGCAATCATCACAGCTAGCCTAATCACGGACAAGCATATGTGGGAAAATATTACCCAGCCAAGATATGTGGTAAAATTTTAACCCAACCATTGCTGTGATAGAATTTTAACCCAGCCAATACTGTAGTTAAATTTAAACCCAGCCAATACTGTAGTAAAAGTTTAACCCACACAATATTGTAGTAAAATTTCACCCCAGCCAATAAAGTGTAACAATTTTGACCCATACAATACTGTTGTAAAATTTTATCCAAGACAACACTGTGGTAAAATTTTAACCCAAACAATACTGTGATAAAATTTTGACCTAACCTTCGTTATACTTAAAACGTGCAGTAAAGGCCAGCATAGGCCATTTATCCAACATTGCAATTACTACATTACATTATGAGTTGTTAGGACTGCAAACTGTAGCAAAATTTACAGTCTCAGACCTGGCTTCCATCCTCTGCCACTGCTTATCGTTAACGGCTCAGTATTGTACGGTAAACGTTACTGGATGGTTGATTGAAACCCAATCTCCTTCGGTGCTCCTTAGTGACCACTACTTACTGTAGGGGCCTAGGGAATGCTACTTCTTTACTGTAGAGGAGGAGACGGAAATAGGTAAAGGGGTACAAAGACCAAGATGATCTAACGCGGTAGCCATCTTTTTTCTCACCCATAGTGACTAGTTGAGTCTGGTTTTATGAACTTCTGTTGAATCGACCTGATAAATAAATTATTACTATATGTATATATATACCTGTAGTTCCTATTTTCTAGTGAATCTGTAGTTATTTTATTACAAATGTACTTTCTATACTTAAAAAAAAACCTTTTTCGTCCGAGTAGTGAAAAAACAAGAGTAGGCTAAGTCAGAGATTTAAAAAGCAGGAGCTGCAGTGTTAGTCTAACGTGTTGTCTCAATCTCCCATTTACCTACACAAGCACTCTAAGCTGCACGTCTTAAACGCACAAGCGCCACTTTTGGGCTTCATGCCGCCTAATATTGTTATTATTCTATTGTCTAACCCCCTTTCTCACCTGCTCGCAACCAGTAGGGTTGCCTAAGTGCTACTATTTGACGCGCCTTGACGTTTTGTCGTCATTCTTTTGACAATATTCTACAAAATATTGCGTTTTGCACTTTTTATTGCTTAATTACATTTTTTAGTTTTAGCGAATCATTTCCTTTGCAATTTGAATTCTCAAATATTTAACAACCCTGATTGGCTAACAGTTAGATAATGAATTAGTTATTTACCTTTTTTCAATTTATTTTGAATTTGGAAGTTAATTTTAAATTTAAAAATAGATACTGAAATTCAAGTTTTCAAACTTCTAGCCGCCCTAATTAGTGCAGAGACTGATAAAAAATTATTTATTTCATTTTTAAAGTATTTCAAATTTAGAAGTCTAAACTAGTGGAAATATTTTAACATGGAAAAAAGTTCAGGTCAACAACAAATTTATTGCAATAATACATAATACTAATAATTCAATAATTATAAGAATAATATTAAATAATGATAATAATTTATCTCTGCCGAAATATTTTTAATTTGTATATCTTAAGTTTTATTTAGCAATGCATTTAACGTGTAGAGTAACTATGCCCACGCCACGTCTAGCGTAGCTGTCACAGCACAATATAATATAATGTCACACTAAATTATGGCAGTGGAGCTTGGTGGGCCATTAGTATTATTGGTGGTACAATAGATTGGGGACTTGATTAATCTAATGTGAACCAACTCTCTTACTGAGCTCTTACAGGGATGCGTCCTGCAGTGTCTTTACAAGCTAAGGCTGTCGTAGAGGGACTAAAGGTATTAGAGGGGTATGTGGACAGTTGTGGGCAGATAGAAAGAGTGAAGTTTGTACTTAGTAAAAGAACATTACACTATGATGATGCTATTCCTCAGTCACTGACTCTTTCCTGCTGCTTCTCACTACTTGCCACACGAACTGTGTATCATTACTATCGCCTAACCAGTAGTATTTTTACTAGCAGCTCAATCTTAATGTACAGTAAACAGGGTATGCAGCTTTGAAAGCTTAGTCTATTGGTACTGACATTTCTCCCAGTTATCTTTAAAGCCGCGTCGACCTTTACACGGGTGTGTTTTAATACAAGGGCCTGTAATAGTACAACAGTCTGAGAGGTCACAATTTTAATAGTTTACCCTGTGTATTATAACAGAAACTACTGTAGTTTAACAAAGTACATAGAACGCTAAAGCCCGTCCTACGAACGGTATCTACATGCACTTATAAAATATATAATAGGTACCTGAAAATTAACTATGATTAAATTACACATACACAACTGTAATTTAAGTCTACGTCTTGTGGTATTCCTTTATATTTTGTACCTACCAACTATGTACACATATGTAATTATACTACACTCATTTTCCTTATTATTTGTAACAGGATCTATATATCAGGTATAACTAATAGCCAACAACTTGTGTGTTAATATTCATACACACAAGTTGCATTCCATTATGTTTTTTCTCAGACCTTAAAACTCAACTACTTTTCGCCCATGAGCGTGATCAGCATAAAAAACTGGTCCTAATTAATATTCACCTTCCTCACTGACTTTTGGTTCTGCGAACACAAAAGTCAGCCTTTCTAATCTATATGAAAAAGTTTATAACAATTCTATTTTTCATGTCATGTACATATTCTCAAAATTGAATAAATACTCCAAGTGTGCCCAGCGCACACATGAAGAGATACTGCATCACACTTATGGACTGCTGACCAAGTTTCATACACACTTTTCATCCTTTTGTCACTGTAGTAGGGACATGACAAAATTGGGGGCTCAACCGGGATATTTTCAAAAATTTTTCGTAAAACTCTACAAAATTCTTATTATCAAATTCATCACCTTTTGTTTAGTAGTAAACTGTATCGTTTACTACATTCTTTTTAAAATTTCATTCTAATAGTCACACGCGTTCGCGCCTCTGCGACTTTTTAATTTTCAACACCTTTTTAAAATTTAAATGATAAAATTCATCCTTTTATTATTCCTTCGTATTATCCCATACACTATAATTCCCATGAATAAGTTCCCCCTTACCACCACAGAAATCGAAGTAAACAAATTGCCCCAACTGCAAAAACAATTGAAAATAGTAAAAGAAAACGATAGCAAATATTTCAAACAACAAATAGAGTGGTATACAGGTCAACGAGTAGCCAAAGCTGGAGTTACAGAATTTGCTGGATCACTACGTACCTGGCAAGAAGTACAAGCCCTATACAACGAACAAACAGACGACCTATTAGTTCTTCTTTAAATTAAAGCAGAGACTTTACCAAAAAAGAAGATTTCCTCAGTGCAAAGATTATTCGAAGAATTCTACTCACTACTCCTCAATAACAAATACAAGCTTCCCAAAAGATTATACTTTGACGACTATCAAAAACAATCGCCAACCCGACATTTAGAAGTAATTGCACCACAACAACCTCCAGTGCAACCCTCAGCTCCACCATTATCATAACTCGAACCAGAACAACTGAAATCCGACGTTGCATCTACATCACAGAAAAAAGACGATTCCCAACATTCAGAAGAATTCCACGACACAGAGAAAGACGACAAAGAATCTTTTCAAGCAGCCGAACAACTATCAAATTCTCATCTCAATATATCAGTAAGAACAGTCACAGGAAAACACCCACTTTTATCCGAATCCTCCACCTCATCCTTATCACCAGTCCACACAAACACAGTTCCATTAGTTCCAGTATTACCAACATTTCCTGACATAGTTCCAGAACCTCCACAAAATTCTAACCCACAACCTGAAAATTCACTCCCTCTAATTATTCCTAAAATTTCTGAAAATCCTGAAAATTCACAAAATTTTGTTAATCCACCCATCAATACTGAAAATCTTGAAAATTTAGATAATTCAGACAATTTAGTCAATTTAGATAATTCCAATAATTTAGACGACTCCATTCCTGCAAATCCTGAAAATCCATCCGATTTCATAATGTCATCTTATAGTCTCCTTCCCAGATTATCCCTTGCAACTGATCCACAGAACTACATCGACTTATTCTCTACGTGGGCATCCACCGCAAATTTGGATACCGCCACAAAACAGAAACAAAATTTCTCATTAGGACTTGACACAGACACAGGAAGATTCTGGTCTAGCTTAAATTGTGCCAAAATTGACGACTCAACAACTTCATTTGATCAACTTAAAAAACTCTTCCAGGAAGAATTCTCTACTTACAGAGGACTATCTAGACAAGACGTTTTATCACTCACACAGACACCACAAGAATCAGCTTCCAGTTTCCTCATAAAAATCCGATACTACCTAGAAGCACATTTGAAATCCTTAGATGAAAAGACAAAAGTGCAAATTGCTGTGGACAAACTTCAAATCCCAATCCAAAATTTCATAAAAGCTCAGACACCACCCACTACTTGGAAAGAACTCACCACCTCAATTCGAAATTATGAAGCAGGCTCCACTACTTACAACCATGGAATTTTAGCACCAACTCCCTATATAAAACAAGAAATTACCAGTATTCAAAATTCAGAAATGCAACTCCTAGTGCATCAGATGACTGCACTCTCCACTGAAATTCAACAAATGAAAAATCAACCAAATTATCAAGGACAAAGAAATAACAGCAACCAAAATACAAGAGGACGTGGAAGATCAAGTTACAGAGGTACTTCCAACAACAATCGAAATTCTCCCAATCCACCCACTTGCTTCAATTGTCAAAGACGTGGTCATCTCAAGTTTGAATGTCGACCTCCCGGCGGAGGAAAATTCAGAGGTACATCAAGATATCCCCAGCAACGTAATAATCAAGTAAGGTATGCACAACCAGTAAGAATGAATCAAGTCACAACGGAAAACGACAACGGCCTGGCTCCAATGTATCTGCTCCCCAGCCAATAAGTCCATCCCTCATCCCTGTCCAACTCAACAATCTTAATTCAGACATAAGTGTAAAAGTTAAAATATTTAATGTACCTACATCTGCACAGATCAACTCCGGAGCGACAGTCTCCGTCATCAGCAAAAATCTTCTACCAAAAGATACCCCACTCAGAATCATCCCAAATCAAGTAATTTCCCTCATTGCATACGGTGGTACGAAGATACTAGACAACGGATTTCTCCTCGTTCCCCTTACCATAGGCTTCCTCAACATTGAATACCCTTTCCTCATAACCCATACCAATAATAGCAGAATATTATTAGGAAATGACTTTCTTGAACATTTTCGAGTAGACATCAGTCAACGAAATCGAGAATTAAAATCATCCCACTTTGGTCCCGTTCCCTTTTCAACTCCCCCAGCAAACATCTTGAAGAAGATTGGAATCCAGCCCCTAACAACACCTTGCAATATCATAGTGAACAAAGCACGAAGACGAGTTATAAACACCACCAGGAAACTTTGGCCTGTGCACCCAAAGGTATCCTCATCAACTCCCACATCTTTACCTTCCTCACGAAAATATTCCATATCTAATGTTCGACTCGCGACGGACACTAATATACCGGCTAGATCCAAGATTACCCTTCCAATCACAATAGACAAGGAATTCTATCAGGACGTCATGATGATTCCTTCACCTCGCGTATACAACAATCACCGCCTCCTTCTCCCTCGACTTCTTCTTCCCCATCACTCACAATACATCATCGCTACTAATTTCTTACCTACCCCAATACAACTACCTAAAAATATGAAACTTGGCACAATACAACCCATTCTACCTGGTCCCCTACACATTGAACCTTACCCCATACATAACATTGAGCGAACGAAGCAAAAGAAAATTGCAGAATTCAAGCATATAGATATATCCACAACCTTACAAGAAGAAGAGAAAAGAAGAATAATTCAACTCATAGAAGAGTATACCGACATATTTTCCTTTGATGGAAGTATGGGACTCACTGACTTAATAGAATTTGAAATCAACACAGGCAATACAGAACCTATCAAGCAACGACCTTATCGTACATCAGACTTCCAAAACCAGATCTTGAAAAAACACATAGACAAGGTATTTAAAGAAGACGTAATAGAATTATCAAATTCACCATGGAGCTCACCAGTGGTGATAGTCAAGAAAAAACTCGATGCCAGCAACGAGCAAGAATACAGAGTATGCATAGATATGCGCGGAGTCAACTCTGTCACCAAATCCTTTGTATGGCCCATTCCTCCCATTAATTCAGTACTATCAAGATTAAAGAACACGAAATATTTTACAACCCTCGACGCTGCCTCCGGCTTTCATCAAATCAAAATAAAAGATGAAGATAAGGAAAAAACAGCATTCATATCCACTCATGGTTTATATCAATATAAGCGTATGTGCTTTGGAGCCAAGAATGCTCCTTCTACTTTCCAACGACTCATTGACCTCATACTTGCGGAAGACAAGTATGAAATGGCTGTCGCCTACATAGATGATGTACTAATATATTCAGACAACTTCGAGAATCACCTCTTACACTTACGAAGAATATTTGAACGATTTCGCAAAGCCAACATAAAGCTTAAACCAAGTAAATGCAGATTCGCCTTCGAAAAACTTTCAATTTTTGGACACGACGTCTCCGCAGCAGGCGTCACTTTCAACAATAAAAATGTGAAAGCAATCCTCAACCTACCCCAACCCACGAAAATAAAGGAGTTACAGTCAGTTCTCGCCTCATTTAACTACTTCAGAAAATTCATACGTAATTTCAGTTCAAGAGTCGCCCCATTAAGAAGACTATTGCAAAAAGACGTACCATATGTATGGACAGATGCATGCCAGAAATCTTACGAAGACCTGAAACATGCACTTACAACTTCCCCTGTTTTAGCACACTTTGACTCATCACTACCTACCACCCTCATCACAGACGCATCCACCTCAGGCCTTGGAGCTGTATTACTTCAACGACACAATGGATAAGACCGCCCTATCGCTTACATCAGCCGCTCATTAACACCTGCTGAAAGTAAATGGAATACTACCGAGATAGAAATGCTGGCTATGACGTGGTCAACCCACAAATTGAAGGAATATCTTATAGGCTTGCCCTTCACTCTTAAAACAGACCATTGCAGTCTTTGCAGTTTACTTCGTTCTAAGAAAGTTGAGATAAGTCCAAAAATGACACGTTTAGTGCTCAAATTGACTGAATTTGACATCATTTCTATACAGCACATAAAAAGAGCTACAAATCACACGCCGGATTTACTATCTCGACTTGGACGCACACCTGAACGCGCTATGGTGGAAATCTCTTCATTGCAAGTTGACCACACCTATAATCAAGATAGCACTCCATGAATAGTAACCATCAAAAATAAGTTACGCACACCAACGACATTTCTTAGAGAACAGAAGAAATATTTACTTGTGAACGAACAATTATTTCGAAAAAATGACCGTGAAGGATCTGACTATCTTTACTGTGTACCTACAGTTGACGTTTCTACTCTTCTCACCTCCTTTTACGATGATCCTCTTTCTGGTCATTACGGAATGGAAAAAACTTACAAGAGGTTAAGATCACGCTATTACTGGCCTAATATGAAACACGACGTTTACACCTACATACAGATTTGTGATAAGTGCCAGGGTAAGAAAACCCCGAAGCGAAAACCTTACGGACAGTTTACTCATATTCCAATCCCACATCAGCCTCGTCTTCATTGGCAAATCGACATGGTTGGTCCATTCCCCCGCTCATCATCAGGCAAAGTTTACATACTTTCCGCTCAAGATTATCAGTCTAAGTGGATCGAACTTCGTGCTGTCACCGATGGCACCGCACTTCAAGTAGCGAAATTTGTAATGGAGGATATCATCTGCCGTCATGGTATCCCTGAAATCATCCAGACCGACCGCGGCACCAATTTTACGTCTTCCCTATTTGAAAACCTTAACCGTATGCTTGGGTCCAAACATCACTTATCCAGCGCCTACCGCCCACAGTCACAAGGCTCTTTGGAAAGAGCTCACGGTCCACTTAAAGCCGTACTTAGTATGTACGTAAATGTGACGCATCGCGATTGGGACACTTACATTCCCTATGCTAAATTCGCTATGAACACAATCCATAATTCCAGCACCCAGTTGTCCCCTTTCTTTATAATGACAGGACGTCACCCTTGCCTTTTATCCGACGTAATTTTTCCCAAAATTGAAGACACGCACATAGCAGATTATCAAAAACACTTTGATTCCATATTCACGACGGTTCAACACAATCTTGGCAAAGCACAAGCAAAGGACGAGAAAAAAGTTGCTACGCAATATTCCCCACACGTTTTTGAACTTGACGATCTTGTACTATACTACCATCGACAGCGTATACCTGGACTCACACCTGCATTGCTCAGACCCTGGTGTGGTCCGTATAGAGTTGTTCAACGACTCACTGCTGTCAACTACATAATCGAACATACACAGGATCCTCGCCAACGTGAATCCGTACATGTCTTCAAACTCAAGAGATATTATTCACGACAACCTCAGCTCTTCCATGATATGACCATTCCTCATTCAACAATTTTACCTTCAACATGCACCATTACTTCACCTGCTGTAGCCGTAGCTTCACCACATCCACATCCAGATTTACCTGCCCCACGTCACCGTGGACGGCTCCGCAAGGATCGCATCATTCCACCTGCTTTACCTCCATTGATTCCTCAGGACGATGAACGCATTCTTCGCTACAATCTCCGTAGTCAAGCTACTATACAACGTAGAAAATGAAGCGTGATATTGTATTCTATATAATAATATTTTACGTTTATTTTATCACATGTAATAATTTTTGCATGCTACTCTCCATTTGATTTTCATTATGTACCCTTTTTGTTTTGATTTTAGACTACTTAATATGCGAACTTGTATTGGCACTCTGTAATTCAACTTTATATTTTTTTTTTGTCATACTCCACTATGTCCTTTATTTTTTTTTTGTATAGAGTGCGGGACGCAGTCATTTTTTGAAAGTGAAGTGTGATATTCCTTTATATTTTGTACCTACCAACTATGTACACATATGTAATTATACTACACTCATTTTCCTTATTATTTGTAACAGGATCTATATATCAGGTATAACTAATAGCCAACAACTTGTGTGTTAATATTCATACACACAAGTTGCATTCCATTATGTTTTTTCTCAGACCTCGAAACTCAACTACTTTTCGCCCATGAGCGTGATCAGCATAAAAAACTGGTCCTAATTAATATTCACCTTCCTCACTGACTTTTGGTTCTGCGAACACAAAAGTCAGCCTTTCTAATCTATATGAAAAAGTTTATTACAATTCTATTTTTCATGTCATGTACATATTCTCAAAATTGAATAAATACTCCAAGTGTGCCCAGCGCACACATGAAGAGATACTGCATCACACCTATGGACTGCTGACCAAGTTTCATACACACTCTTTATCCTTTTGTCACTGTGGTAGGGACATGACAGTCTATGTTTAAACTTTGGTTGGCCCTAAGATGCCAAGAGGGTACTTCACAATTAAATAAAAACCAAAACATGGGTGTTTTATTGAAATACATTTATACCTCGGTTACGCCTTTCAAACACGTCTAGCTTTTAAATCGATAAATAAAACAATGCAAATTTCCCTAAAATGTTTCACAGGCAGCGGCGGATCTGGTCGGGTGGGGGGCTAAGAAGCTTAAGCTCCCCCTCTCCCCTCCAGAAGAAAATTCTTTCAAATTACAGCGAGACAAGCGGCCATTTAAAATATGGCGGCTTAATATTGCTAAACCGTCAAGGCGGTCATTAGCTCTTCCGCCCCAGAAAAAAATCCGAGATCCGCCGCTGCTCACAGATGTAGCACTTACACCTGGAAACACTCACGTTAAGCAATACGGAGTAATGTACATAACAAGCATAATAACAGAACAGACAGTAAGAAAAACTTACCCTAGTCAGGACTGTGTTAAAATTCAAGCTCACCCAACACTGGTAAAATCTTGAACGGGGCAAGCATGTACTTAAATGATAACCTAGGAAAGCCTTTGTCGAAACTGTAACTTCAGCCAGTATAGTTAAATAAGCCACAGTCAATAAAACATTTGATTTACCCTGTGGTCCGAATATTCCGCCAAATACGTAGCAAGGTTTTATGGATCAGTGAAAGCCAACTTTAGTAAGTGATGGCCACATTTAGTAAGTGATGGCCAACTTCAGTTAGTGATGCCCAACTTTAGTAAGTGATGGCCAACTTTAGTAAGTGATAGCCAACTTTAGTAGGTGATGGCCAAAATTAGTAAGTGATTGCCAACTTTAGTTAGTGATGGCCAACTTAAGTAACTTATGGTAAACAACAGTAAGTCATGGCCAACTGAAGTCACTGATCACCATTTTAAGTAAGTGATGGCCAACTTTAGTGAGTGATGGCCAACTTTAGCAAGTGATGGCTAAATTTAGTAAGTATTGGCCAACTTTAGTTAGTGATGCTAAACTTTAGTAAGTGATGGCCAACTTCAGTAAGTAATAGACAAATTCAGTAAGTGATGGCAAAATTTAGTAATTAATGGCTAGCTTTAGTAAGTGATGGCCAAATTTAGTAAGTGATGGCTTAATTCAGTAAGTGATGGCTGGCTTTTGTTAGTGATGCGCAATTTTAGTAAGTGATGGCCAACTCTAGTAAATGACCGCCTTTTTCGTAAGTGATGCCCAACGTTTAATAAGTGATAGCCACCTTTTGTAAATGATAGCAAAGTTTAGTAAGTCATGGCCAGCTATATTGAGTGTTATATAATAATACTATTGTGCACTTTCTCCGGGGTTTTGGCCTTATGTTCAGTCAAATTGTTGAATTTTTTGTTGACTGTCACTTACTTAAGTTAAATTGGTCAATAATTACTGAAGGTTCCCATTACTTCCGGGCCTAACTGAGTCTAACCAATTTTAACGATGCCATTTGATATTGGTGATTAAAAGATTCCCCTCGCCCTCTGCTAGCAACCCATAGGGTTGCCTAACTGCTAGTCATACTGTCAAAATCTGCAGTTCACAAAATAATACCCCTCCACAGGAGTTAACACTACGCCTTGTTCACCAAACTCCTCTCTTAGTTTTCTTACTTTTTACACATTAAATGATATCAATCGCTGCGCCTCTATGTGTGGAGTTCATTTTTTCAACAATATCAATGACAATGTTGCGTTTTGCACCTTTAATTACCGATTTACACTTTTTTGTTTCACCCAATTAGGGCCTTGCAATTCAAATTTTCAAATATTTGCCAATCCTGATTGGCTTACTGTAAGTTAAAAAATATTTTATTCCATTTTCAAATCAATTCAAATTTTAAAAAGCTTAAAAACTGGTCGAAACAGTTTCACACAAAAAAAAGTTGAGGTCAACAAAGAATTATTTTCAATAATTAATTTTTAATTATTTTCAATATTTCAGTTTAAATATTTTTAATAATTCATTTTATTTATTTTTAATAACTTATTTTAATTATTTAATAATAATTATATGATAACATTAATTTATGTCTGCCGAGAACATTTTAATTTGTATTTTTTAGTTTTATTTAGCAATCCATTTAAGCTGTGTAGTAGCTATGCCCACACCACGCCTAACGTAGGTGTTACAGCTTATACCATAAATATTTAGTTTAACGTAGTAAATAGTTGTGCTAAGGCCCGTCGTACGGACGGTATGTAGATTTGCCTAAAAGAATATAAAATAGGAACCAAAAAAGTAACTAGAGATAAAGCTATTATTTATTTACAACTGGCGTATACTAATGGCTACTATAAAGAATAAAGAATTAATTAAAGCAACACAATATACCAACACTTTACCAGCTACAAGTGGACCTGTGGGTAAATTAAAACATTTCTATGCAAATATTATTCTAACGTGATGACGTTAGCAACTTAATGAGTGTCATTTTAGGATATCTATCTATGTAATAATTACGTGCAGTATCACACAATATAATATTAATAATACTGATAAAAATTGATAAATAGAGTCCATTTGGCCTCCGCCCATACAAAACTTATTATTTCCGTATTAAATGTACAGGCAGACGTACCATGAAATCTAAAATACAAACACTCTTAGTAATAAACAAGTAACACTTTTAGCAGGTCCTACTATAATAATCTATAGTAGTCTAAAATTATTATAATAGTCATACTAACACATGAGTAGGCCCATCGTCCTACTAACGCATGGATCTGACAAACACCCTTGTAAGCCTTTAGTCCTACTAACACCTGGGTTGTTCCTTAGTCCTACTAACACCTGGGTGGTTTCTAAGTCCCACTAACAACTGAGTGGTTTCTTAGTACTTTTAACACTTAAACTACGCCCTTAGTCATACTTACACAGATATTACGCCCTTAGTCCTCACTATGAAACTCACGGTACGCCCCCAGCCTTACTAACGCTCGGGTAGCGTCGTATCACTACTTACATCTGGAGTACGTTTATAGCCTTACTTACACCTAGGTAGGCCTATTTTGTTTCTATTTCTCAAGTGGCTTTTATTCCTACTTACACGCTGGTAGGTTCTTAGTCTTACTATTGGCTACTTTCACCCAAATACGTTTTTAGTCCAACTAACATACACGTAGGCACTTTGTATACTAACACCCAAAGTAAGCCTATATATAAAATATATTTAAAAAAATTTTAAATTTTAAATTTTAAGGTTCAAAAGATCGGAGGGGGGAGGAAGGGATTTAGGATCAATCGTTAAATACGTCCGAAAAATTTAAAGCCTCGAAACTAAGGTTGGAATGGAGCACGCGACACCTAGATTCGCGTCTACAGCAATGAATCAGTAATGGCCTGAGCTAAGAAATCTCTGATACGAATCTGTAAGCGTGTCAGATATGCAACACATAAGATACAAAGAGTCCCTTTAGCAAGTTAGCTTTGTTTTCTGTCGTTCCAAGAGAAAGTCCTGCTACGTTTCGTGCCTTGCAACAGAGCCGGCTGCTTTTTGTTTTGACGACGTTGAGGCTAGTAGGGGTCAGACACAAATGGCGTTGCTTACCTTAAGAGTGAGTCACTTGACATTCCACCGTAAGGGCATAGATTCAAGGAATGCTTAAAAAGGTGACAAGCAGTTGGGTAGGCTTATAATTTTGGTAAATTTATGTGTCGTCATTTGTGTCCGTTCTTAGAGCTGGTCAAGCATACGAACTTAATATTTTAGGTTTGCTATCTTGTATTTACATTACACTCGGAAAAATCTATGCTTATCTGCATCGAGCACGGATTGTCGGCAAAAACTAATTGCAATATACAATGATATATTTAACGTGGAATGAAAAACGGGTGAAATTCACGACTTTTTAACTTTATGCTGTAAACATACGCACGTTGATCGTAAAAGAAAAGTGACTGTTCATGAATAACTTCAATAGAAATTTCTATTTTAGAAAACCCACCCCAACTATTTTTACTTCATGCTGTGAACAAACGAACAAAGCTTATAGATAGATGATGACCAACTAATAATGGCGTCATTTAAATTTTTAATTTTAAGGAACATAGTTTAACCGAATAGCACGCAGTTCGTAATTTTTAGTGTCCAGTAAATCTTATACATAAGTTATTTATAAATTATATTTTAACTTTAAGGGTTAAAAAAGTTAGGAGCCATGAAAGGATCATCTAAAAATGACGTCATTCAATTATTTTAATTATAGGAATCTCTTCTGTCTTTAGTTCAAAAATCAAATTAATGAATATCCTTAACACCGTCTTTTTCTAGCATACATACAGAGATCCTTCATAAATGACGTCATCACAAAATCATTGCTTTTGTTTCATTTTTAGTTGTATACTACGCAATATTATATGTTTTAAACAGTTTATTAGGTTTTTTACTACTGTATTTAGTTCCTTTATCAGAATAAATTTTTTCAGGCGTCCAAGGTGGTTTTTTAGAATTTATTACAATTTTTAAACTATGTACTACTTCATCTGCATTTTTAGTTTTCAAAGGTATAGCTCATCTATATTTAGAAAATATATCAATAATTAAATTATTATATCTATATCCATCATTATCTTGAACCCATTTTTTAGGCATAAAAACTGAATCAGGTTGCAATATCGAGTCTATACCTGGTGTATAATATCTTCTACGTCTAAATTTTGTTATTTTACCTAAATATTAAGTATATGTATCCTGTGTAGCTAGATATTCTTTAACTTTTTTAGAATTTATTGTTTCTTTAGCTAATTTATTTATTCCTACGAATCCAGTCAATGGGTTTTTAGAAACAGAATCTAGTATTTTATATGATTTATCATTTAGCGGGCTTGAGTCCCTTGGACGTTCTTTAAACAGTCATAATTTATTATTATGCAAGCCTAAACCTATATTTAATTTTGGTTTTTTTACACTTTTTGTTATAACACGTTTCACTTTTTCACTATATGTAGGATTTTCTATTTCATCTATATCTTTTAGTAATTTTCTATCTGCTTTATACCTATTATCTTTATCTTTGTAAATATTAAATGATAAATCGTGATGCATTGCTGCTTCATCAATTCGATCTACAGGTTTATCTCCTTTTGTTATTTGTTCTTGAAATTTAGTTCCTAGTCGTAAATAATTACTACCTGGGTAGTGTACTTTTCCTATATATTTTCCAAGTTGATTAACTATATCACCACCAATTCTAGTAGATTCTTTGACTATTATAAATTGACATTTTGTAGTATTACAGTAAGCAAATTTTGTTTTCATTATATTTTTTTTATTTTTAGTAACAGTATATTTAATTTCCTCAATAGGTGTTTTCACCTTGCACTTTACACAAAGTATACTTTCAGGCATTTATTAACATATATATGTTATGTTTATTTGATTTTTTATGTCTTGCAATTTTATCACGTCTTCCTATACATCCACATTTACATATCACAGAGAAATTTTTTTTCCTTAAGAACATACTTTACATTCAGATCTTAGACCTGTTTTAGTTGCATGATCTTTTCTAAATTCATTTTACTGTTTTTCCGCCTTACAAATACTACTGTTTATTTTATTGTTCTCCATTCTATAAGAAAACAATTATTGGGTGAAAAAAACAGACCTATACTCAATATTTATCACATAAAACAAAAAGTGTTAAAACCACTTGCTTGTTGCTTTGTTTATCACAATACACTAATATCAATGATTTTTTACTTTTTTTAAAACAAAACATGGAGTAGTAGTTGTAGTCGTTGTCGTGGTTGTAGTTGTGTCCGAGGTGAATATGTGGTGTTTTTTTTTTAATTTCTAAAATTCTTGAAAATAGTCTTGTTTTTTATGAAAAATAGAGATGAATCAATGATTTAATATGATTTTATGCTACTTTTCAAAAGTGACTCGTAGTCGTAGGTGTGCGCCAGAACATACATTTCCACACTACTGCTGGGGTAGAGGGGCTGAAGGTATTAGAGGGGTGTGTGGACAGTGGTGGGCAGATGGGGGAGTAGAGTTGGTCCTAAGTAAAAGAACATTACACTGGGGTGATGCTTCATCCCAGTCACTGACTCTTTTCTGCTGCTTTTCACTACTTGCCACACAAACTGTTTAACATCATCATCGCCTAACCAGTAGTATTTTTACCGGCAACTCAATCCTAAAGTACGGTGAACGGGGTATGCAGCTTTAAAAGCTTAGTCTTTAGGTACTGGCATTTCTACCAGTTATCTTGAAAGCCTCGCCGCCCTTTACACAGGTGCGTTTTAATACAAGAGCCTGTAATAGTACAAGAGTCTGGGATGTCGGAATTTAAATAGTTTACCCCGTGTATTATAACAGGAACTATCCTAATTTAACAAACTACATAGACCGCTGAAGCCCGTCCTACGGACGGTATCTACATGCCTTTATAAAATATATAATAGGAACCTGAAAAGTAACTATGACCACACTACACCCATACAACTTTAACAGCTCCTATTGGACCGGTGGGTTTATTAGTATAAATAAACATAAGGTAGTCTAACGTGATGCCGCCAGCTAATGTCAATCATTAAAAGCAAGGTATTTGTCAACCATTGGTGAGAAAGTAACACTGCTATTCTTAGATATTTGTTTCGTCGTATATTACAAAATATTCTCCTTTACAAAAATGGGCCATAAAATTCTTTTAATAAAGGTATGTCATTGTTTTAGTATAGTCAAAATTTTTATTAAAGTTTACTAAAGTAATAATAGTTTAAACATTGAAATCAAGTTCCCATCCCCAATAAGATGTAATCCACAGTAATGTGTATTCCTATCCCTACTTTTTAAGGGATCGAACTAACCAGTTTTTCACAATATTAGTTGACTGGACCAACTTTTTTAGCCATCTACAAGCATTGGAGAAAAACGGGTGATTTCCCTTTGCACCAGTCAAATGCACTAGCTAAATGTACCAGCTAAATGGTTTCGTTACAGGCGCCAGTCAATGCACCAGCAAAATGCACTAGTCATCGGCACAAGCTACCCGCAGAAGTTTCAAGCAGAAGTTACCCGCACCCACAAATTATTTTCAAAGAGGGGAGGTGTACTTGGGGTCACCCACAAAGACGTCTCAACAATCTCAACTATTTTTGCTAAAACCATAGAAAAACTTTAAATACTTGCACCCCCACCCTCAAAGTATCCCGTACATAGGGTCACTCACAAATGACGTCCCAAAAATCTTAATTTTCTTCCTAGAACTAATAAAAAACTTTAAATACTTGCAACCCCCACCCACTATGTATCATCTCAGGGGAGGGGTGTACTTGGGGTCACTCACAAATGACGTCCCAAAAATCTTAATTTTCTTGCTAAAACTAATAAAAACCTTAAATACTTGCACTCCCTACCCACGAAGTTTAGCCTAAGGGGAAGTAGTGTACATAGGGTCACCCACAAATTACGTCCCTAAAATCCTAATTTGGTTTTGCTAAAACCATTAAAAAACTTTTATTACTTGCACCCCTACCCACGAAGTATCCCCTTAGGGGGAGGGGGGGAGGTGTACGTGGGGTCACCCACAAATGACGTCCCAAAAATCTTAATTTTCTTACCCAAACTATTAAAAAACTTTAAATACTTGCATCCCCCTTCCACTTAGCATCTCCACAGAGGAGAAGGGTGTACTTGGGGTTACCCACAAATGACGTCCTAAAAATCTTAACTATTTTTGCCCAAACTAATGAAAACTTTAAATACTTGCACCCCCCACCCACCAAGCATCCCCTTAAGGAGGAGGAGTGTACTTAGGGTCACCCACAAATTACGTCCCAAAAACCTTAATTTATTTGGTAAAACAAATAAAAAACTTTAAATACTTGCACCCCCAACCCTAAAAATTATCTTTTAAAGAGGGCAAAGAGTGTTACGAAGAAAAAGTCAGAATTTTAAAAATATAAATATTTCTTATGCTTAATGCTTTACCAACTGCAAACTAATGCTCCCCTACTCAACAAATCATCCTTATTAGGTTCAAGGGCGTTGGGGGAGGGAGAAGGGGAATTTAAGGTCAATTATAGAATACGTCCTACAAATTCGAAGCCTCAAAGCAAAGGTTGGAATGGAGCACGCGACACCTTGAGTCCTGTGAACAGCAATGGGTCAGTAATGGCCTGAGCTAAGAAATGTCTGATACGAATATGTGAGCGTGTCAGATATAGAACCCATAAGATACATAGAGTCCCGTAAGCGAGTTGGCTTTGTTCCCCGTCGTTCGAACAGAAAGGCCTGCTACGTTTTGTGTCTTGCAAAAGAATCGGCTGCTGTTTGGTTTGACGACGTTAAGGCTGGTAGGGGTCAGACACAAATGGCGTTGCTTACCTTAAGGGTGGGTCACTTGACATTTCACGGTAAGGGCATCCATTTAAGCAATGCTTAAAAAAGTGACAAGCGAGTAGGTAGGCTTATAATTTTGGTAAATTTAGGTGTCGTCATTTGTGTTCGTACCCAAAGCTGGTCAAGCATACGAACCTAATATTTTAGGTTTGCTATCCTGTATTTGAATTACACTCGGAGAAATCTATGCTTATTTGTATCGAGTACGGAATGTCGGCAAAAACCAATTGCATTATACCATGATATGTTCAACGTGTTTAAGTTCATGCTGTAAACATACGTACGTTGATTGTAGAACGAAAGCGAATGTTCATAAATAACGTCATTTAAAATTTCCATTTTAGAAAACCCACCCTAACTTTTTTTACTTCATGCTGTGAACATACGAACGAAGCTCATAGATAGTTGATGACCAACCATGAATGGCGTCATTCAAATTCTCATTTTTAAGGAACATACTTTAACCGAATGGCACGCAGTTCGTAACTCTTAGTGTCCAGTAAATCTTATACATAAGTTATTTATACATTAAATTTAACTTCCAAGGTTACACTAGTTAAGAGCCATGCAAGGATGATCTAAAAATGACGTCATTTAATTGTTTTGATTATAGGAATCTTTTTTGTCTTTAGTTAAAAAATTAAATCTCAAATGGATATCCCTAGAACTGTCTTTTTCTATCATACAAGCAGGAATCTTATATAAGCGACGTCATCACAAAATCATCATTTTAAGGATTCTTGTTAGTGCTAAATGCAAAATTTTGTAGATTTATATCTTCAAAATCTACATTAACCAGTATAAACACAGGGATTGTCCATAAATGACGTCGTCTAAATGTCATTATTTAAAAAACACCTGTTATCAGTTTAAACATTATGTAAATAGTATTTTTAGCATGGAATATTATTATCGTACATATTAGGATCGTCCAACAATGTCGTCACTGAAATATTTTACTTTAGAGGGTAAAGAGTGTATTGTATGTAAAAAATGTGAAAAGATGCATCGATTGACTGAAGTCAATATTCGCTGTAAGCTCAGCATCTACTTTGGGCCCACGGTAGGCAAATCCGGCGCGAAGCGCCAGATTTTTTACTTTTTACACTTTATATAGTATCAATCGATGCGCGTTCAAGCAAGGATTTCATTCTTTCAACAATATCATGACATTGTTGTGTTTTGCACTTTTTATGACTGATTTACACTTTTCAATCTTACCCAATCAGGGCCTTGCAATTCCAATATTCAAATATTCGGCAATCCTGATTTGCACAAAGCCTGATAAAAAATTATCTATTTAATATTCAAGTTAATTCAAATTTAAAAGTGTTTAATAACTAGTGGAAAAGTTTTCACACCAAATTACAAGCTCGGGTCAATGCAGAAATATTTTCAAGAATAATTCAATAATAATATTTTTCGTAACAACCGACATCACGCAGTAAGAAATTTGATTGCTGATGCAATGAAGAAGTCTGGGTGGAAAGTTTTGCAAGAGGTCGAATGTACTGGTGATGGCTCAAGGAGAGTTGATATAATTGCATATAATCAAAGTTCTAGAAAAGGTTTTATTCTGGACCCTACAATTAGAATGGAGCAGAATGATACTCAACAAGCAGAGGCAGTGAACAAGGAGAAGAAAGAAATTTATGATCCGTGCATACCGTATTTTTGTCAAAAACTTGGCTTAGATGACATCGAGGTGGTAGGTCTTTACGTCGGCGCTCGGGGTACGATTACTAAATTTTTTCTGGACTTCATGAAATCACAAGCATTAACAGCCTTTCTTATTGAAGATATTGTAACGACAGTGCTGAAGAAATCAGTACAGATATGCCAACATCATTTATTTTCTACAGTTTCCAATGCATAGTTGGTTACACTCGAATAATATTTTACTTAGTATTCAGTTTTTTATCTAATCTTTGATAAACAATTATTGTTAACGTATACTGAGTCTATTAGGCTACCCTCATTGGAGGACAGTGTTAAGTTTGTTCTTTTGAATAAATATTTTCTTTCTCTCTTTAAAACTAATAATTTAATAAAAAATTTTAAATTATCTCTGCCCAAAATATTTAATTTAATAAGTTCTATTTAGCACTGCATTTGACCTATATAGTAACTATGCCCACATCACGCATAACGCGACTCGACTTTTACAGCTACTACCATAAATAATTACTTTACTTAAGTAAAAAGTGCTAAGGCCCGTCGTACGGACGATATGTACATTCTCTTAAAAATATATTACAAGAATCTAAAATCTAACCGTGACCACAGTGCACTTACACGTTTATGACAGCTTCAACTAGACCTACACATTTAAAAAGTAAAAAAGTTTGTAACGATTTTTTAAGCATATAAATGGTGATTGTAAATCTTGATGGATCCCCTAAGAGCAAACATTAAATATCATCGACAACTTTTGACAGTATGACAAAAGAATTTAGACCACGTCTTAAAAAAATTGTTATCGTACCTTTTGCTCCTATATAAAGACCCGTCACTTTAATTTTACGCGAATCCCACTTCTTCATGAAATTTTAACCTAATCGCAGCTATGATTACATTACACAAACATCGCCTATTACTAATAACGCCAAAGCACTGCTTACAAAAGCAAATTTATATTGTTGTAGCTTTATGAATGTATACAAAAAGTAGACAGGACTGCTCTACGGGTTGAATACCCAACCATAAGTTGTCATTAACTAAATATATATAAAATATAAAAAAATCGACTGCAAAGGGTCTTTTCTACGAATAGAATGTAAAACCGTGTTGTTAACTAATTTTAATTGTATTTTGCATCTAGCAAAAACGTACTATGCAATCTTAATTACAAATATACACCATAAGCACTAAACAACAAACACACTTAGTTGGTAGACCTATAGTCTTACTAACACTCGAGTAGGCCCATCGTCCTACTGACACATAGGTCTGAAAAATACCTTAGTAGGCCCTTAGTCATACTAACACAGATAAGCCCTTAGTGTCACTAACACCAAGAATACGCCCTTTGTTATACTTACACTGAGAAAACGCCTTTAGTCTTAATAACACTAGCGGTACGTCCTTAGCCTTACTAACAATGTAGTATAGTATTACTACGAACATTCAGTGTACGCTTTCAGCCTTACTAACCCTTTTGGTAGGCCATTTGTTCTGATAACTTCCAATTGGCTTGATTTTAATACACACCCGGGTAGGAATTTTAGGAGTTTTTGGACGTATTTTACAATAAACCCTCCCCCCCCCCCTGAACCTAAAAGGGATGATTTGTTGAGTAGCGGAGCATTAGTTTGCGGTTGGTAAAGCATTAGGCATAAGAAAGAAATATATTTTAATGATTCTGACTAGTTTAAATTTTTAACAACACCCCCTCTTTAAGAGATAATTCGTAGGGTTGGGGGTGCAAGTATTTGAAGTTTTTCAATGGTTTTAGCAAAGAAATTAGGATTTTTGGGACGTCATTTGTAGGTGACCCTAAGTACATCCCTCCTCCTTAAGTGGATACTTAATGGGTGGGGGGTGCAAGTATTTTAAGTTTTTTGATGGGTTCAGCAAAACAAATAAGATTTTAGGGACGTCATTTGTGGGTGACCCCAAGTACACTCCTTCCCTTTAGGGGATACTTAGTGGGTGGGGGATGCAAGTATTTAAAGTTTTTTTATGGTTTGAGGAAAAATAGTTGAGATTGTTGGGATGTCTTTGTGGGTGACCCTAAGTACACCTCCCTCCCTTAGGGATACTTTGTGGGTGCGGGTAACTTCTGCTTGAAACTTTTGCGGGTAGCTTGTGCCGATAACTGGTGCTGGTGCATGTTGCTGGTGCATTGACTGGCGCCTGTAACGATACCATTCAGCTGGTGCAGGAGGAGGCCATCTAGCGCTCGGAGGTGGCGTACGTTTGAAATCTCTATCCGTCATTTGGAAACCTAATTTTTTCAATTTTTATTGTGAAATTCTCAATTATCACTTTATATAATAATTTATTCGAGTACACATAAGTCCATTTAATAAGAATAGCTTAATTGCTAAGTATAAATATAATTTGTTGAGATTATATCAAGTAAACTAATTCCACCTCGCTGCCTCAATACCGTTTCAGTGCAGATACATATAGAAGCAAATCTTGTCTGAAGATGGGAAAAGAACACGACGAGCTAAAATTAATCCTCACCGAACTTACCAAAACCGTCAAACAAAACCACAGTGACACTACTCGGGACTTACGCGATGTCACCAAAGATATACGAGCACTAAATAAATCCGTTGAACAACAAAATTTGCGTATTAAATCGTTGGAAAATTCTAACACGGCAATTCATTCCAGTCAGATGGAAATTAAGTCTGATCTTGTCAACACAAAAAATGAAATCCTAGACTTACGTGAAAGCCACCGAAAATCAAAATTAATTATTACTGGACTGGACAATGTAACCTCTACTAACCTGGAGAAAGCAAAAGAGGCTTGCAATTCTTTCTTCTCCGATGTCTTGCGCCTTCACCCACCATCATTTACAGTCAAAGTCCTTTCATCTAAACCAGAATCTTCTTCTCGTGTTTTGTGTGATTTTAAATCAACCAGCAATGCCAACCTGATTAGAGCAGCAAGATCAAAACTAAAGGACACAGCTTACAATATTCTTGATGACCTCTCACCTGACCAAATACATATCAAGCTACGTCTACTCCGCGAAATGAAGGAAAAATACGAGTCTGCCGGGTCTAGAGTTGCTAAAATTTGGGGAAGATATCTCGTAGTCACCGAAGAAGGAGTTGACAAATTTTATTCTTCAGATGGGTCAGATCTGTATGAATCACCGGTAGTTCGAGGTTACAAATCAGCAGTCAGAGGTAACCAACAAAATAAAAAGTGACACCCCGGGCGGCCCTTACTACACACAACCGACTTAACGATCTAAAACGTCAACGGACTGCATACCTTCCTATCTCTTACCACTCATGATTATGATATTATTCTTTCAAAAATCGTATGTATTTATGAAACTTGTTGTACAACTTCTGATCTAAAAATATCTGGCTCTACTTTTAAGAATTATAAAATAATCCACAGCCCAGCTGTTAAACAGTGTTTATAAGGTCGAGCAAACGGTGGAATTTCAATTCTAGTGGATTCACAGTTTGTCGAAATTACAGAAACACATGTGTTGGAGAGGTACGTTATATTTACCGAACTTAAAGTACTTCATTCTAACGAAACACTATTTCTCATGTGTGTGTATATTTCTTTCGATAAATCTTGTGACGTAATTGTGCCAAGAATAGATGACCTACTCACTAACAACGCTTTTAGATTCCAAAATTCAAAATTAATTTTGTGTGGTGATTTCAACGCTCGCATTGGTGCAACAAATCAACTTGACGAATTTTCAATTCTACATAATCTATATAACACGAGAGAGACACTTGACACTTTTATAAACTCAAGAGGAAAATTATTAACTAATACTTAAGAAGACCAAGGCTTAATTGTGTTAAATGGAAGGTCAAAATCAGACAACCCAGCTCAGTTTACTTTTTTAGCAGCATCAGATAAAAGTGTCATTGAACAAGTTTGGTGCAACTTCTATTTGACCCCTGATGTGATTGACTTTAAAGTCACAACATCAGAACACTCCTCTCACTTCCCATGTAAGTTGATGTTAAAATCTAATGTTCCAAGACAACGATACAATGTATCCAAACGTACAGTATTTAAGTGGAACCATGACCGTCGTAAGCAGTACAAATTCGAACTAAATTCAAAGTCTTTTGACTCAATTTATTGTGTTAATAGCTCCAACCTAAACATCATTATTGCTATAAAATCGGCAGCTGTGAATAGCAATATGTCAAAATCTGTAAGTGCGATGTTTTTCACAAAAAACAAAATCTGGTTTGACACAGAGTGCAAAGAAAGCAAATCACAATTGAAACGACTACTGAATATTTTGAAACCTAACTACTTCCAAAATGACATCACTAATTACATAAAGTACAAACATGAATATAAAGCACTTCTTAAATCAAAGCTTTCCAAGTATCTTACTCAAGTTAAAGATAATTTACACGAAGTAAATTCACATCTAAATTCTGGTCTACTATCAACACCTTCCGCCCACGACATCGGGAAAAATGCACGCTAGACGCTGAAACCTGGATGTCATTTTACTCTTCTATAATGCCGCCAAGAAAAGAGTCAAACGACTCTGAATTTACCAACCATTATAACGATCTAGACTCGGAGATATCAGAATTAGAATTCATCGAAGCTATTAAAACCCTTAAAAATGGCAAGGCAGCTGGAACGGATCAAATTCCTAACAAATTTTGGAAATACGCCCCATTACATGTGCACATAAGAATTTTAGAGCTTTTTAACAAGATTCTAGAAACTGAGGAAACTCCTGAGCTGTGGTCTAAAATTAAATTAGTAATGCTGCACGAAAAAAGGGACAGGTCAGATCCATCCAATTATCGTGGCATATCCCTCATCAACACCATAGCAAAGTTGTTTACCAAAATTATTTATAATAGACTTTACGGATGGTGCGAATCTAGAAAGTTAATTCCAGAGTCACAGTGTGGGTTTAGAAGGGGAAGAGGATGCCTTGATCAAATTTTTTCGCTCACTGCTATTGTGCAATCCAAACTTCAAAGAAAAGAAGGCAAACTGTTTGCTTTATTTGTCGACTTTAAAAGGGCATTCGACTCAATTGACCAACAAACATTGTGCAATAAAATGCACGCGGTAAAAATTAGTCGAAAATTAATTCGTGTTATTAAATCTTTATATAGTAGTGCAAACTTCAAAATTCGTGTTGGGTCTGACCTTACAAGACCTATAAACGTAACTGAAGGGGTCCTGCAAGGTGAAATCTTAAGCCCTCTCTTTTTTGCCATTTATCTCAGTGATTTGGACGATTTTATGATTACTAGAGGAGCCTACGGTGTTTCAATGGGTGGCAGCGTTTCTATCAACCACTTGCTGCTAGCTGACGATACTTGCATCCTTGCCGAATCCAAACTAAGTCTTCAACACAAAGCGGATATCCTTTCAGAGTACTGTAAACTGAATTATTTAACAGTCAATTTAATAAAAACAAATATAATTGTATTTCGGAAAGCTAGGAAATTATGTCACTCACACAGGTGGTACCTCAACGGCGAACCAATCCCCATAGTCTCTACTTACACATACTTGGGAGTCAAATTTACATCGTCCGGATTATTTAATCAAGGTGTAACGTTGATGAAATCAAAAGCATTGCAAGCCGTTGGGGCAGCACTTCAGACTCTCGCGACATCAAAAACCGATTCATGGCTGTGCAGACTAAAGTTGATGAACTCAATTATAAATCCATGTTTACTTTACGGAGCTAAAGTTTTTGGACTTAATCATGTGGACGAATTAGACTCAGTTCAGCTCCAGTACATGAAGAAGTTACTTCGCCTACCAAGATGCACTCCATCCTACATAGTTAGACTGGAAACCGGAATCAAACACATAAGGTGTCAAATCTCACGACTAGCCCTTCTTCTGTGGGCCCGATTGCTGGAACAAGAGCCCTTTCGAATCCTGTATCAGTGGTATCAGCGTCTCGTTACATTGGACCGAAACCGTGGTGAAAACTACCATTATAACTGGGCATCATGCATCAAGAAACTCCTTTCCGACTCAGGCTACTACTTTGTATGGTTATCTCAAGACCCATCATTAATCAGACAGCACATCGAATCCATAGTAAACCGCATTAACGATCTAAATATAAATTATGACTACTCACGAATTGCAAATTCTTCTTTCAACGAGTTTTACAAGTTCCTGAAGACTGACCATTTTACTGCAGAATATCTTCACTTTCGACTTCCTCTTAATTACCTACGCATTTTTGCTTAAATTCGTGTATGTGCAAATTATATCTGTGTAAACGACTTGTATACTAAGTTCAACCCTCTCGAAATCTGTAAATTTTGTGGAATTAATTTAGATGATATGTACCACTTATACGTAATATGTAAGCATCTTGAATCTGAACGAAAAATGTATTTAGGTAAATATAGTTTAACAGTTCTTAATCACATCAATTTCTACTCCATCATCCGAGCTCCGTCAATACTGTTTATTTCTGACATATTTAAATTTTCTCTTAAATTAATACTTAAACGATGTGCATTGTAATATTATGTGTATTATGGGTAAAGCCCTGAAAATTCACAATAAATCAATCAATCAATCAATCAATCATTCAGCTGGTGCATTTAGCTGGTGCATTTGACTGGTGCAAAGGCAAACCACCCGTTTTTAGATGCTGAGCTAAAGCATCTATAGGAATGGCTATGTCTGTCTGTCTGTCTGTCTGACTGTCTGTTCTTTATGCGCTACAGGTCACAGTTTTTAAGCGATATTCGTCAAATATTTTTTAAATGGCCACAAATGTGAAAAAGAAGTGCCCTATCGTTTTTTAAGCGATCGAACTAACCAGTTTTACACAATTAACAGTTGACTGGACCAACGTTTTTAGCCATCTAAAAGCATTGGAAAAAAACGGGTGAAAATACTTGCATCCCCAACCCCACGAATTATCTCTTAGAGAAGGGGGGGGGGGTTAAGAATTGAAACAAGTCACAATCTTAAAAATATAAATATTTCTTATACCTAATGCTTTACTAACCGCAAACTAATGCTCCCCTACTCAACAAATCATCCTTTTTAGGTTCAGGAGGGCGGAGGGGACATTCAGAATCAATCGTTAAATACGTCCGAAAAATTTAAAGCCTCTAACCTAAGGTTGGAATGGAGCACGCGACACCTAGATTCCCGTCTACAGCAATGAATCAGTAATAGCCTGAGCTAAGAAATCTCTGATACGAATCTGTAAGCGTGTCAGATATGCAACACATAAGATACATCGAGTCCCGTCAGCAAGTTAGCTTTGTTTCCTGTCGTTCCAAGAGAAAGTCCTGCTACGTTTCGTGTCTTGCAAAGGAGCCGGCTGCTTTTTGTTTTGACGACGTTAGGGCTGGTAGGGGTCAGACACAAATGGCGTTGCTTACCCTAAGAGTGGGTCACTTGACATTCCACCGTAAGGGCATCCATTCAAGGAATGCTTAAAATGGTGACAAGCAGTTGGGTAGGCTTATAATTTTGGTAAATTTATGTGTCGTCATTTGTGTCCGTTCCCAAAGCTGGTCGAGCATACGAACCTAATATTTTAGGTTTGCTATCTTGTATATAAATTACACTCGAAAAAATCTATGCTTATCTGCATCGACCACGGAATGTCGGCAAAAACCAATTGCAATTTACTATGATATATTTAACGTGGAATGAAAAACCAGTGAAATTCACGACTTTTTAACTTTATGCTGTAAACATACGCACGTTGATCGTAAAAGCAAAGTGACTGTTCATAAATAACTTCATTAGAAATTTCTATTTTAGAAAACCCACCCCAACTATTTTTACCTTATGCTGTGAACAAACGAACGAAGCTTATAGATAGTTGATGACCAACCAATAATGGCGTCATTCAAATTCCTAATTTTAAGGAACATAGTTTAACCGAATGGCACGCAGTTCGTAATTTTTAGTGTCCAGTAAATCTTATACATAAGTTATTTATAAATTATATTTCAACTTCAAGGGTTACACAAGTTAGGAGCCATGCAAGGATTATCTAAAAATGACGTCATTTAATTATTTTAATTATAGGAATCTCTTCTGTCTTTAGTTTAAAAATCAAATTATTGACAATCCCTAACACCGTCTTTTTCTAGCATACATACAGGGATCCATTATAAATAACGTCATCACAAAATCAACATTTTAAGGATCCTTGTTAGTGCTGAATGCAAAAATTGGTAGATTTATATCTTCAAAATCTACTTTTACTAGTATACACACAATAATTGTCCATAAATAAAGTCGTCTAAATGTCATCATTTAATAAAACACCCATTATCAGTTTAAACATTATGTAATATAGAATTTTTAGCATGAAATATTATTATTGTACATATTAGGATCATCCCACAATGTCGTCACTAAAATATTGTACTTTGGAGAGTATAGAGTGTATTGTATGTAAATAATGTGAGAAGATGCACCAATTGACTAAAGTCAATATTCGCTGTAAGCTCAGCATCTACTTCGGGCCCACGCTAGGCAAATCCGGCGCGGAGCGCCGGATTTTTCTCCAATGCTTTTAGATGGCTAAAAACGTTGGTCCAGTCAACTGTTAATTGTAAAAAACTGGTTAGTTTGATCTCATAAAAAACAATAGGGCACTTCTCCCTCGCATTTTTGGCCATTTAAAAAATATTTGACGAATATCGCTTGAAAACTGTGACCTGTACCGCATAAAGAACTACAGGCGGACAGACAGACAGACAGACGGACATAGCCAGTCCTATAGATGCTTATGCTCAGCATCTAAAAACGGGTGATTTGCCTTTGCACCGGTCAAATACACCAGCTAAATGGACAAGACTCGCACCAGTCGAAAATTTAATTTGCCGCTTTGCACTAGCCAAATGCACTAGCTAAATAGTTTCGTTACAGGCGCCAGTCAATGCACCAGCAACATGCACCAGTCATCGGCACAAGCTACCCGCAGAAGTTTCCAGCAAAAGTTACCTGCACCCACAAAGTATCCCTAACTGGGGGAGGTGTACTTGGGGTCACCCACAAAGAAGTCCCAACAATCTCAACTATTTTTGCTAAAACCTTACCTTACCTTTAAATACTTGCACCCCCCACCCACAAAGTATTTCCTATGGAGAGGGGGTGTACTTAGGGTCACCCACAAATGACGTCCCTAAAATCTTATTTTTTTGTGCTAAAACCATTAAAAAACTTTAAATACTTGCACCCCCACCCTGAAAGTATCCCGTTAGGAAGGGAGGGGGAGTGAACTTGGGGTCACTTACATATGACTTCCCAAAAATCCTAATTTCCTTCCTAAAACCATTAAGAAACTTTAAATACTTGCACCCTCTACCCACAAAGTATTCCCTAAGGGGAGGGGGTGTACTTGGGGTAACCCACAAATGACGTCCCAAAAATCTTAATTTTCTTGCAAAAACCATTAAAAACTTTCTATACTTGCACCCCCCACCCACTGAGTATCCTCTTAGGGGAGTGGTGTACTTAGGGTCACTCACAAATGACGTCCCAAAAATCTTAATTTTCTTTCTAAAACCATTAAAAAACTTAAAATATTTGTACACTTTACCTACAAAGTATTCCCTTAGGAGGAAAGGGGGTGTACTTGGGGTCACTCACGAATGACGTAACAAAAATCTTAATTTTCTTGCTAAGACCATTAAAAAACTTTTAATACTTTCACCCCCAACCCACTAAGTATCCTGTCAGAAAAGGGGGGTGTACTTGGGGTTACCCACAAATGACGTCGCAAAAGTCTCAACTATTTCTGCTAAAACCATTAAAAAACTTGAAATACTTGCACCCCCCACCCACTAAGTATCCCCTTAAGGAGAAGAAGTGTACTTAGGTTCACCCACAAATGACGTCCCAAAAATCCTAATTTCCTTGCTAAAACCATCAAAAAACTTTAAATACTTGTTCTTCGAACCCCACGAATTATCTTCTACAGGGGAGTAGGTGTTAAGAATTAAAACAAGTCAGAATCTTAAAAAGGTAAATATTTTCTATGCCTGATGCTTTACTAACTGCAAACCAATGCTCCCCTACTCAACAAATCATCCCTTTTGGGTTTTAGGGGGAGGGGGAATTCAGGGTCAATCGTAAAATACGTCCTAAAAATTCGAAGCCTCGAAGCCAAGGTTGGAATGGAGCACGCGACACCTAGAGTCCCTTCAACAGCAATGGGTCAGTAATGGCCTGAGCTGAGAAATGTCTAATACGAATCTGTGAGCGTGTCAGAGACAGAAAGTTCTGCTACGTTAGAGTGTATATAATGTAAATAATGTAAAACGATGCATCGATTGACTGAAGTCAATATTCGCTGTAAGCTCAGCATCTACTTCGGGCCCACGGTAGGCAAATCCGGCGCGAAGCGCCGGAATGTTTGTCTCTTCGAAAATGCAAATATTTTAGTATGTACAGACCACCATAATTCGGCAGTGTTTAATTTAATTACTGTCTATGACTTTCATTATCCCTTGATGTTGTTAAACATAAATTCGGAACTATTTGTATGCTATTATATTGTGTTAATTATTGGAAACCAGTTCTTACTGACTGTATGCACTAAATAATCTTAACACTTGAATAAAACTCGAACAAACAAAAAAAACTTTTAATTCAACATATAGTAATGTATAGGAATCTGTAAAATGGCAAGAAAAGGGAACAGTGATGCCCATAGATTTTACGCTGTGTGTTGGAACACACGACAGTCCATGTAGAATTTGGAAATTTGTTAGTATGCACTTTAATGTAACCTTACGGGAGCTGAGATTGGGTTTTGCCTGTGAATAAAATAAAGTGTAAAAAATTTCAAGCGTTGGTCCATTTAACTGCCTATTGCAACTAACATACTGTATAGATGATACTTAAAAACTATACAGCACATCTACATCGCATTTACGTGATTAAAAATTTTTTTTATTTTAATTAATTTAAAACTACGACATGTAGCGTACAACAATGAAAAAGAGAACAGACAGACACACAGGCGGACGGACAAAACCATTTCATTAGATGCAGCTAAAGCTTAGCATTTTAAAAACAATAAAGACCTGCGCGCTCGCATTTATGATAACATAAAATTAGTATAAAGTAAATCAAGTAAAACGGTAAAATTTAAATAACGTCATTTGCAGACGACTGTAAACTATCTGTGAGCTATACATGTATTTGAGTGACATGACGTAAAAAAGAGGGAACCGTAAAGTAGTGAAGTTTAGATGACGTCATTTACGGACAGTTCCTTATTTGTTTTATAGCTCGGCATGTGCACTTGCTTTCCACCACTTCCTTGCGTGCAATTTAAATTCCTTGCACTGGCACTCTACTCGCTGGGTGAAGGGGCGAGAACTGCTCGAGTGCGCCCATCTATGTATGTTTCGCTTCCTCGTTTTTATGGTATTTACTTCTCAATTTCTTGACCTTGTTCAGTTCAACATTTAATTGCTAAGCAATGGTCAGTTCAATGACAATGAAACAACTAGAAGAAATTTTCACGTGACGTCATTTGCGCGTCACCCCTGACCTGCTTATCTAATGTGAATGCAAAAGCAGCTAGGTGGAGCTGTCTAACATAAATTTTCACGTGACGTCATTTGCGCGTCACCCCTAACCTGCTTACCTAATATGAATCCAAAAGCAGCTGGGTGGAGCTGCCTAACATAAATTTTCACGTGACGTCATTTGCGCGTAACCCCTAGCCTGCTTACCTAATGTTATTGCGATAACAGCTGGGTGGGGGTGTGTAGAAGAAATTTTCACATGACGTCATTTGCGCGTCACCCCTAGCCTGCTTACCTAATGTTAATGCGATTCCATCTGGGTAGGGGTGCCTAGAAGAAATTTTCACGTGACGTCATTTTCGCGTCACCCCTGGCCTGATAACCAAATTTGAATGCAATAGCATGCAATGCCTTTTGTGAGCGGGTAAATTCACCTTTGGGAGCATTTTAAAGAAACTCTTATAAGATTACCGTCGGGCCTAGGACTTAGCCCTTCCCGCAGTACAAGATGAATATAATCAAGCTAAACACTTCAGTACCAAATTTACGCCATTCTTTTTCATGCACAGCATCAGCCTGCAAAATTATGGAGTCAATCTTCTCACCCCTCATCTGAATCCTAAATAGGACCTGAAACAACAACAGATTCGTATTGGTGAGCTCTGCCGGGTAAGGATGCAAGCTTTTCACAATTCCTGTGAAAGTCAGCTCCGCCGGAAGCTTGCTTCTGGTAAACGCTATTCAGCTGTTACTTTTGACATTGGCGATCTGGTGTCAAAACGTAATTTTACACGCCTCGCCGGAACACACGCTAAATTCATTATTCATTACACAGGTCCATACAAAATATATAGTCTTAATGAAAACATTCACTTATATGTTTTTTGCGATGCAAACGAAGACATCAGTGAATTTTACAATAAGCGTGGCTTACTTTTAGCTCACAATCATAATCTTAGAAAATGTGTACATCCACAACCAATACCACTGGGGAAGGAATCAGCCGTCGACATTGGGTGAATTGACACTGTTAAATCCGTCTCCGCTGACGACGCTTTCCTCTCTGAACCACACTTAGATCCAACCAAAGATCTGCCTACCATCAATCACATGCCTATTATAGACGTGGAGCCAAGGGGGGATTTTACCCACTCCGCGCCACTACTACCAAATTCCTACACACCAATTTCTTCAAGAAGCCTACTTTCTCGTCACTATGACGGTAGTTCCTCTTTACCACCAGTTCTCAGTACTCGGAGCACCGATCATTCCCACTTATCTTGGGACATCCGTGCCCCTGTGCTTCATCCACAAGTAAAAATTTCATTATATAAGCCTAAGGGTCCTTTGTATCCAGGCATAATTAATGAGTCAGCGTTTTGTCGAACGCTTGGGGGTTATGATCAGGAAAGTAAGATTTTGAGATCTGAAAATCCCAAAGCCTGGACACACAGATCTCCAAAAGCAAACTAAACTGCATTAACCACAATCACAATCACGGACTCTGAACAAACAATATCGTCATCTACCACTTCGGAGAGCAAAACACATTCAAGCTCCTCCGGAGGAAGTGGAAATCCTAATGCCAGTAGTACTCAGAGCCGACAAGTAAGTTCAAAGTACAAAAGCAAGTCTGAAAGCCTAAAGAGTGTAGACATTGGAGCTCGCTCCGAAAGCTCGACTTGGCCAATCGGACCCACTCAAAATTCCGAGAATGTAGACATCGGAGTTCGCTCCGAAAGCTCGATTCAAGGACAGAATTTGCTTATCCTAAAGAGTGTAGAGGGTGAACCTCAATTCACCAGTTCGACTTGTTTTAAAAAATCTTTGTATTAAAATATATTGTATATAAATCCGTTGTATCCTAAACTAAATCAGACTCGTTTAAGCATTGGCGAAGAAAATGTAAGTCCAATCGCTTTAAATACTCCAGACCAGTCCCGGGAATCTGCACTGCGTCCAAGGAAACAAAATGTGTCTCGAAAATCATCTTCCGCCAAAGGGTTCGCCCGTTTTAAATTTAGCGGAAGCAAAATTTTAACTTGTACCCTTATTGGCAGAAAATCGGAAAATGTAAAATCAGCTCCAAATAAATTATTAAATCCACACTTTTATCCCACACTGTCCACGTCAGGCAAATCTATTCTTACTTACTGGGTTCCCACAGAGGATAAAAATGAACATCCAGATACTCCAAAAGCCAAAACTCCCTTATGCGACAAAGCTGAAGGCGTATCTGAAAGTGAAACTTCAAATTCTCAGTCCGAAGAGACTGACTACTACAGTTTCACCGCGGACAAAGCCTCCGTGGTCTCCAAAATTCCTTCGTCTCGTAGAAGACGCCGTGAAGTTACTTCTCGCCTCCTCTTTGACAGCAAAAGACGAAAAGGAGCCATAATCAGATCACGGAGAGCGGCCTCAACATTCTTGCATAAAAGTCCTTGATCTAAAACTCCTGGAACTCCCGAAAGCTCGCAGTAAATCAAAAGAAGAGACAGTGAGAAAAGTTCCTTCCAAAATTCTCATAAGGAACAGTTGAGACTCATGGGAGTAAAATTAATTTAAAATTATATAAGTTGTGTTGGGTTAATGAACCAGAATATTTCTGCGCTGATCCCCAAAATCCAAATTCAAAAAGATTAAATTATTAATGAGTAATTAATTTCAGTTGACTAGAAATCAAAATTGAAGTTCTTTTAATTTTTAAAATAGAATAAGAATGTAAAAAATGCAAATAGTTCACTTGAACCGAAATTCGTGGAGGGAAAAATCGAGCGGAACTCCAACGATCGGAATTCAACTCTAGGAATTGACGATTCAAGAGTGCTACAAAAGCATAAATACATAAAATTAAATATAAATAAATAAATTAAATAAAAATAATAAAAACATTTGCACAGGAATTTTTGGGGTAGGAGAGTGCAGACTCGGGGGTTGATCCGGTGACCTTAGGTGACCCAGTTCGGGTTTAATTTTCAAAAATTATTGATTTTAATGGTTTTTTAATTTAAGGCGCCGGTTTTTTAAATCTAACTAAAATAATAGTATTTTTTAATTCAAACTAATTTTTCGAATGCAAAACTCGCAAGTATTAAAATTTCGGTAAAATTTAATTGGTACATGACGGGTTAGGGACAGGACGACGTCCGTCTCGTCCCGTCCCGTCCCAATCTCAATCCCGTCCCAAACGTTTTGGGGCAGAAAATGCTCTTCCTGTCCTGTCCCGTATCTCGTCCTAAACGAAACTCTAGTTTTAATACACGTTAACATGGTTACTATATGCAACTGTCTTGTTCGTAGGACTCAACTAAATCAAATTTACGTGCTTTTTTTGTGAAGTCAACGGGATTAGGATGACCTTGAAAGACACACATCGGTGCAGGCTAGGTACATTGCTCCTCAGACTTTTAGCACTCTCGTTTTTCTTCCAATGGAGATTGACCTTCTGCATGGATGTGAATGATCTCAAAGTTGAAGCTTTAGGACGACTCTCCAACATTGGAAACATCTACGACGTGAGAACGGAAACGTTTCTCAATGATTTTATATTCAATCAAACTCTACTGCCAAGCGAGGTCATCACAACCAAGAATGAATCCACAAATGACACCAGAATCAAGCACGCTATTGTGACCAATTTTCAGGACAGGTTTGGATTGCTAAACATTGATGCAGGGAGATTTGTGAGCATTCTAGCTGGACAAGTTAAAATTAAAAAAGGCGCCTTTAACTTCCTAAGCCATGGTCATAGTCTCAGCACTGGGAAAATTTCTGCCCAGGTTCTGTTTCGTTACGAGAGACTTGAAGAATCCCTCCGCTTAGAATCAGCTAAATTGTCACCCCTCTACAAGACTTCAGTTGTAAGAAGCCAAAGGGGAACCCATGTAGTCACTGGGATTGAATGGGGTGCCAACTTCGTGGCTGTGCTTCGTGGACGTAAAGAATTAGAAGATAAACAATCGGCCTTGGAAATGGAAAACATTTTAAAGAATGACATAAAAAAACTCACGTGTACAAAGCCAATTAAAAGCAATGACACATTGAGCTCTAGCATCTCCTTCTACAGTGACATCCCTCACAAATTCAAGGACCCACAGACGATGACTGAAGTGCAGGAAATTTTGCAAAATGCAAACGATCTTATTGAAAACACGGTGGGTGAGAGAGGCGTCCCCCTCACGTACACCCTAACCCCCATCAGTCACTTTGAACAATTCCTGGATTTTAAATCTGATCAAAATCACTCATCGTCAGAGCCCACGCAAGTACAAGACTGGACACTGGATATGATCATACATATTTTTAATAACATTTACTC
The DNA here is from genome assembly GCA_949802685.1 of Dicyrtomina minuta. Lineage (NCBI taxonomy): Eukaryota > Metazoa > Arthropoda > Collembola > Symphypleona > Dicyrtomidae > Dicyrtomina > Dicyrtomina minuta. Next base: position 571,342 of record CATKUY010000042.1, read on the forward strand.
CACCCACAATCACCTTGACGAACTGCACTCACAAATGGAATCCCAAAAATCATGTCTGCTTCCCAAAACAAGACACAACTTTACTAAACTATACCGCAACTTTTTAAAATCAAAATCAATTTTTGAAGCTGATTTAAGACAGGTCCTACTTCAAGTTCGCTCTGGTCTCACCCCAGACGACGAACTCTCTAACACAGCAGAAAAATACCTAGACGATCCCTACAGCCCTCACAACATAGAATCCAAGCTCAAGGAATTCACACCCGTGTTCGAGAAAATCAAGTTTTGCAGTACCTACGAAGCCAACTACGTCGGGGTCAAATACTTTACGTCACCCTCACAGCTGAATACCGCCATCTACACCAATGCCCACAAGATTATTTACATTATTTATCAAAAAGCCGAATTCATACAAAAAGACACTGGACATTTTAAACAGAATTTAATCACCTTTGTGAACGCATTACATAAACCATCTAACAAATTATTCGTCGCCGACTGCGACTTTTACTTCCCCGATTGTGAGTCTTCAAACAGAACCGTTGTGAAGCAGTTGATTGGAGGCCAGGTCAAAGTTGAAGATGTCCTCGCAGAGATTCAGAAGCTGACGTTGTCGCCGGTCCCGTTGTATGAGATGAAAGCAGTTGGACGGTTTGCAAAGATTGGGGAACTCTACGACATTAGAACTGACACATTTCTTGGGTCTTCAATTCTTGTTCCAAATTACTCTGCAAATCTTACAAGTTCCAAGGAAAACGCTAAAAGCGAAACGTACAATGTGATTTCGGAAAAATTTCAAGACCGATGCCGAGCCTTAGGAGTTGGACCTGAGCAGCAGTTCAACATTCTGGCGGAACTCTTTCCTCTTGCCCGAAGTGGACTCTATTTGGCCCACACAGAGCGAAAAAATACAATTATTTCAAATGTGCATTTTATGCGAAGCATTGTGAACACACAGTTAACACACACTGAAGAATTGGACATTTTCAGCTCAGAATTGGCAGAAGCGTTAAACGTAAAAGGAAACGAAATAACATATGCGACACATTACGTATCCGCAATAGACTACGGACTCAATTCAATCATCTCTGTGGAAGATGTGGCGTTGAAGCGTAAGTTATCTGGTTTAACCTATCCACCATTTACAAATAACGATGGTGATACAGTATGCCTCACTCAATGCGTCTATGACCTAAAACTAATTTTTCAAAATGCAAGAAACGGAAACAAGAGCACAAATGGAATAGAAACTGCTCATCGTTTACTAAACTCGTCTATTTGCAATTGCCCACGAACTCAAAACAACACTTCACATTTTCTATTCAAAGTCTACTCAGATAACCAGGCAATGAGCTCTCAACCCATGCTTCTCCACAATATCCAGCAACTTAAGAATTACCTGGAGAAAACTGTTGTAGCTCAACAATTCTCATTAGATCCTAGTCAAAGAAAGCCAGTGAATTACGTCTTGCAACCACTCGAAAATTTAAAGACATCAATTGGATTTTACAGCTCTGGAAATAAATTTAGCAAATTGTCTGCCACTCCTGAGGAAGACATTAACAAAATGGAGCAGATTCTTCAAAATGTGGACGTAGCACAAATTCAATTGGACAATATGGCTGATAAACTCAATCGCTACCCAGAATGTACAACTGATCAAGACCTCATTTTATTTAGAGAAATCCAAGATGATTTTGAAAATACTTTAGGATCCGTTAAAACCAATTTTCAAAATTTTGTTTTAAAATTGAGAGGGTCGTCGCCACAAATAATCAATGAAACTATTAAATCATATCTTAATAAAATTAAAAGTAAAAACTATTTTGAAGATGGACTTCACTTCCGAAAACTGCGGAAAATGGACCAGTACGAGGAAAAACTTAGGTTCTATTTGCAAATAGGGCAACTCAACGTGAGTTATTTGGGACGCAAAACTGAGTTCGGGTCTTTTAAACAAATATTTAAAAAGTCAAACAACCAATCTTCACAATTAACATATTTTCTTTACTACAAACCCGAGTGGACACAAAATCAAAGCGAAGACTGGGGAAGAAGTAGTCAAATATTTTTTGGTCCTTTATTGAACCACCCAAATGCTACGACATGGAAATTTTGCGTCGTAAATTGTGATTTTAATCACCTTTACTGTAAAAACATGACAAGGCCAGTTATACATGAGTACTTTAACGCTCAACTGTCATCTGAGGATTTTATATTATCAGGCGGTCAGAATAGAGTCAGCGTGGACAGGCAGATACGTGATATGAATATTACGATATTCCAACTAACAGGTAAGTACCCACTCTAATACAGTTCTACTTCAGCTATTTTCCATTGAAGTTCACAATTTTAATCTTGATTTGGTTGGTTTCTGCACAATTACAGATTTAATAGCTTCACAAGTTAAAAACAATACTGCTGCAAACTTAAAGCTGGAAGCAAATTTAAGTAAGGCTTTATTTATATTTACACAAACAAAAATTGGAAGTCAATTATAAAGCCCTATTTTTAAAGCTTAAAAAAAATTGCTTCGCTTGCTTTGTCTTGTCTGCATAGTTTAAAACTCAAATTTACAAAAATGTAAAAAAAACGATTTTCTCTGCTGAAAATTACTAAACAGTGTTGTTTTGATGAGATAGGTCAGTTTGCAACTTATTCTGAGTCAAGTTCTTTGCCTGTATTAGTATATAAATATTTTATAAATTTTATTTGTTCGACTTTGTATTTGTTGCAAACATATAGGCCACCCTGTATAATTAAGTAAGGTTAATAACGTAAATTCGGCAGATGTATTTGGTGTTGCCAAACCGTAACTACGATGCTCTAGTAGTTTTCAGGTAATTCTTTAATGTGTGTTTTGGCTTAATTAGATACCGTGAGCTCCCGTGCTTCAGACAACAACAAGAGCATTGAGCTTAACAAAATTCAGCAAGGTATGTAACAAAAAGCTGTAAATATGTATATGTATTTGGATTTAAGTTTTATGCACTGTAGATATTTTATTCTGAACAAACTTTGATTTTGTGTTGATTGTTTTCTGCACAATAACAGATTTAATAGCTAAGGAAGTTGGAAACAATACTGCTGCAAATCTTAAGCTGGAATTCAATTTAAGTAAGACATGGCATTTATTTAATATCTATACAATTTTGTAAACGTTTTTTTTAAATTTTCATCTATTTCTTAACCCACTTTGGATTTTTTTACTAAGGTCAAATTCAAGACGTTGCCAGCAACAACAGCAAGTACATCGCAGAAAACAAACGATTAATTAGTACGCGTCAAAATAATATTCCCATGATGACTTAGCTCTACATTAAGTTGTATAGGTTATTTAATTAGTTTAATCAATTGATGTGTTTATAATTATTGTGTAGATGCAACTAACTCACGCGTTACAAACAACACTCAAGTGAATCTGAAGATTATTGGAAACATAGGTAACCATTAATGTAATACTGTTGAATGCTATGTGATTAGGTTCAAGCTCTAATGTTTATAGTTTTGAATTTCGTAGTGTGTTGTTTCGTAAAACTTGTTTCGTAGTTTTCAGTTTTAGTTTTGTTGTTAGGCTTCAAATACAAATCGAATACAAATGTATTCGTCGTTTTGGGTTGCAACATTACTCCTGCTCTTCGAAGGCGTTGCATAGTGGCACTTAAAAGGACCGTTAGTTAATGATGTAAAACGTACGAGCGTGATAATTCCACAAAAGAAGAACGCGACATGCAGCACGCAGATTTCACAGAGACCCAGTTCAAAGAAACAGGCAACTTTTTAATAGCACAAATTTAGAATAATTTGAGTGTATTCTGCGTTGTTTGATTCGGTCACAGCAGCCTGCCAAAGCTTAAACAATTCCAATTTTAAAACCTTGCCACCCTATTACTTCTACAGTTTTGACCTAATTTTGATAAAATTTGATATGTTGTGATCCGCAGTCTTTAAAAAAAAATTATAATTACTGTTAAACTTGCATTGTAAATTATAAAATGTTTGTTTGTTACTGTGTCTCTTAGCAAGTTCTATTGTAGTACCAGTGTAAATAAATGCATTTACTTTCTCTCTCAACGACGTTCCAAAACTATGAAAAATTCGGAAATTTTCATTTAAAAAAAAGATTTTAAGATTAAGGCCTTAACAATTAGCCTTTTTCGTTAATTTGTAAATTGTGTGCAATACAAACCGAATATTGTTGAAAGATTCCTAATAAAATACAGCTATGAAAAGCTGCAAGTTCAAATGAACGTACGAACGGCCCTTTTAGGGCTACCAATGCACTGAAATTTGGTTATAAGGCACTTTGCCAGACCGAAAAAATCAGTCTATTATTGCCAGATTTGTTTTAGCTATAATAGGGAATTTCGTGTGATGCGACGGCAACACTTGTATAGCTCAAAATATGGTTGTTGACAAAAACAAAATATGTGTCTTGGTTAACAAATGACAAATAAAATACACTACACGCAAGTAACAGTCACTACAGTGTAAATTACGTTATACTCTTTATGATACTGTATTTAATTTATTTCACAGTAATACAGACACAAGGTTTAGGCCACCTAATGAGTCAGAATATGGCTTCATTACGTATATGTCACAATATATTAAATTTACACTTTAAATATGTATTCACTATATGATTTCACATTTATGTCAAAGTGTAAAATATATCACAAATTAATTCAGTGGTAAAACACTGTAGACGAAAGTGTAAACTATAGATATAAATATTTATTCATCTGGTTGATATCTGGCCTAAGCCCTTACAACCTCTTCAAATTACAACTAATAGTGCGTTTACATACAAAGTAAGTGTAAACTATAAACACACAATTATAAAATATAAATGACTTGAAGACCTGCTGTAGTCAAGGCACTTAACTTCTTGTACAATGCACATTATAGACAAAAGTGCACAATCAGTACTAGCAAAGATACAATTACTAATAGCTACACAACACAGCAGACAAAAGTGTAAACTATGAACTCAACTATAAAATATAAATGACTTAAAGACCTGCCGTAGTCAAAGCACTTACTTCTAGTACAATGCGCACTATAGGCAAAAGTGCACACTAAGTGTTGGCAAAGTTACAATAAGTAATAGCTACACAACACAATTCTGAAGTGTGAGCAATGGACAGTCACAACACTATACAATACACTGACTTGTAAAATGAGATAACACCTTAAGATTAGCACTGTTTTGTAATTGTAAATTCTGGCTGTAAGTGTTACCGCTTTCTTAGGTAGAAAAACGTCTACGAGCACGTAATATTATATTGCGCTGTTTTTATTTTTATAATTTTTCTTGAAAATGCGCATATAAATGGCTTAAATACCAACAATTGGTATGAAATTCGTCACTTACAACCGGTTCATCCCTTCAAGTAGTTTCCTTAAAACTGGGTATTTTTAGATCAAAAAGCCTAGCGGGCCAATCAAATTTTTAAAAAACCTCCTTGTAGGCAAGATTTGTTTTTAAACTGGATCTCCTATATCTGAATTTTACTGTCCCTTCAAGCAGCAAAAAAATGTTACAACCAAAACTAACGACTACGAATAACGCTTGACAACAACACACGAAACTGTGAAACAATTTCTACGAAACAAGGTACCACGAAACTTTAAACTAACAAAAATGGTAAATCAGACTATGTGAATGAACTTATTTCCACCAGAAGTGGCAGCGTTTAAATGTATTTGTGTAGTTACTCTGGCAACTCTGGAGCAATTGCATGATTTGAAGTTAAATAAGTTATATAATTAAATATACATTATATGTAAGTTGTATATTAAACTGCATTGGACAATTATAATTTTGATTCGGTTTGTATCTGCACAAATACAGATTTAATAGCTATGAAAGTTGAAAACAATACTGCTGCAAACTTGAACCTGGAATCAAATTTAAGTAAGGCATTATTTACATTTAAATTATTTTGTAAACGTATATAAATCTTTAAATATTTGATAAACTACCTATGACTTGCTGCTTAATTTAGACAGAATTAAAAGTTAAATAATATGTTTTGTAATTAAATAAACAGTGGCGGCAGGAGCTATGATTCAAAGCAACAACGTTACATTGCAGAAAACCATGAAAGATTTAAGTAAGAAATAATTACGCGTATGTCTATCAAAACGTTATTACTCCTTAGGTGAATGACTGCAAAGTGTTGTATACAATAATTTCAAACAATGGTGTTGTTTTTAGGTAAAACTAATTCAGAAGTTCTCAACAATACTCGCACTAACACGTTACTGCAGCAAAAATTAGGTAAAGTAGATGATGATTTTTGGCAGTAAAAATAAGTTTTTACAACTTAAAACAAAAATTGAACCAAACACACGAGACAAAGCGAGTTGAGCAGTTTTTTTTTAAGTTTTAAAATATTACTTTTGAAATGACTGATTTTCTTTGATCCATAAGCGAGCACGGGTTACCACGTTTTTCGGAAAATTGGGGCAAAGTTTAACTAGAATATTGTTAATTTAATGAAAACCGTTGTACCCCGTGCTCAAAGAAATGGTAATTGAGAAGCATTATTTTTAAAACTTACAAATCTCTGCTGCTCTTTCTTGTCCGCACGGTTTGAAACTTTAATTTTAAAAAAAATGTGAAAAAATAATTTTTACTGCTATTAATCTTTAACAAATGTTATTTAGGTAAGATGAGTTAGTTTGCAATTTATTCTAAGTCGAGCTTGTTGCTCATAGTGTCAATCAAATCTTTAAAAAATTGTCGTTTTTCTAATATATTCGTAAGTAAAATTGAATAACACACTTGGCATTGATAGACTTTTAGAAATGTTGGGCAAAAATGGGCAACCCTGTATAGTTGAGTAAATTACATTACGTCAATTCGTGGGATTTAATTTGTGGTTTGGCTTGATTAGATACCGTGAGCTCCCGTGTTTCAGTTAACAACAAGAGAATTGAGCTAAACAAAATTCAGCAAGGTTTGTAACAGAAAGCTAGATAATAATATAATTATATGTGTCTAGAAATATTTTTTATGCACTGTTAATATTTTAGTCTGATACAATTTTGATTTCGTGTTGGGTGGTTCCTGCACAATAACAGATTTTATAGCTATGAGAGTTGAAAACAATACTGCTGCAAACTTAAAGCTGAAATCAAATTTAAGTAAGGCATTATTCATATTTCTACCATTTTTTAAACGTTAATGAATCTTTACATATTTATTACACCCCCTATGACTTGGTGTTTGATTAAGGCAAAATTAAATATTGAATATAGTTTTTTGTTTAATAATAAACAGTGACGGCGGGAGCTTGGATTCAAAGCAACAACGTAACATTGCAGAGAACAGTGGAAGATTTAAGTGAGTTAAATTTGTTCGTATGTATTTTAAAATGTTATTACTTCTTAAGCAACTGATTGCACAGTATTGTATACCATATTTGCAAATAATTGTATTTTTTTAGGTAAAACAAATTTAAATGTCATCAACAATACTATCACCAACACCTTACTGCAGCAACAATTAGGTAAATTAGATAAACACTTTGAGCTTTTTAAACTACACAAATTATACAGTTCTATACTTTGTTTGGTGTGCCTGAACTGTAACTTCGACTCTCTAGTAATTTTTAAGTATATCCTTTATTGGTTTTTTCACTTGATTAGATACCTTAAGGTCCCGTTCTTCAATTAACAACAAGAGCATTGAGCTTAACAAAATTCAGCAAGGTTTGTGACAGAAAGCTAAAAATTATATGTCTAGATTTTTTTCATGCACTGTAAATATTGTAATTTGACAAATTTTGATTTTGAGTTAATTTTTTTATGCACAATAACAGATTTAATAGCTATGGAAGTTAAAAACAATACTGCTGCAAATCTTAATCTGGAATTTAATTTAGGTAATTTATTTTTTGTTTGTCTTTTTATTTAATATTTATAAAATTGTTTAAACTTTTATGAATTTTTTACTTTTTATCACACAACCCGTAATTTGTTTGATTTAGGCCAAATTCAAGCCGTTGCAAGCAACAACAGCAACCATATTGCGGAGAACAAACGTTTAATAGGTACGCGTCAGTATATTATTACCATGTTGCCTTAGCTCTACGTCATGTTAAGTTATTGTACAAGTTTAATCAATTGATGCGTTATTATTGAATATGTAGATGCAACTGACTCACGCGTTACAAACAACACTCAAGTGAATTTGAAGATCATTGAAAACATAGGTAACCATTAATGAAATTCTATTAAATTCTATGTGACTAGGTAGAAGCGTTAATGTTCGTAGTTTCGAGTTTTGTAGTGTGCAGTTTTGATAAACTTTTTTCGTAGTTTCTAGTTTTGTTATCAAGCTTAATTCTTAGTCGTCGTTTCTAGATGCTGAGCTTAAGCATCTATTGAAATGGTCATGTCCGTCTGTGTGTCTGTCTGTCCGTCTGTTCTGCATGCTCTACAGGCCACAGTTTTATAGTTATGTTTTTAAAACCACTTTTAAATAATTACAAAAGCAAAGAAAAAGTGCTCTATTGTTTTTGGAGTTGATAGTATTTACCAGTTTTCTACGATTAAAAGTTAAATGGACCAACGTTTTGAGCAATCAAAAAGCATTGGGGGAAAACGGGTGTCTCCTATGTTTACGAGGCATATACATACTTCCATCTGAACATAGGTACCACGTTCGCTGTTCGTTCCCAGTACATTTCATACTCTTAGCGAGCGTTCACAAATGATGTCAACACATTTTTTCCATTTTTTGACTTACCTATTTCTTTCAACTAATATTTTAAATAAAGCAAAATCGAGAATTTTCATATCGTCGTACCCACCTAAATCATATTATTATTGTTGTGGGCTCCTTATTCTACATCGTCCAAAAACAATGGTTCAGCGTAGACCATGCGACGTAAATTATCTTTTGGACCCCACCCACCCATGTATCACCACATTCGCATTAGGTTAAAGGCTTAGGGGTTTGACATGAATGATGTCACGCAAATTATCCTTTAAAAGCCACCCACTCACCTGTCATGAAATTTACAAATCGCCCGCACATTGCTGTATAGTTTTGGGTCAATATCGCAGAATGACGTTTTTCCGCAGCTAGCAGTTGAATTAAGAATGGAGCAACTTTTAATATTTTTTCAACCGTTTTTACTTTAACCGCCGATGAAATCACATTAGCGTAAATACTTTCTATTCTAGGCAGGTATGTTGTGCGTTTTGCTTTTGTTTTATTTGACAAATGGTAATATCCCATTTTACATTACCTACCACGAACGGTGTAGTGATTTGGGCATCTATTTAAAGTAAATCTAATTTAAATTAGATTTTATAAGTTCAAGTCTATATTGACATAGTCATGTCGGTCCGGCCGTCAATATATCTGTATGTTGATCATGCTCCAAAATTCACAGTTTTTAATTGATTTTCTTCAAACCACTTTTAATAAGCCACAAATAAATGAGCAAACAGCCACGTTGTTTTGGGGTTGATCGAACTAGCCAGTTTTTTAAAATCAACTGTTAGATGGGCTCATGTCTGGAGGCATTGAAAGGGTACAACTTAATATATGACCACAAATACACGGGCAAAGTGCCATATTGCTTTTAGAATTAATCGAACTAACCAGTTATCTCTAAATAACTGATGGATGGGCCCATGTCGAAAGGCACTGAATTTGTACAACCTATTGAGTGACTAAAAATGCGCAGGCAAACTGCAACATTGTTTTTGGGAATGATCGAACTAACCATTTTTCTATAAATAACTGTTATATAGGCTCACGTAAAAACGCATTGAAATGGTACTAACAAAACATTAGCGTACATACATACTTATAGAACTGGAATGTAAAACTACGATTCGTGTTTACGCGCCACTGAAGTACAAGTATTTATAACTAACATTATTGGTATTAACGCAGCGAATCTTAAATACGATAAAGATAGGTTGGGGAATACGTAGGGGTTACTCAAATAACGTCAAATAAATTATCATCGGTTTATTGGGATGGTTTATTATTGACGTCATATGTATTTTACTTACAGAGATGATCCATCAGTAACGTTACCCTATTACTATTCTTACATTTTGATAGCCTATAAATGACGTCGCCTACATTATCATTCTTATGTGTGGATGGTCGAAAAAAGATGTCGCCTAAGTCACAACTGTATAGTAATGGTCCATTAATGACGTCGCTTAAATCACTTTATTATTGGAAAACTCCAAAAATAACGTCTCTTAACATATTCTTCTCTTTGAAGGATGGTCCAACAAAGACGTTACCGATATTACTATTCTTACATTACGATGGTCTGTTAATGACGTCGCCCGCATAACCATTCTTTCATTAGGAGCTTAAGACACTACTTTATTAATATGGTCTAATAATATCGTCCCCAAAATCACTATACTATTGAGATAGTCCATAAACTTTGTTGTTTAGCACATTACCGTTGACAATATTATCGAAAAAAGCTGTAAAATGTCAATTAGAAAATAGTTGCTGCTGATTATAAAATACCAGTGTCTTCTAGATTATTTTCGATAGTTAATACATAAGAGACCTACACATTTACTAAATTTAATGTACGCTGGAAGATCAGCATCTACTTTGGGCTCACGGTAGACAAATCCAGCGCGATGGGCCGGATTTTTTGGTGCTGAGCTTTAGCTGTACCTAATGAAATGGTTAAGTCCGTCCGTCCGTCTGTCCGTCTATTTTCCCGACGCTACAAGTCAAACCATTTAAGCGATTGTTTTTAAACTTTTTTGTACAACCACAAATGCGGCCAGGCAGGTCTGTAATTTTTTTTCAATTCGATCGGACTGGCCATTTCTTGACAATTAACAGTTAACTGGACCCATGTCAAAAATAAGAAAAGTGAGGTTTCTAAAAACCAATAGATACGTGTAAACGAATACAGAGTGTTCATACAAACGTAATTTTAAAGTCCTGCGGGGCGAATACAAGTACATCCTAAAGTACAGACTAAACCAATCTCAGCTGCAGTCTTAAATGGTCTGCGGTCTGCTACGGCAGACACGCAGTGAGTATGTTATAGATATTCAGGGACCGTCTATAAAGACGTCCTTCAAATATCATAGTTTTTAGTACCCCTTGCTTCAACCTTAAAATATTTGTGTTATAGATATTCAAAGATCGTTTATAATGACTGCTTTCAGTTTTATAGATATTCAGGGATCGTTCATAATGACGTCCTTCAGTTTTATAGATATTCTGGGATCGTCTATAATGAATCTTTTCAAATTCAAATATCATAGTTTTTGGTACCTCTAGTTTCAACTTTAAATTTTTTGTGTTATAGATATTTAAGGATCGTCTCTAATAACGTCATTTAGTGTTAAAGATACTCAGGGATCGTCTGTATTGACGTCTTTTAAATATTATAGTTTTAAATACCCCCAGTTTTAGATTTAATTTTTTTCCAACTTGTTCTAACTACATGTCACGGACTTACCTGTATGTGTTATTGATATTCAGGGATCGTCCATAATGACGCCTTTTACATATCGTAGTTTTTGGAACGCCATTTTCAGCTTTAAAATTTTTTCCACCTTTTTTTTATCTGCTTGGCATGCACATTTGTATATGTGTTATTGAAAGTAGAAGAGGCTTTACAAATGACGTCATTTGTAAACCATGCAATTCTCAAAAATATTTCTTTTTATAACTACGTGCCACGTACTTCCATATATGTCTTATTGATGGTAATAGAGCCTCCATAAATGAAACCCTTTGTGATTAGTGCAATTTATAAAAATTATTTAGCTATATTGAACTACGTGCTACGCACATTCGTATATGGGCTATTGATGATAGGGGAGCTTCCATAAATCCTATATCATATTTGAGCCTAACATCTATTGTCTTGCGCATTTTTTGAAGCTCAGCATCTACTTCGGGCCCGCCCCGGGTCGAAAAATCCGGCACAAGGCGCCGGATTATTAGTTGTAACATTGCTTCTGCTTTTTAAATGAATAAGTGGCCCTTCCAAGGGATTTTGGTTTATGAGGTGAAACTCACGAGCGTGATAATCTTACAAGGAAATGACGCGACATCCAACACATAGATTTCACAACGACTCATTTCAAAGAATCAGGCTACTTTTCAATAGCACAGATTTGAAGCAGTTAGAGTGTATTCAGCGTTGTTTGGCGACAGTGGCCCGCCAAAGTTTAAAAGAAATCGAATTTTAAAACTCTGCCGCCCTATAACTTCTTCAGTTCTCATCTGATCTTGATGAAATTCATTTTTTTGTGATCTTTACTCTGTATTCTATGAAAAAATTTTGAGACTTTTAAGAATTCGAAAATTTGTATTCTTTTGAAAAAAAGGATTTCAAAAATTTGGCCTTAAAATTATGCCTTTTTTGTAATTTTTTGTGAATTATGTGCGATACCTTTCAAGTACTGGATTATGTTAAGAGGGTCCCATACAAACACAACTATAAAAAGCCACGAGTTCAAATAGACGTACCAACGGCCCTTTTAAGGGCTACCAATACAGTAAAATCTGGTTAAAGGGGACTTTGCTGGACCAGCAAAATCAGTCCCTTATAGCCAGATTCTTTTTTAACAATAAAACGGATTTCTCTTGTAAGTGTACAGAACGCATAGTTAAAACAATTAAAAATTTTGATTTCAGTAAAAACATGGTCAAGGAATGTTTACAGCTGTGTTCAACAGATTCAAATTACTTGGATTATTTAAAATAGTCAGTTTGTTGTGTGTCTTTGTTAGCTTAGTTCTGACGAACACGTAATATTAGGTTGTGTTGTTTATCTGTTTATCATTTTTCTTAAAACTTTTCCTATAGGTGACTCAAAATACCAAAAATTAGTATAATATTTTTCCCTTACAACCGAATCATCCCTTACATCGGTTCTAGTGATCGAAATGGTCTGGCATGGACCAGTAAACTCTAGTCTGGTCTGGTCTGAGGGTTTCGGACCAGATCAGATTTTTTTTGACCATACCAGACCAGACCACTTTTTCCTGGTCCGACCATATGAAAAACGTTTGAACAGCAAAAATGAAGTCTGCTTGGAAAATTTTGTTTCCTTCACTATTTGGTCTATTTATAGAGCATTTTATTATTTCGAGTAATATTTATTTTCCTTATTATACCTCGTAAACCATAATTTTATGTCAGAATTATTTCCTAATTTGTTTTTGGGATTCGCTTGACTCGAAGCGGTCTGGTCCGGCGTCAGGTCCTTCTGTGCGTTGCTTTGAAAGCTATATAAATGATTAAATTACCTTAGGGGTCACACATCTAATACGTCTATAAAAATACTATTTTCTATACACTCTCCCTCTCTCCTGAGCAAAAATGAGTTTGTATAATTAATATTTTTTCTAGTAAACGGAGTTTTTCTACCCGGATATTTCCTACCTGGACTATTTCTACCCCCAATTAAACCTGAAGCTTTTCCTACCCCTGACCATGAATAATGTAGAACTAACAAGGGAACCACGCCAAGTGGTACGCTTCGATTTTAAAAAAAGTATCCACAGTTGATTAATCTACTCGAGTTTACTGCAACCCTAAAACAGTACAGTTGCAAACTGCGCCGTTGGTGCACAGTAGCCCGCCAAAATTCAAAAAATGCTACTTTTTTAAACTTTGCCGCCTTGCAGTTCCTACATTTTCCATCCGATTTTCTAAAAATTTGTAGTTTTGTGACCTTTAAACCATTTTCTAAAAAGTAATTCTGCGTTTTTTAAAATTCGAAAATTTTCATTTTTTCCTAAAAAATTGTAATAAAACCCATTTTTCTGAGGCCCCTCAAAATACCTCATTTTTAGATGAAATGAAAATTTTCGAATTTTTAAAAACGCAGAAATTTATTTTTAGAAAATAGTTTTAAGGTCACAAAACTTTACATTTTTAGAAAATCGGATGAAAACTGTAGGAACTGTAAGGCGGCAAAGTTTAAAAAAGTAGCATTTGTTGAACTTTGGCGGGCTACTGTTGACCAACGGCGCAGTTTGCGACCGTACTGTTTTAGGGTTGTAGTACACTCGAGTGGATCAATCAACTGTGGATACTTGTTTTAAAATCGTACGTATCACTTGGCGTGGTTCCCTTGTAAGAGCTTTTAGTGACTCGTAAAAATAGCAGCTTTAATATAAAATATTAAATTGCTACTAGTCATTAGGAATAATTAGTTATGGATAATATTAAATTAATAATAGTAGGATATGTGTATAATTTATCATAATAATTCACATAAAATATGCTGAACCTGATAGCAGAAAATGATAGTGACAGACAACATCAAAACCTTTTCCTACATTTAGTGTTTCTAGCACTATCACAAGTTGTCACCTAATTCTAGAGATATTTTTAAGTTTTTCTGAAAATGTTCAAAAATCAAATTGTTGTGGGCTTATCTAGTTTTGTCAAAAAGCTTCATTTTGGCTACTTTATAAAATTGCTTTGGTTAAACTTTGACCTTCACCATATAACACAGTAACGTATCTAATTAAATTGCACCTCATTTGTAATAATCTTATTTTTGAAAAATATCAAGTTATCCACTTTTGCTAAAACACTTCACATGTAATCTTTATTTTACAAAAGAAAAAAAAACAATGAAAAACAAAACAAATACCAAGTATTCTTAGCATGTAAAAGGTGAAGTCATAGGTAAGAAAAACCCTACGTTTAGTCTTGGGTGAAATAGTATAGTTAGAAAAAGTCCGGGTAGGAAAAGTCCAGGTAGAAGAAATCAGAATACAAAAAATTCATATTGGGAAAACCCTGGTAAGGAAAGTCCTACAACCCATTTTTTATTTTTAGCAATGATCATTTTTTCGCAAACCTCTGCAAAAAATAGGTTTTTGGCTATGCCTCCAATTTAAATATTTTTTTGAGTTTTGCTGGTCCGATATGGTCTGGTCTGGTCTAGTGTGGTCCGTTGGAGTCGGACCAGACCAGAAAATCGGGACTAGATCAGACCATTTCGATCACTAACCGGTTCCATTAAAACTGGATACGTTCCAACCAGAAAGCATAGCGTGCCAATCAACTATTTCAAAAACTTCTCTTTAAGCAGGATTTCGCTTTAAACTGGGTCTCTTTTACTCGAATTCTACTGTACCTCCAAACAGCAAAAATAATGTTACAACCAAAACCGACGGCTATGAATAACGCTCGACAGCTAAACTCGAAACTACTAAACATTTTCTACGAAACAACGCACTACAAAACTCTAAACTACGAACAATCGTAAATTTGACTCTGTAGTGGAAAGTTTTTTCACCAGTGTGGCAGCGTTTGGATGGATTTGTAATTGTAGTTACTCTGACCACTCTCGGGCAATTGCATGCTTTGCAGTAATTTAACCTATGGCGTTATTTAAGTTACATAAATGTGCAAAATCCCGGTGCAGTCACTCTTATCCGCCTTTATTGTTAAATGTTAGTGGATAGTGGATACTGACCTGCTTTAAACTATTGTAATTTTGATTTGGTTGGTTTTTACTGCAGATTTATTAGGTATGGAAGTTGAAAACAATACTGCTGCAAACTTAAAGTTGAAATCAAATTTACGTAAGGAATTTCTATATTTAAACCATTTTTTACACGTAAATGAATCTTTAAATATTTATTACACCAACTATGACTTGCCGCTTGATTTAGGCAAAATTTAAAGTACATTGATATTTTTTGTAAATAAATGAACAGTGGCGGCAGGAGCTTGGATTCAAAGAAACAATGTTACATTGCAGAAGACAATGGAAGATTTAAGTGAGTGATATTTACTCGTATGTATATTAAAACGTTATTACTCCTTAGGCGAATGATTGCGCAGTATTGTGTACAGTAATTGCAAATAATTGTATTTCTTTAGGTAATACTAATTTGGAAGTCCTCCAAAATACTCGCACGAACACCTTACTCCAGCAAAATTTAGGTAAATTAGATTAAAACATTAAGCTTTCCAAACTCAAAGCCTAAAGCATAAAAAAATTAGGCTTTACCTATTTATTTGGTGTGCCTAAACCGTAACTACGACGCTCTAGTAATTTTTACGTTGATATTTAATTCTTGCTTTGATTTCATTAGATATCGTGAGCTCCCGTGCTTCAATCAACAACAAAAGCATCGAGCTTAACAAAATTCAGCAAGGTTTGTAACAGATAGCAGAAAATATGTTTAAATTTATTTTTCATGCACTGTAAATATTGTAATTTGACAAATTTTGATTTTGAGTTGATTTGTTTCTGCACAATAACAGATTTAATAGCTATGGAAGTTGAAAAGAATACTGCTGCAAATCTTAATCTGGAATTTAATCTAAGTAATTTATTTTATGCTATTTTATGTCTTTTTATTTAGTATTTATATATAATTTTAAACTTAAATTGATTTTTTACAATGTATTACACAACGTTTAATTGGTTTGATTTAGGCCAAATTCAAGACATTACAAGCAACAACAGCAACCACATTGCGGAAAACAAACGATTAATTGGTAGGCGCTAGTTTATTATGTCCATATATTGCCTTAGCTTTACATAATGTTAAATATATGTTATTCAATAAGTTTAATCAATTAATGCGTTAAAAATGATTGTGTAGATACGACTGACTTACGCGTTACAAACAACACTCAAGTGGATTTGAAGATAATTGGAAAGATAGGTAACAATTAATGTAGTACTTTTAAATTATATGTGCCTAGGTATTCTGTGTTTCACCAGTGCAGGGGCAGCATTTAGATAGACTTGTATAGTTATTCTAGATCAATTGCATGAACTGCAGTTTAAGCGTCGTAGATTCAATGTAATATATCGTTTAATTTACTTTAACATTTTTTGTTTATAAAAAAACAGAGACGACAGAAGCTTTGATTCAAAGCAATAAAATTACGATGCAGGAGACCATGAAAGGTTTGAGTAAGTAAACATGTAATTAGAGCACGCATATATTTACAAAATGTTATTAGAGATATATATGATATTTTGTGAGTTAATACATAATTTGCTAAAAATTGTTTTGCGGATAGATGAAACCCGTTTAGAAACCCGCAACATTTCTCGCACAAGTGTCGGACTGCAGCAAAGCTTAGGTAATAATTTTTGGTTAAAGATGTTGGTACTGTTTATAAAGTATTAGTCAACATCTGTCTTTAATTAGTTATTTTTTAAAATTTAAAAATAGTCTAAATTGGCTTTGGGCTGTTATCATGGTTTATTTGGGATATTCAAAATCAGTGTAAAAAACTAATTTAAATTTAGATAACCTTGTTCAGACTTTTTCTACTTGTGAGTTTAAGAAGCCACGTCGTGCAGTTAGCCTTGGTAAGAAAGCGATAGTTTAAATACTAATTATCACTTTCTCATAATAATATCAAGCTTTATTTTTTTTAATGTTGTTTTTATTTCGCAAATAATATTCCAATTTTAGATTGTAATGACCCCATTCAAATCCCTGGTTTTCCATCTGCTCGTAGCTCCATTGTTGTTTCATACAGACCGAATGCTTTGAACCCCGTTGACTGTTTATGGCCTGTAAATAGCACATTTAATAATACAAAGTACAGTATCAAAGTACGAGTGAAGCTACTTTGTACTGAATTTGAAAGTTCTACTAATTCAATTACTGCTCTCACATGGAATTCTGATTCTGACAACAATCTTGCATCACATGATCTTCAGTAAGCAATTTACTAGACTAAAATCAATTCTTTATCTTCCGCTTGCATTTAAAAATTAATTCAACACATAAATAATAGACTTTTAAATTCTGGAAATTAACACTTTGAAAATTTGACAGAGATTACATTGCATATGGGAGTGGTGAATGGGTTCACGAGTTGTACCTACGATTCGCTTCCACTGGTGACTTTTCTCTTGGAAATAGTTTCGTTGTGCAGATCGACTTGATACAGGCTGGAGTCTGGGCGGCTAATGCATATGACAGTCACGTGTCGTTTAGCACGGCAAGTGGAGCTGGAGTTTTTGGTCCGTATCAAAACCACGTCTTGACTTCAGTTGCAATTCTTAAACGAGAAAAACCGATAAAAAGCACAATTACTGTTAACTACGTGGACTCGCAGGGAAATGGAACAATGTGTAATAATTATGACAGTTTAGTAGTGTACGAAATCAGCTGGAGGCATCAGCCCAAGAAATTAGCAACGTAAGTGCAGTACTGGTTTTCAGTTTTTATTACATATTTACCGTTAAAATATGACTAGTAACCTATAACTACACAATAAACTATTGCCAATTCCAAACCTAAATTTAAGTTTGTGCGTAGAAAAATTAAAATATTAGTATTATTAATAACAACTATATCTATTTTATTATTTAAATAAGCTCATTTTATTCGTAGCTTTTGATTGGTAGCAGGAAGTTCTGACACTGTATTTGCAATAAAGACCCTCTGTCAGTATTAAAAAAAAATTGTTTTTGAAACCTAACAGGCTGTGCAATAAAATTGGATCACCTACTTCATTCTCAACTGAACATTCAATTTTGGCGTTCTACCGTACACATCTTTCAACCACTGGACGAGGCTTTGGAATCTCTTGGAAATGCGCTTAAGCTAACCTAACCTAAACTACGGTATGCATCGTTCAATTTATTTAGTTTTTTTTCTAGCTAGAGAACATTTTTATGTATGTAACTCATGAAAATATTTTTTTGCAATACGAGACCAATCTCACCGAGTCATACATGATTCAAAAAAGAATCACTAGTAGAATTCAAATAACAGAATGCGTACCCATTATAACAAACCATTTTCAAATTAACAGTCTTTGAATTTCTAAATTCTTGCTTAAATTTGTTTTATAGGCCAATATAAAAAAAACAAAAAAAAACTTTGTCTGCCCATTTTTAAAGAGCTTTCAAATAATATATCACTCGACAAAATCTGTTAACTTTTTTAAATTTTTAATTATGCTTTTTCAAAACCATTTTAAAACCAATAACAATCCACGCCATGTTCATTACCTTTGCGTAAAGGTCATCATTCCAATCATGTATCATTTTAGTGTAAAGGTATTGAGTTACCGGTTGAAATCCTGAGTTAACACAATATTTAAAGTTTTGGAGGGTAATTGAAAAATTTAGATTTTTGGTTGTATTACAGAAATCGATTATAAATAGGAATGCACGCAGATTTTTTTAAATTCAAACCGCCGATTTATTTTGCTGTTATAGTGCTGCCATTAAACTATTAAGTAAGAAACTGTCAACTAAATTACTAAAAATTGAAAATCCCGCCATTTGCCTTTTTAGATGCTAAGCTTAAGCATCTCGATTGTGAAAATAAGCTACAGTGTCAGCGCTGTCCAAATCTTTGTTTAGGAACTCTATCATTGTGGAACGTATACCTTGAAGATGAGCGCACTCATCAATCCCTATTATGACACAACTCTTTAAACCTCGTTTGAAGCCTCTGAAAATTTTAACAACAATAAAAATATAAAAATTTACCGTCAAACAATGTCTTTGTTGAAAAATAGGAGTTAATTGTTTTAAAAAATTCCGCTAAACAATATTGTAAAGTTTAACTAAAAAAATAAAACAAATATGTAATTCTTATAGTTATCTTACTCGCAATTGTTTCCATTTGCTTTATATTCATTGTTTATGCAAGTCACTATGCTATTTTTTCCAGGTCCAGAACACCCAAAGACCCTTACATTGTCATCTAAAGAAACCCGCATTTACATAATATTTATGAATTAGAACAACTTTTTTATTTTTTGTGGCTGGAAAAAAAAATATAATGAAAAAAAATGTCACCATTTGCAATCTTAATTCTCACCGCCTAATTTTTGACTCGTACATTGCATATAAAGACTCTTAATTGGGTTCGGGTGAAAAAGCTGCTTGTAAAATGAGGCCTAGCTTCATAAGCAGTTGGCATGCCCACGTCTAAATTCTCATTTTTCAGGATATTAATTTGAAGTTTGAAAGAATAATATCACAGTTGTATGATTACTGTTTCACTCTGACTAATAAATGCAAATTAAAACTATGACTGACTTGAAATTTCTAAAACGCTGAAAACAAAAATATCTCTTACAAATTTGGAAACTTGTTTTGGAATACTTCATTGTTTAACTAATTATAAGAAAATAGGAACCTGCCACTGTGAGGCTTGTATTTATAGGCATTTTTTTGGTTTGGATTTGACAAAAATTTGCCTAATGATACGGCACACAGGAAAACCCTTAACAAATATTTACTATATTTTTCTGTTTGTTCCAAGCTGGTTTTCGTCGGTATTTGGAATAAAGTGACAATACAATTTCATGGTTAGTATTTTGTGTGTCAACAGCATCTTCTCAAAATTTATTCTGTAAATCTGCTTCAATTAGCATTGCTGTTGCTGTTTCTTTAATAGTGCGGACTTCTTTTTCTAATTTTCCATTTGATTGTGGGCATTCCACAGGTGTCGGAACGTACGTAATTCCTTTTTCTTTGACAAAATCATGCATCCAATGATTGTCGAATTTAGTCCCATAGTCAGTTTTAATAAACTTGACTTTGTTTTCAGTCTGTGTTTCAAGCCAAATGGCGAAATCAATAATTTTTCGTACAATTTCAACTCCATTTTTATTTGAGTGAAATGTTATTCTCCTGTAGTCGGAGTGATCGTCTTTCATTAGTAGGAAATATCTGTTTCCTTGATTTGAGTAGACTCGTGCATGGACTAAATCTGCATAAATACATTTTCCAGTTTCGAATGTATCTTGATCCTCTTGATCTGGAAAGGGCCTAGGAAAAGGCTTGTGGCCTTGGCTTTATTGCATACAACGCAATCGTGTGGAGGTTCTAATTTTCCTCTTTTTCCTAGTAAAGCCGCTTCAGTGTTGATAGTCTTGGCTATATATGGGTGACTGATATGTCCCATCTTCTCGTGCTAGCGTTGAACTGCGCCGAGGACCATCCGTCTAGCTAACATTACTTTGGGTAACTTATTAACAGGCTTAAACATCATGGTGAGTTGTCCAGAATTTTAATTCTCTTGTCTAACCATGATTCCTGTGAATATTAGTTTCTTTTTCTTGAGAGGCTCTCCATTCTCATTGTAACTTTGGTAGAAGTTGAAATCTTCATTTTCACCCATGAATTCTAAGTTCCTATCCTTACAGGCTGAGGAGACTGAAAATAGATTCGCTGACCTTGGTAAATACCAAACGTCATTCAGTTCTTGTGGTTCCCAGAATTGACCATTATAGGCTGAGACTACCACAGTTCCAGATCCCGGTGATTCTACGCTTGAATTATCTGCGAGTCGAATCCCTTTTGGTCCGTCTGAAAATGGTTCATAAGTTGTAAACCATTCTCTTCTTCCGCATAAATGCATGAAAGCACCTGTGTCACAGGGCCAAACAAAGTGCTCCTTGACTGGTGTGTAATCGTCTCGTTCAATTTCTGTATGGGTAGTTGCAGCTCGAATGTATTTGTGGTTGGCTAAATAAGCTCTATTTCTGATGTGGCTACCCCCTGGGGTAGGCTTATGAGTTTCATTTCTATTGGGTACGCGGGCTGGAGTCTTGCTTGACAATCCAGGCTGATGTGCGTATTTCTCGGGTACTGAACGGTATCTCCGTTCCATGGTTCCCCTATCAGGGTCATTTTGATCCCTGTCCTACCTTTGACTTAAATAGGCTTTATGAACACTCTCATAACCTCCAGGTTGCTTACATATGCTTAGGCTGGAGGTGAAGTTCTCCCTTTAATTCATATTTATTTGACGATCCATGTCTTCCCTTCGCGGGAGTGGCCAACAACTTCGGTCCATACATTCTTGGTAATTTCGAGTGCAATCTTCACATCTTTTGATGTAGTAATTATGTCAACATTTTTCAATGCATAGATTATGCTTAGTGGGACAGTATCCGACTGTTCCCCGTTTTCTTTCTTTCTTAGTTGGTGGACTGTAGAAACATTTTTCTAGTTTTGGTTTCTGTGTTGTGGGCCGACCACGAGCGAATGAACTCGGTTTATAAGCCGATTTCAATCCCCGTGAATCCGACTGCTGAGCTGTCCTCTGCGAATGAGAATTCTGAGTGACACTCTGCATTCCTAAAGGTGACTTCGGTGGGTTCAATTGTGAGTAGGCTACTGCTTCCGTATTAAAGGCTTGTGCACCGGCCCCTCCTACCCTGCAAAGGGTGACTTTGGTCTGAGGATTGTGCATTTTGGTCGTCTGTATTGACCTGTCAAAAGTAACTTTGCTCAAAATGGCTTGAGGCTTATTTCTTATTTTGTCGAGATAATATTTGCCAGATGTAGGCTACCATTCTTGTCGTAAGAAATTGAGTAGATGTCTATCGTACTCTTCTTTAGTTTCTTGTAGGGCGAATTCAATATCTTCTTTAATGCCCGGGTACATTTTTCTTGGGTCGAGTAATAGACAATTCCGGTGTTTCATACTCTGTCTTGTAGCGTTGAGTGAAAATAATTCCACTGCGCGACGAGCTCTTCGTCATTGCTTGCGTGGACCATGGCATCTCCGTATGGCCCAGTCATCGTCTAAATCGACTAGTTCTCCGGTTCTCGGATCTATTATGTCCCACTCCGAATCAGTACTGCTGTCTGATGAGTCTCGGGTAGAGCGGAAAATTGTTCCCTCTTTGAATTAATGCAAGTCGAGCGTGTCGTCATAACGGATGCAATAAGGACTTGTTTTGCATTTGTGCCAAGTGGATTTGAACGAAAAGGGTCCACTGGTGGGTTGATTTGGTAGGTGACTGTGACCTAGCATGAGACATCCTGTCTTCATATTTGGTACAAGTAATGTCTGTACGTATTTCCATTCATTTATTTGGAACTGTCTCTTTAGGCTATTAATCTTGAATTGATCTGAGTTGGCCTGAGTTCTGATCATAAATGCATGGGGTAGGCTAAGAGTCGCTACCGTTGAGGGCTTTACAACTTCCAGTTGAGATTCTGCCTCCTGATTAGTGCCATTGAATGGGCTTGTATTTTCTGAGGGCATATTTACTGCCTCTTTAATGTTGATGTGGCCTATAGTAGGGCTTATAGCTTCTAGAGGACCAATACTAGTTGCCCCTCCTTCGGTGTTGCCAGTGATTGGGCTTACAGTTTCAACTTCTGTGCTTGGAGCGTCCAAGGCTTGAGTGTGCCTAATATGCACTGGAAAGAGGGAGTGCAATTTTCCTCCTTCATTCCACTTGATAGTTGCCCGTGCGTATGGGAGTTCATTGATAATGTAGCAATCTGTGGTAGGATTGTACTCGATAATGGTATCTAGTTCTGACCTGTGTATTTCGGTCTTGTTGCCTATGGTTAGGGCTTTTTCAGTGCAGGGGACTTTATCTTCCCTGGCTTTAGGATTGACTTCCTTTTTCTGTTTAAAAAATTCTTTTCTCAGTTTTGTGTCTGCTGGATAGCATTGTAGCGTTGAAGCGCAATTGTGGTAGGTAAAATTGACTGGTAGAAATTCCAGAATTTTTTCAAGTGTACATGGCTTCTCTGAGACCATGTAGCAATCAGTCATAGAAAAGAATGTAATTGCATTGTACATCTTCTCTGAGGGAATGGCCCGTATTGCGACCTCTTCGAGATTTCTTTCCAATTCGCTCTTTTGATTCATTTCTAGAGCTGAGCATGGACGGATCATATGAGCATGCCCTCCAGCCTAAATGTTGATGGGTTGTGTCTGGGTAAAGACGGCATCGCGATAAAGTTTTGAATAAGACTGTAAATATCTGTAATCTAACATCAAATCTGAGTAAGGAACGGCAATTCTTGCTCTGTTTCCTTCAGTTGAATTATTCTAAATCCCTCCTGGCTGTGGAGGCGAGTTATTCCGTGGTGGAATATTTTTTGAGTTGGTGGCGGCTTGAAGTGCGCCTGGGGTATGTTAAGCTGTGTTAGCTTGATATGCGGGAGCTACTCTTCCTCTTGCTGCCATTCTACCTCTGCCTCTTCCTCGCATTGGAGAAGGCTGGTGGAAGGCTCTTTCTGGTGGGTCCTCAGTGGCTCTCGGAATATTCCGCTCTTTCTTATAGCACTGAGCTTCCTTATGACCTCTTTGTCTGCACCAGTTGCATCTTCCCGAGAAATCTAATACTCCTGGTTGTCTCCTTCGGTTTCCACCTGAAGCTGCGGCATGTATTTCTTTCCCGTTTTGTGACGGTTCGCCTTTGTAAGTAGCTTTTCGTTTCAGAATTTGCTCTTTAAGAGTGAGTCTCTGTTGTCCTTGTCGTAGAGCTTGGAATGCATTTCCAGTTTGATTTTTAGTGGTACTAGGAAATTACAACGCCCTTTTGCATTTATTAATAAATCGAAATTCTCTACTCGACAAATTAAATATCACCTCCCGAGTATACTATATACAAATGCTACTTCGATCAACTCTGAAAAAATAGAAAAAATCGAAACTTTGTCAAGTCAATATGACATAATAATGATCTCAGAAACATAGGGTTCAAATGACAAAAATATTGAAATTAATAACTTCACCTTATATCAAAACTATAGACTGGATAGAAAAGGTGGAGGCACAGCAATTAACGTGAAATCTAATATACAGTCAGTTCGCTACAATAATTTTGTTCACCACAACTCTACTAAATTCGAAATTTCAGTTGCAGTGATTCGACCTAATTATTTGCCCAAAGATGTGTCAGTTATCATCTTAATATGTGCTTACTTACCCCCCCCCCAGTCACCACCGCAAGTACAACTTGATCTTTTTAATGCAATAATTGACATTTTTAAAAAAGTGAAGACAAAATATGTCTCAGCAAAGTTACTAATAGCTAGGGACTTTAACCACTGGAACTATGCTGAATGTCTTACACGTACGACTGATCTGAAACAACTCATTAAATTTCCAACGTTTTTCGGAACAAATACAACTAATGCAGCTTCGGTTGATCTAATATTCACGAACTTGGTCACACTATATAATGTACTAGTAAAACTAGCGCCTTTAAAAGATGTGATATCTGGCCATGTGTGCATACAACTCACCCCAAAAGCCATATTTACCAAGAACCAGAGTGAACCTAGTTACAAAAAAATACGAAAATTTACAGACACAAATAAAAATAAATTTGTCCAATTAATCTCCGAATTTGACTGGACAGAATTCTACAAATGTAATGATGTCAACCAAATGGCTTTAATTATTGACTCTGTGTTAATGAATGCATATATTATAGCATTCCATGTGACTGAAAAGTTAATCCATTCCTCTGATCCCTCATGGATGAATAAGCAAGTAAATCAATTAGCAAAAACATTACAACACTTAAAACCTTCGCATAGTGAATATGCTGATTAAAAAAAAACATTGAAATTTAAGATTGAAAAGGCAAAACACAATTACACAAATTCGCTCCAAAAGAAAATAACTAATAGAACAAGTAAGGATTTCTACGGAATCGTAAATAAATTAACTAGTTTAAAAAAGAGAGCATCTGTAATAGACCAAATAAAACTAGTAAACAATCACTTTCATTTAAATGCTACGCTAAATTCAATCAATATGTACTTCTTCAACATAAACAGAATGTATAGCCCATTAGTTAAACAAATTTGAATTTGCAAACTAAGTCAATAATAACTAAATGAAATCCAAGTACTAAAATTGATAGATTAATCAAAACCAACTAAGTCCAATGTACCAAAACGCCTGCCTATACAATTAATTATTGAATTTGGCTTCTGCTTTGTGCCTCAACTGACGTACCTATACAATGCTTCATTCCAAAAATTCATTGTCCCTGACAACTGGAAAATGGAATACATCACTCCAGTACCCAAAGATATCAACTCAATAAGTATAGAGAACCTAAGACCACTCTCTCAAACTAATATATTTGGCAAACTACAAGAGGAAACAATGTTCAATAAGCTATACAAAAGTATAATTGACAAAATAAGTACAAATCAGTTTAGCTCATTAAAAGGTTCCTCTCCTATACACTACCTAGTTAGTCTAAATGACTTTGTACTTAAAGCAATGGATGAAACCAATAACTATGTAGTAATTGTGCTACTTGATCTCTCCAAAGCATTTGATCTCATTAACTACAATATTTTAATCCAAGAATTACTGCTAATGAATATTGACAATTCGGATGTAATGTGGATTCAGGACTTCATCCACAACAGAACACAGTGTCACACTAAGTGGAATAATATTTTATTCGCTCAGGATGTCGTTTGCAATATTGAAGTCGTCATTTTCCAAATATAGGGATGTATTTTTTTGATGACAATATATGATCTCAAAGTACTGATGACGAAATATTTTTGAAATATCTTTACGGGTTTCGCGCTAAAAACGTTTTGAATTTAAACGTTTAGCATTACGTAAACGAGAAAACGCCTCAACTTCAATTCAAAAGTAGGATGCCATTTTTCATCTGAATTTCGAAATTTTTTTTTGATACGTAGCTTAAAGTCTGCGATTTACCAAACACTATCCAGAATTTTTTTACGTTGAAAAATGTCGAAAGTACAGATGTTTAAAAACTTTGGTTTTACAAAAGCATTACATATAATAGTAAAGAGGCATAAAAAAGAAAAATCAAGTAACCAAAGTACATAAATGGAAATCATATGTAATAACTTACTTTACTAGGTAGTACACCATTGCAGTACAAAATTTATACTTCTGATCTTTGATTTTCACCTCTGATTTATGGATACAACATTGATGCAGTAATCAATAATCCTTAAAAGCTTTTCGCCTGTTCCGTATTGATAATGGTTACAACAAATAATAACACTTTTTGACTTTAGATTGCGTAAAATTATATACAATAGGTGGAAAACGAAACGATTCTACAGGTTAAGGTCTACCTTTAGCCACTGCTGACACTGAACTGAAACCGTTTATACAATTTGGGAGCATGCATAAATTATACTTGTAAAATATGAAATTATTGGCAACTTCAACCCAAAAATTTAGAATTGTAACATAGAAGTTAAAAGAGAGACTGACCACTCCCATCTAACTGTTAATGTAATAAATGCACGTTTCTTTACCCACTATTTATTCGCTGGCTCGCTGTTTAGTGCTCGGAATATTTAGTTTAAGTGGCAACTCAAGATTTGAATGTTTTTGATTTTTACGCATGCTTTTAAATGTGTGCCGTGTACATTCTTCAACGTAAAAAAATTCTGGATAGTGTTTGGTAAATCGCAGACTTCAAGCTACGTATCAAAAAAAAAATTTCGAAATTCAGATGAAAAATGGCATCCTACTTTTGAATTGAAGTTGAGGCGTTTTCTCGTTTACGTAATGCTAAACGTTTAAATTCAAAACGTTTTTGGCGCGAAACCCGTAAAGATATTTCAAAAATATTTCGTCATCAGTACTTTGAGATCATATATTGTCATAAAAAAATACATCCCTGAATTTGGAAAATGTCGACTTTAATATTGCCAACGACATTCTGAGCGAATAAAATATTATTCCACTTGGTGTGAGTGTGTGCGAGACGGAGAGGTTCTGTCTGAATTTTCCCAAATTTTCAACGGGACTCCTCAGGGGACAAAGCTAGCACCGTTACTGTTCATTATTGTCATTAACAGAATATTAACAAATTTTGAGCTAAATCATCAACAAATTCCGAACAATATTAAAAATTTGCTACTTGGATATGTGGACGACCTCACATTAGCTGAAAAGGTGAAGTATGGCAGCTTACCTGAGATGCAAACTTATCTCGATGATATTACCAAATGGGCTGCTAAATTAAAAATAAAACCCAACCCCTCAAAATGTTTTGTATTAATTGTTGACCATTCCAAAAACAAGCAGTTTAGCCAACTGAAACTAAAAATTGATAATGTGCCTCTTCCCATAGCAAAAAGTACAAAACTACTTGGTGTTCAAATTAATGACCAATTAAAATGGGACGACAATATCAACCTAATGGTAAAAATAGCTTCAAAGAAGATTTTCATTTTGCGGAAGTTGAAACATTTCGGATTCACTAAAAGCCAATTAATTTCTGTGTATAGAACGTATATACGATGTAATTTGGAGTATGGTTCAGTAGTTTGGAGCCAATCGATACAAAAATCACTATTAATGAAAATTACTTCAATAGAAAAAAGGTGTTTGTCGATAATTGAAGGTGTTTATGTCAGTAAACGAAACTATATGTATGTAGCTAATAAATTAGGAATACCAAAAATACAAGAACGATTTCAGTCGTTATTGATTAGTTTTGGAAAAAAACTTGTTAAATCCAAAAGGTTTGGAAACTGGCTTGCAGTTTATGAGAGATGTAATATTCGTTCAAATAGACTAAGCAATAAATATAGGATTATAAAGTGTAGAACTGAAAGATATAGAAAATCCACCATACCAATGTTAATAAAATTAGCAACTAAGTAATTAATGATAGTTTGTATCTATGTAGTTTCTGAATGCTATGTTTTTTTTACTGTATTCCTTATGGGTCATAATATCCCATTCAATTTGTATGTCTTTTTTTCCTCAGCGCTTGATATATGTCGCCAGGGCTCCTTTATTTTTCTGTTTTAGAAATTATTGTTTAATTTGTCTTCTTTAAATTTAATTCCTATAGTAATTACATAAGGTTGTACCCAAAATTTCAGTTTTGAACCTCTGTCAAAATTAATTATACTGTTTTTGGTCCTGTTAACATAATTTGTGACTTGACTTTGTATGTATAAATCGATCAGAATGAAGATGAATAAAACCCTTGAATAATAATAATAATAATAATAATTTGCTCCGACTCTAGGACTCTTAGGTGCATTGTCGT
The DNA here is from genome assembly GCA_949802685.1 of Dicyrtomina minuta. Lineage (NCBI taxonomy): Eukaryota > Metazoa > Arthropoda > Collembola > Symphypleona > Dicyrtomidae > Dicyrtomina > Dicyrtomina minuta. Next base: position 600,125 of record CATKUY010000042.1, read on the forward strand.
CATGATTCTTCAGACTTTTCTGAATAATTGACATGAGCTTTTTGTTAGTATTGGTATTCATATACCAAGTGTCCAGGAAGTGGACGTATCTGTTTGTTTCTTTCAATTGATGAACAGTCAAACTGACCAACATTTCTTGAGTGACTTCAGGTCCAGTTTCAGAAATTTTCGCGTTGAGGTTCAGTAATTCGGTGACATAATCTGTCCCTGTAGTGTTGACTTTGAGTCCAAACATCTTCACCATTAAATATGCTCTGAGATTGGTGGTGGCAGTTCCATATAGGGTATCTAATTGTCCCATCATGGTTACGGCTGTTTTGAAGCCTTGAATTCGGGGTTCAATAATTCTGTCTACTGCTGCGGTAATTGTGGCTCGACAGCAGGCATCCCCGGCTCTCCAATTATTTGCTTGTTGAGTTTCAGTCAACTTGTTAGCCTTATCTTCAGTAATAGAGGTAATGTTTGTATCACCTGTGACTATACTTATAGTCCTATTTGTTCTAAGGTCATTTGAACCTTTGACTTCCAGATTGAGTTTACATTGTACGGTGTTAACTTTTCAAAGTTAATTTTCGGGGTCTGGTGTTGCACCGGACTGACCCTTGACGGTTCGAATGTCATCTCGACTTCTTCTCCGTCTTCGTTTACAATTGGGCCTTGGTGATCGTTATTTCGATTTTGATCGTTTTGATCGTCTCTTCTGCGATCTCTCTGTTCGTCTCGTTGACGGTTATTTTGCTCGTCCTGTTGACGGTTATTGTCTGGATTTTGTTCCAGGTTTGGATTTGGAATTTCTCTTGGTTGGGGAATTGGAGGTTGTGTTGTATTATTCGTATTATTTTCTGGCTGTTGGCCGTTTACTTGTGACATAGGTTTTATGTCCGGTTTAAATTCCAGCAATCCGTAATTATCTGGGATTCTGTCTTGAAATCTTATAATTTGTCTATGAAATTGGTCTACATAAAATATGTAGGCCGTATCAAAAATCTTGGTGATGCTGATACCTCTTTTCCACTCAAGTGTAGATTCTCCCGTTTTCTTGTCTCTAACGGTTTCCGTGAAGTCTTTACCCCAATAGCGTGAGAGTTCTTCAGTATGTTTGAGTGCGAGTAGATTTGCGTGATGCTCAATTAATTCTTCGCACCTTCTAATATCTCGAAACTGTCAAATAATTCTGCGAGATCTACTTTCTGTTCGACTGACATCAACTTCAGTGAGCTTGATGTAGGAGGTTCGGCGGTATTGCCTTTTCTCTAGAAAGGTTCAATGGAAGTTCAGCGATATTGCCTCTTCTTTGGAAATTTTAGTAAAGGTACCGCGGTATTGCCTCTTCTTTAGGTTTAGTAAGTGGAGGTACGGCGATATTGTCTCTTTTCAGAAAATTAATGAAGGTACGGCGATATTGCCTTTTCTTCAGTAAATCGATAAATAAGTCGAGGTTCGGCTGTATTGCCTCTTCTCGGGATAATTTCGGCGTAAATGCCTGTTATCTTCAAAATGTAGGTGGTTCTGCGATATTGCCTCTTCACTGGATAATTTTCGACGCCAGTGTCTATTATCTTCAAATAAAGGAGGTGCGGCGGTTTTGCCTCTTCTCAGGATAATTTCGGCTCAAATGCCTATTATCTTTGATTAACGGAGGTACGGCGGTATTGCCTTTTCTCTGTCCTAGGTTCTGTAGTGGTTTGGCTGTATCGCCTCTTCACTTCAATAGATTTCGTGGTGGTTCGGCTGTATCGCCTCTTCACTCTGATGAGTACTTCTGTAGGAGGTACCGCGATATTGCCTCTTCTCTTCGGGAGTAAGTACTGCGGGAAGTTCGGCGGTATTGCCTCTTCGATTCGGGTACGTAGAGAGAGGTTTGGCGGTATTGCCTCTTCTCTTCAGGTACGTAGTGTGTAGAAGGTACGGCGGTATTGCCTCTTCTTCTTCAAATTCGGATTACGGTGAGGTTCGGCTGTATCGCCTCTTCTCTTGCGGTTACGGATCGGAGTTGAATCCTACCGGAGCCCTAACTAATAAGTCTAGGTGCCTATAATCCTGGGGAGTAGACTAACTGTCTATCTTCGTCAGATTTTCTTTACCAAAAAGTGAACGTTTATGGCGCTCGTTTTCGGTTTTATTAATCTGAATGGTAATTGCAAACAGTAAGAAATTTTATCGATCTCAAATGTTTGAATTGTTTAGCAGGGAATTTACTCAAAATATTGAGATTTAAACCACTTTATAGTTAAAGCGCGTATACGTCTCCCATTAAATAAGGATATATTTTCATTCACTATAAAAATATTCTAAGAATGTCCGTATAGCAGGCTACACTTGTGCTAATTTAGTACATAATTAAAATATGTTTTACTGAAAAAATGTAATAAGAAAGACCAGAAAATAAAAAGGTTGGACTGGACAGGATAAAAGATCTTACACAGGTCTGAGGCTCCGATCTCCACAATAACTTTGATATTCTGGTTTATGTTTTTGAGTATTTACAAATGTACCTACTATTCGATTTTAACACTTTTGTTTACTGAATTAGTGTTTAACTAATGCCACATCACTTTTATATAAAAAATATTTTTTTCTGGTGTGACTGATTACAAAAATAGTTAAAATAGTAACATTTTCTCTGCCAAAAAAAAAGTATTTACACTGACGGTAAGATCAATCTCAGTCCAATTTACAAAAATAAGCAAACTGACGAGCAATGTTCGAGACCCGATTCTCCAGAATTTGAACGAAATGTAGATACACGAATTCAGCATGTTTGACTTAGTGTTGAAACCCCCAAACATGTTCCGCATGTACACGTTTTTATTGTCAAAAAAGTTAAAAAGTATTTTTAAAATTCGCGAAATTAAAAACCATTGTTTTCTTATGAGATTTACCATGCAAATTTTCAAAAAACACGATACGTATGAGAAACTTTTATTTGTTTTGGAGAAATCAGGATTGTTAAAACTTTTAAGACTAGTGCATATCCATACGATTTGCTCTCTACCAGAGAGTACTTTTAATTCAAACCAGGCTATCTACTGTTATTATTATCATTTATTTGACTGACAAAGCATGTCATAATGTAATACATGATTATCCCCCAAAACATAATAATATATCATGCTAAAATTAGTGCACCCAGACCACAAAAGTCCAGCGCAACAAAAGTTTGCGCAAGATTTGTCTACCAGAGGCCCGAAGTGGATGCTGAGCTTACAGCGAATGATGGCCACAGTAAAGAAGTAGAGCCTGGCTGTCGTACATTGACATTTCAACGTTATTTAAGATTAAGAAATAGATTTTGTCATAATGTATGGTATGCCTAGCACAGTGGTTGAACCAACTGTACTGTCTAGAGTTTCGAATATGTGTAGGAATGCAAAAAGTGCTATATGAATGTTGATGTATGCAGTTTCTACTACGTCTTTGATTATACTTGTCAACAGATTGTAATTATGCTCAAATTACTACATTTAGTTGAAAGTCACTAATTTTATATGCACATTAGATATTTAATTATATTTATACCATCACTCACTTTACACTTGAACAGATTGCGTGCGAAGCTCAAAATTAACAAATGAACTAGTAAATTAAAAAATAAAGTACAAATGTGTGCCTAATAAAAAATCGTTATGTCAAAATTGTTGTTGTATAAATGTATAAATGACGTATTTGCATTAATAATTATTAAAATAGGATAGAAAGCAAATATTTATTCACAACTGGCGCTACTGTGACGCTTACCATGAAGACACATAAATTATACATGTACGACTAAGTACACTGAGGACTTAATGAATAGTTTTTTCAAACCTGAATATAAGTAATATTAGATGATCATAAAGTATATGTCAAAAAATGTAATATTTATTATTTGAGTACTGTATAAACATAAAATTGCAGACTCCTTGTTCCTTTGGATGTTGCTAGCGTTAAAAAACTTGAAAACGTTTGATAAAGAATTGCTTTTGAGGAGGTGACCAGTCCTGAGTTTTTTCACATCTAAAAACAATAAAAACAGAAATGTGCAGATCATTTTTTAAGTTCTGTCCGAAAAAATTTTAAAAAATTATTACCGCAAAAAAAAATTTGTTATAGAAAGACTTACGAACAACTTTCTTCGGGCACATTTTGCAGTTTGGACTCTGACCTCATCTAAAATGGCCGTGTACCAGGCGTAGCTGGCAAGAAAGTTATTCTCGGACCGATTTACATTCTCAATCGCCTCCCAGAATTCATGAGTGCACCTTGTGAAGTTCTCCTTCCCATCTTCTAGCTTCCGTATGGCCAGCTGCAGATTCTCATAACACAGTTGAAAATCATTGTCCTCCTTTGTAATATCCTCATTGGCAAGACTAAAGGCAGCACGACTTAAGTTGTATCTCTGCTCCGCCTCTATAAAGGCGTTGTACGCACCCACAACATTGGAATGCGCCTCTTTGAATTCTGCTTCTCGGCGCTTGACCCCTCGTAGCCCCTTCCCATGGTTTCGATGGATCCAAACAAAGCCCGCCTCCAACTCATTGACTTGATCAAAATAATGTGTAAAGTTGGAATAGTAGGATATGAAATCCAACTGTGAGGCTTCCACACCTTCCGACGCATTTACACTAGCATCAAAATATATTTCAAAACTGTCCCTTATAGATTGGACCTGGAGCAAAACGATTTCAAAATGCTCGTGAGCTTTAATGAACTCCTCCTGGACAACATTGACGTCCGGAAGAGCATTCGCAATAGTTTCAGGAGTTAACTGGAAGCTGCTTTCAATCCGTGTTGAGTTTGTGGGATTCGTGAGGGTGAAAGCAAGTGTTAGATTTTTGGCTTCTATCGCCTTCTTCATTCCCATGAGAATAATTGAAGTCCCGGGGCTGTCTCTGTCCTCTTCATCATCCCCATCACCTGGATTTAGATACTCATTGTACATGTTTGAATTGGGCTGTGCGAGATTGTTAGTGAGAAGGATGTCATCCCCGGATCCGAAAACGTTTTCTCTGCTAGTAAGATGTGGTGGTAGTTGGAGCGGGATATCCGCGACTCTGTACTCCATTAAATCTGCGTACGAGAGTATGGTGACGTAATCTGGAGCCGACCTTTTTGTTCGCTTCTTTACAGTGTTTCTAGTTTGCAAAGTAGGTTTGTCAATGGCGTCTTCATCTCCACTTGAATGGATGTCGCGTCTATTTCGAAGTAGGTTATCGTCAATGTCCTTAAAATCAAACTTATGTGTAGATTCCTCAGTCACATCTTCAGTATATGGCGCAGACGCTGGCCCCTTCTCAAAATGAAACGGTTGCGGTCGTAATCTCCACACTTGCGCCTCTTGAAAGTGTTTAGTTTCATTTTCAGTTTCAAGAGTTTCCTTTTCATTTTGATTTGACTTTCTTGAAATGGGCTCCCAGTCGAAATCTATTTTGTACAGGATTGAAAACAGTTTAACTTTTAAATGGTAATAGTTCCGGACCCCATTCACAAAAGTTACAGTTTCTGTCTTTAGTTCCCTAAGAGTGTTTTCGTCCCTGTTAGAATGAGGATTGGCGTCGTACTGTGCCGTTATAACGAGGTCACCATCTTTCTCCTTGATTGTGGGGATGTAAATCTGCTGTTCATAGAGTGCAGGGTCAACGTGAGGGGGTCGACGGTCGTACAGGCTTGAAAATTGGAGTAGGTTTTCTCCTACACTGTTCGAAGGGTGATCGTCGTAGTCTTGAAGCTCATCGAATTCGGATGTGGGTTGGGTTTCGTTTAAGAGTGGGAAGTAGGTGGTGAAGGAGGTGGCGGAAGTGGTTGGGAGGTAGACGTAGATGGGGTAGTTGTTGAGGGTGGGTGCCACGTAGAATATATTTCGTTGCCCCATCGTATTCCCTACCAAGTGGCTCTCCACGCTGTCTTGGTTGATAAGGAAATCTGCTTCGTCGTCCCCGCCAATTTGAATGTATTGCGCCTGCTCACCTGCCTGGTCCAGGGTGCTCAGTATTATTGTCATACCCAGATCGTTAGCAAGTGCCACGTGATTCTGGATTAGTTCAAATATTTCATCAACGTCCATGGGCTCTACCATTGCTTTCACTGTGTGGATCCCTCCCAAATGGTTTACCGTGATTTCGTAGCCGTCCTTTGTTAAGAACTGGTAGTGAAATTCTGCAAATTCGCGACTTGTGTCATATTTTTCAGCTTCGTCGTCAGAGTTTTCAAGATTTGGATCTTCGTCAGTTTCAGAAGTTTCCTTGTAGCTGTTGTTGAGTATTAACGGGACAAGAGACTCCTCGGACGAGACGTGCACAATCTGAAAAGATGACCTCTGCCCGTCTGAATACGTGAGGTTGACTTTTTGGTTTTCCAAGTCTGCAGAGATGTTATCGATCTCAAATAGTGTCACATTTAAAACAAAGAGCTGAGTCACGTTCTCTTCAAATTCGTTCAAATCCTCTGCACTAGTCACATTCTCGGAAACTATTCGGTGGATCACGAATTCCGTCCCAGATGAAGGCACGACGTACTTAAATACGCCCTTAGTAGCTCCATTTAGCACTAGGCGGTTGGTTAGGTGGGCAGGAAGGTGGAGAACCAGGTAATAGGAACATGCAGGGGATTCAATTCTTGGGATCCGGATTCGATTTCTATTGTGTAATGGCAGAGGCTCAACGTTGTTGTCACCGTCTAAGTGAATGAGTTTTGTTGAGCAGGCGGCTGTGATGGATTGTACAGCAGCGGCTGGGCCGTAAAAGTGGGTAAAATCTCCACGTAGTTGAGTCTGAAACCCACTTTGCCCACTGGGATTTGAAATAAAAATGTGAGAAGAAAGATCAACTGTGTATTTTTGAGACGTTCTAATATTTCCCAAAGATATGACAAGGACGTCGTTTCCTCCAGCCCCATCTATTCTGTCCACTCGTCCATTTTGTTTGAAATGGAAAATATCATTTTTGGCACCGCCCACAATCTCGGGGATTGGTCGGTCAATGTGAAATCTGTTCACCAAATTGGGGGCTCCCACAACGGATGTGGAATTGTTACGAGTAGAACTGGCAGAGGCCGAGAGGTCAAAAACTAACAGGGGCTCAAGTTCACCGTCTACGTCCGCTGACTCAAGTTCAATGACAGTGAATTCATTAAAAAACAAGCGTACATTCTCCTGGAAGTCGTGATGAAGCGGGAGGTGGATTGTCATACTGAGGCCAGTACCAGCAAGACGGAGTGTGTTATTAGTTGAATCGTATGTCACTGCTCGGAGCTCACGTGGCTCCTGCGCTAACTGTAATACATGTTGAGCACGGATAGAAGGTGCCAAATTTAAAATTCTGTCCCCAGTTGTTCCCATGGAATTGTCTTTGGAAATGATGTAAGTGAACGTAGCCGCGTCGCTCTGCTGATTTTCCAACAATGTAAATGGAGGAATTGCAATGGTCATGCGCGTTGGGTGAGAACAGTTCATGTGCGGGATGATGATCTCGTCTGATTCAAAGCGTCGTCCCCTTTGCAAATCTATACTTTTTGTGCCACAGTCTGCATTTAGAATGTCCCGTTTTCCCTCCCTTCCAACCACAGTCTCAAAAGTTCCACTTAATTTCGTTTTTGAAACTTGGCAAAATATTTCCATTCTGCTCAAGTTCAGATCGCATTGGGCCGCCTGGAGACTGTCACTCAGAACTATTGTATTGGAACCCCCGCTCCCGCCCCTAATTGAACCCACACTCTTGTCTGTGGCGATCAAAAATGTGTCACTCTGCCCACCCCCTGTTATAGATTCGTATGCATTCTGGATGTGAAAGTAATTAGTGTAGCTCTGAGCCCCTACTACATTCTGTGTTGTCGACTTGACGAGATTGAAATGAAAAAATAAAGATTTTTGAGCGTCGTTCATGTAACTGAAAAGTGCCTCATCCGATGTGGTCACTTGGACATTGGCGGAGTTGGCAAATATTCCGACAAAATCAAGTCCAGTCCCTCGTAGGTCCATCCTTCGTTCGTTATGTAACTTTTCGTTTCTCAGAATCGAAGTTTGATGGAGCGGGAGTGGAAGAACCACGTGGTGTTGGCCCAGTCCCAGTCCAGCTTGAATTCCGATCGTTGTTTTCAGAGACGTGTCGTGAAGGTTGGCTCCAGTTCTGAGGGTAACAGTATAGACGTACTGGACAGGGGCTGAGCCGCGGTTGTAGCTTGTAAGGGTTGTTGAGGGTGGCACAATTATTTGAACTTGTTCAGAAAAACCCAATTTGTGGCAGGAGCTCTGAGCCACGTGAATTTGATCCGGTGTGGAGGAGGAGCCGCCCCTCCCGTCAATGTACGTGTTGTGGCAGCCCACGTGAATGACGTCCGCCACCCCCGCCCTCCCCTCAATCACCTCAATTTCAATCAGCTCCAGTTGAGCACTAGGCGGGGCAGTTATTAGAATTTGCTTTTCCATCCTGAGTATCAATTGCACAATTAGCCCCTGAGAAACTGTTCCGTCCGAAAGCAATACTGTCCACGCCGCCCCCTCCATCCAGACGGCCACTCACACTGTTCCCAGCAAGATCAAAAGCATCACGTTCATCCCCACCCCTGAAGTCTTTCCTCCCAGTGCCGACCAAAAAATAGTTTGGATGGTTCTGAAAGCCCCGAGCTACATCAGTCCCATCCTCCAAGTTAAAGAGAGCAATGAGTGAGCTAGTTGGTTCTTGATGCTTGTAGCCGAGGGAGTTGACGCACCTGTAGCTGAAGCCTTGGAGCCACTTGTAGTAGTTGTAGTCATAATATTCCCGCCCACCTTCCGGACGACAGAAGAAATTGAAATCAGTGAACTTATTCGGTTCGTAATTCCGAATGCGTTCAGAGGGATTGGGTGACCAGCGCTGGAAGTAGCGCTCTGTCAAGATTGTGACATCCACTGTGTTGTCTTGGTAAATGGGATAGTCGTACACCGGCACTTCATGCTCACAGGCTCCATATTGAACTCCATACTTACCCATATACTCTGAATTGCAGTTGTCTTGGTTTCGCACTTGCGTCGTCCCAGTCTGAACTCTCTCTGCAAAAGCTGGCCTGAAGTAAGCCCAGAAAGTGGTGGACTGATTTTCCAGGAATCTGCCCATGTCCCCCAGTCCTCGTGCATTCATCTTGGCCTGTTCGCGCATTTCCAATAATTTCTTCTCAATACTGAAGCCCATGTGAACGTTAACGGATCCAAGATGGCTGCTCAGTTCACTTTGTGTGAGCGGGAAGTATTGAGTGAATGCCTGGAGCTGGTTCCGAGCTTGTTTTTTGTTGGTGTAGGCGCTAAGTCCAAGTTGAAGGAGGCCAATTAGTATTCCAAGTGGAGCAAGTGGGGTGAAGGTGAGGGCCACGGAGACGAGGCCGAGGCCGAGTTGAGCGTAGGACGTGACAACTTCCGTCATAGCATCCTTCCCATCGCAGATGCTGTACTCCTCCACGCATCCCTCCGCTCCCCTAACGCAGAGATCCGTGTTGTCCTGGGAACTACTCTCGCACTTGTGACTGTTCACCACACTCACCACATCCATGGCTACTCCAATCCCATTAAGTAACCCTCCAATCCCCTTTCCGATTGCCACCAGAGACTTGGAAGTTGTGGTGAGAGGCTTGATCCCCTCGAGAGCGTTTGACACGATCCCTCCCACAGTCATTCCAGCCATCATTCCAATTCCAGGCCAATCCTTTTGCCGTAGAGCTCCTCCAAAATCCTTTACAAGAAATGCAAAACTAAGTCTACCTGAGAATTTGCTCAGCTTCTTGTAGCCACTTGATTTGAAAATTCCCCCAAATGCGGACTTGACTTTGTGAAATCCACTTTTGACTGCGTTAGCACCTAATTTGATGTTTTTCCCCATTGCTTTTCGCGCTCCTTGACTTATTTCACCTATTTTACCTTTACTGATTTTCTTGCTAGTTTCCAGGGCTTGAGAGACTTGTTTGGATTTGGATTTGGTGGAGGCCATGTGCTTGGAATCAGCTGAAGGAAGTTTAAGCTCATCCACATGTGGACTTGCTCCGCTTTTAGGTCTCTTCTCAGCGCCATTTTCAATTTCACTTAGTTTGCTCTGTTTCTCATCCGTTCGCTTCCGCTTTTTCTCGGTTCCGTCTCCTCCCGCGAGTTCCTTCCGGCGCTGGCAGCAGGAGCATTCGCGTTTGATTCGCGAATGAACGTCTCTTCTTCTTCTTCTTCTTCCCTTGGTACAGGAGCGAAAATTAAACGTGGATAAAACGTTGGGTATGTCGTGGAAGACGCCAGCTGAATTTCCACTGTCTTGCAAATGGAGGTGGTATTTGTCTAGAGCATCAGCATAAGTGAAGATTGAGAATTTCAGCGTAGTCTTTTGAGAATTGGCTTTAACTGAAAAATCCGTTGTACCTTTGTTAGGTCTTGAAAATTGTAGTACTTTATTTTTGTCAACTGCGAAAGTGATCTCTGCAGGTTGTTTTGTCGCTCTATCCATTACAATTAATAATGGAGACTTTGTCGTGTCGGGGTTTCCTATTGGGCTCCTTAGTAGTTTCCATTCAATATCATCCATGTTTATTTTGCCATTCGCATCCGCTTGGGGTTTCTTAGCGTACTCAATTATGTCCTGAAAATTTTTAAAAAAAATCAGAAAATCAAAGATAATTGTCTTGATTGCAGCTCAAAGCCCTGGAGTGGTATAGTCACGCTACTCGCCTATGTACTGGCCAATTGGAGTTGATTTTATTATGAAATGTGCCTCTTTCCTTGGAAAAATATAGCTTAGGATCCGATCGGAAAACGCTTCACAGGATAGGAAACGAGGGGTCCCTTATGATCCTATCGCATCCTATAGAATTACTGCCAGTAGGAACCATACACAGTTTCACCGATAGGATAGACCATAGGATACCCTTGTTAGTTTTTTCAAAAATATTGCATATCCTTCAGATTAACCAGTAAATGGACTTAATAAATTCCAAATAACAATAAAATTAATTATTTAATAATTATTGTCTGATTTAACTTTTTTCGGGTAGTTCCTTTAAAAAATGTATGGTAAGATTTTGAATCTCGGTCAACCAAATGATATTTTCTTAATTTCAAGTTCAAAAATATTAGAAACATGATAAATTTAATTAAGTTACCTACTGAGTATATTAAAAAAATAGGAAATTAGTATGAATGTAAACTTCACGAGATGCCTATAAGTCTGATTTACTTCCCTATCTTCTCAACAAGTATATGGTGGCGAGGTGGTGAAGGTTGCAGACTATAGTCATTGAGGTCGTAGGTTCGATACTCGGCTATGGCGAAATATTTTTTTCTATCATTGTGCATACAATAGGATTTAGGAATAGAATATATTTGATTTTCCGATCCAAAAAGGGGATCGGAAATGTCCGAAATTCCGATACCTCGCTCCGATCGGTGAATCTATAGGATGCGATCGGACAGTTCTGTGAGGTTGTGTGGAATTACTGCTTTTAACTTATTTCAACTATACCTCAAGTAATAATTACAAACCACCCCTGCGTTGTATTGAATATCAGATTGTATAATGTATACATGGCTTTAACTTAATTCTTCATATACTTTTTTAACATTTGTGACTTACTTCGGAATGACAAGGAGTTATTTCCTGAAGGAAGTACTTGTCCATATTCCTCTCTAAATTATTGATTTCGTTCTTAACGGAAGTTTTATATTGATCAACTTCTTCTGGAGTTGCTTGCAAAACTGAGTGAGTAATTCGCTGATCCCAGTTTTCACGTTTTAGGTTGACTTCATTTGTAACTTTTATTATGTGCTTTTCGTCAAGGGCTCCACCGGCTATGGGTGCGGGTCCAAAGTGTTTATTCTTGCGCAAGTCCAGCGCGGGTTTTAGATTTCCTTTGAAGACATTATTAACGTAGCTGTTGACAGGGAGCTTTGCTGTTCTTATGAGGAACTTCCCAGCGTTAGTCCGGATTTTATTCAAATTTTTGGAGTTTTTGAGCTGCCCCGAGTATCCAAGTTCAGTACCTGAGGTTACCTCTATGACTTTTGCTGTTGGCGAAGGGGCCTCCGCACCTGGGAATATGAAGTTTTTCCATGGATCCTTGCCCTTTATTTCATAGCTGGGGGGTGGGTCGGAGGGAATGAGGATTTTTGTTGAAACTGGAGATGAAACTGGTGTGTTCTTCATGGACTCTAAGTCGAGTGGTTTGCCCCATGCTGAAACTATTGGTGTAGGGGTGTCCTCTCCACTTGCACTAGTGCCATCAATAAGAAGGATAAGTACAAGCAGCGCCAGTGCCAGCGCCAGGTTGAGTTGACGTCGCATGGTTTGACAGCCCAGTCTTCTTTCTGGTTGTGTATAAGCGGGATTTCAAATTATTTAATTTTCCACACGCTCAATGTAGTTCTTAACCTGTGCTGATTTTCATTCTCTCCTCCTTTTTCAAAACAGTACAAATGTGTGAAAATCAAAATAAAAATACATTTAGTTAAATGTTTTAATAATTACAGTTTAAATAAAAAAGCGCTCCAGACTTGGAAATGCTTTCCTCTTACGTGATAATTTACGTTGTGGTGTTAATTTAAACAAAATATTGTGTATAAGGTAGCAGTTGCTACTTGATTTCTTACACAAAATTCAAATACTACAAAGAAAGAAGAAACGATTACAATTTTACTTGAGGATATTTTTTTCAGAATGCAAAAGTTTATGTAGTAGAGAGTAGCTCTGTGAATGTCTTGCTAAAGTTGCTAAGTAACTTGTAATGTTACACGTTCATCGCGGATTAGATGCTTCATATGAACGACTTTTCCTACAGTTTTTGTCGCAGTCGCATGAATAGAAATCTAGGAAAAACGTTTAGGAATTTGATACTATATAGATTAGTTGCGGGAAATTGAGTCACTTGCACGATTCGTACGAACAGGATGCTTTGCATACTGAGAATTATTAAATATTATGGATGAATGAGAATAACGATTCGTACAAATTGAGATAAGCATGTTCCAAGTAATGATTCTGAATGCGTCACGTCCACGATTATTCCCATGTATGAATTGATTTATTGCATTAAAGGAGGCAGACGCCATAGTAGTACACGTATTATACTTTACAAATGTCAATTCTAATTTATTCTTAAATTAATTCGCAATAAATAGTGATCAAAATGGTCTGGTCTGGTCCGGGTTTTATGGACTATGGTCTGGTTCGACGACCGGACCAGACCAGACCAGACCAGACCACTTCGGACCCGTAAATCTCAAATCAAAATTTTTCTGAGAAATTTTTTCTTCAAATTTTGCTCCAAATTTTTCAAAACATAAATTTCAATCATTGAAAAGAATTGATTTTAAATGTTATACATAAATATATATTTACATATAGTTAAATCCACAAAAAAGAGCAGAAATCAAAACTATACCGCCGAATTTCCTTAAAAATTATGCATATGGTCGGACTAGTAAAATATGATCTGGTCTGGTCAAAAAAAGTCTGGTCTGGTCCGAAACCTTCGGACCAGACCATTTCGATCACTGCCAATAATTCCTAAAAGTACAAGTGACTTATTTTTGTATGAAATAATTAGTGTTTAATTTCCAAGTATTTTACATTTTCATTCCAATGGCAACAACTGTAGATGTGTGACTAATGGCAGATATTACCATAACCACTTCATTTTGTGTCTGGAAAATCAAATTAATATAAATGTATGTAATTAACATACGCCGACGGCTGACCTTCTAATTCATCATAACATAAGAAATAATTATTAAAAAGGGGCATAGTATGCAGCCCAGAAAGTTGTATAGGGACAAGTTCTCTTGATGACTCAATGAATGAGTGAATGAAAGCACGAACGTACAAGCAGTAGTAAGATTTTGAAGGCTGGTCATGAAACGATAATAAATGAAATGAGAGAGTAGTGCATTCTGATTAATTACTTTCCATCTACATATTTTAGTAAACTTTTGAAAGGCTTGACTAACTTTGACGATTCATAGCAAATTTTTATGCCCTTCAAAATAGGAAAAAATAATCTGTTGTTTCTAGTCTATACACAAAATTCAAAGAGATTTCTCAAAATAATTACTTTTTACCTTGAAACTTGCAATTGCAATTCGATTGGAGCAAATTTAATTTGAACAGGGTTTTTGTTCTTGTCAAATATTATCATGATTATTAGAACTCGTCGTAGTCCTCATATGGTAGGCTTCACTTATCTTGGATCAGTGTATAGGTAAGGCGCAAGACGAGAGCTAACAATTAGGAATGAGTAAAGAGTAAATGTCTCGTCAATTTTGAAAGCGAATAATAATATACGAATACTATGTAGTACAAGCTAAGGGTGTGCTTTGTCTACTGTTTGCGAGTCCCAACTGGGATTTCACGCTGTATAGGATTTACTCACCTATTTTACTTTTTAAAAAGTAAAATAGGTGAGTAAATCCTATACAGCGTGAAATCCCAGTTGGGACTCGCAAACAGTAGACAAAGCACACCCTTAGCTTGTACTACATTGTATTCGTATATTATTATTCGCTTTCAAAATTGACGAGACATTTACTCTTTACTCATTCACTTATCTTGGACTTACATTAATTTAATAATAACATTGTCAGATGGAAAATTTTAATACTGTAATTTAAATAATAGTTTTATGGGAGAAAGTATAAGGGAAATTATATGAGAAATCAATCTTGTTCGGTGTTCGGTATGTAACTGACGTTTCGATATATTTTATGTAACCCCTATAAGTTTGTTTACCTTTACAAATTGTGGATTAAAATGCCAGCATTAATTATTCATATTTTGTTTTAACGGTAATATTAGTGTAATACTAAGAAGCATTTGACATCAACCACGATGTCACATATCTGTGAGTTATGATTTTATCCTGACTTTCCTCATTTCTTACATTCTATGTATAACTGTATTCTTCGATTTGGCTCGGTCACTTATAAATATGGTAACTCCTGTATTTTTATATTTTCAGATAGATCGTCATTGAACTCATATTAGTTCTTATTACTTTGGTTGTACAGTCCAGGTGGACTGAAATTTCTTTTACAATATTTGTATTACTAGAACAGATATTTAATTCTAGAAACTTCAACTTCACCATGCAGTCGTACCATGCCGACTTTTCTATTTCATCAGCCATGTGTCATGACCACGCTTGCCAACTCTCATCGCCACAACTCTGCCTAAAATCTCTGACATTCAGTGACATTCACTTTAACTATGTTGCAGTCCAGACTTACAAACTGAACTGTTCAACCTGCATCGTTTACCACCTTCTATTGTAAACCCCAATACTGCTTAGCCTTCATCTTTCTATACGTAAATAAATTCTAGTTATTATTTTGTAAAGTTTTTGTTTTTTGGGTTTGAGTCCATTTGGCGAATAATTATTATTCCATTATTGCTGTGCTGCATAAATCCGGATTCAGGCTGCTACTATTATTCAATGAATTGCACCTACATACATCCACGGAAGTTAAGACAACAGCTTAATGACCTGAAGTTTCATCAATCCATATTTCATACAACTATGGTTTCGCCACTAAACATGGTCCTTCGAACCGGATTACGATAGCTGGATCGCGTACTAGCTTTGATTACTGGAAGTTTTTGGAGATGGTAAATGTTTCAAACATTGGCGAGCCTAGCAATATATTTTATATACTTTTGCACTCAAGGTATCTATGTATTTACATGAACTATATTGAAAAGTACTAAACGTACCATTTTCGCACTCGTCTACTATTTAGTATAAAGTAATATTTAGAATTTATACCATTTACTATTTACTAATTTTCACTATTTACATTTTCTTTAGCTATTCCGCAATTTAATTTTTTACTATAGATCATATAATCTTTTGTATTCTAATTCTATATCTATTTACTAATTTCATTTTAATTTTAATTCTTCTATTTACAGTATTCACTACAACTACGACTATGGCTTCTATGACTATAATAAATGATAATTAATGACATAATATATATAAACTAATTAATTTAAAAAAGTATATTTTTAAACCTAGTATATATTAGTACAAATAATTAAACTATCATAAAAGAAATAACAAATCAAATGTCAACCCAACGATGACATTGAAAGAAACCACATATAATATTTGTTATACTTTATCTTTAATTATTTAAATAAATAAAATACTCCACAGGTCGACAGTACACTAACTTATATTGTATTGTGTAATGCAGTACACAATACAATAATTTAATGACCAAATTGAAAAACTAGTATCCACGCCAATGCTCAGACCAGATCAGAAGCTCAAGGTTCTCAAAGACTACATTTGGCTGACACTCATTTATCAGTTTCAGAATGCCCCATTGACAAAGCTGTCTTCTAAGTTCTTGGATTCCATTGACCAAATCATTAGAACTTGAGCCAAAGAGATTCTAAATTTACCAACTAGTACACCTACAAATATGTTATACTCCAGCACTAAAGTTAAAGGGCTGGGTCTTATAAGAGCTTAATGGGAAGCTGGTATTCAAAATTTTAATGCAACGGAAATTTTAATCCAATCACACCACGCAATTCTGTATGAAATAAAGGACTTTGAATCTGATCAAGCAAAGTCTTTGGACTTCCTTGCTATTCCTCCTGATGTTCAAGAAATTATTTTTGCGGTACGTGGTAAAAAAAGCAAACCCATCCGTGATCACCTTAGAAGTTTGGAGTACGAAAATTGGTGCAAACTTCCTCAGAAAGGACAAGGAGTAATACAGTTTGCTGAATGTCCACAAGCAAACAAATGGATTCATTCTAAAAATGGTTTGTCCTCATCTGAATGGACAAACGCTCTGAAAATGATTGAAAATGTTATGCCAGTTAATTTAATCCCGCGACCTGACCAAGGATGATTCCGCTGTAGACATGGATGCAGTAAAACAGAAACTTTAGGCAATATCCTTGAAGAGTGCCCCCGGGGGGAGTTAATTCGTAATAACCGACATCATTTAGTAAGGCGTTTGATTGCAGAAGCTATGAAAAAGTCTGGATGAAAAGTTTTGCAAGAGGTGGAATGTACAGGAGACGGTTCGAGGCGTGTTGATATTATTACTTACAACCAACGGACAAGAAAAGGTTTAATTCATGATCCAACTGTTAGAATGGAGCAGAATGACTGTGAGCAAGCTGCGGCAGTCAAAAGGGAGAAAAAAGATATTTACGATTCTTGCATTCCGTACTTTCAGCAAAAACTAGGATTAGATGAGATCGAGGTGATAGGACTTCACGTTGGAGCTCGCGGGACTATTACCAAATTTTTCTTGAATTTTATAAAGTCTCAAGCCTTATCTTCAGTTCTCATTGAAGATATTGTGACAACAGTGCTGAAGAAATCAGTGCAGATTTGCCAACATCAATTGTTTTCTATAGTTCCTAATGCCTGATTGGCTACCTTAAATATTTATCCAATTTAAATTTTTACAAAGTTAAATCTACTTTACAACAAATTAACTGAGTAAACTGAGTCGTTTAGGCTACCCTCGATGGAGGTCAGTGTTAAGTTTGTTCTTTTGAATAAAATTATCTTTATATATAAATAAATATTAATCATTCATATTTATAATTATATACGAATATACAACAAACAACGTACTTATAGGGTTATCAGTGTATTCACTGGAAGTGTATTCACCGGCAAACAACTTACTGGCAAGTGCACTTACCAAGAAGTGCATTTACCGGGCTCAAGGTTGAAAATATAAACTGTCCACCTGCTTTTCATATTGACACGTGGAATGTGTATGACAAAATGCAAGCAAAACCTAATAGGAAATAGAAGGCTACCGCGTTAGATCGTCTCGGTCTTTGTACCCTTTTACCTATCCTTGTCCCCTCTTTCACAGTAAAGGAGTCTCATTCCGCCCTAGGCATTTACAGTAAGTAGGGGTCACTAAGGAGCACCAAAGGAGATTGGGTTTCAATTAACCATCCAGTGACGTTTCACGTACAACACCGAGCTGTAAACGATTTAGCAGTGGCCGAGAATCAAAGCCAGGTCTGCGGCTGTAAAGTTTGTTAAAGTCTGCAGTACTAACTGCTCGCTAAAGCACGCCTGCTTGCTTGAGAACAATTTAAAACTGATTGAAATCTAGAACAAAGATGTCCTAGTGAAGCACCACCAAAAACGAAGCCTGAATATATCCGTCTTGACTGCAGGTTTCTATCAGCAGCTGCAGCGTGGACCATTGATTGCGACGCAATTTGGTATTTACACGTTTTTTGGTGATTATCATGAGATATTATTTAAGTACATATCAGATTTAATTCTTGATGCACACAAAACCATCAATAAAAAAATTATTATATTAACGCGGTATTGGTCACAATCTCCTCGACTCCAAAAAGGTAAAACGTAAAGTTGCTTGAAAAATGCTACAAAACGGAAGCGAAAAAAAGTTAGTTGCTTGGCATCACCTTTGACCAACCACAAAAAGCATAAACTTCAACGACCAACATTATCTGTATCATCACCGACAAAAACGAGAACTGCCATCGCGGAAAAGAAAAAAAAACCGACGCAATCATTACCAAAGTCATCTCTATCTCCAAGGATAGGTAAAAGGGTACAAAGGCCGAGACGATCTAACGCGGTAGCCTTCTATTTCCTATTAAGTTTTGCTTGCATTTTGTCATACACATTCCACATCATTCCACATGTCAATGTGAAAAGCAGGTGGACAGTTTTAATTTTTAACCTTGAGCCCAGTGAATGCACTTCCCGGTGAGTGCACTTCCCAGTCAGTTTTTTGCCGGTGAATACATTCCCGGTGAGTTCACTTCCGGTGAATGCACTGGACACCACTTAAAGATACAGGACTAGAATGATAAAGTATTTTAAGGCTTCTTAAGTACAAAGAACTCACTTAAAAAAAGTTGTGTGCATACCTGGCAGGACTTAGAATAAGATAAGCTGTGGGTGCAACTAGAGTATTGATTTCGATTCCTTTATTGTGTGTAGAGGTATTTAGTTAAAAGTTTTAATATTTTCAATGTTGTTTTGTTTTTCTTAAGAATTTTTAATTTCACCCACTTCAAGCTTACCCATGCAAATTGCTAACGCAGTTACAATTACTGCTGAAATGTTAATATTATTATTGTTACCTAGATTATCTTGTACTGCAGTGCCACAGGAATTTAAAGACACGAAGTTTGGTTAGAACTTTATGTAAATGCGTACACCCATGCATGAATTATACATGCTATGCTAATATACAATATAAACCGGAACATGAGCATACACTATCCTAGAATAAGAATAAATCCGTGCATAATGGAAATATATTTATTTACTGTCTTTAGAGAGGAAGAGGTTTGCATTGCGAACAACATGCAACAAACATTATTAGCATCTTCTCCATGTATCAACTAATTGTTTTGTAGTTAAAGCATATGACTTGACCCGGCTTTGCGCTACTGTCTCCTGTTCTTGTGGTCGCAGTTACAGATAATGCAGTGAGTGCGATTGAAACTGGGACGATGAAATTAATTCTCTAATCTTTTCCTCTTTTAATACTTCTGCACGGACGCTCCACTTGGTCAAGTTTCCCTTACCTATTATAACACAGGGGTTCGGTCCCAAACAGAACAACGCCACCGAGGCCTTTTTAATTATGGCCTATTGCAGAATTCGCTTACCTACCAGGGGAGCCTGTTTTAATTTTCAGTGTTGACGGCATGCACACATTGTAATTGCGTTTGAAGTATTACTAATTTACAAATGTTTGTGTTACCTAACTGGGCCATATTAAGGTCTTTAATTTTTACTAATTTTGAAACTGCTTGTATTTTTTAAACAATGGGAATTACTTTTTTGACAAAAGTAGGTAAATGCAATTGGAACTTGAGTCTATTACCAATGTCTCTAATGTTTTCTTCGCGATCCTTCTGCGCAGGGGTCGTACATTTTTAAGATTTCTTTACCTACTAATGTATTTAGATTATTTTAATTCCTTAAGTACATGGCATGCGGATTCAACTATCGCGTTGCAAGTTAGAAATCTATACATTATTATTTAACATAACTGAGTCACTTTAGAGTTTTATTTTGTAATTCAGTATTCAAAACTTTGTTTGTATTTTTTCATAGCAAAATCTAAACAATAAATATTCTTAACACTGTGTTAGTCAATTAAACTAAATAGATACATAATATTTGTAAGCAAGAAAGTTATGCTGCAAAATTTAGATCTTGTTCAATTTTTTAGAATTATTCTTTTTCTAGAATCACATACATAAAAATGTGCTTTAGTTAGAAAAAACTAAATAAATTGAAGGATGCATAACGTTGATGTGGAGCTTATTTCCAAGAGATTCCAAAGCCTCGTCCAGTGGTTGAAAGATGTGTACGATAGAATGCTAAAATTGAATGATGAGTTGAAAAGGAAGTGGGTGACCCAATCTTATTGCACAGCCTGTTAGGTTTAAAAAAAAGTTGGTGATCATACAAATAGAGGTGCCATGTCGTAAATAAATTGTCAAAACTTCCTACTACTAATCAAAAGCCACGATTAAAACGAGCTACACTAATTTAAACAAAATAAAATAATTAATTACATTTTGCTGTTATTACTTATACCAATATTTTAATTTTTTCCGCAAATTTTTAAATATTAGTTTGAAATTAGCAATGGTCAAATATGTAGTTTTTTAATTAATAGCCATATTATAAAAGTAAATGTGTAACGAAAACTGCAAACCAGTACAGCACTTACGTTGCTAGTTTCTTAGGCTGATGCCTCCAGCTGATTTCGTACACAACTAAACTGTCATAATTATTACACACTGTCCCATTTCCCAGCGAGTCCACATAGTTAACAGTAATTGTGCTTTTTATCGTTTTTTCTCGTTTAAGAATTGCAACTGAAGTCAAGACGTGGTTTTGATACGGACCAAAGGTTCTAGCTCCAACTGCCGTGCTATACGACACGTGATTGTCATAGGCAGTAGTAGCCCAGACTCCTGCCTGTATCAAGTCGATCTGCACAACGAAACTATTTCCAAGAGAGAAGTCCCCAGTTGAAGCGAATCGTAGGTACAACTCGTGAACCCATTTACCACTCCCGTATGCAATGTAATCTCTGTCAAATTATTAAAATGTGTTTATCTCGAGAATTCCAAAGCCCATTTTTTAAGTGTTGAATTAATTTTTAAATGCAACGGGAAGATAAGGAATTGGTTTTAGTCTAGTAGATTGCTTACTGGAGATCATGCGATGCAAGATTGTTGTCAGAATCAGAATTCCATGTAAGAGCAGTGATTGAATTGGTGGAACCTTCAAAATCAGTGCAAAGTAGCTTCACTCGTACTTTGATACTGTACTTTGTATTATTAAATGTGCTATTCACAGGCCACAAACAGTCGACGGGGTTCAAAGCATTGGGCTTGTATGCAACAACAATAGAGCTACGAGCAGATGGAAAGCCGGGGATTTGAATAGGATCATTACAATCTAAAATTTAGAATATTATTTGCGAAATAAAAACAAAATTTTAAATAATAAAATTTGATATCATTATGAGAAAGTAATTATTAGTATTTCAACTATCGCTTTCTTACCAAGGCTAACTGCACGACGTGGCTTCTTAAACTCACAAGTAGAAAAAGTCTAAACAAGGTTATCTAAATTAAAATTTATTTTTTACACTGTTTTTGCATATCCCAAATAAGGCATAATGACAGCTTACAGCCAATTTAGACTATTTTTAAATAGCCATAGAAAAACTGTACATAATAAAGCAAACGCTGTCACTGGTAAACATACAAATGAACACCTAATTACTTATAATATAATTGTAATAACTGCATTGATTGTTACCTATTCTTCCAATTATCTTCAAATTTACTTGAGTGTTGTTTGTAACGCGTAAGTCAGTCGTATCTACACATTCATTAATAACGCATTATTTGATTAAACTAATAAATAAATAACAGATATGCCATGATCTATAGCGAAGGTAATATGGACATAATAAATTGACGCGTACCAATTAATCGTTTGTGGTCCGCAATGTGGTTGCTGTTTTTGCTTGCAATGTCTTGAATTTGGTCTAAATGTAAAACATTTTTAACTGTGTAATAAATAGTGAAACGTCCATTTACGTTAAAAAATAGTGCAAATATAAAATTAAATAACAAACTATGCCTTACCCAAATTTAATTGCAGCTCAAGATTGGCAGCAGTATTGTTTTTAACTTCTACAGCTATTGAATCTGTTATTGTGCAGATAACCAACCAATTTAAAATCATATTATGTCAGAATAAAATATTTACAGTGCATGAAAAATAAATTTAAACATATTTTTTGCTTTTTGTTACAAACCTTGCTGAAGTTTGTTAAGCTCAATGCTCTTGTTGTTAATTGAAGCACGGAAGCTCACGATATCTAATGAAATCAAAACAAAAATTAAATATCAACGTAAAAATTACTAGAGCGTCGTAGTTACGGTAAAATTAATTAATTAATGCAAAATTAATGGAAGAAATTGGATTACATGCTCTTAGAGGATCAATTCAAATCTATAATCATCATATAAATTCTTACTGAAATAGAATTTTTTTGCCATTTGTCATAATTACTGTCGATAATTTAACTTTGGTTTCAAAATAGTGTGTATTGTATACTGAGTCGTTGGGCTATTGTAATTGTACAACAGTGACTGAATAAAGTTTATATATATATATATATATATATATATATATATATATATATATATATATATATATACAAACCGAATAAATGTGTATAGCCTAAGGTTTTTATGTTTAAGACTTTTAGTTTGGAAAGCTCAAAATGTTTATCTAATTTACCTAATTGCTGCTGCAGTAGGGTGTTAATGCGAGTATTGTTGAGGACTTTTAAATTAGTATTACCTAAAGAAATACAATTATTTGCAATTACTGTACACAATACTGCGCAATCATTCGCCTAAGGAGTAATAACGTTTTAATACATACGAGTAAATATCACTCACTTAAATCTTCCATTGTCTTCTGCAATGTAACATTGTTTATTTGAATCCAAGCTCCTGCCGCCACTGTCTATTTATTTACAAAAAATATCAATGTACTTTTAATTTTGCCTAAATCAAGCGGCAAGTCATAGTTGGTGTAATAAATATTTAAAGATATATTCACGTTTACCAAATGGTTTCAATAATTATAAATAATTCCTTACGTAAATTTGATTTCAACTTTAAGTTTGCACCAGTATTGTTTTCAACTTCTATACCTAATAAATCTGCAGGAGAAACCAACCAAATCAAAATTAAAATAGTTTAAAGCTGGTCAGTATCGACAAACATTTAACATTAAAGGCGGATAAGAGTGACTGCACCGGGATTTTGCACATTTACATAACCTAAATAACTGCCCCGAGAGTGGCCAGAGTAACTATACAAATCCATCCAAACGCTGCCACACTAGTGAAAAAACCTTCGACTTTAGAGTCGGATTTACCATTGTTCGTAGTTTAGAGTTTTGTAGTGCGTTGTTTCGTAGAAAATGTTTCGCAGTTTCGAGTTTCGTTGTCGAGCGTTATTCATAGTCGTCGGTTTTGGTTGTAACATTATTTTTGCTGTTTGGAGGTACAGTAGAATTCCGGTAAAAGAGACTTCCCTACATGAAGGTTTTGTATTCTGATTTTTCCTACCTGGATTTTTCCTACCCAGCCTTTTCCTACCCGGACTTTTTCCAACTAGACTATTTCACCCAAGACTAAACGTAGGGCTTTTCTTACCTATGACTTCACCTTTGACATGCTAAGAATACTTGGTTAATTTTGTTTTTTTTCTCTTTTGTAAAATGAAGATTACATGTAAAGTGTTTTAGCAAAAGTGGATAACTTGATATTTTTCAAAAATAAGATTATTACAAATGAGGTGCAATTTAATTAGATACGTTACTGTGTTATATGGTGAAGGTCAAAGTTCAACCAAAGCAATTTTATAAAGTAGCTAAAATGAAGCTTTTTGACAAAACTAGATAAGCCCACAACAATTTGATTTTTAAACATTTTCAGAAAAACTTAAAAATATCTCTAGAATTAGGTGACAACTTGTGATAGTGCTAGAAACACTAAATGTAGGAAAAGGTTTTGATGTTGTCTGTCACTATCATTTTCTGCTATCAGGTTCAGCATATTTTATGTGAATTATTATGATAAATTATACACATATCCTACTATTATTAATTTAATATTAATTATAACTAATTATTCATAATGACTAGTGGCAATTTAATAAATAATATTAAAGCTGCTATTTTCACGAGTCACGAAAAGCTCTTATTGTTAGTTCTACATTATTGTACCACGTTTTTCATATGGTCGGACCAGGAAAAAGTGTTCTGTTCTGGTATAGTCCAAAAAAATCAGATCTGGCCTGAAACCCTTAGACCAGACCAGACCAGAGTTTACTGGTCCGGACTAGACCATTTCGATCACTAGAACTGATGTGAGGGATAACCTGGTTGTAAGGGGAAAATATTGTACTAATTTTTAGTATTTTAAGCCACTTATAGGAAAATTTTCAAGAAAAATGATGAAAAGATAAACAACACAACCTAATATTACGTTTTTGTCAGAACTAAGCCAACAAAGACACGAAACAAACTGACTATTTTAAATAATCCAAGTAATTTGAATCTGTTGAACAAAACTGTAAACATTCCTTGACCATGTTTTGACTGAAATCAAAATTTTCAAATGTTTAAACTATGCATTCTGTACACTTACAAGATAAATTCGTTTTATTGTTAAAAAAGAATCTGGCTATAAGGGACTGATTTTGCTGGTCCGGCAAAGTCCCCTTTAACCAGATTTTACTGTATTGGTAGCCCTTAAAAGGGCCGTTGGTACGTCTATTTGAACTCGTGGCTTTTTATAGTTGTGTTTGTATGGGACCCTCTTAACATAATCCAGTACTTGAAAGGTATCGCACATAATTCACAAAACATTACAAAAAAGGCATAATTTTAAGGCCAAATTTTTGAAATCCTTTTTTTCAAAAGAATACAAATTTTCGAATTCTTAAAAGTCTTAAAATTTTTTCATAGAATACAGACTTAAGATCACAAAAAAATGAATTTCATCAAGATCAGATGAGAACTGTAGAAGTTATAGGGCGGCAGAGTTTTAAAATTCGATTTCTTTTAAACTTTAGCGGGCCACTGTCGCCAAACAACGCAAACTACACTCTAATTGCTTCAAATCTGTGCTATTGAAAAGTAGCCTGATTCTTTGAAATGAGTCTTTTTAAAATCTATGTGTTGGATGTCGCGTCATTTTCTTGTAAGATTATCACGCTCGTACGTTTTACCTCATTAACCAACATCCCATTGAAGGGCCACCAATTCCTTTAAAAAGCAGAAGCAATGTTATAACTAATAATCCGGCGCCTTGTGCCGGATTTTTCGACCCGGGGCGGGCCCGAAGTAGATGCTGAGCTTCAAAAAATGCGCAAGACAATAGATGTTAGGCTCAAATATGATATCGGATTTATGGAAGCTCCCCTATCATCAATAGGCTATATACGAATGTGCGTAGCACGTAGTTCAATATAGCTAAATAATTTTTATAAATTGCACTAACCACAAAGGGTTTCATTTATGGAGGCTCTATTACCATCAATAAGACATATATGGAAGTACGTGGCACGTAGTTATAAAAAGAAATATTTTTGAGGATTGCATGGTTTACAAATGACGTCATTTGTAAAGCCTCTTCTACTTTCAATAACACATATACAAATGTGCATGCCAAGCAGATAAAAAAAAGGTGGAAAAAATTTTAAAGCTGAAAATGGCGTTCCAAAAACTACGATATGTAAAAGGCGTCATTATGGACGATCCCTAAATATCAATAACACATACAGGTAAGTCCGTGACATGTAGTTAGAACAAGTTGGAAAAAAATTAAAAGTTAAAACTGGGGGTATTTAAAACTATAATATTTAAAAGACGTCAATACAGACGATCCCTGAGTATCTTTAACACTAAATGACGTTATTAGAGACGATCCTTAAATATCTATGACACAAAAAATTTAAAGTTGAAACTAGAGGTACCAAAAACTATGATATTTGAATTTGAAAAGATTCATTATAGACGATCCCTGAATATCTATAAAACTGAAGGACGTCATTATGAACGATCCCTGAATATCTATAAAACTGAAAGCAGTCATTATTAACGATCTTTGAATATCTATAACACAAATATTTTAAGGTTAAAGCAAGGGGTACTAAAAACTATGATATTTGAAGGACGTCTTTATAGACGGTCCCTGAATATCTATAACATACTCACTGCGTGTCTGCCGTAGCAGACCGCAGACCATTGAAAACTGCAGCTGAGATTGGTTTGGTCTGTACTTTAAGATGTATTTGTATTCGCCCCGCAGAACTTTGAAATTACGTATGTATAAACACTCTGTATTTGTTTGTATCTTATTGGTTTTTAGAAAGCTCACTTTTCTTATTTTTGACATGGGTCCAGTTAACTGTTAATTGTAAAAAATGGCCAGTCTGATCAAATTTAAAAAAAATTACAGACCTGCCTGGCTGCATGTGTGGTTGTATAAAAAAAGTTTAAAAACAATCGCTTAAATGGTTGAACCTGTGGCGTCGGAACAACAGACGGACAGACGGACAGACGGACTTGACCATCTCAGTAGATACAGCTAAAGCTCAGCACCAAATAAAAACGACGACTAAGAATTAAGCTTAATAACAAAAATAGAAACTACGAAAAAAGTTCATCAAAACTACACACTACAAAACTCGAAACTACTAACATTAACGCTTTCACCTAGTCACATAGCATTTAATAGAATTTCATTATTGGTTACCTATGTTTCCAATGATCTTCAAATTCACTTGAGTGTTGTTTGTAACGCGTGAGTCAGTTGCATCTACATATTCAATAATACCGCATCAATTGATTAAACTTGTACAATAACTTAACATGACGTAGAGCTAAGGCAACATGCAGATAATATACTGACGCGTACCTATTAAACGTTTGTTCTCCGTAATATGGTTGCTGTTGTTGCTTGCAACGGCTTGAATTTGGCCTAAATCAAACAAATTATACGTTGTGTAATAAAAATCCATTAAAATTTGAAAAATTGTATATGTAATTATTAAATAAAAAGACAAAAAAAAAAGAAATCAATTACCTAAATTGAATTCCAGATTAAGATTTGCAGCAGTATTGTTTTCAACTTCCATAGCTATTAAATCTGTTATTGTTCAGAAACCAACCAACACAAAATCAAAATTGTATTAGGTTAAAATATTTACAGTGCATGGAAAATATTTCTAGACACATAATTATATATTATTATTTAGCTTTCTGTTACAAACCTTGCTGAATTATGTTGAGCTCAATTCTCTTGTTGTTCACTGAAACACGGGAGCTTAGGGTATCTAATCATTTAAAAAGTATTATTTTAAAATTAAAAAAAAACTGCTCAACTCGCTTTGTTGCAATTGAATGGTTTAAGTTTTATTTTATGTTGTAAAAAATTATTTTAAGTGCCAAAAATCTGTATATAATTTACCTAATTTTTGCTGCAGTAACGTGTTAGTGCGAGTACTGTTGAGAACTTCTGAATAAGTGTTACCTAAAAACAACACCATTGTTTGAAATTAATGTGCAATACTGTGCAGTCATTCACCTAAGGAGTAATTATTAACGTTTTGATAGACATACTTGTAGTTAACACTTACTTAAATCTTGCATTGTTTTCTGCAATGTAACATTGTTGCTTTGAATCGAAGCTCCTGCCGCCACTGTTTATTTAATTTCAAAACATATTATTGTACTTTTAATTCTGCCTAAACTATGCTGCAAGTCATAGGTGGTTTATTAAATATTTAAATATTTATTTACGTTTACAAAATGGTTTAAATATAAATATAGCCTTACTTAAATTTGATTGCAGGTTCGAGTTTGCAGCAGAATTGTTTTGAACTTTCATAGCTATTAAATCTGTGTTTGTGCAGATACGAACCAAATCAAAATTATAATTGTTTAATGCAGGTGGCAGGTTAATATAAAACTTACATATAATTTATATATAATTATATAACTTATTTAACTGCAAATCATGCAATTGCTCCAGAGTGGCCAGATTAACTATATAAATCCATTCAAACGCTGCCACTACTGGTGAAAAAACGTTTATTGACATAGTCTGATTTACCATTTTTGTTAGTTTTAATTTTCGTAGTACCTTGTTTTGTAGAAACTGTTTCATAGTTTCGTGTGTTGTTGTCAAGCGTTATTCGTAGTCGTCTAACTAAGCTAACAAAGACATAGAGCAAACTGACTATTCTAAATAGTCTAAGTAATTAAAATCTATAGAACAAACTACAAACCTGTATATTCCTTGACCCTGTTTCGACTAAAAAGTAAAATTAATAATGTGTGAGTAAATTGTGCGTTCTGTAAATTTACAAGAGATTTTCTATTATGGTTAAAAACATCTGGCTCTAATGGACTGACTTTGAAGATTTTTTCGGTCTAGCAAAGTCCCTTATAACCAGATTTCACTGTATTGGTAGCCTCAAAAGGGCCGTTGGTACGTTCACTTGAACTTGCGGCTTGGTATAGCTGTATTTTAATGGGAACCTTTTAACAATATTTAGTACTTAAAAATTATTGCACACAATTTACAAATTAACAAAATAGGCATATTTTTGAGGCCCAAATCTTAAAACTTTTTTTTAAAGAAAATTTTTGAATTTTCCAAAACCTTAGAATGTCGTTCTATAATACAGACTGCGAATCACAAAAAATCAAATTTTATCAAAATCAGGTGAGAACTGTAGAAGTAATAGGGTGGCAAGGTTTTAAAATTTGAATTTTTTCAAACTTTGGCGGGCCGATGTGACTAAAATAAACAACGCAAAATACACTCAAATTACTTTGAATCTGTGCTATTAAAAAGTTGCCTGATTCTTCAAACTGGGTCTCTGTAAAATCTGAGTGTTGCATGTCGCGTTATTCCTTTGTAGGATTATCACGCTCGTACGTTTTACCACATTAACCAATGGTCCCTTTAAGGGCCACCATTGCCTGCAAAGAGCAAAAGTAATGTAACAACCAAAAACGACGACTTTAAATCAAGCTTGACAACAAAACTGGAAACTACGAAAAAATTTATACAAAGCAAAACACTACGAAACTCAAAACACTGTACATTGGAGCTTGGACCTTGTTACATATCATTTAATAGTATTACATTGCTTGTTACCTATGTTTCCAATTATTTTCAAATTCACTTGAGTGTTGTTTGTAACGCGTGAGTCAGTTGCATCTACACATTAATTAATAACGAATCAATTGATTTCACTAGTTGAATACCTTTTATAATATGGTGTAAAGCTAAGGTAACATGAAAACTATATACTGACGCGTACCAATTAAATGTTTATTTTCCACAATTTGGTTCCTGTTGTTGCTGGCAATGTCTTGAATTTGACCTAACTACTTGTTTATAGCGGCTTATGGTTTTATTTAGTTTAGTGATGTGTTTAAATGGGTGAAAGTAAAGAAGGAAGAGGGGAGTACGTCTTCAGATTAGGGATGCTGGGATGCTGGAGGCTGGAGATGTGAAGCTGGAGAGAGTGGGAGCCAGGCAATGGAGAGAGGGAGGGAAAGAGATGCATAGGGAGCAATGTAGATTAGTAGGTAGGTAGGGCGAGGAGATGAGTGAAGAGCGAGATATATAATTCAATTAAGTACAGTGTAATGAGACAGAGACAGACAGAGAGAGAGAGAGAGATATAGAGGGAGATACATAGGGAGCAATGTAGATTAGTAGGTAGGTAGGGCGAGGAGATGAGTGAGGAGCGATTATATATATATATATCAAATAATTACAGTGTAATGGGACAGAGACAGACAGAGAGAGAGAGAGAGAGATGCAGATACATGTAATGGCTAATTCAATTAAGTGGCACGAGAGAGAGAGAGAGAGAGGGAGGGAGAGAAATGTATATAGGAAGATACACGTTACGCATAATTCAATTAAAGGCAATGCAAATGGTATGGTACGCACGAACGTAGTAGCATGTACACAGTGCCCGGACCTGACGGGACGGAGTATGAGAAATGTAAAGCTATGATGCGCGCATGTTCTTCACAGCACTAAAATGTAATATATGATTATTTTATTTCTTGACTGGTGCCAGTCCCATGGCCAGGATGGACGATACTGAATGTTCCAAATTCTCTCTCTGCTTTCACCACTACTACTACCTACCTGGATTCTGTTTGCTCCCTCAACTTATATTCTGCTTTGTTTTGTTCCTTCTTTTCATTTCCCAACTTTAACATTCTACCTTTGTGCTTTATTTTTCTCGTTTGAATTCTGTCGTGTTTAAGTTTCGCTTTTGGTTTGACTTTATTCTTTCTCCACTTCTACAACCAACCTGGATTCTGTTTGCTCCCTCAACTTATATTCTGCTTTGTTTTGTTCCTTCTTTTCATTTCCCAACTTTAACATTCTACCTTTGTGCTTTATTTTTTGGTTTGAATTCTGTCGTGTTGAAGTTTAGCTTTTGGTTCTACTTTATTCTTTCTCCACTTTCTTTTACTTTCACCTTTACTTTATGCTTCTTTTGTAGTTTTAAAAGTTCCGCAGTAATATTTCTTGTGTAAAAATAATATTTTGGTCTAAGTAAAGTTGGTATATAATTAAATATGTTGTATTAAAATATTTTGCTGTAAGTTACCCGACACAAGATTTTATGCTTTTGTAGCAAGATGTATAGTGTAGACATGTTAACACTAACGTAAATAGAGCTTTCTATGTATACGTATGTAAATGTCATGTCATGTTATGTAAAAGTTGTAAAAATAAAAACTCAAGCGTTTTGGCACTTTACCTACCAGGGGCAATGTGAATAGGGGTGCAAAACGTCCTCCCAAAAAATTCAAAACTTTCTCTTTTCCAAAACAAAAATTTATATTTGGACTTGATATTTTGATGTTAAAAAATATGGCGGATTTTATGGACGAAATGTCTTTGCCCATGTAGCAATATGTATTGGTGCAATGTGTGTCCTTTCAATTAATAGTTGTAGAAAGTTTATATTTGCAGGGTATACTCGTTGTTGCTAATGTATATGTTCACACATGTAACCATCTCATTATACCCCTATACAATCCTATTTTTTAAAGAATGGCCACTGTTCTCACTGTTTCCTATATAACTTGTATTACAAAAGGCAAAATGTAAAAGTTTGAAATAGGCGGTCTCTGCAGTAGTTCTCCTTTGCATGTCTACCAAATAACATGATTGGAAATGCAATGTGAGTCCTCGCTTTTAACGTTGCAATTGAAAAGAAACTTACAATTATTTTTCTCTGCTTTGTTTTGTGCCATCGAAATAAATATTTCACAAGAAATAGAATTCGCTGTTGCAACTGAACTACAACTGCAGTATATTTATGCCACTATTATTAAATCTTATTCATAAACGTTCGAGTCTAGAACCCAAGGTTTACATTTTATACATTTGATTTTACTTTTTAAATATTCACTTATACAAATTCAGAATATAAAATATCTTACACGTTGGTAATAAACTATTGACAAAGTATTATTATATTTTACACACCCGACTTGCTACAGCTTTTCGAAATTGAATAATAAACTAAATCTTAAATTTATTACAAGAACTTGACAACACTTATAAAATAGACACGACTAGTACACAAACATTATTATTGCCGTATGGCACTTTACAAATAAAACACACACTACAAAATTCACAATACTACAAATGTTATATATTATTATGCTTTTAAAATTGCAAGTTGTAGTTTGAAACTTATATGGCGCCATTGCTGTTTTCGTCGTCTGCATTGCAGTCTTCTTCAAAGTTTTCAAATTTGTCAATGTCTGAATCAGTGACGGCGGCAACATCAGAATAGTCACATGGTTATTCAGGTGACGGTTGAAACCCTGATACTGTGGTAGAAATAACCCCATCCCAATCGATTTCCACACGCTGTGGTGCCGGGTGGACTTCGACAGCTAGATCTTTAAAATGTTTTCCTGTATAGCTTCTTGGGCATTCAACTTGGACACACACTCACACACACACACATTGAAAAATATAAAAATGTATGAAACGTTGACGCTTTTAAAAACGTTCCACACTGCGTGAACAACTTATACTTCTGTAATTATTACGCATCAAAATGTCAACAAATACGCATGTTGTGCGTTTAATACATACGCGTTGCCACATTTATCAATACGAATTGAGACGCTTATTAGTACGCATATTGTTTTTTTAATTATCACACAATACAACTATAATCAATATGCATGTTGTGCCGTTAATATGAACGCACTCTGATTTTAATCAATACGCATAAGGACACACATTAATACGCGCTTAGGGTCTAATGCTTTGTAATTTATACTTACAATATATTATTATTTATATTTACAGTATTACATTTCATTTATAGCATTTATAACATCAAGCATTATTCTGTTGCTTATTCAAATGTTGCTACAGCTGCCCAGTATTAAACTAACTATCAAATATTTAACATAAACATGACACATGTAATATTACTGGGTGAGCTAGTATGGGCATGTACTGTTGTCACGTTTAGTATTGAGCGTTTTGTACATGCGCAATGACCTTAGTGTTTGAATATCACATTCAGCATTAATTTTATGATTGGTGTGTCATTGGATATACTCAACATCATAGAGCTTTATGTGTCATATCTTTTTTAATAGAGCTACTAGCTACTCCACCCTTAAATTATTCATAAGTTTTAACACAAGGAAAGGACAAATTATTAGTAGTTCATACGTCTTGGATCAACGGACCCCGTTTTACTTTATTCGAGCTGAAACTTAAATCAATGGCAATGTTGTCTTTATGAATAATTTATTATCGATGACTCTACTCAATACGCATTGAGAAATTTATTTAAGCGTGTGTTATGCTTGTCCTAATAACGAAATTCAAATTCTAACAATAAGCACTGATACACTATTTAATAAATATGTTGTGTCTCCAATAATTTTGTATTGCGACTTAATGAAATACGCATTTGGACACTATTTAATAGGCATGTAATATTAATAATTATTTATCGATGACTCTACTCAATACGAATTGAGACGTGAATCAATACCCATGCTGTGTCGCTATAGTTACACAATGCAAAATGTATCAATACGCTTAGAGGCAGTAATCAATACGCATGTTTTGTCTCCAATATTTACGCATAACTACTTAATGTTGTACCCATTCAGACTTAAATTCCAAAGGATTCTTGTTTTCCTATTACTAAAACATAGCAATATAATTTATTGCAAACTAACAAGTTAATAAATAGCATGTTGTAAATGTAATAACTACGCATTGTAAATTTATACAAAACGCACTGACACGCTAACTAATACGAATGTTGCATTTCTAATATTTACGCATTGCTACTTTAACTAATATGCACTGTGACGTAAATCAATACGAATATTGTGAAATAAATATTTACACATAGCGACCCACATCAACACGCATTGATACGCAAATTAATACGCATTAGAATGTTAAACAAAAATCATTGAGACGCTAATCAGTACGCATGTTGTGTGTATAAAAAGTAAGCTTTGCAAGTTTAATCAATACTAATAAGACGTTATATGGGCCTTATGCTTTGAGTTTTTAAAATTCTGTTCAAAACAAATCACAATTTAATATATTTTACTTACCATTTATAAAACAATGAGCATTATTTTCACTTATGTACACAAGCTGTCACAAGTTCACAAAATTAGGCTGACTGCTCTACATAACGTGAACTACATAAAACAGAAAATGTTATGGAACAAAATTGACTAGTACAGCTATTTACTGCAAATACCGCTCAACAAACCGCAACACGCACATTAAAAACATTATAAATTCATTATATTTTGATGCTTGCAAAAACGCACAGTGCACAGAAAAATTAAAGATTCCTTAAACAATACGCTTTCAAACGGTAATTATTACGCATATTTTCTTAATTACTTGACTAAATATTGTGCCTTTCTAATACGCATTGAGTCGTTATAAATTACGAATGACAGGTTCTATGCTTTCAATTTGTTTGCTTAGACCCACTTACAATTTCAAATATTTTGTAAAGCATTTGTAAAAAGAACAAAACAATGTTCTGACTTACACAAACAGGTTGCTACAGGTTCTTTGAATTAAATTGACGTCTGTTCATACAATTATTAACCTAAGCATGAAACATGTTATATAACAAGATGGACTTGTATTAACCTATAGTGGTGCCGCGGTAAGTATTGAGCGTTTTGTACATGCGCAATGAGATTGGTGTTCCAATATCACATTCAGCACTAATTCTTTCCTTCGTGTGTCATAAGATATACTTAACACCGTAGAGTTTGATGTGTCATATCTTTTTTAATATACCTACTAGCTACTCGCGCCTTAAATTATTAAAACGTTTTAACACAAGGAAAGTAAAAGTTATTGTAAGGTTATACGCATTGAAGCAAAAGACCTCCTTTTGACTTTATTGAAGCTCAACTCTAAACGCAAGGATAATACTTTAATTATTGCTGGACACACATTAAACTTAAATCATTGCCAATGTTGTCTTTATTAATAATTACTCATTGATGACTCTACTCAATACGAATTGAGACGTGAATCAATACCCATGCTGTGTCGGTATAATTACGCACTGCAAAATGTATCAATACGCACTGAGACATGAGCCACTATAAATGTTAAGCCTTTTAACAATACGCATTAGGACGTTAATCAAAACGCAAATTTTGCTTCTAATAATTACGCATTGAGACACTTATCAATACAAATGTTGTGAATTTAATAATAACACATTGCAAATTTAAATAATACGAACTAGGAAATTGATCTATACGCATGTTGTGCCTTTAGAAATAACACATTGCAACTTCAATTGTCACGCATAATGACGTTATATATTACGCAATTGTAGCATAAGGCGTTGGTATTGGAAGTGTTTTGTTCAGGCGGAATCACGATAATGATCATTTCACATACCACTTTTAAAACTAACAGAGCATCAATCTATACACACAAGTTGCTACAGATTCTTGGAATTGAAATGACGACTCTATATATAATCAACAACATTAATATAATAATCGTTTTTAAACAAGGTTGACTAGTACAGCTATATACTTTAATTACTGCTGCGCAACGCACTCGTTAAAAAATAAAACATGAGTATTATATATTATGCTTTCGAAGGAGCTAACTGCGTGATAATGTTTACATTTATGTAATAAATACTCACTGAGACATTGATCGTATGTTGTGCCTTTATAAATTACACATTGCATCCTTAATCAAAACGCAATGAGACGCTTATGAGCACAGATGATCTGAATTACGCACTGCAAATTTAACTAATGCCTAGTAAGACGTTTATCAATTCGCATGTTGTGCAAATATAAATTATGCATAGGAAATACGCATTTATACGCTAGTCAGTGCGCATGTTGAGTATTTAAAACCTGCACATTGCAACTATAATCAATAGGCATTTAGACGCTAATGCCTACTTATGTTGTGCCTTTATTATTACAGCGTTGCGAATATACTTTATATGCGTTGACAATTCAATAAATATAAATGCTGTAGCTGTAGAAATTATGCGTGGCAAATTAAACCAACACGCATTGAAAATTAAATTAATACGATTGTTTTGCCTTTATTAAATACGCATTACGATTGAACAATACTGATACATTTAATTATAATAATTACAACAATATTCACTGCACATATTAAAACAGTTTTCTTTACACTTTAAAAAACACTGTACACTACACAATGATTTTGTAAATTTGCACCACACATCTTAAACTATTATTTAATACACATAAAGACATTGTAAATTAATCATTAAGCCGTAAATCAATACGCATGCTGTTCCCTAAATATGTACGTATCGCGACATTTATTGATGCTTCGATATTATTTATAACTACTAACAACAATATACTCAACACGTTTAACTAATTGTTGAATACACTTCAAGATTTCTCACACTAAGCATTCTGAGATATTTAATAATAGTTACATAACATATATATTCATTATTGCAAGAAATATACACTACACATTTTAAAACAATAATTAATACACATAAGGAAATAATATACAATAATGTTTCAGACACAATTACATTACACGTTTTAAATTATTATTTACTACGCATTTGAAAACGTTGTACAGTACGCAATAAGATGTTTCACATTACATAAACTGAGAGAGGTATTGACACTCAGACAACTTATTAAATTAGGTAATACAATATACACTACACATTGAAAACCATTATTATTTAATACACGTTAAGTATAATTCAAAAGTACGCATCTACATTCGGGACACTAGGAATTCTAATACATTTATTCTTAAGTGCACATTATAAATCAATAGTAAGCATACTATATACACTAAAAGTTTTAAAATAATAATCAATACATATTGAGTAACAATGTACAATACGCATCATGACATGTCACAATACAAAGCATAAAACATCAATCAATACTAAAACGTTGTATAATATTAATTCAGACAATATACATCACACATTTTAAAGCATTATTTAACACACAATAGAAAACAATGTACAATCCCACATTACAAAATTTCACAATACACATTTAGAAATATTAGTCAGTACTAATGCATTGAATTAAATTAATTTTAACAACAAACACTGCACATAATAAAACAGTATTCAATACATATTGAGAAACGATGTACAATACGCAATGAGACGCTCAATAATACGCATAATATGCCCCAGACATATACGTACCGCGACATTTATCAATACTGCGACATTATTTATAACTAACTACAACAAAGTACACCACACATTAAAACTAATTGCAGCACACGCACCCATATTCCTCACACTGAACATTTTGATACATTTAGAATCAGCTACACATTAAATATAAATGACAGCAGTCAATATTCATTACACATTTTAAAACATCAATCAATTTGCATTGCCAAAAATGTACATAGCGCTTTCAAACGTTTAACATTACACAATGTTTAAGAAAATTATCAATACTAAAATATGCACGGCAGTAGATTTAGCTTTGTTCAAGTAGGTATGTACATGTCGTGATGCTGGCTTGACTTAAGTTGCTAGTTGTCATGTTATGTTGTTATGATGTGACTTGGTTTGCATTTAACTGGCAAGACTGTGGTGTACAATCGTGGGGTTTGATAATTCTGTACGACTAAGAACAATGTACTACTTGACTACACGTACAACTAATATTTACGCTACTGATATTATTACTTCCACTACCGCAGGATCCCTTTTAATACTGTTCTGTGTTGTATCAGTATTATTATTATGAAATGACAGAACACAGATTCAGAAAAGTCTTGTTTTGTAGTGTGTTTGTAGTACACTTAAGGT
This sequence comes from Dicyrtomina minuta, assembly GCA_949802685.1. Taxonomy (NCBI): domain Eukaryota; kingdom Metazoa; phylum Arthropoda; class Collembola; order Symphypleona; family Dicyrtomidae; genus Dicyrtomina; species Dicyrtomina minuta. Next base: position 637,603 of record CATKUY010000042.1, read on the forward strand.
TTTGGGATACTGACCTTGAGTTTGTACTATACTGTTCTGATGAGCTTAGCTTTGCATATTCCTACACATTATACGTTTTGTCCCTAAATAAACAAAGAAAGGTAAGGTAAAGCTTCTCATGTTGCTACTTTATAAGCTAAAAAACACTCTTGTCACTGTTTTTCACTTTAAAAAGTTCACAATTACCACAAGGTACCGATCATATTACTTTCTATGACCTAATGACACGTTTACTTTTCATAATTAACTGCATTACTGTAGCTTTACACCCAAACTAAGTATGTACGTTTGGTAAAACTATGTTTCTAGAAAAATAAGTCTTAAATTCTAAATAGAGATTTGTTCTGTTTGGAAATTTTGCGAAATCGTATTGTGTTCACTCTTAATGCTTATTTCAAAGTTGAAGATGTAATATCGGCTAACTTCTATATTCAACTTGCTAAACAGAAATAGGGACTTGTAGTCAGCTTGTATCGACATCACTAGAGTAAATAACTATTTCTCTTGCAAAATTATATGCTGGTCATATTAAATTGCACTTTGCGCTCTTTTAAGAAGTATGGCAAGCATTCTAACTGGTAAATACAGTCTCAAATAATCTCAAAGGTTTAAAATGCTATTTAATTCAAAAATATAACTGCCTTCTCAATTCAAAAGTAATACGTCTGCTTTGACACTGCATATGTTATATTCGAAATCAATAACTACAAATCTAAAATGACTGGTGTTGAACCTTTAATATTCATGATTTTATCAATAGCACAATATTAGTAATAACACTTTACATTTATTAAAGTAATTAAACAGTGATTACGGTCTGATCAATCTAATAAAAGCAGTTACTACCCTCATAATGTCTCCACAGTGTCCGCAGATAAAAAGTAACAAAGCTTCCAACGTTTAAATTATACGCTGATTGTACAAGCTTAAGTCATTTAACTATACAAGCCAGTAATAAATGCGTTACTAAATTCATAAAAAAAATTAAAACGTTTAATACATTTTCTTTAATAGTTTATCATTAACATATTATCATTTGTGAGAAGCAATGTTTGTAAGATCTACTTACTACAGTCCTGGAAAATGTAAATAAATACCTTTGGTAAT